>VDFB02000017.1:131227499-131340029 GCA_007258455.2 Sequoia sempervirens
GGGAGAGTGTAGGATAAGGTGGGAGAGAGTGTGGGAGACGATGGGAGACGGTGGGAGAGGGTTGGAGAGGCTGAGAGAGGGTATCTCTCTCTCACTCCCTTCCTCTCTCTCTGAAGTATCTCCCTCTCTCTCACTCAATCCCTCTAGCTCTCTCCCTAGTACCCTTAATCCTCTACCCTATAAATGTACCATCTAAAGCTTAAAAAATCCAAATTTATCATAGTGCGAGCGCGTTATTAACCAGTAGAGATATGTCCGTTTAGGATTAAATAACGCGCTCGCATTATAATGAGAACACGTTATTTATTGCACTTATATTTGGATTCGCTTTTTTTTTTGCTTTTAAAAAGACAACGCGAACGCGTTATAACGAGAACATGTTATGGCTTGTTTTTTTCTTGTTTGGCCACAGAAGTGCGGCCATCTTGGTGCACTTACCCGGTTATTTTATTACGATGTTATTATAATGGGTGGAATGTTATTTAAAAGTTCTTATATTCTATTGCCTTAAATGGTGAATAGGGAATGATGGTTGCTTTCTATACTGCAAGGAATAGATAAGGTTCATGAAAAATTATAATGTCTAGATCATATATGTATAGTTACAAGATTAAGTGTATGATGTATTTATGTACTTTGGTACCTATTTTATGAGAAAAGATCATTATGTAGAAATACATCTTTAGTTATTTAAAGAACATGTGATTATATTATTGTTGAATTAAGCAAAATTCTTGTTGGTGTTGTATGGGAAATATTGTGATGATTGTGAATTTATGAGTGTACTTTGGTAGTGCTAATTTTTTCTTCCAGAGGCTAGGGAGCTCTTTGATTGAGTTTTTTGTTCTATTTGGAGTGATTTGTTTATGTAAGTCTTCCTGATGTGGTTTTCATTTAATTGTGTGCATTTTTGTAATTTATTAGTCAACTATTGTATTGCCTTGGGTAGGGCAGATAGTTGTATCCGGTTGTTTCACCGGTTTTCACGAACGAGGATGGTTCATGCCTTCTTTGGAAGGAGTGGTTTATGTGTTTTGTTGCCTCCAGTGTTTGGAGAGGGTTTTGACTTTTGTTGCCTCCTGTGTTGGAGTGGGTTTTCATTTTATTTTCCTCCTAGAGTTGGAGTGGTTTTATCTTGTTGGTATGCACTTGGGAATTACCTTGGTGACTGGTTTTATTTGGTATGTTGTTGAGTAGAAGAGTGGCTTTTGTTAGGGGCTAGAGCCCAAAGAGGTAAACTAGGAAACCTTCAGAAGTGGTTTAATCAAGTGATAACTAAATCAATGTACTTAGAAGTTAGGTAGTATTTCACATTAATTAAGATAATTGAGCCTCGCTCATGGATGCAAGGGCTTGTATAGACTTGGGATGAGACGAGAAGGCCTGGAATGGCAAGGTCATCTATCTTGTCCTTACGAGAGGTATTTGATTTCACATGAGTGAGTATGGGTGTCAGGATTCGATAGAGGCCACCAGGATAACCCATAGTGGGGGCTAGAGCCTAGGAAGATTCCCAGAGGAGATCCCATGTCAAGCTATGTGATGACACTCTTTCTACGACAACAGTTGGTATTTGGTTTTATGTGTATGGTCATCTTATCATACCTGATATTTTTTTATTTCTGGAAGCAATGTGACGTATGTCAGTGTTGTTAGAGTTGTACTTGTGTTATTCTTTTGGTTGTATGGTTCATGGGATTGGTTGTTTCAGTTATGTTTTAGCCTGTTTCTATAGGTAGATGGTCTTGTATAGGATTCCTTGTTACTATCTCCTAGCACAGGGGTTGAGCCTTCGGGTATCAAATGGTTGGGTGGAACGTGCACCTTAATCTGTTGGGTCATCTTCTTGTTCATGTGGATGAGGTTTCCAGTTGGAGAGCTCGTGGGATCTAGTTCTTTCATGCTTCATTCCTTTTAGTTATTATTGTATTTTTTTTACCCCTCATTTGTATCGAGGTGGAAGATGTAATTTGTTACCTTGTTTATTGGATTTACCTCATTCAGGGAATGAATGTTGTAATCATATTGTAAATTTATTATTATTTTAACACTTGTGGTATCTCTTATTCCTTTGATATAATTTTATCATGTATGGAATGTATGTGTATTTAATTTGCTAAGTAATTAAATGTAATGGTTTTAATTCATGTTTCTTGTTTGGGTTTCAAAGTAAACTTAGTCTTGTAACCTTAGGGGTTGTTGGAAATGTGCAGTGAACTTGCATGTTATTTGTTCTTAATAAAAAAAAATTAGTTTGTTTGTGTAGTTAATTGCAACTTCCCCTAGGGTTGTGTGGCGGGGCGCTACACTTGCACTAAAGAGTTTTGTAGCCTTTTTAAGGAAAAATGGAGAATTTACATGTAAAAGGGTGCAAGGCTAGTGTCATGTCAATAATAAGGCTATTATCAAGCCACTAGCATGGTCTTAGAGGTGTCCTAGGAGTTTCAATACATTTGAAAGGTCAAAAAATTAAAAAAATTCAATAGTGATGTTAACAACCTTGAAATTAGTGTGTTTTATGTTTCATGTGATCATAAAAGATTAAAAATTTAGTTGTAGAGGTGGTTGTCTGGTGGTTTAAAGGCCTTTAAAAGGCATAAATTGATCATTGTAAAGGTTGTTGATGGTCTAGGATTTAAAATACAAGCTCTTGACATTAAAAATCTATGTTTTTCTTCAAAAAAAAAATCCTATTTTGTAGCACTGTACGTTCACATACATCCATATTTTAAAGGAAAGTTTCCTTGCAAACAATCTATTGTATCTTTCTACTATCTGCTTATATTTGTTTTACATTATGAAACAGATATAAATATATCAAAATTGTGAAATGACGTGTCCTTTCAGAAATGTCTTTTGCTTAACAACAATAACAAACTAGAAATTATGCTCTATTAAGCCATAAATGGAAAAATGTAATCACTAAGTTCCTCTTAATAATATAGATGATATTTATAAACTACTATGACTAAATTGAAGGATTTAATCTTTACTTGAAAGAACCAGCAAATCACACCACATAGATGCAACAAACGTGCATAGATAAACTAAACATATACTTGATATATAAATTTAAATAGCATAAAATTACCAACCCTAGAGAAAATTTAATAATGTTTTCAATTAATCCAACAAACAAATGATACCAGAAATGTGCCACAAAATCAAATAACTTCCATTAATTCCTTCAGAGTTTCAAACATGCATCCAAGTCTCTTGTAATATGAACATCATTGAAAACTATCTATCATATATTTCTCCTATTCATCCTATGTCCTTTTGATATCAAAAAATGGATACTTATACATCTAATGCTTGAAAGGACACGTCCTTTCAAAAATGTCTTTTGTTTAATAAAAATAAATTAAAACAAGTGATTAATCTTTGTTTAACCACAAGTGAATCTTTGATAAGTGATCCAAGTAGTCCTGACGCTCATGCATATCTGCATCTCCTAACACCTTCTGAATTTTGATCTCCATTTTCACCATCTTCTCATTCTATTCACATGATTCATCCAAAATTGTATCTTTCTCAGTAACCTTCTCCAAAATCTCCTACAATATTGATTCACATTCACCATTCCACCTAGTTGCTTCCTTCAATCTTCCTCCATCATCAAAGAATGCAATGAATCCTTGTTTAGCAGCATTGATTACTCCCTATGCATCCCCCTGTAATTCTTCAAGAAAATCTTTGTGTTTTCTTATAAGATGATTTGTAGTCTCAATTTCCATGCTATCCAGAGCATCCCTTTGGTTTATTTCCTAGAGCTTCTCTTGGATCCTACCATCTATCCTCTTATGTTCTTGTAGTACAGTAAAATTTTGTGAATGTGTTCCCTTGAGCTTACTTAACCAAGTCATTAGGCTAGCTTGTCTCTTTTTAATTACTGCTACAAGTGCATCATATTTCCCTTGAGAATAAGCACTTGATCCTTCCCATTGATCCTTTGTCTGTGAAATTTCACCATGATTTAATAGCTTAGTTGATCCCATTGTGACTCCCAACATATCTTTTAGGTGGTCATTTTCTCTCAATATTCTCTCATTGTTCATCTTGTACATTTAGTTTTCTTTGATCAACATTTTTATTTGGGCCTTGTTTAGTTTTGTTATATTTATCCCAATTTTTTTTGTTGCCACATGATCAACCTCTCCAATATTCAAAATCATAACATGCCCAAAGGCTTTCTTAGTATCAATAACAACTGATTTTCTGTGAGGTGGATACAAGGCCCAAATCATTAATGACCCTTCATCTGGATTATATTTAGAGCCTGCATATACTTTTGTCACCCCCTCAAGTTTGAGCTTATGTGTGGTATTATTATTCTTCAGAAAACTATCAAAAACCAATGCAGAAGTGAGATCCAACCCCAGAAAGATCATAACACCAACATCTTCTAACATTTTCCTTCCTTTCTCAAATGTCATACCCACCATCTCTATTTCCACACTCAATTTCATATCATTTAATAACTGTTCCTCATTACTTGGTGTGATATTGTCAACTATTTCTCTTATTTTTTTCCTTTCTATTTATATAAGAAATCTCTAAACTCTGGAGAATTTACAAATTCACTATCTGCCACAAATTATTTGTATTCCATTTTTCTTGTGTCAATGTCTAGGCTTTCTTCAGTACCCAATTCTCTAGTAGGGCATTTGTAATCCTGGGTCCTCAATCTAGAAATATTTTTGGGTGGGATTTGTGGCATATCATCTCCAGATGCCTCCTCTCTAGAAGATAGCAATTATGTATCCTGTAGTACTTGTTTATATTCTTCAACCACTCTTTTTGCTTCTGCTTCTAAGTTCTTGATCATATCATCAAACTAATAGGGTACATGATTATACCCTCCAAAGTTTATCTTTTGTTTAGCATGATTAATGTATCCTTCTTGGTCAAAGTTCTTTATTGGTTGTCCTTTTTTCATGTTGTATTGCAATAACTTTTCAAGAATTAGATCATATCCTTCCTTTTCCAACACAGTAAAATCACCAAAGCATAGTGTACTAGGCATAAAAGCTTGCTTTCCAAAAGAGCTCAAGTTCATAACACTAGAAAAATCCATTTTCTTGACAATTTCTAAATAGGAAATCCTGTCTGGAACTATTTTGGGCAGAATAAATGGGGTATCCTCAAATCCATACACTCTAATCATAGTAGCATCCTCCAAATAGTACCAATCCCCCCATTTGTGATTAATTGGCCCATTAAAATCCTTAGGTCTAAGAAACCTCTTTATTTCTTCAAACAAAGAATAGGCACACAGATGATTTTAGAGTTTATACAATGGTTTTACAAAATATTCCTCAAAATACACAAAATAGGAATTAGCAAACCTGTTATCCCAGATAGTAGTCCATAACTGAATGGGAAATAACTTGCCTTCCTTGTCAAACTGTGAAACCCTCAGTTCCTCAGACCACATCCCTAACTCTTGTCCAAAATATAACACTATGTGAATGAATAGTGAATAAAACTTAAGATGTAAAATAGGGGCTCCATTCTTTATTGCCATTAATCCTGAATCAAAACCTTTGAAAATATATGAGGTATATTCAAAAGGCTTGGAGTTGTGACATTGAATATTTGTTGAAATCATTATGGGCACAATTGACATGTATTCAGGGACTTCCATTCCCAACACCCGACCTACTGAAAAATAGGTGTATCTCATATAGGGCACAAATAATTCAACATGGAATGGGGGTCCATCACTATCTTCTAGCAGAACTGGTTTTCCACCCTATTTAGTTTTGTGTAATGGTAGCCTCCAACCCTTATAAATTGTGTCCATCCTGCAAAATTCCTTCTCTAATTATTCACATACAATTTTTTCATTACATACCCCTTCTAATTTGAAAACCTCTCCTATTGAATCTTCTGATACATGCACAAATGGTTTCCTAGATGGGTCACAGATGGTTTTGAGCTTTGAATTATAATGGGTAGCTAACAACTTCACCAATTCTGCATTAATGAACACATTAGGGAAAACAAGCTTCCCTGGGTTAAGATTCCATGGATTACATACTAGTTCGAAATGATTCCTTCAATGATAATGAAAATTGAATAGCTCATAACCTCTTATTGGGGTCCAAATATCACCTATGTGCTTACGTTTATCATCCAATTTATCCACTTCTGCCTTGAGTTGTGCAAAACGTCTAGATTTGGGTCTAGAGCCAGGTAATTAATCAAGAAGATATTGATTTAATTTTCTCTCAGTGCCCTCTGGCTTAACTTCATACTCAATTTTCTATTTTTTCCTTTAGGGCGACTAATTTCCCCATGTTTCCTACCCTTTAATTTTCCTGACTTGGTAGCTTTCATTTTATCTTTTCAAAATTGCAAAATTTAGAGTACAAATAACTTACTATATTTCACTTGAAATATTTGAACTGAGGAAATATCTTGGCCCTTCGTTTTTCCCCTTTGCTTCCTCCACTACCAATTCCACAACGTCTTTGATCAATTCCCTTTAATTCATGAAATTACTTATGCTTCATGGCGCCATTAATGTCTTAGCTTAAGCACGAGTGTAGCTAATCTTTGAATTTACCCACTGTCACATCAAATGTTCTATCGGCAAGACAATTCAAACTTTGGGAGATAATTTTATTCAAGCTTGACTAATGTTCATTAAAAATTCTTTTGGTCAGGGAGACATTACACTGATATCACATAATCAATCATCCGCTTCATATAAATGTCGCCAAGAGTCACCCTGACAACTATCTTGCTCTGTTGTGTCTTCATCAGCGAGACATGGTGTATCGCTAAGACATTCAATAATTTCCTTGATGTTATAAGTCTCTCTGATGATTATTCCTTCGATCTCAAGTATGTCGCCAAGACTCCTGCCGATGTAATCTTATGAGCATGACATAGTGGGTCAGGAGGACATTTTGAACTCATTCTGATAGTGTTTGTCTTGGTGATAGTATGTTTCTTTGTTTTGTCGGCAAGACAAGATGAGTGTTTTGTTGATGATATTTCATCGGTGAGACAAATGCACTTGGGTTGACTTAGGGATCTTACTCTGATGGTGTTGGTCTACTTGATACAACTCCTTGTGCTTTGATTGATGAGACAAGACAGGTTTCTTGTCGATGGAACTTCATCGTGAGACCTATATGCTTGGTATGACCTTTTCATTTCACCCCGATGGAACTTGTCTTGCTGACAAATCTCTTTATCGGTGATACCATGGATTGTGTCATCCCGATGTGTATCTTCTTATGTAATCCAATCGGTGTGACATTTCTATTCTTTCGTGATATGTTGAAAATGAGAATATAATGATTTATGAATTGGAGAGACCTGCACAAATTCTTGTTGATATGGGTTATTTGAAGACTATATTTTGGAGGTTTTTTATGATATCAAATGGTCAAGAATGATGTGATCATATATGACTATGATGGATTATACTCAAGATAAGGTTTTCTTTAGGGAATCAATGAGTGAAAAATCATTGTAAATTTTTTAGAATTTTACAATTCCAATAGAGGCATCAAGGTTTCATGGGCATATGACAAGTTTAAAGGCTAGTTGCTTTCTAAAATAGGCCTAATTACCACAACCTAAAAAGGGTGATTTTGGTGATTTGGTCCAAAGGACTTGTACTTTCCCTTGAAGTATGTTTAGTAACTCCCAAATGGGTGTCTAAAACCATCAAGGTTTTCTCTAGTGTTTTGGGAAAGTTTTGAGTTATTGGGAAAAGACTAGGTTTGCATTGTTACAAGGATTCAAGGAGTCAAAGTGTGAAATCTGACTTATGTTGTTTTAAAGGATTTGAGAGTTGTTTGGATTGTTTAAAGTGGTCATTCTAAACTTGTTGGAAGCCTCTTAAAGGAAAGTTGTAAAATTTATGATTAAATATATCTCTTAGAATCCTTTCTGTCCCAATTTGAAAATAATTATATATTATAGAATATATTTTTTAAAATTTTAAGATGAAAATAGCAAGGAAAAATCAAACAAATATCTTTATGAAATAAGTATATTGGCATGAAATTAAATATGATTTTTATTCTAATGTAAAAAATACAAAGAATGGAAACAATTCTTTCAACACATAAACTATTACGTAGTAGTCAATTAAAATGAAAAAGCTTACTCTATATTAGTTAGGACACACAACTAAGAAAATGATCTAAATAGTCTAATAATTTGACCATTAGCATATAGCAATTTCTATAGAGTTGTATATCTTTTCCATTTCAAAAACAAAAAACAATATTAGGTAGATAATCAAACATTTTTCATTTCTATAGTGACTTATTTATCCTAGAGGAAATAAGTATATAGTATACAAACAAAACCAACAAACCCACAACTATCCCTATTTTGAAGGAGTTTAGTTTTCTCCCCTTCTCGATCTCCCTAATATTGTCTAATTATTTTAAAGATACCAAGGGTCATAACACAACTTTATTCAACCCACTAAATAGCTTGGTTAATGAAACTTGACAAAAGCAACAAAAAAATTGCTACATTTGGCATTTCATGTGGAATTAAGAGTGGTGACAATAATCTACTCATAGTTTAATAAAACATTATTTTTATAAGAAGGCTTGAAATTAGAAAGATAAGTGTTTCTTATAGTTTAATAAAACACTATTATAGTTTTACCAACATATACTATTGTATGCTTGCATGGCTTCTTAGTTAATATATGGGGAGATAGAGATAGATGGGGAGAGAAAGATAGAGAGATAGATATATATGGAGAAGAGAGATGGAGATATATGGGAAGAGAAAGGAGAGAGGTGGAGATAGAGAGTCGATGGATATGGGGATAGGGAGGGAGAGAGATGGTGAGAGATAGAGAGGGGGAGGGAGAGAAAGGGATATAGATAGGTAGAGGATGAGAGATAGAGAGAGGGGGAGAGATAGGTTGAAGAGAGAGAGAGAGAGAGAGAGAGATGAGAGGGAGATACACAGGTAGAAAAGGGAGAGAAAGAAAGAGGGGAGAGTGATATGTAGAAAGAGGAGTGAGAAGAAGATAGGGAGAGAGGGAGAGATAACTCAATATATATAGAGGGAGAGGGAGAGACATAGAAAGGGGGTGATATAGAGAGATAGAGGGGGATGGTGAAAGAGATAGAGAGATCATGATAAATGTAGAGAAAGATATGGATAGAAAGAGATAGAGAGAGGAGTGAGAGGGAGATAAAAAAAGAGAAATAGAGATAGATATATAGAGTAGAATAGATGGAGGGAGAGATGGAGTGAATGAGAGAAAGGGGAGAGGGAGAGTTATCTTAATAGATAGAGGGGGGAAGAGGGAGTGACATAGATAGTGGGAGATATAGAGAGATAGAGAGTGATAGGGAGAGATATATCAATCACCCTCCCTATATCTCTATCTATTCATCCTTATCTATTTATCTCTCTACCTCTCTCTATCTCTTTTTCTCCCTTTCTATTTGTATGTTTCTCATTATCTCCCTATCTCTCTATATTTTCTTCCCTATATTTATATGTGTCTCCTTAAGTGTGCAATGGGTACATTGAAGAGGTCATAAAGGAGAATTATCATATCTTTAATCAAATTTCATGCTACCTTGAGCATAACTCTCTAAGGACACATGTCATCCTTGGATTGTTGACATGAAACAACCAATCAAAATTTAGTTTATCTTTTTCCTCTCTCTCTTTTCCTTTGTATCTCTTATATTTATCTCTCATGCTCTCTCTCTCTCTCTCTCTCTCTCTCTCTCTCTCTCTCTCTCTCCCTATCTATCTAAGTTCATCTCTTTCTCTCATTCTCTATCTTTTTAGTTTCTATCTCTCTTTGTATTTGCTAATAGGCTACATATATTGTGAGATTTGAGCTTGAAACAAATCTCATGCCTGGAAACCACTATTGTGTCATTGGAAAACAAGTTTCAAATGTCATTTAATCATAAACCATCTGTAGTGTAATGGTAAAATCCTCTAAAATATCAAGTAAAAGCCTATATATACTATTATATAATAATAAATATAATTATATTATATATAATTTAATCTAATATTACTATTATATTAAATATATTATATTAATTATATTTTGTATTATATAAAAATATACTTATTATTAATTATTAATTAATATAATTTTATATATATTTAATAATTTTGTTAAATAATATAATATATAATTATAATAAGTCAAATAATTATATTATTTATTATGTAAAATATAGCTAATATATACTTAACTATATTGTAGAATATTAAAACCTAGCTAAATAGCACCATAATTTTCAATTTAATTAACATACTCTAAAACCTAATGAAACTAAGTTGTAGCTCGTCAAATTGGAGAAGTGAGGTTAATACCAGTGTCGAGGAAGATTTTGGAGGAATGAAAACAAGGTCAATACTAGTGCCGAGGAAGAGTTTGGAGTTAAAACAAGGTCAATACCAATGTCGAGGAAGAGTTTGGAGGAGTGAGAACAAGGTCAATACTAATGTCGAGGATGAGGTTGAGGGCACTTAGGGAAATTTGACAACCAAGGGACAATGAGTACTGTCATTTTGGCACCCCCATTCTCTTTAACCTACAATTTTCATTCCTAATTTCCAAAGATCTTCTCATACATTGGCACCCTCATTCTCGTAAAATGGTATAAGATAAGATAGAAAGAATAAAATAGCTTAGTATTTCACATTTTTATCGACCACTGAGGTCTTGGAAAAACTCCCATAATCTACCCACATCTTGGTTGAGGTCTAGGATTTCATCATACATAGCCTTCATCACATGAGTCTAAAGAAATTGTAGACTTAGCCCTCTCTACAAGCTTAGTGAATTTGACCACTTTATCTTTATTTTTCCTCCAATCTTTATGTTTATCCCTCCCCTTTCAATCATCTTGCACAAATTGAACTTATAGTTGCCTTTTCTTATTGATCCTTCATGTGCTCATGTCAATCTATCTAGTTGACCACCTAGTTATCCCCAACATCCTCCATGTTAAGCTTAATGCATCCCACCTCCTCCAAAAAGATTTACATTGTCATCATTCTCATTTAGAAATCATAATTAAGTCCCACTAACTTTTGAGGTTCAATTTGTTGGTGGGAACATTTTTTTTTTGTACAACCTACCTCAAATCTTATTTCCACAAAGTTGCTAAAAAATGTATAAAACAATAAGAAAAAAATTGAAGGTACAACTAAAAAGGGGTTATTTCCTTTGGCCTCCTCCACCTCTTATATTTCAACATAGCATGGAATTACGCTTACATAACATAAACTCAAACAAATGGAATTTTATAGGGCCCAAGTATATGCTAGGCTAAGCTAGATCTAATGAATGGAAATAGAGGCATATAGTTTTTCTTTAATACCTCCACCACAAACATATGCAAGTAAAGGTCTCCTCCCTTCTTGGTAGTGACAACCTCCTGCACACACAACCCTTAAAAATTATGAATAGAGGAATATAATCTTTGAAGAACTCAAAATTGATTCTCTCCTACCTGATGCAATTAGTCATTTTATCCTTACAAACATTTATAGTGATTATTAGAGGCACATAGACCAATTCTTCATAATAGAAGAATTTGATCATACTTTTCCAATGATGGCATTATGAGAAAACCTTAGGTTAAATGAATAATTCCTAGATAAGTTCTTTAAATCATGTCCAACCATATAAGAGAAGATCATTGCTATGTGTACTTGGATACCATGGAGAAAGGCTCTTTGGGCTCTTTCATGAATCAATATATTGTTAAATTTTAACACCTAAAATTGAGAATGAAGAATATTTCCTAGGATGGTGGCCAATTATGCTTATCAACACCTAGATTACAAAATATTTGTCAATATCATTGTCATCACAATTAAACCTATTGCTTGATATATAGTCTTACAGGTAAACAAATTGGATTTCTTGATAGTAGATACATTCTAGACAATTCAATCCTTGCATCAGAGATTGTTGAATGGGCCCAACAAACTACTCATGATGCCCTTACTATTAAGTTAAAACTTTTACAAGCCATATGATTGCATCAAATGTCCTTTCATTTATAAAAGGCTCAAATGGATTTATTTTTAACCCTAAATTATTATCACACATTCATCTCTTTTTTAATGAGTGATTGCACAATAGTGTGTCCCACTTGTGGGATGAGGCAAAAAAATAATCCCAAAATTTCAAAATTACAAAATACTAGTTGAATGAAGAACCTTCATTTGAAGGTGATGTCATCATGACCTTTGAATGAAGAACCTTCATTCAAAAATGATGCCATATCAAGAATTTCAAATGAGGTATTTTTTATTTTAAATATTTCATGTCCAAAATGCTTTATAAAAGGAACCTTTACATGAAGGACCTTCAAATGAAGACCTTAATTCAAAGGTCCTTCATTAGAATATCCTTCATATGAAGGTTCCTTTAATGCCATCCCATTATAGCTCTTAGAGTTGTTAGAGATATTTTTGTTTTGAAGTAGAGAGTGGACCATCAAATAGTGTCACCATGACTCTACCAATATATCCATCAAATTAATAAAACCTAACTTAACAACCGCAAATTCACAAGAAAATTGCCCCTGTTAGCCCTAGGGCATCAATTCAATGCCAAGTTTCTTGCTTTAACAGACCCCAAAATGCAATGAACCTCTATCATACCATGTTGTACACCAATCCACTGAGTTATAGTTCCAAGAGAGTGGGTGGATTGGTGGATGTCATTTCTATTTAGCCCTCAAACCCATACATAGGCAAAACAGGGCAGTCCCTGTATTTGATTGTTTTCTCCCACAAAATAGTGATTTAGTACTTCAAAAAAAATGCGAGTTACCAAGCAAGAGAAGTTGTGAATAAACATACTAATAGTCCCTACAATAGGTGTTGTATCATAAGTGTGAATGGATTAGTACAATTTTCTTGAGGTATGATGAACATTCAAAGCCTGTGATGTGTATGTGTTGAGTGAAGAAGTTCCTAGACACATAATACTGTCCAATTTGTCTTTGTAGGATGAAAGTAAATTGAGTTAAGGCATATTAGTTTGAACTTTGGATAGCAAGGGACAAACTCTTCTTGCCATGATTTCAAATATTATATTATAGACTGTATTACGAAGTGTAATTAGCTGAAAATGAACCAGATGTTCACTTAGGAATGTTCAGGGATGAGGACCAGTAGGGTCTCACTTAATTGCCTTAGGATTTGCTTATTCTAGCATTATTCCTAGCCTTAACTCATTTTTCCTTGGATCATTGTCCCCAAAGTGATTTTTCTCTCTTTAGGAGAGAATAGCTAGCTTGGAGATAAGCAATTGTTCTTTACTTTCCATGTTATTTATGAGGTATTTATTTTATGTTTTCTTTTGAAGCTCAACAAGCTTTGTTTCCATCTCTCTTGCTTGCTGAAAAATGTTGCTAAATGAGTGGGCATTTAATTTAGATATAGTTTCTATGAAAGGATAGCTTCTTGTAGAATCTATAAATGTTGTGTTGTCTAGTTGGAAATATTTGTGCACCATTGTTTGATCTTGACTCTTAAATTCAAGTGGGTTAGCCTACTTTCAAATCTAAATTGTTAAGGCCTCTTGTGAGGTGGGCTCAAGATATTAAGTTTGATGATGAAGAGGTCAAATAAATTTTTTTGATGGATTTTTCTTGTGATATTTTTGGCAATGCCCATGATGTCACTCGATAGCATGATTTGGTCCCACAAAACAATTAAAACATAGAAAATAGTAAAAATAGTAAAGACACAGAAAATTGCTTCAAGAATGTGGTATTTGATATGAAATTTTGGTATCAACTCCTCCAACAATTGAAACAATTGCAATGGGATGGGAATACAATATTATAGATGTAACGCTCGCCGTACAAACCCCATAGAACTCAAAAAGGAAAATAATTTTTTATTTTTTATTTTTTAAAACAAATAAATTAAACTTACAATACATTAATCATAATCACATAACATATTACATCACATTATCTCACTTAGTTCTCTGGGGCACGCGAGGTTACATTGCAACCACAAAACGGAAATAAAAGATAATGATAAACCATGTAACCATTTACAATATAATAACCATGAATAATTGTACATCCATGAACCAAGAGCAAGTATATTAAGATACCACATAATACAATCATATGAATCTCTTCAAATAAAATTACATAGAATCCTAACTATTACATCATTGTTATAATGTTACATTACAATCTTTTGATATAATAATTACAATGAATTTCCCAACCAAGTGGGATGATACAATTTACAAAGAATTTTGAATAATAAAGTGAGCACTGGAACAACTCCAACTGCGGAAATGCTGTGAACAAAGGATGTTGATGGGGAACCCAACGGGTGCGGAGCACGTTCCACCCAACCATGTGAATTATAGATAACTCACCCCCCGTGCTCAGAGGTGACAAGGAAGTTAACCCGACCAAGATTGCCAAACTGACTCCATGACAACAAGGTACAAACACAAATACAAACTCAGAGAATACAATTAAACCAAGCAATGACAATAACAAGTCACCAAAGTATACTCACAATCACTTTCACAAAATCTGAATCAACAATAGGGGTACAAAGCTAAGGAAACTGATACGACATCCAAAGTCCCAAAATACATTTCCAGAGGCAAAAGGCAACAAGGAAAACAGGAAGTCTAGTGGAGAGTGTCATCACATAGCTCTCATGGGATCTCCTGGCTCTTCCTCCAACATGAGGCGTCGGCACCCATCTATGGATCTCCTGGCTCTTCCTCCTACTTGAGGCGCCGGCACCATAGGGTAACTCATGCGGAGTCAATAACCTCTCATGAAGATGAGATTATGACTTTGCCAACCATGACCTTCTCAATCTATCATTAGTCTATGATAGCCCTAACGCATAGACGAGGAATCCAATTTCTATTATCTTGAGTGTTTTACTACCCATCCCCTTAATTCTCTTTTTAGGTTATCACTTGTTTAACCACTCTTACGTGGGTTCTCCTGTGCACTTCCTCTTAACCGAGGCACCGGCCCCCACGAAGAGCCACTCTCCCTAAGACCCCTAACAGAAAATTGAAACAAGACAAGGGTTGAACCTCAACGATCAAGCATGATACCAAAACAAGAACAAGCGAGGCATTAACCCTCTCGCAACAACTCAGAACCAAAAAGTCTCAACAACCGTTCAACCCTTCCAAACATGAACCATAAGTTTTCAACTCTAAAGAGAAATTCAAAATGAGAATAACATCCAAAAATAAACAAGCCTCTGGAACAAGGTTTCAATTCAACAACCGGGTTCCCACATCGACATTACAGCCAACACAATAACAGAATGTAACTACACATAATTTGATGATCTCAAAACACCATATCAACTTTACTCAAAGCAGTTAAGACAGGAAGCACTACAATTTTCTCAAGATCAATTATTAAATTCGTAAAAACAAAGAATAATTTGAATATGCAAATAGTACATTAAATTTTTATTATAATAAAATTAATACATTTTATTTCTAAAGACAATTACAGTCCTATTAAAGGGAATCATTTAATTTTAAGATCTATTCACATATGTAATAAAATACATAATAATTTATCATATATTTTATATATATAAATAAACTTAAATATATATATATATATACATCAATTTTCATAAATTAAATTTAAACTAAAATAAATAAATAAAAACAGAGTGTTAATTAATTTTTTTTGTAATATAAATTTAAATTAAAATAAAAAAAACATAAAAAGAAGATATATGCCCACGCTGCCATAGCAGTCCTTGCAAGGACTACGCACGGCAGTCCCTGCAAGGACTGTGCACAGCAGTCTTTAAGACTGTTGTGCGGCAGCTTGACCTTCGCACCAGGGTTAGGGGGGCGGCCAGTTCGTCCCTCCCAGCCCTTTTAAATTTTTTATTTTTTTTATATAAAATTTTATATATATATATATATATTTTTATATACATTTTCTAATATGTATTTTTTTAAAAAAACATTTTCATTTTTTATTAAATAAAAATTCCGTCCTTAGCAGGTACGGACGCCAACCCAGTTCGGCTCTGAAATAAATTTCTTTTTTTAAAAAAATACAGTTTCAGAAACTATAATTCAATTGGATATATATAAACTTAAATCAAAATTTCATATAATAAAAATATATATATATTTGTATTTCTAATAACAAACAGGGCATAAAATTTTCAGAGAAGAAAAGAAATTTCTTCAACAATACACAGAGATATCCATGATTTTTAATTAAATACTATTTGCCTCCAAATCTAAAATCCGTTTTCTTGTAAAAGAGAGGTTTATTAATTTAATTCCCGAACCATTTCTAAACCCAGATTTTTATGACAACAACAGATTTTTCTCCAATTGTTTCAAAACCCAATTTTTTTTTCCAAATTACTTGAAAATCCAAATTTTTCCCAAAAGCATGAAAACCCAGATTTTTCCCTGTTTTGCTTGAAACCCATTTTTCAAATTTATTTGGGAACACAGATTTTTTCCTAATTTGTTGAAAACCCAGATTTTTTTTCAAATTTATTTGGGAACACAGATTTTTCTCTAATTTGTTGAAAACCCAGATTTTTCAAGTTTATTTGGGAACACAGATTTTTTCCTAATTTGTTGAAAACCCAGATTTTTTTTCAAATTTATTTGGGAACACAGATTTTTCTCTAATTTGTTGAAAACCCAGATTTTTCAAGTTTATTTGGGAACACAGATTTTTCCTGATTTGTTGAAAACCCAGATTTTTTTCCTATTTTATTTGAAACCCAGATTTTCCCCAAATTGCTCAAAACAATATGATTTTTATTGAAATTAAACAAATAAAGAAAAAGGGATTTTTTGGGAACCTGGACTCCTGCTTATTGAGATGTGATGAAGTTCTTGCTCCAACCAGCCCTTCAAATAGCTCTCGCTCCTTTCCTCAATCCTTCATTTTCCAGCTTCTTCTTCTTCTTCTCTTCTTTCTTGACAGATGCTCCACACCAAAACCCTACCAGCACAATCTCCCCCTCTTTTTCAAAAATAAAATTCTAAAATACTACCATCATTTTTCCAGCCAAAAGAATAATTCCCCCCCCAATTTCTTTTCAAAACCCCTCTATATTTTCCTCCCTTCATGCAACCCAACCCACATTTTCTATTAACAGCATTGCCTTTTCTCCCCACACAAGATTTCCCATTTGTCATTATTTTCTTTTTCTTTTTTTAAAACTCCATTTTGCTAGCCTTACTTGCTCATGCACAAAATTTAAATTTAATTATTTTATTATTATCTTCCTCCCGGCAATCTATTTACATTGACAATACACCATTTAATATTTAATAAAACACATGAATTTTCAATAAATAAATATTTAAATATTTAAGTACAATTTAATCTAATATTTTAATCAACAATTTCTAAATTGAAAACACCACAACATATAAAATATCAACATTAATTATATACAACATAACACAACCACAACCACAAATCATGACAACTACAGAACCTACAATACCATTCAAACAAGACGGTTCGACATCATGGAACGGGATGACTTCATTGTCACCTCTGTTTCAACTTTATATCATTGGGTTATTTGTGCTCGCCCTATCCTGTCGAAGCAGGTGGAATCAAGATTATGTACCTGCAATTCCTGCATACAAACGAAGTCATGTACATGTGCATATATATATATATATATAATCAAAGCATTGTATTGTGAGAAGGAATCGCAGCATAACAGAGCACTCGCAATGAGTGATGCTACACTGTCCTTCATCACATCTATCCTAACAATTATAATATGGTTGATAAAAATACATTTCTAATACTAACAATTCATCTCATGACATAATCTATTAAATCACTGCATCATAATATAAATATGAAAATCAACTAACATCACCAACCACAATGTCATATGAAATAATCATGTCCACAAAAGGAGTAACAACATCATCAAATGTCTAACTAACCAATCACACAAAACAGTATCATCATAGTATCAATGTATCAAATCAAAGCATAAACTAATGAGTCCAACTAGCAACTAGGAGGGTTATTACAATAGAAGTGGGATAAGAAATTCATCATTTGAAGCATCAAACCAATATGCAAAGATGAAAGAAAGTGCTAACCCCTTAAACTAAATTTTTTTATTTTAACATTAAGTTTGTTGGGTAGCCAATTCTTTTAAGTTATCAAATCCTACCATCATACATAATCAAAATGTTGTTGTTTCAAATGACTATGAGCACTAAATTTCACTATTTGAAGATGTTTAATGAAGGGAAAAAGTCCTTTGATTACAATTAGAGAATACATTTGAGGCCTTGGTTGTGCAACTAGTGGACCATAGTCACATTTAACACTTATTACAAATTTTGGGAGTTAAAATGTTAAGTAGATTTGATTTGTGATGGACACATTTGAATGATAGTAGCAATAACTTGCAATCTATCAAGACTTGATTACCTTATAACCTGTCAAATTCTAGCAATGAAATGATAGATTAATCATAATGTCACCTTGGGATCACATCACCATGAAAGAACTTGATCCAACATCTTTATGAGTGTAGGTACCACCAAATAGGTATTTTTCAGATCTGTCTTCCTCGAGCGAGGGAAATTCAAGAAGAGAAGAGGAAAGTGAGACATGTAGTAGGTCTAAAAGAGGGAGATCAAATAGAGGTCAAAAGATTAGAAGAAAATTCCATAAATGCATGGATTTTTTTCTTGCTGAAGGGGGATCATGTTCTTATGATGATGAGAACATAGGTGACATCGAGGTGCCCTTGAGGTACAAACGTCTACGGAAACAATGGGTACCCAAAGAACTTCCTCCAATAAACATTTATTTTTGTGTCAACGAGAGGATATATCACATAGCACCATCATCATTACGTGGTTTGGGCCTATTTTGCATGGCTGGCATAAAGGTTTGTTACAAAAAAGTTACTGAATTGATGTAGTATGTTGAACCCTATTACAATTACAAAGATTGGGTGCAGTTGGTTTGATATACATGAAGTATGCATAGGTATGCACTGTCAACAAATTATATACAGCTAAAAGATAAGGATCAAAATAAAGGAGTGGCTATGTACATTAACAGAAGGCCAGAAGCATCAAGGAATATTGCAGGGTTTATAAATAGTACATGACCTGGGTCAACAAATAAGCAACCCAATTACATATTTGAGGCGCACGAGGGAAACCGTGTATTTGTATGTGCGATAAAATCAGTAACTGTAGGGGAAGAGTTTCTCATCGATTAAAATTTGAATTGTTTAGATACAAACATAGTTATTATGGGGGTTGTATGTACTATATACCATTTTACCCAGCCTCCAATTAATGACTACAATATACCATTTTATTATTATCTTTTTTTTGTAAGTCTATTGGTTTCATTTCAGTAATATTTTTTTATATTTAATTTTTGTCACAACAAGACATTGATCATATGGGGAATGCTCCGGCCTAGAGCACAGATCGTAATGCATCTTCAAGTGCTTCTACCCAACAGGTTTACCTCATTGTAATTGTACAAATTAGATATGAGCAAAATGTTTTATTATTATGTGTTTTTCATAAGTTAATTGGGTTAATTTTGATAATGTTTTTAATATTCTTGTTGCAGTTGGCTGATCGGGGAAAGGCACCAACAGTAGAGGAGAGCATCCATGAGGAGGTGAAATCACTATTATTTTATGATGACATCGCATATTCAACAAACCCTCTCGATATGATAAGGAAGAGCCAAAAAAAATGCGATGAAGAAATCCTTTAGTTGTTATTCATAGTGCCTCAAACAAATAATATAAGAGAGAGGGTTAAAATATTGACTGAGAGAGCACAAAACTTGCAATTAAGTTGTCATGAGGTCTTTAATTATAACATAAGTTCATTCATGGTTTTATATTTTGTACTCTTTTATGTCATGAACTAAAATATGTGTTATTTTTATAGGATTTTTTGTGTCTTCATGATGCTGTTGACCATGATCAGGGTACTGTAGGTGCTACCCGAGGAGTAGGGGTTGGTACAAGTGACCATCTTGATCTTCTTGCGCATACATCACATCATCCAACCCCAGCATCTGTGCCTATATTATTGTTTGAAATGTTGGCAACACATACCATGCAGGCATCTAGTAGTGCACCCTCTGCCAGCGAACACATGCTAGAACATGCGTCAGGACATGTACCTAGGGATGCAAAGGCCACTAGTACTGGTGATGTTTTAGTAGCATTTCTTGGATCTTCATGTATTACTAGTACGGGAACATTTCCAATCACATTTGCAGTGACCGAGAACTTTCTTCCCATAAAGATAAAGAAGGTCCTAGGTACTTTAAATTTTTTAATTATTATTGTATATAATTCAATTGAAATTTACTTATTGATCACTCTTTTTAGAATAATGATCCCATGATCATTTTGCAGGAAATGATGTTTTTTATAAACATCTAAGTGATATTAATTTGGATCTCTTTAGGCCCACCATACGTACATGGTGGAATGCTCAAAATCAATATTTAAAATATTAGCTCATTAACCATTTAGTTGTGCTATTTGGTGATAAAACATTCAATTGAACCAAGGTCCTTAAGAAATTTGGTACTTATCTAAAGTATGTGAGGGACCAATATAGGTCAAATTTAGAGAAGAACAAAAATTATGATTGTCCCCCCATGATTCCGAAGATGGAGTGGAAGGACCTAGTGTCAGATGGAAAAGAGAAGGATGAAAAGAAAAAAGGAAAGACACCATCAGGCCAAGGAAGGTATGTGATACTATCAACAATGTAATTATATATTGATTACTCTTTCTTTTTACATAATCTAACTTATTTCAAACTTTTCATAGGCTGTCTGACACATCGAAGGAAACAAAGGCAAGACTAGAAAAACACGGGCAACACAAACTTGGCTCTGGTGGTTATATGAAATTAGTCGCACAAATTGTAAGTATCAATAAATGAAATATTGCATCCAAATAATAAATTGCAAACAATTTTGGTTTTATCACACCATAGAAGCAAAATTCATGATCTTATGCAAAAATGTAGGGCTCTGAATTCAATAGAGTTCCCATATAAGAGGACCTCAAGATTTCCTTGCAGCAAGGCTATGGAGCTGTGGCTAAACGCTTAAGAGTCTTGATTGGGAAAACACAATCTTCCACTACATCCAACACGCAGGTAAATAAACTCAATAAAGTTTATTTAAAATTGAATACTTGTGCAATCTATTCAATATTAATTTCCACCATAAAGTAATTATATGCCTATTTGTTTTAAACAGACAAGCAATGATAATACTACACATGACATTGGAATGTAGCCTGGTGAGGGTGGAGCACAACTTGCAGATGAAGGTCATGGTGTGCATCCTGGTATTGGATGTATTCATGTGCTATACAAAACATAGTATGGATTAATACAATTAAACATCTTTATTTGCAATTGGTGTATTAATTAATGTAACCTTTCGTGTTTCAACTTTAGAGCATGTAGAGCGTGATCAACATGTTGAGCATGATCAGGCTAGAGAAGATCAGGAACATGATGTGTCCCCATTAGGTAAAGAGGACCACTCTAATGTTATTTTAAACATATTTAATTTTAATTGGTGTATTAATTAATGTAACCTTTCGTGTTTCAACTCCAAATCAAGATTTAGAGGGTGTTCAACATATTGAGCATGAGGCTATAAGACAAGATCAGGAACATGATGTGGCCCCATCAGGTAAAGAGAACCACTCTAATGTTCTTTTAATTAATGAAATACTTGTAACCATAATAATAAAACATATCAATTTAACATTTCTTTGTTATTACAGCAGACCCCCCTTGCAGCGGTGTCCACGTTGTGAGTACATGACTAGGCATACATTAAGATCACAAGTAGAGGGAAAAACAACTAAAGGGGGGACATATGATTTAGAAAACGATACTCCACTTCAACTTTTTTTAGCTTCAAAAAATAAATAAAAATAAAGTGATTGTAATCAATTATGACAACCATATTTTTTATAATATGTAAAAACTGAAAGAATGAATGTTATATGTTAATGAATGAATGTGAATATGTTAATGAATGAATGTTATATGTTAATGAATGAATGTTAGATGTTAATGAATGAATGTTATATGTTATTAATGGATGAATGAATGAATGTGAATATGTTAATGAATGAATGTTATATGTTAACGAATAAATGTTATATGTTATTCATGGATGAATCAATGATTAATGTTATATGATAGGGTATGGGGAATTGAGAGAATATTAAATTGTAGACACCGAAATTTGGTCTAAGCCTACGACTTCAATATTCTTCATAATTTGTATTCTTCATGGTCATGATTAAATAATGTCAATTATTTAATTATTCTCTAAAGACTTTAATTCTTCTATTAATTAAATAATCCTAATTATTTAATTAATTCACACTTTTCTATATTCTATCTAATTAATTAAATAAACATTTTTTATTGAATTATGTTACTAATTAACCTTATCCTTCTTGTCAAATTAAATAAATTCTTATTTAATTTACTCTTTATCATACTTCAACTATAATTAAATAAATTATTTATTTATTTAATTATTCATTTAAATCCCTTCATCACTTAATTAAATAAATCTTATTTATTTAATTATTCTTCAAATATCAAATCTTGAATTAAATGAATTATTTAATTCATGAATTCTATTTAACACATTCCTCTGTATTTAGATAATTGTGTGAGTTATCTAAGTATTCACTTTTACTCGACTCAAAGATCTATTCAAATCGCTCAGTTAACTCTTGATTTAATGTCTGAGTGGCGTTCTCGAGTAATCTCTTCGTCAAATCATTCAATCGTCCAGTTCTAACTCATTTGCGTGTACATGCGGATAAATTAAATTAAATATTCCTATTTAATTAATTAAACCTTGTGCATGCATTCAAACAAGAGTTGCTTTAATCCACCTTCATCTTTGTCATGCAAAGATAATTCTTCTGTTTTCGAATACCAAACTCGAAGATTAAATCATTTATTTAATCTTTAATTCTATTTCTAATTTATATCACTCATGTCATTACTAAGTGTTATTAGAATGCATGACTAATCAGTCAATCTCAACCGTCTGTTGATCTTTCAATCCTGGCCTATCGTTCAAATAATCAATTTTCTATAAATTGATCTATTCTTCATCATTCCAATCTCTCTCAAAATCTTATGACTTTTTGGAGAAACTATCTTGAATCTTCGATGTTTTGCTAAATCACTATCATAGGCTATACTTGCACGAACTTTTGAAAATCTGAGGGCAATTATACTACAATAGTAAAATGGAGAAGGGAAATCGAGATGAATCATGGAAATACATACAAATTTGGTGAGATTGTTCAAGTTTTATTTACGTTTTTACTTTCCTTTGTTCTTTATTGCTTAGCATTAGATTGCATTCAGATTTGCATTGCATGCTTTCTTTTAATATTTTCTTTCTAGACTTTCTTGACGTTACATTTGGTGAACCCGATGTGAAGACACCATCTTTGCGTATCCGTAGACTTTTATTTTGATTTTTGCAGATTTTTTGTACAAAACAACGCATCAGCTTGACGAAACTCTACAATTGACATTCAAAGATGCATCATTTTGATGAAGTGATACAATTGACTTTCTAAACTGCATCTGACACCAAAAACGATGCATCTAAAAAAATTTGATGCATCTGCAAATTCCTGAACTGCAACTGACTGGTAAAATACTGAGAACACAATTGCAGAGAACATCAACACATCTGACTAGTAAAACAATGACGCAATTGACTGGTATGTTCCTTTTGTTTTTGTTTTTGGAAATCTGAAGTTTTCAATTGATTTGTGTGTTACTAATATCGGATTTTCAGCATGTGGGATTTTTTGTTTTTGGAGTTAACAAGTTTTTGTAGGATGATTAACGAAGACAATACTGAAAAATTAATAATGAATCTTTTTACAGATCGTATGTCGAAGACCCTAGTTAATTCTTTGAAATAGATTGTTTGGTATTGTAGCAAACCTTTCGTTTGGTTTAAAATTAACAAGTGTTTATTGTGTTTAGTACGAAAGCACAACTGTGTAACTACCCTCATGATTTGGTACATCGAAGTATCAACTCCCCTTGTGCATCCATGCAATCCTAGGTGTAAGAGAAACGGTTACCAACTCTAGAACTTGGGCCTATTCTGGTGGGAAAAAGTACTCACCCCAGGACGACTCAGACTGGTAGCACCCTGAACCCAAGGGACTTCCAACTGGTATATAAAAGTGGATTCTTTGGGAAAACCAAAGAATCACGCATATGGTTGCGATGAGATGGATCTGAAAGGGGACTCTCGCCGCATGGATCATGCCCTACGAATGGAATGCATGTATTAAATACCTTTTGTTTTAGAGACCAACCATTTTTGTCATTGCTCAGTATAGTGCAAGGTACAATATCATGCCCGAAGACACTCACTATTGATCCCCTTGAGTAGAGATAGCAGTTCTTGGGAGGTCATTGCCCAAGAATCTGAAATTGGTGTGCTTGAATGACGTTAATGAGCCGTGGAGGGGAGCCAATGCCACCAAATTTCTAAGCTATCCGCTCTCAAGAAGGAAAGGTGTTTATCACCAATCTAGGGTATTCTGGTGGGCTATACCAAGTATACAAACCCTTGTCCTTTTGGAATATTAGGATTGTACTTTTTTGTTTTCATATTACACATTCTTTGAGTCCAAAATCAAACGGAAAACACTTTGTCTTATGATTGTCCTTGTTTCCCAGAATTTGATCACGAAAAATAAAGTCAGTTTTAAATCTCAAATCATTAAAAATACACAGAGAGTCGTAACTGTTCATCAGAAGGTCGCCATTGATTTTTAGAGCCGCATCTGTTTAACTTTGAGTCGCATCTATTATTTTTGGTCGCATCTGTTTAGCATAGAGTCGCATCTGTCAGATTAACTCACACTTGCTTTGTGAAAAAACTGCATATATATGTTATATTCTGAGTCGCAACTATCATTATGAGTCACATTTGTTAGAAGGTTAACCGCATCTGTCAGAGTTAGACATTAAACTTTATCAAGGACATGCAATTTATCATTAGAAAATTGCAACTGTGAAATTTAACCACAACTGGTAAACTTAACCGCATATGTGAAATCCTGCGATGCATTTGCCTGATTAGAAAACCAGAATTCACGATCACTGTCTAGTCAACACGATTATAAGATTCTTTCAGTTGGCATCCCACAAGCAGACTTTGAATAGAAACAAGAAATGATTTTTCTCAATTTTGCATCCTTTAGGTTCATATAGTCATTACCACAGTTGTCCTAATTCAAAGTTTTGTCTCATCTTAGAATACATTTTTCCTTTAGAGTAAACTTCTAGGAAGGTCATTTTTACAAACTTTAGGATAGGTCCACCATCTACACTCTAGAAAAATCATAGCGTTAACGAAATCTTGTCATTGAACCCATTCTTATCATTTTATCCTTTGTCCTACATAGAGTCCTCCTAGCTCATCAATCTAGTTAGGAAACTCAACTTGTCTTTGATCCTCATCCTACATTGGTTCCTTGACTTAATTAAATTGACGCCTTGATTAGAATTTAGGTAGTTGGTCCCTCCATCTTTGGTTTATAGAATTGATTATTTTAGAGCTTTTCTTGGACTTTGCATCTTTAGATTTTAGGCTAGTGTCATCCTAGAACATTCCTTGTTTTACATCCAAAAAATCCCAAAAACATAGACTAGATTCATATCGTCACTAGACGTAGTTTTGCATCCCTTGCATATTGAGCTAATCTTACATGGTTGAAACTAGGTCTGAGAGAAGAGAGAGAGAGAAAATATGTCAAACCCAAATGAATTAATCAATCCATTTTCCTCAAGACCTCACAAGACTCTATTAGACAAATTCACCACTAGAAACACTCAAGGTCACATTACAATAGAAGACATAGAGGCTGCTGCATAGGACCCTGAGTTTGCCTCTTTCGTAGATGAGTACCTAGCAAATGATCATTAACGATACTTAGCCAAATTTCTAGCTAAAGGTGCTACCTTACCTACAGGATTTGATATCAGCACCTTACAAACTCAAACTACACAAGGAACAAATACAACGACTACTAGTACTACTATACCTTAGGTCAGCACAACTATGCCATCTGGAATACCTACACAGAGTACAACATTCCATACATCTCCATTTGGTACATCTGGCATGACATCAGGATTTAATTTCACTATAGGAGGATCATCATCCACTCCTTCTGGTCCTCTTCTTGGGAGTAAAAGACCTAAAATGTTAGCCTCTACACCATATGTCAGTGTCACAAGTACAATATCCCAGTCAATGACTATACCTAATGCTAGTGTCACGAGCACCATACCACAATCGATGGCCATACCTAGTGCTCAAGTCACTAGTACTATACCACAGATTACACAAATAGGAGGCATTCCCTCATTCCAATATGGAAATCAGAATCCATCTTCCCAAATCGGCAGTTAGAATATATTCACACAGACTTCAAATCAAAATCATTTCTCTCAGATAGGTAATCAGAACCCATTCTCCAAGATTCCAAGTCAACAACAATTTACACATATTCTAAATTAGAACTACTTTTCCCAGCACAGTACCCAGAATCCGTTCACACAAATCCCAAGTCAACACCAATTTATGCAGATTTCGAACCAGAACACATTTACAAACATTCTGAATTCAAATCCACCTCAAATACCAGCGTTCAATCGAAACCCATCACAAGACTTTGGATTTCAGAATACATACACGGATCCGCATAATCCGCCTAGCACATCCTTGACCCACGTTGACGTCTTACAAACACAAATGCATGCACTACAAACACAAATGGATAACATGTCAGTTTCAACTAAGAAATCCTTTTCAACAAAGGACATATGCCCATTTCCCTTTGATAGATCATTGTATATGACCCCTTTCCCTCACGGATATGTCATACCAAATCTCCCTAAGTACAATGGCAAATGGAATCCAATCAAACATATAAGGGAATTTTCTACCATATGCATAGATTTCGCCTATAACCCCACATATCTTATGAGATTATTTCCAAGATGTCTTGTAGGAATTGCACTAGAGTGGTTTTCAGGTCTAGACTCTGGCATCAGATCTTGGGGTGAACTGGTTGAGAAATTTGTGGAGCAATTCTCCTTCAACATAGACCATGAGATAAATATAGCAACCTTGTGTCACACAACACAAGATGAAGGTGAAACATTCATCGCTTTCTTCTAGAGATGGAGGACTATAGCTAGCCGGTGTCCTATCGAGATACCCAAAAAACAAAAAGTTACTATGTTCCAAGAAAACCTTCATGAAAAACTAAGGAGTAACTTAAGGGTACACTGTTGTACATCTTTTTTGGAACTAGTGGAAAAAGGGGTTATAATAGAAAAGGATCTCATTGAAAAGGAAAACTTAAGACATCAACATCCAATGGAAATCCGATCATGCAAAACACACCCACTGACAGAAACAAATTTTGGTCTCGCAACAAAAATGTCACCAATGATGGGATAGTTGATGATAAAACGCTACAAGCAAGACTACTCATCACATTACAAGGACCTCACACTTTTGACAACATGCCTAATGTTGTCAATCAACCTCCTAACATGGTCCAAAATACTCAACGTCCACAACAAAAAAGGAGGTTTCAAAAACGCGAGTTCACTCCCTTAGGGGAACCCATTGAGTCTGTATTCAAACAACTGTTATAGTATAATCTTATACAGCTGTAGGAACCAATACAATATGATCCAAAACAATTTAAACTAGTTTTTTGGGATGACAATTCCTTTTGCGATTATCATAGAAATAAGGGACATAACCTACAAAACTGTCGACAACTGAAGAATATCATACAAGATCTTGTCGAAAGGAGAATAATTGAAGTTAGTGGATAGAAAAAAAATTCATCAAACACTGATCATTAAGTCTTTTCTGATCCACTACATGACCATGGGAAAGGAATTGTTCCTAGTTTGATTACTAAGACCAATATGTCAGCCAACTATGTGAGTATCAAGCATGATTATAATGGTGGAAAAATCATTCATCACCTTCGCGTTGCTGATGAGAATATCAATACCATTACTATCAATACGAAACCTGAGTGTGCAGTCAATACTCGTCAAACTAAGATCACTATCCAAGGCCCTCATTGCAATAGACACCATAGCCTTCCAAGTTACAATATAACCTACTTGACCAGTTGGGGAAGACCCCAGCTCAAATCTCCATCTTGGAATTGTTACGTATTTCCCCTGAGCATCGATCTATTCTCGATAAGGCTTTATAGAACACCATGGTCCCTAATGACCTTGATGTCAATCGTTTCCAGGAAATGGTGGGCTACTTGACCAATAATTACCATGCCACATTTTCTGAACAAGACTATGCAACTGAAAAGATGAACCATAATGATCCTTTACATCTAGAAGTCCTTGTTGATAATACCAAAGTTAGATGAGTTTTGGTAGACGAAGGAGTAGGGTTAAATCTATGCACTTTAAAACTAATTAAGGCATTAGGTTTCTCTGAAGCATGTGTGGACACAACCAAAAGTATTGTCATTAAAGCTTGTGATGATGAAGAACGAAAATCAAAGGGGTGGTAACACTTCCTATCAGAATTGGTCCTGTAGTAATGGAGACAAAGTTCCAGGTCTTGGATCTCACCCTTCCTTATAACCTTCTGCTAGGTAGACCATGGATTCATGCCATAAAGGTGGTCCCTTCCATGTATCATCAGTGTCTTAAATTCCCTTACAATGACACATAAATAACTATAGATGGTGACTCGGATCCATTCCAATATTGCACCAATCTAAAAGAGATCCCCCAACGACAAGTGCCAGTAAACCAAGAGGCTTCATCATCCAATCCATCTTCATATGTTGATCCATCCACACTCACTCGAACATCTATTTCACCCTCAATTCCTACCACTCCCAGGGTTGAGATCCAAGACAAGGGTTGTGGAGATTATTACATGAAGACATCTTATTGTGTTAGCCATCTAATTCCTCCTAATTCATACGGTTTACCTACATCAGATAGGGGACAGTCAATGGTCACTATACATGTTCCTCCCACAACAACTTTCACTAAATGGGGTGAACTAAGAAAAGAAGCCATAGATACAGAAGATGTCACTTCCTGGTTGTACAAGGAAGATAATGAAGAACCTCTCTCACTTGCTCACATTCCTACAGATCTATATGGAAAGGGTTTCACAATCATGCAGAGCAATTGATATGATGGATAAAGTTGTTTAGGCTTACACCAAGATGGGAGGATTGAACCAATATTTGTTTCTCAATGGCCAAAAGGCGTGGGGCTAGGGTTTCAGCTGATTCAGATTGGCGTTCCTATTACCCCATCACCCTTACTTGAGGAAGTAAGTGCTTCAAAAGATATTAAGACATCTCACGAACCATTGGACCAATATCACTATGACTCCCCCGGCTCTAACGATTATGAGTGGTATTCCATATCCTCTACCTCTTCCATGGACCTTGATAAGTTATTTGGAGAACTTGACTTAATGTTAAGATCCTCACCAAATCCATTGAATTCTTGTCCACCAAAGAAAATGGAAAAGGAGGAGTGTTTTAAACACTACTATTGGGAATCACTTTATCCTACCTCTTGGCAACCTGATACATTTGTTTCAAATAATCAAACCTTGGCATTAGACCCACCTCTCAATCTGCCTAGACCTAAACCTAAGAGAAAACAAGACTTAGTACAAGACTTTTGTGACCATATGAAAAACCCAGTCTTTACCTTGACCCCATTAAACTTTGATAACTCTGACGATGACATGCCCTTAGTTTATCCGTAACTCATTGATTGGGACCAACAAGACACACCCGTCTTAGACATTTTTGAGAATGACGAAGCAATTGTTGAGTTCCTGGGATTACGAGAAGGCATACCTAACGGTGATCACAAGGATGGTTTTACCATTGACTTGGACAACAAAGCATATTTTTGGGAATATATTCAACCCTCTAGTCGCAAAAATGAGAAAAAGCATAAAAAGGACAAGTCTCTAGGTGAAAACCGAAAGGCACCTTTAGACAATGAAAAAGTAAAAAATAAAGGATGCATCCGAAGATGAAAACCTCTTTGAGGCACCTAAGGATGGAGGTTTGAACATTCTCCCTATTGCATAGTAAAATTCACCCATGCTCATTGAAGAATCAGTAGAAGTCAACATAGGTACAAAAGAGAATCCCCGACTGGTTTATTTTGCAGCATCATTGACAACAAAAGAGCAGCAAGAATTCCACAACTTCTTTGCACAAAGACAGATAAATTTTGCTTGGTCCTATGCAGACATGCCTGGGTTGGATCCTGAAATTGTTCTACATCACTTACCCTTACAAATAGGTGTCAAACCAGTGAAACAGAAATTGAGAAAAATGCACCCACAAATTGCTTTATTAGTCAAGACAAAACTCAAGAAACTCTTAGACGTTGGTTTCATTAGACCTATCAACTATGCAGATTGGATTTCCAATCTTGTACCAGTTAGTAAACCAACTGGGGGCATCTGCATCTGCACTGATTTTAGAGATATCAACAAGGCTTGTCCTAAGGATGACTTCCCTTTACATAACATAGACATGATAGTTGACATGACAGTGGGATATGAGATGTTGTCTCTTATGGATGGCTTTTCAGGATATAATCAAATTAGAATTGTAACTAAAGACCAACCTAAGACAACTTTCACTTGTCCTTGGGGAACGTATTGCTGGAATGTTATGCCCTTTGGACTCAAGAATGTTGGAGCAACCTATCAACGTGCCATGACCAACATCTTTTATGAACTAGTACACACTCTTATGGAGGATTATGTCGATGACCTTATTGTAAAATTCAAGACAAGGGTAGAACATTTATTGGTTTTAGACAAGATATTTCAAAGGTTGGAGAAGTATAAAGTGAGACTCAATCCCAAGAAATGTGTGTTTGGAGTCAAGTCAGGAAAGTTATTAGGCTATATCATTTCCAGACGAGGCATTGAGGTGGATCCGGATAAGGTAAAAGGAATCATAGACATGCCTCCACCCACTAATCTCAGTCAACTAAGGACATTATAAGGAAGGTTGTAATCCATTAGAAGATTTATAGTGCAGTTATCAGATAAGACACATCCTTTTCAACATCTACTTAAGAAAGGGGTGTCATTTCCATGGACAACTAGGTGTGGAGAGGCTTTTCAACTGATTAAGGAATATTTACTCACACCACCAGTCTTAATGCCACCTATTGAAGAAATACCATTGATTCTTTATATTACAGCAACCCATTCATCACTCAAAGAATTTCTTGCACATAATGATGATGAAGGTCATGAAAGGGCAATTGATTATATCAGTTGGACTTTGGTAGGTTATGAGCTCAACTATAGTACCATTGAACATGCCTGTCTTGCCATAGCATTTGCTACCCAAAAACTAAGGCATTATATGCTAAACCACCAAACAATGCTGATTGCTAAAATAGATCCTCTGAAATATCTTCTCAGCAAGGTAGCATTAACGGGGTGACTAGCCAAATGGGTTATGATACTTAGTGAGTATGATATCCAGTATGTAAAAAGAAAGGCTATTAAAGGACAAGTCATTTTTGATTAGTTAGCCGACGCACCCATAGAGGCAGATCACCCATTAGTTGCATACTTTCTTGATGAGTTTATATTTATAATTGACACAAACATAACATGGAAACTATACTTTGATGGCTCACATACAAATCATGGCTCAGGGGCTGGTATACTGTTTATCACACCACAGGGTGATTCCATCCCTAAGTCATTCAGGATTTCATTTCCATGTACTAACAACATAGCAGAGTATGAAGCTCTAGTGACAGGGTTACGCATGGCAATCAAGTGGGAAATTAAAAATCTATAGGTATATGGCAGTTCTCAACCGGTAATCAGATAGGTAAATGATGATTATGAGACTAAGGATGATAAGCTTGCTCCCTACAAATGTATGGCTGATATCTTTAAAGAGTACTTTGACAAAGTCAAATTTCATCAGCTACCTCATGTTTTAAACAGGGCAGCAAATGATATGGCTACAATTGCATCACTTCTCGACATTCCTAGCAACGTGCCTAAGTTTGAGTTCTTGGTAGAGCAGCTTTTGGTCCCAGCCTATGATATCCTAGATTCTAAAATGGTGTGTGACATTGTTGGTCCTGATTCCCCATGGTACAAAGAAATCTATGACTACCTTCATGCCAAAGTCATACCCACTGGCCTATCAAACAACCAACGTAGGACATTCCTCCGCAAGTCATCCAAATACACCATCGTTGGAGACACCCTATATAGACACGCCTTAGATAATACCCTATTGAGATGTCTTGATTCTACTGAAGCACAAGCAACCTTGCATGGGGTGCATGAGGGTATATGTGGTTCCCATTCTAGTGGTCCTACCTTAGCCAAAAATATTATAAGACCGGATTATTACTAGACTACTATGGAAAAAGACTCATATGTCTTTGTAACAAAATGTCGCCAATGCCAAGTTTATGGAGACTTGATACAAGTGCTAGCACAAGAGATTCATCCTATAAAGTCACCATGGCCTTTTTCCCAATGGGGACTTGACTTCATAGGTAAGATCCACCCCACCTCATCTAATGGACACAAATTCATTATCACTGCCACTAAGTATTTTACGAAGTGGATTGAAGCCATTCCTATGACATACATTACCAGCACACAAATTTCTAGATTTATCCTGAATTATATCATTTGTCGGTATGGTGTCCCTTAGTCCATAATTATCGATAATGGCCGCCCCTTTAAGAATCAAGAAGTCTGCCATCTATGTGATGAATTTCATATTCAACATCACTTTTCCACTCCATACTACCCACAAGGTAATGGCCAAGTAGAGGCATCTAACAAAACCATCATTAGAATCCTTAAGAAGACTGTCAATGACGTGGGTCATTACTGGCATTTACAGCTTAATCCTGCCTTATGGGCTTATCGCACAAGTATTCGTACTCCCACTGGTGCCACTCCCTATTCACTAGTATTTGGTTCTGAAGCTATTCTTCCTATTGAGGTCAAGATTCCTTCCCTAAGGGTATCCTTGAAAGGCCACATTGATGATGAAGAGTATCAAGTATCGAGACTCCATCAGTTAGAATTCCTAGATGAGTGAAGACAGAAGGCACTAGACCATCTCCAAGCATATCAGAATCACCTTTTTCATAGCTATAATAGGAAGGTCTTGAATAGAAACTTTGACATTGGTGACCTGGTTTTAATGGAGAACCCAAAGAATCAAGCAGAAAGAGACAAACCAGGAAAGTTTGAACCAAACTAGTTAGGACCTTATATTGTTAAAGAAGCTTTTGGATCAGGAGCATACCAACTCTCTACTCCTAAAGGGGGACCATTGTACTTTCCAATCAATAGTCTACATTTGAAGAAGTTCTACACATAGCTTCTGAGAGCCTTGTCTTAATTAGCAAAAATACAAAAAAATCAAAAAATCAAAAAAATTGTTACCAAGGTGAAAACCTGGCAAACAGGTGTCTTGGTGTAGACATGCAAAATTAACATTCTGCATTTGATTAGGTTAATTCATTAACTAAACTAGATTTCACATTAGGTCCATTCATCACTTTCATCCATTTATTAGGTAATCTCATCTCCTAAGGTCATTTATTTAAAATCAAATAAACATTATCATCAACCTTTTAATAAATCAAGCATTCATTTAATCAAATCCCAAATCATACTCCATCCTTTTCTGAATTAAATAAATCAAATATTTAAGTCCTAAAGTTCAAACTCATCCTAATCATCGTCCTAGCTAATTAATCCTGATTAAATGCTAATCCTAACCACTTGCATTCTCTAGATATCTCCACTTGCACAAATAAATCAATTTATTGATTTATTAAAACCAATATTTTCACTCAACATGGCCCTCAAGTTTGAAAAACATGACAAGTTGATTTTTCCTTCCAACATTGCATTTATTGCTCTTTTTCTTGTCCCCCTCTCTAAATTTATTGCAAAATTTGAATTTGAAACTCCCTCTCATGGGAACACTTCCCAAGTCTTGCACATCCATTGACCTATCACCACTTGACAAGTGGCCTCTTCTCATTGGTGGATCTTTAGTCCCACATTCACCCATTTGGCCAATCTCTCATCAAGAAAATCTATAAAAGAAGGCCTTAATCCTCATCCATCCATCCACAACTTTTATGCAAGGTTGCTCTCTTGGTTTGAGAACTAATCTTGCTCTTCATCTCCAATACATTTCATCATTTTGGTTTCTTAGCAAGGATTGGGAAAGGTTCATTAACACATTTGACACCAATCCACTATGGAATAGGTAACTTGTTAAGTGTTTTAATGATTCTTTTAATTTTCTTTCATCCTTTGTTGAATTTTGAAGCATTTACAAGGTATTTCATAGGAGCATTTTGATGGATTTGTAAAATACTAACCCCTACATGAAGTTTAGTTATTTGCAGATTTCTAATGGATGCTCACATGTGGCACTAGAAGGAGGGAATTAGTTGATGTCTTTGTTTGTTTTTCCTTTTACATACGGATTTGTTGATTTATATCTATATTTTGATGCATGGGTGATTCCACTATATTTTCCTATAATCCACATTTGTGTAAGCAATGTTCATTTGGCTTTTATCTTATACTGCTCAAATTTCAACTACCTCATTGTTAATGATTGAGATTTATTTTGAATTGAAATATATGCAAGATAGCTGACTTGCTTTTACAGACTGCTGCAACTGATGGTTGGTGAGGGATGGCGAACTGAAGACTGTTTGATTCTTGATTCAAAAAAAAAAAATGACCACATTTGCTTTGGTAGCAAACCAATAGAAATCAATTTATGGAATTTTTGTTAAGAGTCTTCGTGAATACAGGCATTCTCCTTTAATAGTTCATCATCACTTTCAGCTATTTTTATAAACATGTCAGGATTCCCTTTCTTTCAAAAAATAAAAATAAGAAGATAAACAAATGCTTTTACTTACCTGTCATTATTGGTATCACTTTCGGCCTTTTCTTAATATTTTGCAAAGATCACGTCCCATATCATTCAATCCATACTTTTGCCTCTCCTCTGAGCTCTTTTCATTTATGGCACAAACTTAGTCACTCATGTCTTGTAATATTTGACAGCATTTGACTTAGTCACTGTGAAGGTGCGCACCACTAACGACCCATCTCCTTGACCATTTGTATTTCACACATTCTCTTTCTCCTTATTTTTGGTGTGTATTTGTATGGCTTGGAAACTTACAAACATTTTCCTTTTGTCTCTCTACGTATAGGATCTAGGTTTTTTGCGTTAAATGGTTTATGCATGTGTTGAGAGGTGACGCTAATGGTTTTTGTGGTTGTTTCATTTAGCAACTTGTCCCACTGTTAGATTTCTATGAATCCTCCTGTATGAATCTTGCCATTAAGGATGTGTTGGGAATTTATTGATCTATCGATTCTTATTGACCAACTGAGACGCTTTCACCAGCAAATACCCGCCAAATCCATAAAATTTGAAAACTCCTGTTGAGTGGTTAGGCGTTGGTTCAAAGTTATTGATTGCATAGGTATGGGGAACATAGTTTTCATGTCATAAATACACTCAGTCTAAGATCTCTTGTGGCGCATTTAGTGTTGATTGGAATTCACCAGCCAAACACATTTAATTGGAGGTTCTTAAAGCCTTGTTAGTGGATCCATTTTGAATATAGCTTGCAATCATTATAGCCATAAGATCATGTCTGTTAAAAAGTATGTTGCGTCCTCTTTGTGCTTCCTTTCTATTCGATTGTCAAAGGAATTTACCTAAAGATGGTCATTATCTAGTGTCCTCTCTGTACGAAAATTATACGTGTTAGATTAAAAGTCTTACCTTATTTATTGATGACTTGAGGTCGATGAAAACCAAGATCCTCTATGGTAATGACTGCACCAAATGAATTATTTTCTTCTATCACTGGTTAAAAGCAAATTGGCAGGAGTCGTTGTTGGTTGTCCCTGGTGTAGGAGTTGGCTGAATGGACTCTAAAAATGCTGACCCTTTTATCACTTAGTATTCTTTTCTAGCGAACCAATAATAGTCAGCCTAGAGTACCTTAGTGTTAAAAGTACATTTGAAGATGAAATACTTAAAATCCAAAATAAAATTGTAACTTTCTATGTTTGATCTTTGGGAATAAATAACATTAAATATAGATTTGAAGTCATTACTATCTAACTACCTTACTCTTGTTGTTATTATGAATATCTTTAGATAGGAGTAGTGTACTCTAGAACAGATAATTGAAAATCAGAAACCTAACATTACAAGCATCCTTATTAATTGGTGTTGGGTAAAAAGGATTTCTAATCTTACTCAAATTTGTTGCAAATATTTATCTATTTACAAACTATGGTTCCAATTAATGATTCATCTCATTAGTTTAAAAATCATTAGTATTTGACATTCCCTATCATTTAAAATGTATAAACTGATTTTCTTTCTTAAATAGGTACAATGAACAACAAAGGCACAAGGTACAAAGACTAACGAAGGTACAAATGAAGGAAAACAAAGGCACAAGGTACAATGAACAATAAAGGCACAAGGTACAAAGACTAATGAAGGTACAAATGAAGGAAAACGAAGGCACAAGGTACAAAAGCAAACAAAGGAAAAGCAAAAAAGGAACAAACGAAGGACAACAAAGGTACAAACGAGGAAAAGCGAGGAAGACAAGGCTAATGAAGGAAAACGAAAGGAGGATATTTTGAAAAAATCAAAGTGTTTTTAAATGCTTTAAGTGTTTGTTTAACACTTCTTCACAAAATTGTTATTTTTCATTCTTAGGACACTAACTTTCGATTGGGTCTAAAAGGAACACTTTGATTTTTCATTCACAAAGGGTTAAAATTCAAGCTTAGACACCTACTAGATTTCAATTTGGGCTAAAATTGAACAAGGCAATCTTCATATTTCCTTTGGTGCTTAAAAATGAATCAAACCATTGCTTTGAAGGATAAAATGAATGTGTGCTTTTATTGTTTTGTAATTATTTACACAAAGTAATATCATCAAAAGACGTATGCGCTTCTCTCGCGCCTCACGATGATCTTGAGAATCAAAAGGCTTTTGGTGACATTAAGTTGCATAAATAATTTCCCATACACACTTCGATTTGGGTTTAAAATTGAACATCGTGTGCGAGTGTGAGTAGAGCATCATCGCATATATTCTCTCTCTTTGAGTCATCAAAGATTGATCAAGTTACGAATTGTGTCTTTGCTTGCTTTTGTTTATCGTAGAGGGCCTGCCTTGGGGAAAAAGTACTCACCCAAGGGAACAACTCAACTGGTAACACTCTAAAGCCAAGATTATTTCCAGCCGAGATATAAATGTGGGTATTGGAAGAAACGCCAGTATCACGCGGTTGATTCTGACAAGATGGATCTGAAAGGGGACTCTTGTCGTATGGGTCAATCTCCACGAACGGAAAGTTCTTACTAAAACCCATATGCTAGAATTTTCCAAAATCCTTAATCTATTTATTGGTACAAGAATGGTCATTCTAAAGCCGCCCCACACTTTTATGGTCTTTAGTAGAAATGGAAAACATGCCATGGGAGTTTCATGGGTGTTGATGCTTGGCTGCCCCGATTGAAGTTAATGAGCCATGGAGGGGAGCCAGTGGGGTCAAGCATCTAACCATTCGCTAAAGATAAGCGTAGCTGGACTTGTCCAAGTGGGGATTCAACAAATATTGTCTTACACATCCATAGGGTTTGTACTTGTTCTTGGTTCTAAAACATAGTGCTTTATTTGAAAACATTTGCAAACAAACATTCAACATGATTCTCAAGATTTCAAACCCTTTAGGAGGCAAATACCATTGACCAAATTCTTGTGTTATTGCTTGCCCTTGGGATTACATCCTTAGAGGTTTCTAAAAACTTGATTTTACATCTCAATTTTCCCCCTAAAGTTAAACAATAGGTAATCTTTGCCTTAAATTCATCAAAGTTTCGCATAATATACCTTGTGAAATGAGACAAAGTTGAGACATTGAACATTCAGTTTGAAAACTAATCAAGAGTTTTTTTGTGGTAAAAAGAATCCATTAAGTAAAGATCAAAGACAATTGGACCCTACACATGTGTCTCCAATGATTTCACACAAAATCAAGATCAAGAAACCAAAGGTGAAAGCCCTTAGTTTGATAGCCCATCAAGAATGTCTTTCTATGTTATACAAAGTTAGACAAAGACTGCTTTTCAACTTTTACAAGAAGGCTTCAAGGAACAATCCTGGTTTGTATTCATTCTATTGCTGCCAAAACCCAAATCTTTTTAGAGAGTTTGAACATCTTGTTTAGAGAAAAGCTTGTTCTTCAATACGTAGGTCTAGGCAAACAAAGTGTCCTTTTTAGGTTCATCTTAAGATCAAAGCAACTCAAATCCTTTTCATCCATCCTTCAAAACAACAAACATCATCTCACAATCACCTTTTGGAAAATATTTGAATCATCCTGACTACTAGGCTTTTTTGGAAAAATCAAAACCATCAAAATCATTGAGACTAAATCCTTGAAAACATTATCAAAACCATCTTGTTTATCTTGGTATATGAAGATGAATCCTTCGTCATATGCTTAGCGAAACTATCATCTTGTTTGGATAGGTGTGGGTAGATGCATCCTTCTCCTCGCACATATTCAAATTATCATCATTTGATCAAATCTATCCCTTAGATAATCATCCAAACATCTTAGGGTCTATTTGTTCAAAATCCAAATCCAAATCAAAATCAATCAAGGAAAAATCCCAAAATCAAAATCTGCAACATATCCAAAAGTCCCAAAAAGCCTAGTATCTCCTTCAAAACTTACCAAAAGATCATAACATCCACATCATTCATTCTTTTCATCATCATCATATCATCTCTTGATCCGCAAGATATCCTAAGAAATTTCCACTTTGGGGCATAAAATAAGGATCAATCCAAAAGAAGTCAAGAGACTCATCTCCCATTCTTAAAAAAATTGATCCTTGTTTTATGGTTCAAACCAGATCTCAATACAAGAAGAGCATGGAAGCCAACAAAGAAACACCCGCTTCAAGTGATTTAAGTCAAACCACTCCTGAAATGAATCCCATTGGGTCGGGAACTCTCACAGTTAACCTTCTGACATCATCACAAAACCCACAAGAGGAAAACCAAGGAGAAGATCTTACCTTTGGAATGTCTCATGACAAAATCACTGAAATGCTTCAAAATCTAGAAAACCATAAAATCATCAACATCATGATGAGGCTCAACCCTTCGTTATACATGCTTGAATTAGCAAAACAAGGATCCAAGTTACCTTTGGATTTTGACGTAAGTACCATAGTGGAAACATCATTTCCTCCAATCTCATCCGCCATTCCCATCTCATCCACAACCCCATCCCAAAACATCACGCAAAAAATTCTGAAAATCACGACGTCTTTTGCTCCAACTGAACCCAATGTTAGCAAGGAAAATGCATTTCTCAATGCTCTTCAAGCATACCCCATTGTTAATAATCAAAACTTGGATACAAACACCACCTTGGAACAAAACATACTTGACAACTCATTACACAAAAATGTTCCTCTCAGTTTGCATCATGACCCATCATCAACATTTTTCCATAGAGCACCTCAAATCTCCCTCCTCACAAATTCACAGAAGGAGGGAGACATGTTCGAACTAGGGGGACATTTTTGATACCATGTCACTTTCGCAAGGATTCACCTCCCTTACATTTCCACCACTTCCACCATTGCCATTAACATCCGCACCACTCCTTGGTTTAGGACTTCCCCCTCTACCAAGTATCAATCAAAACAACATCCTAACCATCAATCAAAGCATTATGCCAAATGCTCAAAAATTATTGTTGACATCGCAACAACAAACAACAAACACACAAGAAATTGCAACAAATACCCCCATAACATCGCAAAGCATGATCTCTCAAGGGCCAATCACATCAATGGCACCACTCATAACTCAAACCATCACATCAACAACACCATCCACCAATCAAATAATCAACATGACATCACCACTCACCACTACCACAAACACCATTCTGAATCCACCACCACCCCCACCACCACCAAATTCCACCACATCAAGTCGATATAATGCAGCATTGCAAGCCACTTTTCAAAGATGATACCAACAAGTGCAAAAACAAAAATCCATGTACCTAGCCGCTCAACAAGCTGCTCAAGTTGTGCAAACCGCCCAAGCAGCCCAAGCCGCACTACAAATGCAAAAAACTGCACAAGCCCAAGCTTTATTGCAGCAACAACAACAACAAGCCACTCAAGCATTACAAGCACACAAGATTTCTCAAGCACAAGCTCTATTGCAACAACAAGCAACACAAGCGCAAGCTCAATATCAGGCACAACAAGTCCAATATCAAGCACAACTCCTAGCACATAAATAAGCAATGCAATTGCAAGCATACCAACAAGCCATAAAATAATATCAAGAGCAAAAAGAGGCAGCAGAATTGGCAGCCCAACAACAAGCATTGTTGGAACAACAACAAGTACAAAAACAAGCATTGTTAGAACAACAAAAAGCACAACAACAAGCACAAATCTTACTACAGCAGCAACAAGATCAACAACAGGCGTTATTCATACAAAAGCAAGTAGAAGCTTACCTAGCTCGACAAAACATACAATACCATTGAATAACATGTCAAAAAACACACCAATCAATCCACCCATCCAACCCATGATTGAAACACCACAAAACAATTTCATCCCACCCCCTGATCTGCAAAATGATGTGACGACACAAATTATGTTGCTCTTGTAACAAGTGCTTGATCTTCTATCAAGATGAACAACTAAAACACCAAGCAACTTGTGTATGTATCCATTCGATAGGAGCTTAGAGATGAAACCATTCCCTAAGGTATTTGGAATCCCCAAATTTGACAAATATCGAGGGATGGGAAACCTTGAAGATCACATTAGGGTATTCCAAGTTCATTGCATGGAGGTCACATATGACGATACTTATCTGATGCGGCTATTTCCTAGAAGCTTGGCAGGCCACGCTATAGAATGGTTCTCTTGCTTACCTTCAAGCATTAGAACATTCCAAGAAATCAGAGATGCATTCATCAAGAACTACGCATGCAACATTGCAATGGATGTTAGTCTCGAAGAACTTTTGGCTCTAAAACAAGGAAAGGGTGAATCATTCACCTTATTCCTACAACGATGGCGATCCAAGGCCAATTAGAGCAAGTGGACCATGCCAAAAGAGAAACAAGTTTTCACCATCATAGCAAACCTTGAAGGCCACTTGGCATTTCATCTCAAGGTTCAGGGCATCACCACATATGATCAATTGATCTCCAAGGCACTTAGCATCGAAAGAGCCCTTGTGACTCAACCCACAGAGTCAACATCATACCACGAACAACAAAACAATCGCCCACCATCCAATTACAATGATAAACCTCACACATGGGCAAGAAACAAGAACATTACGAATGGTGGTGTCGTCGATGCCAAGGTGGTTATTAGTGGTCCTCATCAAAACACACCCACACTACAAATTCAAACACACACCAAAATTCTCATCACACAACATACCACCCAAATAACAATCCAACAATCAATAATCTCAATGACCAAAGAGGACCATCCCAACACAAAAGCTATCCCAAACGAAAATACACCACTTTGGGGGAACCACTTGAAGACATAATGAAGAAGTTGATAGATGAAAAAACTCATCCAAGCTCCTACATTTGAAAATTACCAAGAACCAGATGTCAAACCTCCTTGGTATAACGAGAATAAACTTTGTGAATTCCACAAAATCAAAGGCCACACCACGAATAGTTGCGTGAGATTAAAAAACCTAGTTCAAGATCTCATCGATAAATGAATCATAAATGTGGAACAACCTATAGGAAATCAGGATCTTAAGATATACACAAATCCGATGCTAAATCATGGCAACAAAGGAAATAAAAATGAAAAAGGGAAGGGTACCCACTCAAATGTAAATCATGAATATGAAACAGTCGTTGCCTCCCTAGATGAACACTGCATGGTCATTACTATCAAGGGTGCCTATGCTGAAGATTGTGGAGTCACCACAAGAGGTGGTAAAGTAACCATCACAGGATCATCTCAACCAAATAAAGCCCCTACATCTAGATCCGTTCCTAATGGCTACAATGTTATAGATCAACTCAAAAGAACGCCAGCACAAATCTCCATTATGGAGTTGCTAAAAATTTCATTTGCTCATAAGAAAATCCTTGAAGAAGTGTTGGCATCATCCACTGTCCCTACAGATCTCGATGCGGAGCAATTCCAAGCTATGGTCAGAAATATCATAATGCCTAATCTCCTTACATTCTCTTACCAAGATTTTCCCGCCCAACCATCTCACAACCGTGCACTTCACTTGGAAGCCATTATACATAAGAGCAAAATCAAAAGGGTCTTGGTGGATGGAGGTGTCGACTTGAACATATGTTCCCTAAGTCTCATTAAGTAGTTGAAAATACCAGAAGATTCCATCGATAAAGGAAAGGGTATCATGATAAGAGCATATGATGACCAAGAAAGAGTGTCTCAGGGCACGATTAAACTCCCTATTCAAGTAGGGTCGACTCTCATGCAAACTACTTGTCAAGTCATGGATCTTGACTTTCCGTATAATATCCTCCTAGGACGCCCATGGATCCATGCGATGAAAGTTGTAGCATCAACCTTCCACCAATGTGTGAAATTTACACATAATGGACAAGAAGTTACCGTTCATGTGGACCCTGAACCTTTCTCATACTGAAAAAATCTTGAAGCAAAGTATTACAAAATTCCCCAAGTGCCAAAGAATGATGAGGGTCCATCCACACAATACATCGACCCCACCACACTTTCATCCACTTCTGCGACAAAGACACCCGCCACTCCTGCCATCCCTACTATCTCCGACATCAAGCTCATCATCTAGGAGGATGGTTGTGGAAGCTACAAAATCCCTAACAATGCTTTTGTGATAGGAGAGTTACCAAAATCTCCTCGATCACGGGGACTTCCACAAGAAAATCAACCTTCCACATCACAAATGTCTCCTGAAGACTATCCTGAATTCACAAGCTGGGGAGACCTCGGCTAGGAGATTATTGACGAATATCCATCACACATGCTCTATCAAGATGAAAGATCAATAGCTGAATTACCAATGGATGAGACAAGCAAGGGTCTGCAAATGATGCTCGCAATGTGCTACAACAGAAATCGAAGACTGGGACAAAATGACAATGGGCTCATAATACCTATCATGCCAGAGATGCAACCCATAACAAATCTTGGCCTTGGATGTACCCCTCTGAGAATAACCATACATGGCCAAAATCCTCTGGTTAGAATGGTTAATATTTCTCCTCAGCCAATACTAGCACAAATACACTCACCAGTATCCACAGGCAGAGACACACATAACTTTATAACTGGGGCCTATGTTAGTAGCAATGACGAAGATACTTTAACCAACCTACCTAGGTTATTTGAAGATACTTCCCTTTGCATGATTAGCACCCTCTCCTTCGAAACAGACCATCAAAATCATGAGATTCGCCTAGTATACCCCCAATTGATCGACTATGACCAACGAGGACCACCGATTCTTGATACATTCAAAAATGATGAGGCGCTCTCAGAATTCATGGGATTGTGGGACAACATTCCAGACGGAGATCACAAAGCAAGGTTTATAATGGAATTGGACACACATGCCTATTACGGGGAAACGATTGAATCCTTCAGTTGCAAAAGTGAGAAACTAAGAATCATATCCAAACCCTTGAGTGAAAACCACCTTGTGGCACTCTCTGACAAGAAAATAGTAAAAAGAAAGGACGTATCCAATGGTGAAAACCTCTCTGAGGCACTCGAGGATGAAGGATTCAATCTTCCTTTAAGAGCTATCCATTAGGAAAATTCAGCAGTCTTAGCCAAAAAATGCAATCATGCCAACTTAGGAACATAGGATACCCCGCATATCACATTCTATGCAGAATCACTATTATCAGAAGAGCAAGAACTCCTAGCAGCATTCCTAAAGGAAAGACAAATAAACTTCGCATGGAGTTATGCTGACATGCCAGGGCTTGATCCAGAGACTATGGTTCATCACTTAGTAGTGTACCTAGATGCAAAACCTGTCAGACAAAAGCTTCAAAAAATTCATCCTCATATCGCCTTATTGGTCAAAATGGAGCTCAAAAAGTTGTTAGACGCAGGGTTTATATGACCAATAGACTATCCAGAATGGGTATCAAACTTGGTACGTATTTCAAAGCCTGATGGAGCCATTAGAATCTACACAAACTTCCAAGATTTGAACAAGGCATGTCCAAAAGATGATTTCCCACTTCCAAACATCAACATGATAGTAGACATGATAGCAAGACACGAGGTGCTATCACTAATGGATGAATTTTCAGGATACAACCAGATCATGATAGCAAAAGAAGGTCAACATAAGACAACTTTCACTTGCCCATGGGGGACCTACTACTGGAACATGATGCCATTCGGCCTAAAGAACACAGGAGCAACATATCAAAGGGCCATGACATTGATCTTCCATGACATGATTCACAAAACAGTCGAAGACTATGTTGACGACATCCTAGCTAAGTCAAGAAAGAGAAAAGATCATATATCAACCCTAAGTGCTATATTTGATAGATTAGAGGAATACAAAGTCAGACTAAATCCCAAGAAGTGCGTCTTCGGCATACAATCAGGAAAATTACTAGGATACATAGTCTCCATGAGGGGTATCGAGGTGGATCCTGCAAAAGTAAAAGCAATCCTCGAGATGGAAGCACCAAAGACATTGAAACAACTAAGAGGTCTCCAAGGTAGGCTCCAATCCATTAGAAGGTTCATAGCATAGCTGGCAGATAAGCAGAACCCATATTCTCACCTACTCCACAAGGGGGTAGCATACAAATGGGATACAAAATGTGAAGAAGTGTTCAAAAAAATAAAGGAATATCTACTGACACCACCAGTCTTAATGCCACCTATCCCAAAGAAACCATTGATCCTATATGTGTCAACAACAGCAGCAGCTCTTGGGGCTCTCTTAGCCTAGCATGATGAAAACGGAACCAAGAGGGCTATCTACTATATCAATAGAACAATGGTCAATCATGAGCTAAACTATTCATTCATTGAAAAAGCATGCCTCACAATAGTGTTTGCATCCCAAAAATTCAGACATTACATGTTGGCACATAAGATAAAGCTCATCAAAAAAATTGATCCCCTCAAGTATCTAATATCAAAGGCAATGCTTATAGGAAGAATGGAAAAATGGGTAATGATACTACAGAATATGACATTAAGTATGTTGAGCAGAAAGCAATCAAGGGTCAAGTTATTGTAGATCAACTGGCAGAGGCACCAATCTATTCAGAGAACCCTCTTGTCTCAGATTTTCCAGATGAATCTATTTTCAACATCAACATAGTTGACCACTGGAAACTATACTTCGATGGTTCATACACACAGCATGGATCAAGAGCTGGTGTCTTCTTCATCACTCCACAAGGGGATTGCATACCAAGATCATACAAACCGGCATTCCCTTGCACCAACAACATCGCAGAATATGAGGCTTTGACTATAGGTCTCAAGATAGCAGTGCAATGGAACATCATGGTTCTCAAAGTGTATGGAGACTCTCAGTTGATCATAAATCAAGTCAATAATGAATATCAGACCAAGGATGATAAGCTCACTCCATACAAGAAATTGGTGGAGACTCTCAAGGAATATTTTATAGAAATAACTTTTGAGCAGATACCTAGAGCCAACAACAGAGCAGCAGACGCCATGGCAACAATTGGGTCCCTACTAGATATCCCCAACAATGTTCCAAAATATGAATTCCTGATCGAGCAGCTTCTCATGCCCACATTCAAGGTACTAGAATCAAAATTTGTGTGCGAAATCATTGGTCCTAATGATCCTTGGTACCATGACATTTACACGTACCTTCCTATAGGAGTCATACCTGCTAACCTACCTTCAAACCTAAAATGAACCTTTGTCAAAAAGGCATCTAGATTTGTCATCCTAGGAGATACCTTGTACCGTAGAAGCATAAAAGGTACCTTGTTACGTTGCCTAAATGTTGAGGAGGCATTAACCGCTCTAACTGAAGTTCATAATGGTATTTGTGGTTCAGACTCGAGTGGAATGACCATCACCAAGAAGCTGCTGAGGATGGGGTATTATTGGCCCACAATGGAAAGAGAAGCACATGATCATGCCAAAAAATGTCTACAATGTTATCAGCATGGGGACCTCATCCATGCTCCAGCTCAAGAGCTTCACCCAATTGTCACACCATGGCCCTTCTCGGAGTGGGGACTCGATCTCATTGGAAAAATCACACCCACCTCATCCAATGGCCATAAATTCATCATAACTGCAACTAAGTACTTCACAATGTGGGTGGAAGCCATACCCATGACATATATCACTAGGAAGCAGATGTCAAAATTCATCCTAAATTATCTCATTTGTCGTTACAGTGTCCCACAAGCCATTATCTCCGATAATGGGACACCATTCAAGAATCAGGATGTCCACGACTTGTGCGATAAATTCAAAATCTAGCATCGCTTCTCCACCCCATATTATCCCCAAGGCAATGGCCAAGTAGAAGCCACAAACAAAACCATCCTCAAAATCCTCAAGAAAACAGTCAATGATGCAGGTCGTGACTGGCATTTGCAACTTAACCCCGCCCTCTAGGCCTATCGCACCAGCATCTGCACACCCACCAGAGCCACCCCCTTCTCCTTGGTCTATGGATTAGAAGTCGTACTCCCCATTGAGATTGAGCTCCCATCTCTCAGGATATCACTGCAAAACCTCATCACGGATGAAGAATATTGGGTGTCAAGACTAAATGAGCTAGAGTTACTGGATGAGAGACACATAGATGCTTTAAATCATTTGCAAGTCTATCAGAATAGAATCAAAAGGAGTTATAATAAGAAAATCAAAAGTAGGACTTTCTAAGTCAGAGAACTAGTCTTAAAAGAAAATCAGAAGAATGTCCCAAACCCAACCGGGAAAGGCAAGTTCAAACCTAATTGGTTAGGACCTTTCATCATCATAAAAAGTTATAAATCAGGGGCATATCAGTTATCAACACCCAAGGGGAACCTCTATAGGACCCATGAATAGCTCCCATCTCAAAAAGTTTTATGCCTAAATCTTTCAAGGTATAGAACCAAAAATCCAAAAAAAAAATAGAAAAAGTCCTAAAAAATGGTTACCGGTGAAAACGGCAAACATCTTGGTGACAACAAAAATAAATAAAAAAAGCAAAAAATCCAAAAAAATTAAAAAAAGGATAAAAAAATAGTAAAGAGAAAAAAATCGGCCTCTAGTGAAAACCACTTTAGTGGCACTTTGGGCAAGTACCTTGGTGAAAACCTGGCAAATAGGCGCCTTGTGTAAATAAGCACTTTCCATCCACCAGGATCTTTACAACTTGATTTGCATCATCCATCCATTCCGCTTCCATCATCCATCGCATTCAGGTCTCCATTCATCACGCATCCACTCACATCTGCACGATAGCTTGGTCATGTGTTTGTATCATGATCCCTTCTAGTACTACTCGGCCCATCCTCAAGGTCAGTTTGTCCTGCCTTTATCAGAGTATTCTATTGCATCACGATGGGGGCACGTTCTTATAGAATCAGATTCGTGTATATTCTTAAAATTCTCAAATAAGAAAAAATCCAAAAACATCAGAAAATCAAAAAATCCAAAAAACATTCAAAACATCAAAATCCAAAAACAGGTCAAAAAGTCAAAAATAGAGTCGTCTTGTCGAACTACGTCATCTCTGAGCTTGAATGTAGGCAAGGTTGATCTTTGATCATCCCCCGAGACATGTAGGTCAGTCCTTTAGGAGTCTGTCATAATAAACTGATATCTCATCATGTATATTATCATTTGTAAATTGATTGAGTCGTCAATCGAACTACGTGGTCTCTGCGTGTATAACGTAGGCAAGGCTAATCTCTCAATCAGCCCCTGAGGCCCTTAGGATAGGTCTTTAGGTTATTCTCTTGGTCAAAATCTCAGGAAATTCCAAAAACATTGAAAATTTGAAAATCAAAACATTTGTAAAACCTTGAAAAATATCAAAAACATCCTCAAAACATTGCAAAACTCCAAAAACATCCAAATATTTGAAAAAATCTATCCACCTCATCTCGCTTGCACCCGCAATAAACATCACTCATAATAAATTGATCATCATCCTCAACCTTTGGTGAAATAGTTAGAAACAAGTCTAGCAGGTTAAAAGTGAAAACCCCAAACATCAAGCCTCAAGTCTAAGTCAGGACGTAAACAAGTTGGTCAATTCTTTGTGTCAATAGTCCATCATCCAAACAGTCCCATATCAATCATCTGATAACATCGTGTCCTAGGATGAATCCTTCCTACAAGGGGAATTATTTATTAGAAAGAACACCTTGGATAAATGAAATGATGTGCCACCATCCACTAATATTTCCTAGGATGTATCCTTCCTACAATGGGCATTATCTTTTGGCAATAGTTTCGGTCCTTATCCTCAAAAACACATTCCCTTATGGTTAGTGGTATTGAAGAACATCAACTTCTTTGTGTGCTTTATATTTGTCTTTTGACTTATCTCATTGCGCTCACTCCAAGGACCTCTCGATGATATCTGAACGAAGGATTTAGAGAGATAGGAATGGGGCAACAATCATTATCCTTTTGTCTGCTATGCTTGTTGGACGTTCTTGTAAAATAACTTGGGGAATACTTTCTTTATTAGACATGTATCAAGGATGTTTTGAACAACTTGTTGACTATTGCATTGATTGGTTATACCTTTCCATGTTTTGGTCTGAGGTGTTTAAAATTTCTAAGGTACATCCTAGCAAGGTTTCCATATGTTAGGTGTGAACAAGAATACTCATATCTATTTGTTGAGTCAAAGTCCATCACACTAAGTACAATGCCATCCTGTTCCTTTATACCTTGATGCATCGTGCTTAGGTGTGATATCAAACATAAAGTAAGTGACCCTTTTAAAATCCCAATCCTTGATAAGCAAATCATCCATTTCTCATCATCATCTCTCATAATGTTGGCTTGTTGGATCCTCTTGTCATCATCTAATGTCTTCCGCACTAACATCACAGCATGAATAGTTAATCATCATCACCAATACATCCATCATGCATCCATTATGCATTCATCTTGCATCCATAAATCATCAATATTTTGCATATCATCTCGCATGCATAAACATCATCATAATATAGATCTATTAGTCTAAACATCTGTTGCATAATCACATCACATCACATCATCAATCTCATCCATCTAGCATCATATAATCATTTAAGTTGTTTAGGATAATATAGATTTGTTATTCTAAGCATCTTAAAATTATATCATTTGCATCATCATCCATAACCACCCATTTTGAACCTCTTTATCGTGAGATCGACCCTCAAATCGAATCTTTTCACTCAATATCTCGAGGGGGCAATGTACCAGTGTACTTTCTGTTGGAGCATCCGAAAAATCAAAAAAAAATTGAATTTTGATCGCAGCAAGTTATTCTTTGAACCAACGCAACAAGTACATTACTTCAAAGAGGGGCAAAATGTAGACATGCAAAATTAACATTTTGTATTCAATTAGGTTAATTCATTAACTAAACTAGATTTCACATTAGGTCCATTCATCTCTTTCATCCATTTATTAGGTAATCTCATCTCCTAAGGTCATTTATTTAAAATCAAATAAACATTATCATCAACCTTTTAATAAATCAAGCATTCATTTAATCAAATCCCAAATCATACTCCATCCTTTTTTGAATTAAATAAATCAAATATTTAAGTCCTAAAAGTCAAACTCATCCTAATCATCATCCTAGCTAATTAATCTTGATTAAATGCTAATCCTAACGAGTTGCATTCTCTAGATATCTCCACTTGCACAAATAAATCAATTTATTGATTTATTAAAACCAATATTTTCACTCAACATGGCCCTCAAGTTTGAAAAACATGACAAGTTGATTTGTCCCTCCAACATTGCATTTATTACTCTTTTTCTTGTCCCCCTCTCTAAATTTATTGCAAAATTTGAACTTGAAACTCCCTCTCATGGGCACACTTCCCAAATCTTGCACATCCATTGACCTATCACCACTTGACAAGTGGCCTCTTCTCATTGGTGGATCTTTAGTCCCACATTCACCCATTTGGCCAATCTCTCATCAAGAAAATCTATAAAAGAAGGCCTTAATCTTCATCCATCCATCCACAACTTTTATGCAAGGTTACTCTCTTGGTTTGAGAACTAATCTTGCTCTTCATCTCCATTGCATTTCATCATTTTGGTTTCTTAGCAAGGATTGGGAAAGGGTCATTGACACATTTGACACCAATCCACTATGGAATAGGTAACTTGTTAAGTGTTTTAATGATTCTTTTAGTTTTCTTTCATCCTTTGTTGCATTTTGAAGCATTTACAAGGTATTTCATAGGAGCATTTTGATGGATTTGTAAAATACTAACCCATACATGAAGTTTAGTTATTTGTAGATTTCTAATGGATTCTCACACTTGGTAACAAAAAAAAATTATATAATCCAAAAAATAGTAAAGACAAATAATTTGTCCAATAGTGAAAACCACTCTGGTGGCACTTTGGATAGGTACCATAGTGAAACCCTGGCAAATAGGTGCCATGTGTAGTTGACTTTGCTCATTTGTCTACTATTATTCTAATCTACCACTTCCATGTGCATAGTCCACTACCCTGTACATAGTCCTTATCCTTGTACATACTACCTATTCCTATACATATCCCTTATCTTTTGTATCCATCGCTTGTATAGACCATTCATAATAAGTGGTAGTCTTTCCCATAACCTAGAATGATTGACATTGAGTGCATTTCATATCCCCCATTTTACCCTATTCATAATCAATTGTTCTTATACTCGACTAGGGGAAAACACTTGCCATTTGTCATATTGATTCTTCCATTGGCTGTGTTGAAAATGTAAAACTATAGAAAAATCCAAAAACATCACAAAATGACCTGAGAAAACACAAAAAATACCAAAAAACTTCAAAAGGACAAAAAAAAAATCAAAACATTTTGAAAAATCCAAAATAAGAGTCAGAGTCAGTCACACTTGTTAGTCTTCGTCGTTTATCGAACTACGTTGCCTCTGTGACTGGATGTAGGCAAGGCCATCTATCGATGTGCCCCCAAGGCATTAGGTCAGTCTGTTTAGGTTTGTCTGAATAAAATCATGATTCAATCCATATGTCTATATGACAAGGTCATTGGTCGTGTCGAACTATGAGGTCTCTGCATGTATAACATAAGCAAGGCCATCAATCGATGAGCCCCCGAGGCCGCACTAGGTCAGTCCATTAGGGTTCGTCACATTCACTTTCACACACGTCTTCTATTTGTAGTCAACTTTTCCAGTCAAATTCAAGTCAAACTACGAGGTCTCTGCATGTATAATGTAGGCAAGGCCATCAATCGATGAGCCCCCAAGGCCGCACTAGGTCAGTTCTTTAGGGTTTTTCGTCACACACAGTCAATTTTTAGCACATCATATCAAATCATGCATCAATCTAGTCAACAAGTCAACAATGTCTCTAAGTCAAATCCAACAACTTGCCAAACGAAACAATCAAAACAAATCAACAAATGTCTGCTACAGGATGTGTCCTTCCTAGAAACAGACATCATCACGGCAACCAACTGGTATCTTATTCAGGATGAGTCCATCCTGAATACAGCTATCAAAAAAATAATCTATCTCTTATACAGGATGAGTCCTTCCTGCATAATCGACATTGTCAAACAATCAAACATAGCCTTAAACAGGTTATCACATCAACGACATTTGACTCAACATCTTATACGATACATGTCTTTCTAAAACTAGGCTTTTTCGTGCCTTATACAGATAGTCATAACATCGAAACCAGACTCACAGTCTTATCTGGTATGTGTGTCTCCTGAAATCAGGTTTTATCAATCAATCATTCTATCAATCAAAACAAATCAAACAAACAAATCAAGTTTTGGCCAATATTTTACTGGCTTTTTGACTTTATGGCTTATTTATCTTATCTTTTCATTTGAATTTATGATGGGAATTATGTTACTAGATTTTTCAAGGATGTCCCATGAAGGATTTAGAGAAGCAATGATGTATTAGAAGGATTTAGAAGAACGATGACGTCTCATGACCCGTCTTTTACTTTGTTTGATGTATGTGGTTTGTCTTGACAAAAAGACTGGGGCAACTTGTGCCCTTAGTATGAGTTAACGACAATCCTTGTCTGCGAGTGTTTGTTATTAGCAAGTGGATGACCTTGCACACCTTGATCTATGTCATATCATGGTGTTTTTCTCCATTTGTATTAGTCCTTCCCAATGATGATAAAGTGCAATACCTTTTGTGATATAGTGAAACATTAAAGATTTCTAATACTAACATCCATCACATTTCTTTTATTATTTCCCAATCTTTCTTTCTGCACTAACAGTTCTTCTTTCTTGCATTATGATGGAGTCTTGTGACACGCAACAATATAAGTCATCGTGCATACACATACATGTTAGAAAAATACATACATATAGGCATTTATCATATTTCGGACATCATGGCATAATAGTCATTCATCATCATACAATACATATCATAATCATTCCACGTACATAAAAAATGTAAATACATGCATCACATTACATTTGTATAGCATCACATGTAGCATGCATTGTACACATAACATCATATTGCATCTCATAACTATAAACTGCATACATCATATAGAATCAACATCACATAGAATCAACATTATATCATTAGTTGCATAAACACATCATAAAATAGATATGATCATCCATCACATAGGCATATCATATAAACATCACATGTAGAAATAAACAACTGCATAACAAATAAATAGAAATGCATATCATGAGAATCGCCGCTAAAATCATATATATACATCGCTCAACAGTGTCACATCACAATGTCATAATGTATCAATAAACATGGGGGCCCGCAGGCTATAGAATCATAATACAATGTCTCGGTATATTTCAAGAAATGTCCCTATTTGGAACTGTCGCTGCTATCATGATTGGAGTGTGCAGATGACTGATGTCGAGAACCTGATGATCTATGAGCTAAGTGAGGCCTATCATATGGACCTAATCTATGTGGCTGCTCCACATCCTCTGTGCTAACTGTCCTAGTGTGGATCCTGGTCTATGACCTACTGCTACATGCCTGTGAGAAGCTGGGAGCCCGTCTCTCTGGAGGAACCTCTGCCTCATATAAATTACAATAGTAAGTCTCCCTCTCTCTAGATCTGACTAGCTCTCTAGAAAATGTGGTTGCTGGCCCAGTACATGACCCTCTGAGCTTTGTGAATCTCTCCTCATTCTCTTGTCTCCAACCTATAGCCTGATCTTTGTCCACGATGGCTCTATCCCTCTCCATCTGTAACACATCTCTCTCAGACATCAAGACCCTCATTTGCTCCTCCAAGGATGCAACCTGAGCATGCAATATAGTAGTATTGGTATCAACTGCCCCTATATCATCCTGTCTGGCCCTTGGTACACCATCCTCCTCCTCATCCAACTACTCCAAAATCTGGTCCCAAATCTCTCTCTCATGATCATCATCCTCCTCATCATCCTCCTGATAGGCACCTAGAAATCCCAAGGCATCAATCTCTGCTTCCTCTCTATCTGCCTCCTCCTCTGTAGGGATATTTGGAATGACCTCCTCTATGGGCTGCTCCTCTCCACCGATCTCAACATCCACCTTCTCCCCTCCTCTTCCAATATTTGGCATGGCCACATCCTCTTCTCCTCGTTCGTCATCATGTATCAGTGGCAATGGTGGCCCTCATCCCCTCCTCCATGTCTCCCTCTCCTACCACCTCGTCGACCACCTCCACCATCATCTCCACCATCACCACAGCCTCCTCCACCTCTCCGCCCTCTGTCTCTACCGCGGTCCTGTCCCTCGCCGCTCTATCGGTGCCGGATGATCTAGATCTATCAAGGGAATAGGCCTATGCACAACCCACCACTAATCATAATCCTCTGTAGTACTTGGGTCTGCCGGACCATCTCTCCATCCCCAAGGAACTGCCTGCAATGCATCAATATCTACCTCTGTAGTGGCCACTGGAATCTTTGGACCCCACAGAGGGATCTCTCGTGAAGACCTCGCAAACTCTGCCTGTCCTCTTGACACATCCTGCACCTCTTCAAACTGTCGCAATACATGATCTAGTAGGTGACGCTCTATGATGTGGAAATGTGATAGTCCATCTAATCAAGTACTAAGTCTGGCAGAAAAAGGCAAGTGCTCATCCTCATCGGACCAGTCTGTGCATCCCAAGTATGGTCTCCATGTAAACTACACCATAGTATCTATGGCATGCCTAAAGTATCATGTATCTCCTACGTGGTGCTAAGTGTTCGCCCCCACATAACAGAAGGCGTAAGGAGCTCTGTGCAATACATCTACTGTCACTGGTGGCTGAAAGATCACAATGTGTTCCCATGCCCATACCATCAGGAGCGTGGTACCACAACTCATGGACTGAGCCTCTCGGTAGGCTATATCATGTAAGCGGAAATATAACATACCAAGGAGACAAGGACCCCATGCATATACCTCACGTCTCTCTAGCATCCCTACTAGCATCTCCCCCCAACCCACAGGAAAACCATGACCTCAACAGTTAGGAAGCACTATGCCACCTATCAATGTACACAATAGACAGTCCAGTTGCATATACCTCTGCGCTAATACACGCCATCTAATCTCATAGTGATCAAGCCCTAACTACCTAACATCAACATGTGGGTAGCATCGACACATCTCAGAAATACCCTTCTGGGTATCATAGCTCACCCATGTGCCTCTGATAGGCAGTCTCAAAATCTTGTAAACATCCTTTAACGTCACTGTAGCCTCTCCAGTAGGCAGGTGAAAGGATGATGTCTTCGAGTTCCACTGCTCGCATAAGGAAGTAAGTAAACCTCGATTTTCCTAAATATGGAGCATGTATGTAACGTGAAGAAGACCTAGGTGCCATAGGAATCGTCGCTTTGTGCTCCACTGACTGTCTCTGAAGCGAAAAGTCATTAGTCTCGACTCTCGCGTATATACATTGTCCAACACAACCTGCAATGGCATTATACATGCCTCATGTCAGCATCAAACATCTATCCTAGTGCAAAATGACTAAATTAACTACTATTCAAATGTGTCGTTATTTTGCAAATATGTCATTCTTTAGCACATGCATCGTTATTTTACATATGCGGTGCATCAAAATCAAATGCGTCATTTAATTACACATATGCGTCACTATTTATCAAATGTGTAACTTAACAATGCATATGCATGCATAATCACAAATGTAACTGCGCAAAGTATCTATCATTTGCAACTGCGAAAATGAAAAAAACAAATGCACTGAACTAAATTTCATATGCGTTGCTCTAAAACAAATGCGTCAAACTAAATTTCATATGCGTTGATCTATCACAAATGCGTCGAAATAAATTACATATGCAATGTTTTATAACACATGCATTCAACTAAACTACAAATGCGGTGAACCGCACAAAAACTACGCTAGCCTATCTACGTGATGTTTAAAATGTGTTGATCCGCATGCAAATGCGTCACTTGCGCATTCACATGCAATGTTTTAATAAAGTGACGCATACTAAAACTTTGAATTAAATGCATAAAAATATGCACAAATTAAAATTTTCAAAAGTCAAGTTTGAGGTACATACTGGGGGGTCCGCGTCGGCTGGCCACCTGAAGGTCTGGATCTTGTAAGCTCGATGGTGGGTGTTCAAAACAAGAGACATCGTTGTTGTGGGTGCAGAGAAAATTTTGAACTCTCAAAGCTAGGTGGGTGAAAATGAATTGGTTTTTACGCCAATTTCTATATATACCTAGGGTTTTGGTGGCATTATTTTCTACTGGCCACGTCAACTTCCGACTTCAATCGAACCATACCCGTCTGTACCATGTCCGACTTCAATTCTGTCAACTCCACTGCATTTCTGGCTATCCAATGGACTAATCGGGATCATTTCCAAATTTTTCTGAACTTTTTTGAAAATTTGTCAATTTTTCCAAGGGGGCATACCTTCACCTTTTTACACCGGGGCATTACTGGGGCATATTTCTTATCGATTTTCTTTGACACAACACCGAAATGACATTGTATCAAAGAGGCAAAATGCTAATCAAAATGGTCTCTTAAACGATTCTTTCATGGTCATCATTCAAATAATGTCAATTATTTAATTATTCTCTAAAGATTCTTATTTTCTATTAATTAAATAATCCACTATTTAATTAACACACTTTTTTTATTTATCCATTAATTAAATAAACACTTTTTATTTAATTATGTTACTAATTAACCTTATCCTTCTTGTCAAATTAAATAAATTCTTATTTAATTTACTCTTTATCATACTTCAACTATAATTAAATAAATTCTTTATTTATTTAGTTATTCATTTAAAGCACTTCATCACTTAATTAAATAAATCTTATTTATTTAATTATTCTTCAAATATCAAATCTTGAATTAAATGAATTATTTAATTTATGACTTCTATTTTAATGCATTCCTCTGTATTTAGATAATTGTGTGAGTTATCTAAGTATTCACTTTTACTCGACTCAAAGATCTATTCAAATCGCTTAGTTAACTCTTGATTTAATGTCTAAGTGGCATTCTCGAGTAATCTCTTCGTCAAATCATTCAATCGTCCAATTCTAACTCATTTGCGTGTACGTGCAGATTAATTAAATGTTCCTATTTAATTAATTAAACCTTGTGCGTGCATTCGAACAAGAGTTGCTTTAATCCATCTTCATCTTTGTCATTCAAAGATAATTCTTCTGTTTTCGAATACCAAACTCAAAGATTAAATCATTTATTTAATCTTTAATTCTATTTCTAATTTATATCACTCATTTCATTACTAACTGTTATCAGAATGCATGACTAATCAGTCAATCTCAACCGTCCGTTGATCTTTCAATCCTGGCCTATCGTTCGAATAATAAATTTTCTATAAATTGATCTATTCTTCATCATTCCAATCTCTCTCTAAATCTTATGAATTTTTGGAGTAACTATCTTGGATCTTCGATGTTTTGCTAAATCACTATCATAGGGTATACTTGCACGAACTTTTGAAAATATGAGGGCAATTATACTACAACAGCAAAATGGAGAAGGGCAATCGAGATGAATCATGGAAATACGTACAAATTTGGTGAGATTGCTCAATTTTTATTTACGTTTTTACTTTCCTTTGTTCTTTGTTGCTTAGCATTAGATTGCATTTAGATTTGCATTGCATGCTTGCTTTTAATCTTTTCTTTCTGCACTTTCTTGATGTTAAAATAACTATTCTCAAAACAAAGAGAAGCTCAATAAGGTAATGCTCTACATCCAATTATCTTTTTAATTCCTCTATCTTTCATCAATCTCTTTACTATTTGAACCTCGTACAGATGTTTTAGATGAAGAACCCATTATTGTGAAATGTGCCTCTAGTTGAGTAAAGTGAAACCATGCTCTGCATCATAATTTGAAGTTGTTTCCATTCCAATGTTCTGAATTTAGTTTGTTTGTATAGCTTTGTATGAATACCACATTGTGTTGTGTGTGGATTTGGTTTCAAATCTTTGTTTCTTTTGTTTTTCGTGGTGAAATAACTCTAAATTTTGACTTTTGTGCATAACAGGTTATTGGAAAAATTGACAAATCTGAAGGGTTTAGAGGCTCGATTGAGAAAGATACATAGATATTTGGATCTTGTTGTTGATGGGAGGCTTCCTCTTAACCACGAAATTTTGTACCATCTATAGGTATGCAAAGATTTCTCTACTTACATTCATTCAACTTATTGTCTTCCTTACCAAAATCTACCCTTGTCAAGCCACAACCATAACTAGCACATTGTCATAATGCTTCAATATTAGTCATTAATCTTTGTCTTGACAAAAAGGATAATAGTCATTAATACATTACTAAGGGAAAACATATTTCATAAAGACCTATGGAGGATAAACCACAGTCTACCAATCCATTAGAGACTCATAGTGCATAAAACCATTGAAAATACATCACAATCATAACCTTTGCTAAGGGCACAGGGTAGTCTTTTGGATTGTTTACAAATTCATATCTATGATCACTTTCCATGTCTTGAAATTTAGCATGTAAAACCTAACACTCATGTCCTCATATGCTTCATGCCTCCAAGTTTGTCCATAAAAATTTCATGGCACAAGTCTTTCCACAAAAAACTTCATGCTCTATGACTCCTACTCTATGATCTGTTTTCTTGGATTTGTTCTCTCAACATTGTTCCTTTTGTTCTTTCCACAAAAAATAATGCCTACATTTGAACATTTGAGTCTTTTTGACGAAAACATCATTACAAAAAAAACTATCTATAGTATTCTTTTTTCCTATTCGCCTCTCTCCTTTTGATATCAAAAAATGGATACTTATACATCAAATGTTTGAAAGGACACGTCCTTTTAGAAATGTCTTATACATCAAATATTTCCCAAAGTCACCCTAATAATTATTTTGATCCATTTGTATCTTCATCAGCAAGAGATCATGTATCGCTAGGATATGTTGCAGTTTCCCTGACGTGGTGAGTCTCCCTGATGATTATTCTTTTGATCTCAAGTATGTCGCCAAGACTCCTTCCAATGTAAGCTTATCAGCATGACATAGTGGGTTGGGTACACATTCAAAACTTACTCTGATGGTATATGTCTTGTTGATATCCTTCCCTCACTCTTCATCAATGAGATAAGAAGAGTATCTCGCCAATGAAACTTCATCACTGAGACCATAGGCCAATCCTCTCGATATATCTTCTCAGGAAATTTTGATCATTGTAATAGTCTTGGTCTTTCATCTATATGCCTACATTTGAACAAATATTAAAAAAAAAAAAAAATTGCATTGTTTCATCGAACTTTTCACGAAAGCAACCGACAAACCTCCAAAAGCATCTAATGAATTTGCAATACATCCAACAAAAATTTCGTCATAATGGCTTCCTATTTTGTCGCAATGTCAACAAACTTTTGTTGTTGTTCTTTTGATCTCAAGTATGTTTCCAAGACTCCTACCGATGTAATATTATCGGCGTGACATAGCGTGTCGGGTAGACATAGAACTTACTTCAATGGTATATGGCTTGCCAATATGCTTCCCTCATGCTTCATCGATGAGACAAGATGAGTATCTCGCCAATGAAACTTAATCGCTAAGACCACAGGCGAATCCTCCCAATATATCTTCTCAAGCAATTTTGATCGTTGTAATAGTCTTGATCGTTCACCAATATTTGCAATATGTCCAATGAAACTTTTGTCGTAATGACTTGCCTATTATGTCACAATTTTTATGAACGTTTGTTGTTGTTCTAATGCTTTGGCAAAGGCATGCTACTTTTATTTTGTCTATTGTTCATCATTTGATTAACGAAATTGTCATTGATATTTCGATGAACAGCAGTTCCCTTTTTTGTGGCGGCAACCGACAAAGTTGAGTTGTGACTTTGACGTTTTAAAGCTAGTCAGGAAAATGATAAATAGTTACCGACAAAAAATATTTCAATGATTCGTCGGTATTCCGACAATGTTGTTGATATTTCAACAAACTTTCATTGGAAATTGGAGTCAAATACAATAGTGCTTCAATGTGCTTATTGAAAATATTTCATAGTCTTCTATTTCTAGGGTTGCAAAAATTGCACTTCCAGGGTTCTGATAGAATGCTATAATTTGTTACTTTGTAAAGGAGTTGGTACTCCTGTATCTCATGAAGTTGGTGCTTCTGATTTTTGTTGAGTTGGTGCTCCTGAATTTGAAAGAGTTGGTGCTCTAAGTGAATAAAGGAAAGATTTTTCAAGTGGTTTTTTATTCCCCAAGAGGGTTTTTCCACTCAGGACAAATTTTGGTGTTATGTGATGTTTATATGTGTGAGTTTTCTTATTTGTTTGTTTTAAATGTGTCACCAAATATATATGGAATTCAGATCTGCCAATATATATATGTCATGTTTCATGCATAAAAATTTCTAATTTAAAAATGAGCTCTAATACATGTGAAAGTGTTACATTTCCCTTATGTTAAAGTTTCATGTTTAAATTCTTGGTTCATGCAAATACACTATTGTTTATGCACAAGTAAAATATGTTCTTTGAATTTTCCTTTGGTGTCTTTATTTAAATGTCAAGTTTTCAATACATACTATCATTTGTCCTCTTGGCTCAAAATAAGCTTACAATCTTTTTTTTTGAAAAATATTTGTGACTTTCATAAATCACTGATTCACCCCCCACCTCTCAGTTATTTCAATCTTCCAACACTGTTACAACCCAATAAGAATCATCTAGAAACCCTAAAGGGTTTAATCATAATCAACAAGAGTTAAGCTCTTAAATATCCTTAACAATATCAAATATCTAGGAATGATATTATCCTTTTGAGCATAAAAACAATTTCATGCCTTTCAAAAGAAAAAATAATCCTTTTATCATTCTTAACAACTTCATTAACAAATTGTCTCAAGGCCTGTAAGTATCAAGAGGGTTTTTGCATTACCTAATTACGGTGGAAGAAAACTAAATAAATATCATAAAGATCTGTCAAGGAATTCCATAACTACCCAACTGAAAGACAACAATTCTTCTCTATCCAACTTCCACAGTCGATCTTTCATTATCTAAATTGCATGTTCATTTTCCTTTTACATACCAACTAAAGGAACAATAGTTTAGACAACTGTTTACCTCTGCATGATTAAGCCTTAAACAAATAACTATCAAATAAGAGAACCCTGGACATATTCGTCATGTGATTTTCTTCCTATCGTTCCCTAATGAGGGCTTTGAAATAATGAAATAAAAAATGCCTTTTACCAAGCTTTGAAAATAAGCTTTTAACCTTTAGTATACCCGACAGCCTTAGGCTTAGGATAAACTTTATCACAAATTTTAGCATGCCCGACAAGAATTCTTTCCAATAGAAAACTCTTATGTCACTTTTAGTGACCGATACCTTTATCACTTTACAAGGTAATTGCTAGCAATTCCATAACTTATAAACTATAAACCATATAGTAAATCAAAGATCTCATAACCATAAAAGATGTCGATTACCTTAGCAAAACCATGGAAGTATGTATTGACAATGCCACAAAGAAATGTGAGTATCAACTTCCTTAAAACAATATCAATACATTTGAATGTAACAAGGAACTTGAATCACCTTATTTGATCAATCTGAAATACTTCAAATGCAAAGGCCACAGTGATGTCAATGATGCCAATGCAACCAAATTGAGCCAAAAGTCATCTCAAGAAGCTAGATGTAAACACCATTATACAAATCAAGTATAAAATAATCAACTGAATATACCTATGGCTTGTAACCTTGAAGGATCAAACTGAAAAAAATCTTGTCAAAATGATAAACACTGTTAGCATCATCATATATCAAAATCATGTAACTTCATATCGTGTAACTGCATATCATAACACCAACCAAGCTGAGAATACCAATGTAATTGAATATCATATCACCAACCAAGCTCAGAATTCCAAAACTAGTTTTGTCATCAAGGACAAACCACAAATCATAAACAATTGAAAGCCAACACATTTAGGGATCTTATTTTAACACACTTGAATAAGGTTTCTTTATATTTTAGCTCTTAACACCTTAGATGCACTTAAGGTTAGGGTTTGTACACACTGTTATTTATCATATTTTTATCTTTCCATCAAGGTTTAATTACCAAATTTGGCGTTTGATGGAGGCAAACCCCCATACAAACAAACCAAAATTCTCATTTTTTGCTATAGATTTAGAGTCGGGACTAAAGATTTCTAGGTACAGGAGTAGAGTGCAAATAGAGGGCTATAGGATTGGCTTTTTATTTTCTAGAAAGGGATACAAGGACCCATTCATCCTTGGGAAAACATGTCCTACTGCAGAGTTTGAAAACCACTTTTGGAGCCAAGTACTACCATCTTAACCTTCTTAGATCCATTGGTTAATAGTTTTTTTTTATAGTATTATCATAATAATTCATGTTCCAAGTGGTAGATCTCATAGGTTTTATTGTTAATGCACTTTTATTCTTCTCCCAAAACTATTGTTTAGTCATTTTTGTCATAAGGAAGTTAAGGCAACATAGTGTCCAAACCTAGAGTTAACTCACCTTGAGGGTTGCAAGTCAATTCTAATCATTTGTGGCACTATCCCTCTTCCTAATGAACATGAAAAAGGTGGATTTGTGATTAGGTGGACACCCCCTTTTTCTTTTTGGCATAGGTCTCTCATTTTTATGTCTCCTATCCATCTCCCACCCTTTTTCCTTGGTTTTAGTTTGGAAGGTCTCCTTTGTATTTGCAGTGGATGTTGGTGAAAGGAGAAGTCCTTCAGGAATACCCTCGCTTTGTTCATTATGATCACCAATATCCTCTTTAACTTCTTGTGTTGAGGGGAGAAATCTTCCCAAAGCGTCTTGTTGCCTCTACATACAAGAGTCATGACTTTTTATCACCCACTCTTGCACAATGTTAGAAATTTTTGTTGGCATTGATGGATTAAAACCTGATTATCCTAATGCTAGAAACAAAACTCTAAACTAAGAAATCTTTGAAATGAAATAGAAGAATCTTGAATGTAGCACCATCCCTGAAAATGACACCAAAAAAATATAAGGGCCAACTAATGCTCAGTAAACTTGGTGACAAACACATAATTCAGAGGTGGTTCCTAGTTGAACAGTCCACTAAACCCTTGTTAAGTCTCCATTTAATTATTGACCAACGCTAATGTAAGATTGTGATGATGTTGGCACTATATGTGCATCCAAATATTTTATACTTTCTATATCATCTAGTATAGGTTTTTACACATGTTGGAAAAATATAAAACTATGAAACAAGAAAAAGATTCATTTTGAAAACTATTGTTGTGGGTACATACAACTAAAGACTATGACTAGTTAACTATTAAAACCGTAACTTTGTAACTACTAAAACTATTAAATATGACTTCTAATGACTTGACTCACTCTGAAGATTGACATATTAAGACAAAAAAGAACATAAAGTTCAAGACAAAATCTCATTCATGATTTCATTCTCATACAAGAAATGCATAATCTAATTGAGATGAATGCAGTAAATAAAAGCATCAACTATAACAACAAAAATTAATGGTGGAGGATAGTTACCTTAATTGTCCCTTGCTCAAGTTACTGTATCCATGAATTAAACTCAAATCTAAACTTCGTGAATCAACTGAACATAACAATAAACTGAAAATATCTCATTGCATATAACAAGATTTCACAATTTGATAAGAATCTTCAGAGATATCATATTCATAACTGCATATTTGGAAATTAAATTATTGTATGTGTAATAAAAACTATCACTATCTAAAAATATACATACGCTATATCTACTCCTCGACCACCGAGCCAGATATATAGGTTCAGGGGAGGTTTATTGAAATAAGGACTCAAAACAAAAAACAAAATGCAAATCACCACTGCCCTATGAAATAGAGTGACAAATTTTGCATAACTAAAAAGGTAGAAGAAGACGATTAGGACTTGTGAATGGTGATGTTAAACCTACATAAACACAATCAAACAACACATCATTAGTTCCATATGCAAGTTAAATCAACATTCCCCATAGAATTCATTTGAAATGCACAAAATAAGAAATGGAATGAACACAAATAAAAAGCTTTCAAATCCTATCTAATGCAAGAAAACTATTAATCCTATGGGGAAATTGGTGTCATTTTGATGTGGAAAATGGCCCTTTCCCAATCCCTTGTAAGCTTGAATGATGCCTTGATGAAGATTTGATGATCCCTGGTGAAATTCCTACATAACCTAGCTATGAAAACTCTAAAAATGGATGAAAATAGATGAGCAAATTCAAAATCTCAAGATAATGTCTTTGCATCATGTTGTGGATCCAAAATGAGTGAAAGAGCCTTGTATTTATAGAAAAACAAGATGGAAGATTGAGCAAAAGGGATGAATGTGGGATTAATCATCCACCAATGGCCAAATGCCACTTGTCAAGATGTGAGAGGATGAAGGTTGAGCACATTTTCATGAATGTGCCAATAAATGATATTAAGTGGAATTTCAAATTTATGAAATGACATGTTGGAGGGAGAAAGAAATGAATTAAATGCCACTTGGCTCAATGCACAAGGACATGTAAAAGGGATTGAATGCTTTGTTGGAAGGACAAATTCCTTTGGAGGGATTTTCAAATTTGGAAGAATATTCCCTTTTGATGCCATGTTGAGAGAAATTAGAAGATTTAATAAACCAAAAGAAATGATTTATTGTGCAAGTTGCAAAAGCTAGAGGATGTGATGGATTGAGATTAAGATTTAATCAGGATTTGATTAATTCAAAGAGAGATTAGTTGATTTGACCATTTTGACTTAGACTTTTGGGTTAATTTAAATCAAAATGAGAGGAATATGATTTAGACTTAATTAAATAAATATTTTGATTTATTTAATTAAAGGGGGATGATGTTAGATTAAATCAAACAAAGATTAATTTATTTAATTTAAATAGAATGACTTTAGAGATTAATTAAATAAAATTGATTTATTTAATTACAGAGAAGAACATGATTTAATCAAAAAGAATGATATATTTAATTAGATAAAGTTGATTTATCTAATTAGAAGGGGAAATATGATTTAATTAAATAAAGATTGATTTATTTAATTAAAAGAGGAAATATGATGGATTCTAATCAGATAAAGATTATTCAATTAAAACGGTTAGTAGAGGGATGATTAAGGACAAATTGAAATTAGTGAATTTGGATCATATGCACGTATGTTTTACATGTCTACAAGACTCAAACTTTGTTTCAATGGTATAACAAAGGCATGGATTATGGAAACAGTCACATTAGCTTCCCAACCAAAGAAAACTTCTCACTTCAATAGTCTTATTAAATGATATGGTGATTCACAATCATCCTCATTAATGAATGCCTCTATTTTTGAAACTATTGTGTTCTTATTCTAGAATCTCCTTTGCATCGCTTGTTTCAAATCCTTTGGCTGCAAGTTGTGCTCCCTAATTGCTATGGGTTGCGCTCCCTAATTGTTATGAGATACAATCTGCTTTCTCTAGCTTCTTGACTACATGGAGTTAGTTCATCCAACATATACACAATACTAATAACCATAAATTAAACATAAATTCACTTGTATTTCATACACATTCACACAATAAATCATGCAATTAACAACATATCACAACCATATTTCCATACACGAAAACTAGGTTCAAGTTGCATGAAAGATATAAAGAGAGATACTATTTAGGAATGTTTATGAAATAAGTTGTCTAAAATATCTAAAAGCATGATCTAAATAACAAAAAACTAGCTAATATTTGGTCTCATCAATGGGGTCATAACTTTTGCTCTGACCATTGGATTTTCATTTATAATATATTTTCAAGAAACTCAAAAAAAGGCATTTGACCTCATTCATTCACATCCTTTATCTGGATTGCATAACCACCCTAAAATCTTCTGGAAAATGTAACCTTCTCAAGAATATATTTTAAAATGTTATTAAATTTGGTAGTACAACTTCGTGGGGTCATAAGTTTTGATCTAATTGTTGAATTTTCAATTATAATTTTTTTTTTGGAAAGCTCTCAAAAAGGTTCTTGGTCTCATTCATTCGCATCAATTATCTAGATTGTGTAACTACCCTAAAATCTTTTGGAAAGTGTAACCTTCTCAAAAAGATATATTTCAAATTTTTATTAAATTTGGTAGTACAACTTTGTTGGGTCATAACTTTTGATCCGACTGTTGGATTTTCAATTATAATATATTTTCATAAAGTTCTTTAGAAGGCGTTTGGCATCATTTATTTGAATCCTTTATCTGGATTGTGTAATTTCCCTAAAATCTTATGGAAAGTATAACCTTCTCAAGAATATATTTCAAAATTTTATTAAATTTGATAGTACAACTTCATAGGGGTCATAATTTTTTACCCAATCATTAGATTTTTTATAATATATATTCAGAAATCTCTCTAGAAGGCACTTGGCCTCATTCATTAACATCCTTTATCTAGATTGTGTAACCACCCTAAAATCTTCTAAAATTTGTAACCTTCTCAAAAAGATATATTTCAAAATTTTATTAAATTTAGTTGTACAACTTCACGGGGTCATAACTTTTGATCCGACTATTGGATTTTTAATTATAATATATTTTCAAAAATTTCTCCAGAAGGTGCTTGTCATTATTCATTCACATCCTTTATCTAGATTGCGTAATTTCCCTAAAATCTTCTAAAGAGTGTAACTTTCTCAAGAATATATTTGTAGTATAACTTCACGGGGTCATAAATTTTAATCCGACCATTGGATTTTCAATTATATAAAAAAAATCAAAAATCTCTCATGAAGGCACTTGGCCTCATTTATTCTCATCCTTTAAATCTAGATGGTGTAACTACCCTAAAATATTTTGGGAAGTGTAACCTTCTCAAAAATATATTTCAAAATTTTATTGCATTTGGTAGTACAATTTCATGGGGTCATAACTTTTGATTTTACTGTTGGATTTTCAATTATAATATATTTTTGAAAAGCTCTCAAAAAAATCACTTGGCCTCATTCATTCACATCCTTTATTTGGATTGTGTAACCACCCCAAAATCTTCTAAAAATTGTAACCTTCTCAAGAAGATATTTCAAAAAAAATTAAAATTTGGTAGTACAATTCGCGGAGTCATAACTTTTGATCTAACCATTGAATTTTCAATTATAATATATTTTCAAAAAGATCCCAAAAAGGCACTTGGTATCATTCATTCACATCCTTTATCTAGATTGCATAACTGCCCTAAAATCTTCTAAAAGTGTAACATTCTCAAAAATATATTTTAAAATTTTATTAAACTTGGTAGTACAACTTCATGGGATCATAACTTTTGATCCAACCATTGGATTTTCAATTATAATTTTTTTTTGGAAAGCTCTCTAGAAGGCACTTGGCCTCATTCATTCACATCATTCATTTGGATTGTCTAACCACCCTAAAATCTTCTAGAAAAGTGTAACTTTATCAAAGAAAAATTCAAAATTTTATTAAATTTGGTAGTACAACTTCGCGGTGTCATAACTTTTGATTTGATCATTGGATTTTCAATTATTGTATATTTTCAAAAATATCTTCAGAAGTTGCTTAGCCTCATTCATTCACATCCTTAATATGGATTTTGTAACCACCCTAAAATTTTCTGGAAACTGTAATTTTTCTCAAAAACATATTTTTTAAAAATTTGGTAGTACAATTTTGCAAGGTCATAACTTTTGATCCAACTATTAGATTTTCAATTATATTATGTTTTCAAAAAAATCTCTAGAAGGCGCTTGGCCTAATTCATTCTCATCCTTAATATGGATTGCATAATTATCCTAAAATCTTCTAGAAAGTGTAATTTTTCTCAAAAAACAATTAAAATTTTATTAAATTTGGTAGTACAACTTTGTGGGATCATAAGTTTTGATCCAACCGTTGGATTTTCAATTATAATATGTTTTTGAAAATCTCTCCTAAAGGTGTTTGGCCTCATTCATTCATATTCTTAATTTGGATTGTTTAATCGCCTTAAAATTGTCTAGAAAGAGTAATTTAAAACAAAAAATCAAAATTTTATTAAATTTGGTAGTACAACTTCGTGGGGTTATAACATTTGATCTAATCGTTCAATTTTCAATTATAATATATTCTCAAAAAAATCTCTAGAATTTGCTTGCCCCCATTCATTCAAATCCTTTACCTAAATAGCATAACCACCCTAAAATCTTCTAGAAAGTGTAACCTTCTCAAAAAGATATTTCAAAAATTTATTAAATTTGGTAGTAGAACTTTGTGGGGTCATAACTTTTGATCCGACCATTGGATTTTCAATTATAATATATTTTGGGAAAGCTCTTTAGAAGGTGATTGGTTTCATTTATTCACATCCTTTATCTGGATTGCATCACTACCCTAAAATATTTTGGAAATTGTAACCCTCTAAAAAAATTAAATTTTAATTAAATTTGGTAATACTTTGTAGGGTCATAACTTTCGATCCGACTATTGGATTAACATTTATAATATATTTTTGGAAAGCTCTCCAAAATTTGCTTGGTTTCATTCATTTGCATCCTTAATTTGGATTCTGTAACTACCTCAAAATTTTCTAGAAAATGTAACATTTTTCTTAAAAAAAAATCAAAATTTTATTAAATTTGGTAGTACAACTTCGCGGGGTCATAATTTTTTATCCAACTATTTGATTTTTAATTATAATATATTTTGGGAAAGATTTTTAGAAGGTGCTTGGCCTCATTCATTCACATCCTTAATTTGGATTGTGCAACTACCTTAAAATCTTTTGTAAAATGTAACATTTTATCAAAATAAGAAATCAAAATTTTATTAAATTTGGTAGTACAACTTCGCGAGGTCATAACTTTTAATCCAATTATTGGATTTTCTATTATAATATAATTTTGGAAAGCTCTCTAGAAGGTGTTTGGTCTCATTCATTCACATCCTTAATCTAGATTGCTTAACTACCCTAAAATCTTCTAGAAAGTGTAAATTTTTTAAAAAAATCAAAATGTTATTCAATTTATTAATACAAATTCTAGGGATCATAACTTTTGATATGACCATTGGAATTTCAATTATAGTATATTTTCGAAAATCTCTCTAGAAGGCCCTTGGACTCATTCATTCATGTCATTTATTTAGATTGTGTACCACCCTAAAATCTTCTAGAAAGTGTAACCTTATGAAAAAGATATTTCAATTTTTTATTAAATTTGGTAGTACAACTTTGTGGGGTCATAAGTTTTGATCCAACTGTTGGATTTTCAATTATAATATAATTTCAGAAAGCTCTCGTGAAGGCACTTGGCCTCATTCATTTGCATCTTTTATCTAGATTGCATAACCACCCTAAAATCTTTTGGAAAGTGTAACCTTCTCAATAAAAATTCAAAATCTTATTAAATTTGGCAATACAACTTTGTGGAGTAAGAACTTTTGATCCAACCATTCAATTTTCAATTATACTATATTTTTGGAAAGCTCTTTAGAAGGCACTTGGCCTCATTCTTTCACATCCTTTATGTATATTGCATAACCACCCAAAAACCTTTTAGATAGTGTAACTTTCTTAAAAAGATATTTCAAAATTTTATTAAATTTGACAGTAAAAATTTGTAGGGTCATAACTTTTGATTTGGCCATTGGATTTTCAATTATAATATATTTTCAAAAAGATTTTTAGAAGGCGTTTGGTCTCATTCATGTGCATTCTTTATCTAGATTACTTAACCATCCTAAAATCTTCTAGAAAGTGTAACCTTCTCAAAAAAACAAAAAATTTATTAAATTTGATAGTACAACTTCGTGGGGTCATAACATTTTATCCGACTTTTGGATTTTCAATTATAATATATTTCCAAAAATATCTTCAAAAGGAATTTGACCTCATTCATTAGCATCCTTTATCTAGATTGTATAACCACCCTAAAATCTCTGGAAAGTGTAACCTTCTTGTAAAGATATTTCAAAATTTATTAATTTTGGTAGTACAACTTCACGAGGTCATAACTTTTTATCCAACCATTGGATTTTCAATTATAATGTATTTTCGAAAAGCTCTCTAGAGGGTGCTTAGACTCATTCATTTACATCCTTTATCTGGATTGGGTTACCACCCTAAAATCTTCTAGAAATCGTGACATTTTCTAAAAAATTCAAAATTTTATTAAATTTGGTAGTACAACTTTGTGGGGTCATAACTTTTGATGTGACCATTGAATTCTCAATCATAATATATTTTTGAAAAGTTCTCCATAAGGCACTTGGCTACAAGATAGTATGTAAAGGTAGACTACTTTGATTTTCTACCAATTTTCGGTCCCATCTAGAGCCTCTAAGAGCTTCAAATTTGACGCAAATTTTTTTAACAAAATTTTTGGAAATTAAAATTTTAATATCTCACAAATGACATGATATTGAAGTGATGTCTTCACCATTGGCTTCAATTCACCATTCTAGAGGTTTGTGTAAGATTTTGTGTCCATGCATGCATGAATATAAACTTACTAAAAATAGTAACCCTATCGAATTTAGTCCTTATTGGAAAACAACATTTTTTTGAGTGATACAAGATTGCTCTTACTCCCTGGATGCTCCTGCATCATTTTTTGAAGATAAGTTTGCAACATTTAATTTTTTGGCTAATAGTTTACCTAAATTTCCATTTTTGCATACTTTAATTAAAGTTTAAGATTATATATAAATAGAGAGAGTCATACGAAAATTAGACAATATTATTTTATAATCTATTTCATTTACAAGAGGTCTAAATTTTAGAATTTTCTCCCTTCCATTTTTGTCTAAATTTAAATTTTTTGAATTGATTATCTAAAAATAAGAGAATTGGTACCTTTGTTCTATTTTTACCATCATATCTAGGTCATTGGGTCAAATTTATCTCTAAAACTTACCTTCATGGAAACTATACTAATCCATTATTCTAGTGAGTAAAAGTTCTTAGAGGTCTAATTTATCCACCTAATAGATTTTAATTCCCACAAATTAGGACAATTTATTGAAATTTTACCCACATCATTGGATTGTTTCTTGAATGATCATAGTTAACTAAATTTTGAGTTACTATTGTTTAGGGAACATTGAAATTTAGATTATCATGTATCACCTATGAACATGGCACTATGTTGTTTCAATTAGTTTCACTTGATTTTATTTTTATTTATTTTTTGTTATTCAAGCTTTTCATTGTTCAATTACTTTTATTTTGTTTTCTAAGCTTTGGAAGCTTCTTATGAGTACCCATCAGGTTCTTTTTAGGGGAGTTTTTTTATATCATTTATAAAATATATTCAAATATTTAAAAAGTTGTCTTTAGTTACCAAAAAATAATTATATTTATTTAGTGTGAGAAAAGTTAATCTAGGAAGTAACAAGTTTTTTTGAAAACAACAAATGTTGTTTGGAACTATTCATGTAGTTTAAAAGCGGTTTCATTTTTTGGTTAATCGAACCTTCTACTATTTGATTACTTTAATTTTTGTATGTTATTAAACCTTTGGAACTTCTTATAGGTAGTGCTCGTTAAGTTTGTTTTTTCCATCCTTTTTAAAAATATATCATGTATCACCTAAATTAGGTTTAGAAGTTTAAAAAACTATCTATACATCAAAAACAATTATACATATTTAATATGAAAAAAGTTCAATCTAAGAGCTTAAAAGTTCATTTTTGGATCAAGGAGGTATCTTAATTAAACAGTCTTGAGACTTTTGAAGGGAAATGATGATAAATCTAATTTTTAATTTTGCTTGAAATTTTTCTCACTTGTAAAATAGATAGAGATTTAGATCTCTATTTTTGGACTAGGATTAGAATGAATGACCTCTTACGAAGTCTCAATGCTTCACTCCTATGAACATCACCCAAATGGTTCATTTCTTATGAGAGATGGGTTCAAGTGAACCACCATTCATGAAATATAAATGAATGTGTTTGACTTAAAAACTATACAATTGAATCATAAGAAAATAGTATAATGTATATTACATTACAATCTTCACCTAACACTTAATTTATTGTAATCCCAAACAAATGAAAATTTGATTCGTATTTGAATTAAAAAAAGAACCATTGACTTTAATGAATTGAATTGCTTTACTAAGTCTTACTTAATCCATATGCAAAAGGAAAGATAAGGTCATCATGCTCATCTCCAAATTTCCTAGACAATTGATCCACATTCTTAAAACCATGTCCTTGGAAGTCACCCATGCAAATAATAGTCCCCAAACCTTACCCTTCGCTATCAATAAGCCATGCAAACACAAAGGCATTCATTCTATTCAAATAAGGTTTTGTCATCAAATGCTTTCTTGATGTCATTATTACAAGGCAATTGAGTTGGAGTAGTATTAGGATAGATTACCTTTCAGCATATCTCAATATTTCTCTTGAGAATATAACTTAGATGGGTACATTGTTCATAAGAGATGAGTTCGTATGAACCACTCCAAATAAAATATAAGTCAATGAATTTGAATAAAAAAATACATAATTAAATGCTAATAAGACAAAATAATATATATTACATAATAAACTTCATCTTCAATAGCTAGTATTTGATTCATATTTGAATTGGAAAAAAACCACTGCATTTAATGAATTGAATTTCTTCACAAATTCATGCTCATTCCAAATCCGAAAGGAAAGAGTGGGTCATAATGCTCATCTCCGAAGTTCATAGGCAGCTGATCCACATTCTTAAACCAGGTCCTTGGCAGTTTTCCATGAAAATCATGATCCCCAAATATAACATCTGTCACACCTTGCCCTTCACTGCCAGGAAGCCATGCAGCCACAAAAGCGTCCATTTTATTCAAATAAGGTTCCACCACCAAAGGCCTTCCTGATATCATTATTACAAGGCATTTGATATTCTTATTGCATACAGTGTTTATAACCTCTGTTCCATTCAGAGGAATTGTGAGGACGGAATTGTCACCCATGGTCTCAACATATGGAGTTTCTCCAACAACAACAATGGCATAGGAGAATTCTTTCCCTTCAAGGAAATTTGGATCCGGTTTTCTTCATACACCACTTCAGTTGCTGGACTGACTGCCATTTTTATTGCTTCCAGAATAGTGGTTCCTGTGAAAAAAGAAACAAATTTTATTTGAGATGTTTTTTAAATTGGAAACGCTTCAATATATCAATGTACATCAAAAACTAATTACTATATATGATACTTCACAATAAAATGTGGCCTGTTTGAATGCACGACACCAGAGCTTTAAAAAAAACTACAAATCAGGGTGCCACAAAGGTACGAAGAACCACAACCATTAAGATCAATTCAACACAGCAGAGGGAGTAAGGGGCGGATCATCTTACGGAGGGGATTGGCTCAAAACAGAAATTAAAGCAATTGATTTAAAGGTATATTGAGGAATTTGAGATTGTGAACTCTTACTCAAACCCATTTAAACCGAGGTCTGAATCTGCAAATAGCCACCACTCCCAGTATTTTTGCTTCCACTTCATCCAGATATCTTCTACTCAAACAAAGAATTTATCTCAATAGATTAGTATCTTTTTAATTTTTACCTATGGTCGTGGATCCACTGCTGCCTGCCCAGCTTATTGTCCATCCTCCACACTGGTATCCTAGATTGTCTGCATGACTACCTGCTACTAGTATCTTTTGGGCATTCTTATTTAAAGGTAATAATGGTTTCTCACCACTGTTGCCATTCTTCAAGAGAACCAGTGACTTGCGAACTGCCTCTCTGGCTATTTCTCTGTGAGCCTGAATTAAAACAAAAATTCATTGAAGATCAAAATAAATTATTGCAGTAACCACAATGTCGTTAAGAAGAAATAAAGTGCTCTGCACCTTGTCACATTGTAATACAAAGTGCTCAAAGTGAAAAATATATGCAATGCAAGTGGATTTCATTTTACTCACAGGATTTCCAACCATGCCCAAGAGTGACCTGTCTGTTTTGGGATGCTCAAACAAGCCAGCAATGAACTTGACTCTGAGAATCCTCCTAACTGCATCATCTATTCTGCTCATAGAAATCTGGCCTGAATTGACCAATTCTGTAAGGTTACTGATGTATGGTTCGAAGTTGAAAGGGACCATCACCTTCATAATTTCAAGATCAGATAAAACAAATTAGTGACTGGAAAAGAAACCAATATAGTGGTATAAAAATTAAGATTAATCATAAAAAAATTACCATGTCCATTCCTGCATTGATCGAAGAGGAAACACTGTAAGAGTAGTTTGAGCCAGGTGGCGAAGTGATCCTATCTATTCCTTCCCAATCTGAAATGATAAATCCCTGTACCCAAATTGATCAAGCCAATTATCAGTTCAAGATTTCTTGCATATTGTCTGGGCAGCTATTTCATGTTTTTCTTGTAATAGCGAAGATTCTTAAACAGCCCTGTTCTGTGTATTAATCAGAATAAAAAACTCAGTAAGCTTTAGAATTTCTATGGAAGCAGTGGTCTGATTATAGTTCTTCCTCTAAGAAAACTACTATTACAGAAAACAAATAAAGAGAATCAAACTTTATTTGATATATTTACATACTTTGAATCCGAGCTCATCTTACAAAATCCTAGTTAGGAGATACTGGTTTGCATGCATTTTCGCCCCATTCCAGCTAGAGTAAGAAGCCATGATAGTTGATACACCCTTTGCCAAGGAGTACAGGTATGGACGCATGTGAATCTGGAAAAGATCGTAGTAGGTTGCCAGAGTATTGTGTTCATTGACTCCTCCGGCAGTTCCACCATCTCCAACAAAATGCTTGGCACAAGCTACAACCTTCATTCTGAAATTGAACATTTGAACAGAAGAATCATGACTAGGAAAAAAATTCCAAGAGTTAAAAGTGAATTCAATCATAAGATTTTTTTAAATAACTAAAAAATGGTAACAAAGCTACCATACCGTCCATCCACATAGGGATATCCATTAGGATGTTCTTCAGGAGGAGAACCCTGTAGCCCTTCAATGATCTCTGACATTTTTAGTACTACTTCAGTATCTTCACTGTAACATTCATAGCACCTTCCCCAACGTGGGTCACGACATACCTGTTTAATTATTGTGATTGCAGTATAAGAACACCAACAAATACTATACACCCAAAGACTCTGACTGCAGAGGTTGGTTTTCCTTTCAGTTATACATTAAACTTTGAAGTTCTAAGTACCATACACCGAAAGATTCTGACTGCAGAGGGCTATTTTGCTTTCGATTGTACATTAAAGTTCTAATTCAATAAAATAAAATCCAAAGAATTGAAAAAATATGTGATTTATTAGGGCCTGAAAACATAAAAAATAAGTATCAACCATATCTATGTAAGCTAATAGCTAAAGTAAATAAGTATCAACTATAACAATGTACCTACAAAATACAATCTTCACATGCACCAAGCATTTTTAAGGAAGATATGGGAACTAATAAATTGAAAATACATTGAAGCTAGCAAGAAATTGTAACAGAGCTACTAGACCTTCTGGTAATAGATCACAATAGACATCAAACAATTCTTATTAAACTATATATATCATAGACTGACAAAGGAAAAAAGAAGCATAGCCAACTTTTAAACCCAGTAAAGATGTCAAGTCGATTTGAAAAGACTAATGCAAGCCTAATTGAAACATCCTGGAGTGCATCAAGAAATTCAGAATTAATTTAGGCCCATATTAATTAAGCACATCCCACACTGTCTGTCTCAGATCCAGTACTTACAGCCACGCAAGGTGCAAATGCATATGGAATACCAGTGGCCCTGACTTCAAGAGCAGTAGCAGCTCCTATTCTTTTCACCAAATCAGTATCTCTGCAAAGCAATACTCTATTAGACAACTGCAGAAATCATTTTTGTTTTAAATCTATCCATACAGACCCAAAAAGACAATGGACATCACTTACCTTGTTGCACCAAGGCCTATGTTATGTGGAAAAATTGTTGCTCCATAAACATTATTATGACCATGAACGGCATCAGTTCCAAAAATCATAGGAATCCCAAGACGGGAGCTCATAGCTCCATCCTGGAAACTATCAACCATATCAGCCCACATTATAGGCGATGCGTTAGTTCCAGGGGTACTTCCTCCGCCATTCAAAACGCTACCTGCATTTATAAAATATGCAATTTGCTTGAGATCCAAATCACCACTTCGATTAACAAAAACGTTATATTAAAAACTTGTACTAACATGGGAGGATATCAGTCCCTCCAAAATCACAATGACCCATCTAGATTTTAAACCTAATGCAATACATCCTTAAAAATCTGCAGTATATAAAAAACCCTCGAGATTCAAATCCCTAAATCAAAGAATAATGATGTCATAAAAAATTCTTATACCAACATGGTACCATAGCAGTCATTCAAAACTATGATGACCCTCCTTAGCCACAATGCAATATTATCCTTACTACGAAGCATACACAAAATCCTTGAGGTAATAACTCAATAGTATAGCATTCTTTCAAAACTAGTATGAGCCACCTTTGCCCAATACAACACATCCTTAAAATATGAAGTATAAACAAAACTCTAAAATCAACGAAAAAAGGAAATCATAGTAGATTTTTATAAAAAAATGGGAAGATAGCAGTAGAAATCCTTCAGACCAATCATGATCCAGCTATCTCCAAAAACCTGTTAAATTCAAATACCCACATCAATGAACAAATACATAATTGAAAAATTAATTTTCTGACATGGGAGGATTTCTCTTCAATTGAACTTTCAACTTGGGCGTCCAATTTTAGCATTTAAACCAATCGCCAGCTCAAAATCAATACAATCCTTATGTTCAATTTTATGGACTGCGACAACCATCTTACTTTGTATGCTAACTAATGGCATTTTCAAACAGAAGAAACCTAATACAAATGCAGTACAATTTCCACTTCAGAAATTTTAAAAGCTATAATACCTTAAAAGTTAAAACTTAAAAGGATGAAATTTATCATAAAATACCTAATTCATATAACTAAAAATGAATGCAGTATACAAGTACCAAAGAAATGCTACCTTCAAATGCACAAACTGATAGAACTGTCCTACTCTCCAAAAAACATTCAAACAAAGAAACACAATATAACTGCAGTATGATATCCAATTCACACATATCCCAAGGTAGACGCATTTAAACCCTAAATAGAAAAATTAATTTACCATAACCCCTATACCCTTCACACTAAATTCTGGTGTAAAATGCAGTATACTAATCAATCCATATCTATTTCAAGCTATGCTCGAAAAAAATATACAGTACACTTCATCCATACTCTCCACAAGCTACAAGTCTTTGAAACCTAAACAGTGAAAAAACATATATATCCAGTTCCTGCTCATTCATGCTACAATATCTAAAACCCCAAACCAATTATTATCCTTAAACTAATGCAATTTAATATATCAAAAAAATGTCACCTTCAATTTCTTGGATTACTACAAGTCTCTTACTCCAGATGCTAATAAAATGCCAAGAAAATTCAAAGAAAAGACATCCAAAACAAAAGCCCTATATACCTAGTTCATACGTTTCCTAAACCCTGAAAGAATGCAGTGAACAGTCCAATTTATATACCAGGAACCGCATAAAATATACAATACCCAAAAAAATGTACCTTCAATTTCATGGATTAAGCATACTACTCCATATGCTATTGAAATGGAAAGCATTATCAAACAAAGCACATAAATTCAGAGGCATCCCAATTTGCAATGCCTTAAGCCTATAACCTTGAAAAGAACTGCAGAATAGTACGTAATTTGTATCTCGTCCAAGCTATACTACTGAAAACTCTGAAAAAAAGAATGCAGAATAGTATTCAGCTGATATCCAAGCTATGCCGCGGGAAAAATAATGCAGTACGATAGCTAATTCGCAATTATCCCAAGCCGAATTTCCTAAATCCCTAAACCCTGAAATATGAAGCCATTCCATAAATATCCCAAGCTACAATACATTATACCCTAAGCCCTGAAAAATGCAGCATCATACTCTGTTCAGACTTACCCCAAGCTAAAAGACCTTAATACCCAAAACCTGTTAAAAATATAAAATAATACCCAATTCATATTTATCCCAATCTTCAATACCTGAATCCCCAAACCCTGAAAAGATGCAAGATGATTCTCAGTTAATGCTCATCCAAAATCACAATATACCTTAATCTGTGAACCCTGAAAAAATGGAGTCTAATACCCTATTGATACCCGTTCGAAGCCAGAATACCTTATTCCCTAACCCTCGAAAACAAATGTAGCAATGACACCCAATTCATTCTTATCCTAAGCTTTAATACCATAATTCCTACGCTCTAATAACTCAGTATAACTCCCCATTTCAAGCTAAGATACTCAATTCATTAACTTGTTGCAAACTAAAATAACCAATTCAGAGACCTATTCGAGACTACAATACCAAAAGGCTCAAACCTTTTAAAAAATACAGTATGACACCCAGTTGGTTCATAATAATCCAAAGCCACAAAGCTTAAAAAGAATCATACCTATTCCAAGGTCCCTTATAATTGCAGGGGTAGCCACCACCCTCTCAATTTGAGTCATCTGCCCAATTTTCTCGGCCAATGTCATCCTTGAAAGCAAATCCTCAACCCTGTCTTCAACCGGCTGGTGGGGATCCTTGTAAACCATTGTAGAGTTCCTCTGTTCTGAATTGCTATCTTGGGAATTTCCGTGATCTCCTTTGGGAAAGTTCCACTGTGTACTGATTGCAGCCATGATCACAATCAACACCAACACTTTAATCCAGCGTTTCTTATTCATAGCATATAAATAACATTTTTTCTGTTGGTATTATCCTCTGGGTCACATCCACGTTGTGTAAACTTACGCCAAGAATTATGTGCAAATTGATTACAACTGAAAGTTCTGAATAGACTTGGGTGTTTATGTGTCATGGGGTAGCAATGAATTTTCCAACGGGCAACAGATTGAACGTAACTGTTTTTCAAATTTTGAGCTTACAATTTGAACTTGAGGTAATTATAAAACGGACGGCCTTAATTGTCTGCCAGGGTGATGTGTCTGTTTGTGTCATAGGGGAGCATTGAATTTTCAACCCGGCGATCTGTTTGATGATAATGTTTTTTCAATTTTTGAGCTTGTAATTTGAATTTAAGGTAATTTTAAAATGACCAATTTTATTGGTATTAAAGTAATTAGATAAATTTTCAACCTAGATTTGAGTGTATATGTGTTATGGGGAGCATTAAATTTTATAAAGGTTAATTTGTTTGATAATAATAATTTTTCAAATTTGAATTTAACATAATTTTAACATGGACAATCTTATTTGTCTTCTAGAATATAAAAAATTTAGATGTGTATGTTTAAAAACTACCATGTTTTAAGTATGTAGAGTTGTATATATCATTTATCTAAATAACTATGTTATTTAAATAATTAAAATAATTATATAAACTATTTATCTAAATATCTATGTTATTTAAATAATTAAAATAATTATAAACTGTTAACCTAGACTTGGATGTTTATGTGTTGTGGGGGAGCACTAATCATAACTATTTTTCAAATTTTGTGCTTGCATTTTGAATGTAAGGTAATTCTAAAACATGTAGCCTTATTTGTCCTCTCTAGTATGTAAATAATTTAGATGTGTATTCAAAAAAATTATCATGTTTTAAGTATGTAAGAGGATATATACCATTTACCTAAATATCTACGCTACTTAAAAAATAATTAAATAAGCTATCAACTTGGACTTGGGTGTATATGTGTCATGGGGGAGCATTGAATTTCCTAATGGTCAATCTATTTGATTGTAACTATTTTTCAAAATTTGAGCTTGCAATTTTTTGTTTGTTTGTTTGGAGATACCCCTGAGGGGGTCCCCTTTAGCTTAGAGCCAAGGATTGAGGGGTATCCATTTCACCAAAGTCTGCCTGGGACACAATCCCGACCTCATCACTTTTTAGGCGTTAGGTCTTTGCACTCAGCAAGACTTGATCCCTAGTGGGCTCATTCTAAACCTTTCAACTTCACCTGTGGACCAAGGGCCCATTGACTTGAGCTTGCAATTTGAATTTAAGGTAATTCTAAAACGAACGGCCTTATTTGTCTTCTAGTGTATAAATAATTTATATATGTATGTTTAAAAATTATCATGTTTTAAGTATGCAAGGGGATATACACCATTTACCTAAATATTAGTTTTGAATAGACTTGGGTGCATATAATGTTGAACATGCAATTTGAATTTAAGGTAATTTTAAAATGGATAGCCTTATTTGTCTTCTAGCATATAAATAATTTAGATGTGTATGTTTAAAAATTATCATGTTTTAAGTATGTAAGGGGATATATACCATTTACCTAAATATCTACATTACTTGAGTGGGATTGGATTAATAGATGTTGAATTAATTTTATTAAATTTAAAAGAATTAAAAATATTATTGAGTTAGATTTTAGAGAGGAAAATGCTTTTGAAAATGTTTTGATTTATTGCTAGACTTTTAGGGTTTGATCAAATAAATGACTCAAAATTTGTAAATTGATTGTGTTATACTTTGGTTCAAATCTATGCCTAAATAACTAATCTCTACAAGTGTAGAAATGATCTAGTACACAAAATAGAACATGTCCCTATGGAAATGAACTAGAAAAAATTTGATTATTATATATTGTATATTAGAAATGGTCATGGTTAATCAAGCTTGTTAATTAATTAAATATAAATTATTTAATTAATCTTCTAAAGTCATCTACATATAAATAAATTTAATTATTTATGTATATTGTTCACTCTTATAATTCTTCTACCTCAATTAAATAAATAACTTTATTTAATTATTACCATCTTCCATATTCCTCTTAATTAAATTAAATAAATTTTATAATTTATTTATATTAATTATCATGTTATTCTAAATTTGAATATTTGAATTCAAATAATGGAATATTCCTCCAAACACCCTCTTCATCAGTTAAATTAAATATTATAAATATTTAATTTAATACATTTTCTCACTCCGCACATAATTAAATATTTTAAATATTTAATTACCTTCTAAATTCATCTCACACATAATTAAATATTACTTATTTAATTATGCGAACTTCTAAATTCATTTCCCACACATAATTAAATATTACTTATTTAATTATGTAAACTTCTAAATTCATCCTCACATACAATTAAATAAGTTTATTTATTTAATTATGAAATTCCTTCTCAACTCATTCTTTAAATGGCAACCTTCCTTCAGATCTAACTGAGAAAATTTGTGAAGGAGGAAACCTTCTATTTCTCTCTTAACTTTCAAAAATCTCTCACCGTTCATCCCGACAAGCTTGATCTGAACCGTTGATCATAACAGCCAATCAGGTTCTTTCAAAAACTCTTTAAATACATGTGCAAATCCAAGCATTGGTTAGGAACACACACATACAAACACACATATACGCAATTACGCTTACGCATTTGCATCTTTAGCATTTCAACAATATTCATATCTTGGCAATAATAATCTTATCATAGCATAGCATAATATTGCATTTTAGCATAGTATGCATTTTAGTTTAAATCTCATTCTCTAGTAGTCCATTTCATTGAGCTTGGCATACTAAATCTGAGAGCAACTTGAACCAATGAAACGCTGGAGATAAAGAGCAATAGAACGACTTTGAAGAAGCTGCAAATAAGAGTTTGTTTATATTTTCTTTAAGTTTCTTTAATATAAGGTTTTATTGACTATGTTTTGAATCCTTTATAACAGGCATATTTTCATACACATATCAACTATCTACCAACTCATGTCACGTCCCTACATCATACCATATCAATCCAGCCCAAGTCTCCACGTCCCATTTTAGTCAACCTTACTCCAATCTAGTCCAGGTCCCTATGTCATATCCTATGTCATTACCAACTAATATAGTCGAAGTCTCCATGTCATATCCTATGTCGTCACCAACTAGTCCAGTCCAAGTCCCCAGTCCTTCCCATTCCAATCCAGTCCAAGTACCCATGTCCTATCCTAGCACTTCACATACTAGTCTCATCCAAGTCCCCACGTCTTCTCCTAATCCTTTTCAAATCACCCCCTCATAAGCCACATCTAGTCATGAAAATTATGTCATTACTCAAAGTCAAATCCCATTTAATAAACTTGAGGATACATGTCAAAATGAAAGCCCAAAGCATGACCTTATAATGTCACCCTCATGTCAAGAACAAGGTATTTCATCCCATGACCCTATCTTTTAGTCCATCCATGAAGTCCTTCAAGACAATCATGACATCCAAAACACACTTCTCCTTGACAACGACTCTATTTCTGACTGTATCATCCATGAAAAACCCATCTTTGACCAAGACCCCATCATTGACCAAGAAGTTCAAATCCATGACAACCCCATCTTCGACCACGACCCTACCATTGACCAAGAAGTAAAAAATGATCCACTCCTTGACCTTTACGCCATTCATGATCAAACACTTGTTGACCTTATACATGCCTTGACTATTGACACTTTCCAAAATGAGACACTTGCCTCCATGACACACATAGACGATATTCCTCAAGAACAAGAGTCTTCCATTATGGAAATATTTGAAAATGATCAAGCTATAGCTGAATTTACTAGACTCTATGACACTGACCATCAAGATGGTTTTGACATTGACTTGGAAGCACCAATAGAATCATCTGAACTTGACATGTCGCAAGATCAGACCAAAGATATCAATCAGAAATATGTCCAACATGAAAATGAAGCTAAGACACTTTATCGACTAGGGTCATCTATCTTTGTCAGAGCAGGCTTTCTCGCAGATGAGAACATTACAAGTAGCAATTCCCACATATACCATGATGGGTTAGCATCTTTCTTTCAAAACAATAAATACCCCATTGCCAACAAAATCTGTCAGAGCATGCAATATCAAGGCAAAGGACTAGGCATACATAAACAAGGCATTCGAGAACCAATACAACTTCAGAAAAATTGCAAATATCAAGGTCTTGGGTATTCTTCAGTCAACAAATCAAATGATGTTAGTGGTACCTCCTCGATACTGGGGGCAACCTTGTCAGATACAAATGTCAAAATGGAGTCCATGAGAAATATTTGTCATAAGATTGTTGCCAACACTCCCTCCATCCGCACCATAAATCATCATTTTAAACCTTCCCTTTTGAACCAACAAAAAAAAAGTTATACAAATCAAAAGGTGAAAATAAAATGTCAAAAGCCATCGAATCAGAAAAAAATACAAGTGGACAAATGAAATTAAAATGGATCTCAAAGACAAGTGGATCAAGCAAATAAAATATGTCAAAAGAAAAAGTTAATTACAATGTGGAGCCACAAGACAAGAGGACTCCCACATACAACAAATGTCCACCTCCTTCAAAATGGTCATCAAGCAAGGTATATAAAAGTGTCGGTTCCAAATGTCATCCCAATCAAAATTCCAAAATATATCATCCACCATCCCAAGTTTAGAAAATAAAAAGTGATTCATCCAAACATCCAAACAACCTTTCCACGTCTACCATCATTCGTCATAATCCTACACCTAGTCTAAAGTCCAAAAATCCCACATCACACATCTGTCACATAATGGCAGCAACTCTTTACCACAAGGACTCTCATGGCACTCTATCACGATGTGTGTATTTTGATAAGGCCAACTCTAGTGTCAACAAGGACCATGATGACATAAATCAATTATATGAAAGCATTATGATCCTGACAAGACTACTCCTTCAACAAGGTCATTATTAGCATATCATGGCACCAGTCTCTACATCAGCACCGTTAGTGGATTCAGAACAGTTAGTGGTCATCTAAAGAATCCAGGCTATCAACAAAATCATAAATACTAAAAAAATAAAAATAAATCCAAAAATAGCAGAAAAAGTCCTTAAAAAAATCCAAAAATAGTAGAAAAAGTCCTAAAAAAATCCAAAAACAGCAGAAAAAGTCTTGAAAAAAATCAAAAATAGTAGAAAAAGTCCTAAAAAAATCCAAAACAACAAAAAAGTCCTACAAAAAATCCAAAAATAGTAGAAAAAGTCCTAAAAAAAAAAATCCAAAAACAACAAAAAAAGTCCTAAAAAAAATCCAAAAACAGCAGAAAAAGTCCTAAAAAGAAATAGTTACCCTGGTGAAAACCTGACAAATAGGCATCTTGGTAGTGCCTAAAATAAAATAAAATGTCATAGGGTGAAAACCTGGCGAAAGGCAGTCTATTGACAAGAAAAATGCAATAAAAACAAATAGTGAAAATCTGGCAAACAGACGCTATTTGTAGCTCTCCATCTATTAGTTCATGTTCTGCACTTGGCTTCTTAGCCTTCATTTCAAGCATCTTTTCATCATCTTAGGGCCGTACCAACATCATGTTGTCATCATTTTCCTAGAACAATAACGTCTCACCATGGCTTGATTATTGTACATATTCATTTCAACAAGTTGTGTCAATACTAGGGGCAAACATTGACATATTGGGGGAAATCACCTTTCAAGTTTTACCGAAATAGCTAGACAGTGACATCGAATCCAATCATGCAAACAAACAACCAAATCGAATCATATGAGCAACTATCCAATCATTGATCCAAAGCACAATAGTTTTCAGTGAGTACCATATCATGACTCATATCTGGATGATCTAAAAATCTGAATAATGTTTGGAATAACAGTATTTCATTTTGAACAATGGTTGTTTAATTTTCAATATCATCTCTCTGGAGCACACTCGATGATGTACTAAACTAGAGTGGCAAGGAAAGAGAATGATTTTTTTTTTTGTCTGTTGTCTTGAGGTTAACTATCCATCTATTGCCAATATGTCACGACACATGAGTTCCAAAGCTTATCATTGACGACAGTTCCAAATTTGCATCAGAAAGTGGTTAGTCTTTGTCTGTTCATACAAGAAATGCTCAGGTCATCTCGGTTCAAAGGCTCAACAAATGGTTTGTTTCATTTAATTGCATTTCATTTTAGATCATTGTACATATCTACATACTAGATTTGCATCAGAGTTTTTGAAAGGCTAACACAAACATCAATAGCTGCCATGTCTCTTTGGACTATTTGTGGAGGACATTCGAACATTTGTTTCAACATCACCTTTCATCTTCATTACCATTATCATTTGTCATTTCATTATCATTCATTTCATATCATTATCATTTATCATTTCACATATCATTATCATTTATCATTTCACTTATCATCTCATTATTATTCATTTCATTTTCATTTATCATCTCATTCATATCATTTCATTATCGTTCATTTCATTTCATTTCACTTATCATTCATCATTTTTCATTATCATTCATTTCATATCATCATCACTTATTATTTCATTTATCATCCCATTTATCATTTCACATATAATTATCAATTATCATTTCACTTATCATCTCATTATTATTCATTTCATTTTCATTTATCATCTCATTCATATCATTTCATTATCATTCATTTCATTTCATTTCACTTATCATTCATCATTTTTCATTATCATTCATTTCATATCATCATCACTTATCATTTCATTTATCATTTCATTATCGTTCATTTCATTTCATTTCACTTATCATTCATCATTTTTCATTATCGTTCATTTCATTTCATTTCACTTATCATTCATCATTTTCATTATTGTTCATTTAATTTCATTTCTCTTATCATTCATCATTTTCATTATTGTTCATTTCATTTCATTTCACTTATCATTCATTATTAATCATTTCATTTCATTATCATTACAAGTCATTACATTTCATCACATATCATTTATCATTGTAACATACAACATATTATTATTAACCATTTCATTTCATATCATTTATCATTTGTCACATTACATTCATATCATATCATTAATCATCCCATCATTTTCCATATCAATTCATATTACAGATTTATGATGCATATCATAAACACAACATTCATCTTCCATCATATTATCATCATTTACTTGCATTTGCAAATCCAAAAAAAAAAATCCATACATACATTTTCATATCATTTTCAAACAACATTTTCATAAAACATATCAAATATCCCATGACATATTCTCATAATCACCTCATAAGTCATCCACTTGCATGACATCATTAGTATGCATCATCAATCATTTTTCATCATCATAAAAACATCAATCATTTTTCATCATCATAAAAATATCATATGAAATCATCTTGCATATTATGTTAGTTGCCATGTCATTAAAATTCATTCCAAAATCCATAACATATAGAAATAAATGCATATCACATAATCATCCCATAAATGCACATCACATCATCAAAAAATCATCGTCGCTGCATATCATCGCTCATCATAAACAATACAAATGTCCAATGTCCAAGGAAACTGAAAAGTCTAAAGAGAGATACATGGGATATGACCAAAAATCTGCATCACAACATCCTAAACTAACTGGTCGATGCCCCTAACGAAGCTAGTCCGGAAGGAGGTGGCTTGCCACTGGTACCTGCGTCTGGATCCCACCGAGGCCTGGTAACCCCTAGGCTCTGTGTACCTATCTGTGATCTGCTCCTGGTCCTCGTGTGGGACCGTGGGAATGGCTCTCTGTGCTCAGGAGGACATAACTCCTCATATCAGACTCTATAGTACTCCACCTCCCTCGCCATCTCCATGCCCTCTGCAATAGCCTCCCGCAAGGATGCGCTCTGTACGATACCCATTAGCCTCTATGCCACACCCTCGGCCTCTGTTGCCCTCCGCCTCAAGGAATCCCTCTTTGTCATCACCTGGACTAACTGTGGGTCTGGGGCAGGAGCCCGTGCCTATACCTATGCCTACACCTATTTCTGTGCCTATTCCTGTACCTGTGACTGTGCTAGTTGTGCCTGTAGCTATGTGACCAATCCCTGTGCCTGCACCAACTGACTCTGCAACTACACCTGTTGTCCCTGCAGTGTCTACACTTGGGCCTACAGGGTGGCTAGTTGTCCTTGCTGTGATGAGGATCCAACCCTGATCACTGTTTGCTGCCCAATCCCAGTCCTCGGTCGCCTCATGATATGTACACCACTGAGAAAATGTGGCCCGACCTCCCTGGCACTTGCCCCTCATCCCCACCGTCATCCCCATCAGAGCTATCCTCCTCTCCACTCTCCTCCTCATCTCCCCCAACTGTTGCTACCTCCCCACCTACCACATCCTCCTATCTCACTGCCCCTGGCTGTGGTCCTACCAAAATGGGCATTGGCTCATCAGGACAAGTATAACGTGGAAAGGGATGTGTATGATAATAAACTGAATACTCGTCTAACATACCAGCATCAATAATGTCTCGTCTATCATCCCATGCCTCAGGAGCTAATGCCATGAACTCTGTATATGCTATCTGATAGGAGATACATGGCCCCCATCCAGCCTCATCTATGCTCCGTGCATAGTGTGCAACCCCCTGTGGCATCCCCTGTGTGAAACCATACTATTGCTGCACCCGAAATGCTAAAAACCTCTCAATGATGAAAGGGGTCCTCCCTATCAAAAACTATGGAATACATACAAACAACATCTCCAAGTGATCTATATCCCAAGGCTCACAATCAAGGTATGGTCACCATACCACTGCATCCCTATCATCTAGACACCGTCTCCAATAATCCACCTTGCCCAACTTGGGCTGGACGAGGAACATAGCATAAGCATACACATATGGCCTACTTGGTGGTCTCACTTTGAGGCATGCTAGTCTCATCACAACAAGATGCTCCCATGCCCAAATCTGTAGTAGTGTCACGCCGCACGACAAACTAGTAGCACCCCTGTATACTACCTAATGTAAATCATGGTATAGGTGAGCTAACATACAACTCCCCCATATGTATCTCTGTGGCTATAGCAAAATCTGCTCCAGAATCCTCCCCCATCCCACTGATAGTCCCTTTGATCGGTGATCCAGACAAAGGAAACCTCTAATAAATGCACCCAAAACTACGGGCAAGGCTGGATATCCTCAAAAATTAGCCCACGACACCCAATACCTTGCTATGTGTGCATCACCATATACCCTCCTTAGAGCATCTGTACCCCCAAGCTCCTTGTGATCATAGAACACAAGGGCACCAACCACTAGGATACCTAATATCCTGTACACGTCCTCTAGAGTCACGGTCACCTCACTAGTCGGCAAATGAAAGGTGTTGTGCTCCAAATGCCACCTCTCTACTAGTGCGGTCAACAGACCCCTATTGACCCAAATTGGTGGCATAGCCAATAAGGGTCTCAATCCACATGTATCTATCAATGCTACATCAGCAGGTGTCAGCTCGGGTATCCTATCCCACCCTACCGAGTGCTGCTCCCTAATCTGGAGGTTTCTAAAAACCTCCTTTTTTTTGGGTTATCACAACAACAATCAATTAGAACCATAGCAATGATTCAAATCTCAAGCAAACATCATCAATCTGACTCATATCTATCAAGTGATCCATATCCTATCAATCATCTACTATTTGTTTTCTATCGCAGAAAGAAAATTTATTAGAATATCATATCAATCATCTACTATTTGTTTTCTATCACAGGAAGCAAATTTATCAGAAAGTAATCAAACCTCTACTATTTGTTTTCTGTCACAGAAAGAAAATTTATCAAGCACTTTATCAATCATCTACTCTTTGTTTTCATACAAGGGAAACAAAGTTATCAGCTATCTACTCTTTTGTTTTCTATTTTGGAAACAAAGTTATCAATGTAGTATCAGATTTTCTATCCACATAAACAAGATGACAAGACATTTTCTCAATCTCTCGACTAAGGAATGCAGTATACATCATCATTTTCACATCACTCTCATCCAATCACACATTTTGTTTTTTTACCAAATGCGCTAATCTGTGGTCTCTATGCGCTAAAACCCATATGCATTATTTTGTATGCTAGATGCGCTAAAACCCATATGCACTGTTCTTTTCCCTGGATGCGCACAAATAGTTTCCATATGCGTTATTTCCCTATATGCGCTAAAACTCTACACCTAAGTGCTATTTTATTCCTAGGATGCTCTATTTCCCTATATGCGCTACTATTTTTCCTAAATGCGCTATACTCCTAAATTTCTTATGGCGCCCTATATGCGTTACTATTTTGATCGAAAGCGCTATACTGGGTTCATGCTTAACATGCAAAATCTAACCTATATGCACTATTTTTTTCATCGTAAGCGCTACAACATTCATCGAAAGCGCTAAAATTTTCCTAAAATAGCTAAAACGTCATTTTCAAACCCAAAATCAGTGGAAAAATAGTAAATTTTGATTCAAAATTTGAAAATTTGAAAGCACAAGCAGTTAGATCGACTCACTGGTGGTCCATATGTAGCTGGCCTCTAGTATCGGTGAGATCTCTCAAATCGGTGATGATGATATGGAATCTCCATGTCGCGAGGTCACTGTTAGAGCTACAACATTCAAAAAGTCAAAAAGTGCAAATGACTTGTGTTTTTCTACCTTTTAAAGGTCAACCAAAGGTAAGTTTTGTGACATTTTTATCCTTTTTTTCAAAATTTGACTTTATTTTCACATTGGGGCATCTTTTACATCACTTATCAGGAGCTAAATCACCGACTCCCTAGCAGAATGTCATCATCCATGATTTACCTCCCAAGGGGGCATCATCAGCATCACCATCAAAAACATATCAGGGGCAAAAAAATTATTTTCTTTGAAGCAATGTGTTTCACACATCACTTCAAAGAGGGCAAAATGTATATGTCTAAAAATGGTCATGGTCAATCAAGCTTGTTAATTAATTAAATATAAATTGTTTAATTAATCTTCTAAAGTCATCTGCATATAAATAAATTTAATTATTTATTTATATTGTTCACTCTTATAATTCTTCTACCTTAATCAAATAAATAACTTTATTTAATTATTACCATCTTCCATATTCCTTTTAATTAAATTAAATAAATTTTATAATTTATTTATATTAATTATCATGTTATTCTAAATTTGAATATTTGAATTCAAATTATGGAATATTCCTCCAAACAACCTCTTCATCTCATAGTTAAATTAAATATTATAAATATTTAATTTAATACCTTTTCTCACTCCGCACATAATTAAATATTTTAAATATTTAATTACCTTCTAAATTCATCTTTTACATATAATTAAATATTACTCATTTAATTATGTGAACTTCTAAATTCATCTCCCACACATAATTAAATATTACTTATTTAATTATGTAAACTTCTAAATTCATCCTCACATATAATTAAATAGGTTTATTTATTTAATTATGAAATTCCTTCTCAACTCATTCTTCAAATGGCAACCTTCCTTTGGATCTAATTGAGAAAATTTGTGAAGGAGGAAACCTTCTATTTCTCTCTTAACTTTCAAAAATCTCTCATCGTTCATCTCGACAAGCTTGATCTGAACCGTTGATCATAACAGCCAATCAGGTTCTTTCAAAAACTCTTTAAATACATGTGCAAATCCAAGCATTGGTTAGGAACACACACATACGAACACACATATACGCAATTACGCTTACGCATTTGCATCTTTAGCATTTCAGCAATATTCATATCTTGGCAATAATAATCTTATCATAGCATAGCATAATCTTGCATTTTAGCATAGTATGCATTTTAGTTTAAATCTCATTCTCTAGTAGTCCATTTCGTTGAGCTTGGCATACTAAATCTGAGAGCAACTTGAACCAACGAAACGCTGGAGATAGAGAGCAATAGAACGAATTTGAAGAAGCTGCAAATAAGAGTTTGTTTATATTTTCTTTAAGTTTCTTTAATATAAGGTTTTATTGATTGTGTTTTGAATCGTTTATAACAGGCATATTTTCATACACACATATATTCACCTTGACTTATTTACTTATGTATGAAGTGGAGTGGTCTCCATAGATATGGTTTGGGAACTTGCTATGTGTAATTTCAAAAATTACACACCTTGCAATTATCAATCAAGTTATATTCTTATGTTGGTGTTCATCCCCTTTAACATGTTCTAGGGCACACTAAACCAATCATTCAAGCATTCTCTCCTAGTTTACCAATTTTGTGAATTTTAATGTTACTCTATTATCTTTTTGTTGTCACTAAAATTTCTAAAAAAAAATTATATTTCCCTCAAATGACAATTCAATCACACTAGTATCCTATGAGTTTCAAAATTTAAAATGTTGGTTGCCAAGCTAAGTCAATATTGAAGCCTATTGTAATGCCTCTTTGTCACAAAATACCTCTACACGTGCAAATCTAATCTTTCCTTTCCCCCTCTGACATCTCGAAATCCCTTTTTGAAAGGCATTATTTCATACATGCAAAAAATCTCTTCTCTACTGTTGGCTTTTCATGGCTTTAGCTTTCTTAGGATTATGTTGTTGGTTTCTTCATCAAAGCTCTTGACCTATATGTTGCAATTCTACATTGCATTCTTACATAATTTTGTTGATATAACCTTTCTTATTTCGTTAGGAGAGAAAGAGGATGCGAGTTAGGGAGAATGAAAAAGTTTAATGTGCGAATATTTGAGGAATTTGACACATAAAATTCTTTATTATTATAACCTTGTTGTGGCATCAAATGTTCAATTGATCAAAATATGGAAATAGACCCTTGAAAAAGAACTTATGGTAAGTTCATGAGCTTGACCATGAAGCAATACTCAAAACCATAAAGAGTAGAGTGGATGCAAATAAATTGGTGGAATAAAATAAAGGTTGTATGTAATTTATAATTATGTTTTGAATTTCTTAATTTATTTTATTTCAATAAGTTATGTGCTTTTTAATCTAGGTTTTTTTTGGCTTTTTTTACTTAATTTTTTAAAATTAAGTATGTTATATACTTCTTAATCTACAACTTCTATTTGAGTATCTTATTGAATTCTTAAAATATAGGTTAATAGTGTCATACAAGCTTCTACCTTCTCATGGTTGTTTCTATTAGTAGAGAATTTTTTACTCATGAAGGAAAGAATATTTTAATTTTAGTAATTGAGTGGACCCCTAACCATCTTTTGTTTCATAGTTGGTCTAATGAGTTTTATTTTATCCTCTCCTATCTCATCTGCATGTGAAAAGAAACATAGCATAAGTTTCAAGGTTATTTTGGCCTCCTCTTTAAAATATATCCACATAGTCTCATCCCCATCTTAGGATAATGTCTTAATACATGTACATATCAATATATTACACAATCTTGTGTGACAGTGGGCTCATTTTCATACTCCATACACAAAGATACCTATTTATGTATATGTGACATTTCCATTTGTCACAATAGGTATTCCATTGTTAAAGTTTTAATTTATTATGAAGGCTCAGTCTTACAAGACATACCTATATCTAAAACACAATCTTATTGAAGATCATAGGGCTTCAAGGCCATACAAGAATGGAGAGAAAATTCTTGTACCCATCTTAGGATAATTTTTAATACATGTACATATTAATATATTGCACAATCTTGTGTGAAGGTGGGATTATTCTCATATTCTTTACCTATTTTCACACACAAACATATCCATGTATTTATACATGTTCCTTATCCATCTCTCACATTGGGTATGTCATTGTTAAATTTTTAATGCATTATGAAGGTTCATTCTTTACATATATATCCAAAACACAATCATATTGAAGACCATAAGGCTTCAAGACCATACAATAATGTCTATAGAAGATTGTTTTCCCCATCTTAAGATAATATCTTAATACGTGTACAGATCAATAATTGCACAATCTTGTGTGAAGTTGAAATCATTTTCATACCCTTTATCTATCCCCATACACACACATCCCCATGTATTTATATGTGACTTATCCATCTACCACACTAATTATTTCATTGTTAAATTTTACTGTATTGTGCAAATTCTTACAAGACATACATATATCCCAAATACAATCCCATGAAAGACCATAAGTATTTAAGGCCATACAAGAATGGAGAGAAAATTATTGTCTCCATCTTAGGAGAATGTCTTAATACATGTACATATTAATAAATTGTACAATATTTTGTTAAGGTGGGCTCATTCGCATACCCTTTATATATCCCCTACACACATCCCCATGTATTTATACGTGTCAATCCATATGTCACACTATGTATGTCATTTTTTAAAGTTTCAATAGATTATAAACATTCAATTTTATGAGACATACATATATCCCAAACACAATTCTATTGAAGACCATAGGGCTTCAAGTATATACAAGAATGGAGAGAAAATAATTTTCCCAATTATAGGAGAATTTATCAATACATGTACATATCAATATATTTTAGAATCATGTGTGAATGTGGGCTCATTCTCATACCCTTTACATGTCCCCATACACACACATCCCCATGTATTTATATGTGCCTTATACACATTTGTCATTTTGGATATGTCATTGTTAAAATTTTAGTGCATTATGAAGGTTCATTCTTATGAGACATACAAATATCCAAATCACAATCCTACTAAAGGCCATAGATCTTCAAGGCGAAACAAGAATGGAGGGAAAAGTTTAAAATGGGATTTTAAGAAGTCCATGATTGTGATAGTCATATTGGACTATTACTAGGCCATTTTAGAGCTCATAGGTCATTAAATCTCCATAAAATATATATTATAATTTTCCTTAAGGAATTTTGAGATATTACTAAAGGGATGAAAAAATATCTACATGAAAAAGAGGACTTCTCTCTATCATGATTCACATAATAGTTCATTGTCACACTCAAGATAGTCATAAGAATCTATGCAGCATGGGCCCAAACCAACTATGTGAAAAAATTGGGATGGGCAAGTGAATTCCAGGGGAGGTATCATTTCATTCTCCATATGTGTCAATCTCTCTAGGCTACAAGGCTCTGACAAGGTCTCTTAAGAGCCTTGAGAGAAAAAAATACTAATATATGTTAGGGAAGTTCTTGGATCCTGTAGGGACCTAAAAATTTTTCATCTTAATCTACGGGTGGATGTATGCTCCCTCCAAAATAAGCTCTTTAATTTTTCATCAAATCCATACCATTTGATTATGGTAAGATCAAATACATTCTTACAAAAAACATCATTTAAGAGTTGTGTAAAGGTGTCAATAGGCATATTTTCTATTCTACTTATTGTGGGAATGAATCGACTATGCCAAATTTCTAGGGTGGGTGGGTGAATCCTAGGGAAGGCCTTGTTTCATCCCCAAAGTGTGTCAATCCCTCTAGACTATGAGGTTTTGACAAGGTCTCTTAGATTTCTTAGAGCAAAATTTTTCCAAACTATGACAAAGTAGTTATCGGAGTTCATGGGGCATAAAATCATTCTATATAGACCTATATATGGAAGTGGGGTCCCTATTAAATAACCCATCTCATTTTTTCAGCACAACATCATTTGACCATGCCAAGATTAAACACATTCTTACAAAAAGTGTAATTTTAGAGTAGTGTAAAGGTGCATATAGGAATAATTTTTGTTCTATGCCTCATGGATTTGAAATCTCTATGCTAAAAAAATAAGGTAAGTAGGTGAATTATAGGGGAGGCCACATTTCATCCCCTAGGTGTGTTGATCCCTTTAGGATACAAGTTTTCAACAAGGTATCTTAAGAGCCTTAAGAGCAAAAAATTTCCAAACAATGACAAATTAATTATCAAAGTTTTGGGGGCATATGAATGTTCCATCTGGACTTGTAGGTGGATGTGGGGAACCTATAAAATAAATTCTCTCAATTTTCATTAAAATTCAAACTATTTTTTCATGGCAAGATCAAACACATTCTTATAAATACTATTATTTAAGAATAGTATAAAGGTGATAATAGGCATATATTCTACTCTATGCCTCATGGGACCAAAGTGAATGTGCCAAAATTTCACGGTGGGTAAGTTAATGTTGGGGGAGAGGGGGGGCCTTTTTTCATCCTATAGATGTATTGATCCATTTAGGTTACAAGGTTCCAACAAGGTCTTTAAAGAGCCTTGAGAGAAAAAAATTGCCAAACTATTATGGAGCAATTTTCAAATAATGTTCCATCTAGACCTACAAGTGGATGTAGGGTCCATAAAAAATAATCTCTCTTATTTTTCATCAACTCCACATTAGTTTATCATCAAAAGATCAAAACACATTCTTACAAAAAGCGTCATTTGAGAGCAATGTAAAGGTTCCAATAAGCATTTTAAAAGTATAATTTTCCAAGATTTTCTACAAAATCCTAGCGAATACAAAATATTTGACAATTGAATTTATATTTTTCCCAAAAAAAGAGAAAAATTGCCAATAAAATTATTTTTTGGGGGGAATTATACAAGATTTGGCAGGTTTTTACACCTTTTTCCTAAGGGGGTTTCTTAAAATTATCCCTAATTTTCTCTTGTTTTCATGGTATTGTGCTTGCAAGTCCAATATTAAGAGTTAGGTTTCCAAGCATAGAGAAAGAAAAATTGTGGATTTCAAATTTCAAATTTTATGAAATTCCTACCCACTCCAAAAATGTGTAATCATTGTAAAAGGGAGTAAGAATATGATGTAATTAGAAATAGGTACCTATTCTAAAATGAAATGATTGAAAAAACCGAGACATGAATAGGTACTCATTTCATAAAAAATGAGTACCCATTTCATATAGGTAGAAATTTAGGGTTGGGATCTTGATCCTAAATTGGTAGCTATTTTTTATGAAATGAGAAACTATTCTTGTTGGGATTTTTTTCAATCACAAAACTTTCATTAAAAGTGTACCAATACTTTTCAATGCTTCAAACTCTTCTAAAACATATAGTAAACACTTCAACATTAACCCAACTCATAGCTCATTATTTTAGGGATTTAATTTTATCCTAATAATAATAAAATAGTATTAAAGTACACACACACATATTTGACACATAAAAGAATTAACAAACCCCACTTACAATAATAAAAAATAATCATAAGTTAAAAATTAATCAACACAAATCTACATATAACACATTTACATAAGAAGACATTAATCCACTCTTAAAATAAAAACTATTTATATTGAGAAATCACTATAGTGGTTTCTTAATATCCTCCACAATATTTTATTGGTCATAGAATATTCAGTTGCACACTTACACTCAAAAGTAAATAGAGCCAAAACAATAACTAAAACAATATTTATAAATAAATTGGTATGCATAACATATATGCATCATAATTAAATAATATTATCACAATACATCAAAAGAAAATTTATGGAAAATGTGTTGTATAAAAATATAGCATTTATCTAAATTACATTAAGACTTAATCGACACAATTAAGTTCATTCTAAATTCAATCCATAGTAACAATTGAATATAAATAATAAATTCTAATATAAAATAATGTGAATAAATCTATAATCATTAATTCACCAAATTATTTTCAAGTAATTAGTAACTTGATATTAAATATAATATAGTATAAGTCACGGCGGTGAGTGAGGAAGGCTGAAAATTTGCAGGAAGGCTAGTTGGTGATGTGAAGCCATTCAGGGAGGATGATCGTGACAACCTCCAAGATGGGTCTCAAGAGTTGCACAAGGATGTCAAGGAGGTGTGGGCTAAGGAGGCAAAGCAAGTAGTTTCTCCAAATCAATTAAAGGAAAGGACGACTAATGAGGGTTGGTGCCAAAATTCAAATAATCTTAGAAGGGGGAACTGAAGTGATTGAGGTTGGAATAGGCGACACTGAAACAGGGAAAATAGTTTCACTTGAGAAACAATAGAGGTGCTAACCTTTGTGTGGGGGGTCGAGGGGGACCCCCTCAAAGAATGGGCATAGTTGGTGACTTTGGAGATCGCAGCCCTAGGGCTTTGCCCCAGGAATTGTTGGGTGTTTCAAGAGGGAGGAACGGTGGTGGACGCTTCAATCAGGGACACAGAGCAACATTGATGATTGGCTCAAACTTGCTACGACCATCTATTTCATTTTTGGAGTAGCAAGGCTTGATTGTTTGATGGTATGGGAAAATCCTAAATTGGGATAGCCTAATTCATTGGTGGAAAGGCCATTGGGGTGTAGAAATGAAATTAAAGGTTTTGGAAAATGGTTTCTTTGTGGTCATATGCTCATCAACTTGCATTAGGGATCATATATTGAACAAGATCTTGCTAATGTACAGTTTTGGTTTTTAAGTTCGTAAGTGGGAGGTAGGATTTGATCCTTTGAAACACCAATTGGAGTGGATCCAAGACTAGTACATGTTACCAAATCTACCCTTGGAATTCTGGTAGATAGAAATATTGGAGAATATTGGAAATCATTTAGGAAACTTCATTTATATAGAGGAAAGAATTAACTAGGATGGTGTAAGCACTTATGTACAAATCTGTATTGAATGCAAGCCTCACAATTCCTTCTGGAGAGAGATTGAGTTGTTTATGTATTGGGGAAATTTTATTCAACCCTTAATCCAGACCCTCATATAATAAATGTGCTTTCGGATACCATAGGTTGGTGATTGCTAGATAAGGGGTGTTGTTGTCCTCCTCTTAATCAAGCTACTAATGACCAGGCTCAAGGAAACATTGTGAATGTTGGAGCGGAACCTGAGATTTCCAATGGTTGTGTCTCACTAATGGAACCCATGGTGAATAGGGATATGGATGTCAACCCTACAACAAGAGAGACTTGTGGAGGATGTTAGGTTGGTGGATGGTGGGGTGGATCCAAAGCTAGAGCAGGAAAACAATTTGGCACACGAGGTTTTGAATTCAAAAATTATAGAGGCGTTGGAGGCGATGGTGCCCAACATCAAGGAAGACAATCTTAACTCACTTATGCAGGTTTGTTATGAGCTCGTTGAGCTAGCTAAAGCAGCCAAAGTTGGGTTGATCTCTTTGGGCAATGAAGAGTTGGTAGAAGATTGGGTGGATGGTACCCAATTAGATGAACTGCAACATGTAGAGACTGCTTTCCTAAGCTCCCCTTCTATCCATGAGATGGCTATTCCTACCAAAGTTGCAGGGAGTTTGGGTATCTTCTAGAAAGAATCGTGCAAAGTTTCCTTGAATTGTGGTGAAAACAAAAGGCGTGACAAGATTCCCAACCAAGAGAAGTTAAAATGGGATGGGGAAGCTTGCAGTCAACTAAAGATCAACACAATGCTCAAAGTAGGGAAGGGTGAGGCCCTTCCTAAACAACCATGAAGGTCATTACTTGGAATTATTAGGGGCTTGAATGCTTCTAACAAAATATGCTTGATTAGGCATCAAATAGAGGTCTTTCAGGTAGACATTTGCATGTTCGAGGAAACCAAACTAAGTTAGCTAGAGAAGGAATGTTTTTGCATAAAGTTGAGAGGTTGGAGAGGCCTTGGGGTGAATGCAGAAGGCACATTGGGTGGTATACTTACTCTGTGGCATCCACAAAGCATGTTCTTGGAGGAATTAGTCTTGAGAAAATAATGGTTGGCATGTAAGGTAAGAAGTTTGGCTTCAAATATGAATTTTATTTTGATTAATGTTTATGGTCCTATCACCAATATCCAAAAAAGGGAATTGTGGAGAGATCTAAGTAGATTCTATAATGATCCTGCCTTTGAATTCATCATCCTAGGTGGAGACTTTATTGCCATTTTAAGAGCTTTTGATAAGAAAGGTGGCATTGAGAGAAGGTTGTAGTCACAAATTGACTTCAAAGGGTTTGTAGAGAGAAATAATCTACTTGAAATTAGCATGAGAAATAGACAATATACTTGGACCAATAGAAGGGCTAGGTTTTCCAATATTGTGGAAAGATTGGATAGATTTTTTTTAAAAGGGGATTTATGCAATTTTCCTTTCAATCTCGAGGCTAGAATCCTTCCTGGTGCAGGTTCAAATCACTTCCCGGTCCTTCTAGACATTTTTGGGGAGCGATCACCTATTAGATGCCCTTTCAAGTTTAAGAACATGTGGTTCTATGATCCTCACTTCTTTGATCTTATTCAACAATGGTGGTCAAGTTACAACCCTGGTGGCTCGAAGATGTTCAATTTCATGGAAAAATTGAAATCAATCAAACAACACCTCAAACTTTGGAAAAAGGAATGTTTCAAAAACATCTTCGAGGAAAAGTAAGAAACTGAAGAAGCTTTTTACTCTTTGAATGAAGAAGTACTCATAAGTCAAGGGATGGACATTGATAAGTTTCATCAGGAAAAAGAGTTGTTGAATAAATTAAAGGATTTACTAGCTAAGGAAGAAAATTTTTGGTGCCAAAAATCATAGGAAGTATGGCTTTGAGTTGGCGACAAGAACACTAAATTCTTTCACAACTCCACAAAGACTAGGTGGGAAGTAAACATGATTACCTGCATCAAAGGTATCAATGGTAGAATGTTGGATAAATTAAAAGACATTAAGGTAGCCTCAGTGGATTTCTTCTAGTCCCTTCTCAATGAGTTGGAAGGGTCTCAATTGTGGGATCAATGAGCTCTCATAAGTGGGATTCCACACCTCATAACTAGAGAGAAAAATGTGATTCCATAGAGCAATTTTTTAGAAAAAGAGATAAAGGAGGCCCTCTTTCAATTGCACCCGAACAAGGCCCCAAGCCTTGACAAGTTTCCTACTGGTTTTTTCCAAAAGTGTTGGGACATCCTTGATGCTGATTTGGTTGAATCCATTGAAGATTCAAGGTGCTCAGGGAAAGTTCTAAAAGGGATTAACAACACCCTCATAGCATTGATTATGGAAAAATAAAAACCTAATTTTCTTGATGATTTTCAGCCTATCTCCCTATGCAACATAGTATACAAATTCCTTGCTAAAGCTATAATTAATCAGGTGAAAAGTATCCTGCCACAAATTATCTCAAAAGAACAAATAGGTTTTGTGTCACGTAGATAAATTTTTGATGGGGTCATTATCACTCAAGAAGTGATACATTCAATTCAAAAAATGAAAAGACAAGTAATGTTGGTCAAGTTGGACATCAAGAATGCGTACGAAAAATTGAATCAACACTTTCTCTTCAAGTGCATGGAAGCATTTGGGTTTGACAAGCAATGGTTGAACTGGATCTTCAAATGGATTTCCTATCCAAGATTTTTTGTACTCCTTAACAGTTCCTTGGAAGGTTTCTTCAATGTCTCAAGAGGACTTAGGTAGGGGGATCCCCTCTCTCCTTTTCTCTTCATTATTATGGTGAAGTCTCTTGGATGGGCCTTCATGAAGGCAAGGTTGGAGGGCCTCCTAGAGGGGGTACAAATTACCTATGGAGTTCTTGAAGTTACCCACCAATAATTTTTTGATGATAACATGTTGGTTGGTGTCTCCATAATAAAGGAGGCTAAAGGGCTCAAAAAAAAATTGAACCAATACAATCAGGTGTTTGATTAGGAGGTAAGTCAAGCCAAATCTAAAATATTTTTCTTCAACACTAGCATTGGTAGAGAAATTTAGATCCTCCACATTTTGGGTTACCATAAAGGTAATCTCCCATATAAATACTTGGGCCTTCCACTAGAAAATGTGTTCAACTAGGAAAGCTCTCGAACTCGATGATAGAAAAAGTCAAATCTAAACTTGCATCTTGGAAGAACAAGTGGTTGTCCTAGGCGGTTCGTTTAACAATGTTGAAATCAGTGATAGCAGTTATTCCCATTTATATGCTTTCATTTCTACCTTTGTCAAGTGAGGCAAACAAAGAAATCAACCAGAAGATGAAGAATTTTTTCTAGCAAGGAAACTCTGACCAACACAAGTTTCCGTTGATAAAGTGGAAAAAGGTATGTGAGAAGAACGAGGTGGATGGGGTAGGTTTCAAGAATATGGTAATGCAGAATTAGGCCCTAGGGGAAAAGTTAGTATGGAAAATCCACTCCAAACCAAAGCTAAAGTGGATTAAGATAATGAAAGAAAAATACCTAGATGAAGAAGAGCATAGCATTTTCACTACAAGATATCTCTTGAAAGTATTGTGGATATGGAACTTCTTAAGCAACTACAACCACTTGGTTTTGGACCATTTGATGTGGGAGATAAAGGAGGGACATGATGCTCTCTTTTGGGAGGACTCCTGGGAAGGGTATTATAAATTGGAAGATAACACAAACTTAGCACAAATTAGGATGGAAACAAAGCATGCTTAGGGAAGCAAGGTGGGTGACTATTTGATGGTCTCCTGGGTTGATGGCTACCCTAGGTATAGTTGGAAAAAGTCCAAATGACTTGGGTCTAGATCCTAGGTTAGTTACAATCTAGGATGTGGTGATGGCCCGTTGAGCTATGAGCACAAGACAAGGAAAAGATGTATTAATCTAGAATATATCCTCGAACGAGATCTATAATGCTAAGGATAGATACAAGGTTTTAGCTGGGTCAAATGGGTTTGATCCCTGGCTCCACATCAATTTGTATTGGAGCTCGGATTGCATACCAAAAGCAAAATTTTTCACTTGGGTTGCAGTGCAAGGAAGAGTGTTAATAGTAGAAAGGTTTGCAACTTTGGGTTATCTAGGACCATTGAGATGTGTACTCTGCAAATAGGCAAAAGAAACGGGTGATCATTTGTTCATAAATTTCCCCTTTGCACAACAATGCTAGACCCAGCTATGTGTGAAGCTCCAATGGCAAACAACATTACAAAACAACCTTCTAGGTTTACTACTGGGGTGGTCGCTGCTTCAAAAAAGTGTAACTTTTGGAAGCTTATGGACAACATGTCCATCATTGGTAATTTAGGAACTGTGGAAGGAGCATAATAAACATATTTTTTAGGAGAAGGTGATGCCCAAAGAATCTCTTCTAAAAAAAATAGAAGCAAGCATAGTGGAAATAGTCAATGCACAACTAGCAGAGTTCCAAGGTGGCAAAGTTTTTTTCACCATGTGGGATGCCTTGATGCAGAAAAAATGGTATGGCCTCAAATTTCCATCTTAGGTTGGGGTTGGGGGGTTAACAACTCAACTCGAAAGAAAGAATGTAGTATGGAAACCCCTAGAGGTTGGATGGCTGAAGTTGAATTTCAACGAGGCCTCTCGTGGCAATCTAGGAGTTTCAAGTGTTGGGTGCATTATCAAATAGTGGAAATCTAGATGTGTAGGAAGATTGGATACACCCATCCCAATTGGCACCAATAATGTTGTAGAAATGCAAATGTTGATCTTCGGCTTGCACCTCTACCATGAGTTGAAGACCTGAAGAATCCGGGAATTGAGGGAGACTCAACCCATGTCATTAACGTACTAAGAACTAGGAAGATGTCTCATTAGAATTGAATGCCATTTTAGAAGTTGCATTGGAACTCTTGGAAGGATTTGAATTGGTGATCATTAATCATACCTTGAGGGAAGGCAATAAGGAGGCAGATTTTCTCTCAAATCAGAGACTGGATGATATATACCTCAAAGAGTTTCACCCTATGACTTAGAAGTGGTAAAATCAAGATGCATGGGTGGATGGGTAGGAAACTTGCCACATAGATTTGGAAAGTTCATTTTGAGTGGTGTGGCTGAGGTGGATGGGTGTTTTGGCAACCGCATAGGTAGGGTTTCCATAAAAAACAATATTGTGTAGCCTTCTCTTTGATAGTACAGATGAGTGCAGGGAGCTATTATGATATTTAATGGTTAGTACCCATAGAGGCTTAGTTTGGGACTCAAAATTATTTAATATGATAGTCCCCATCACATCTACGTGTACTTATTTGTTTGAATGATGACAGCATTCGTTTTCAAAAAATTTTTTGGAGAGGCACATTAGATTTGTACGGCGTGATAAATAAAAGGCAAGTTGTGGTCATTTGGAATTCTTTTGTGAAGGTGGTTGAGCCAAAGTTCTTTGCATTTATTTCTCTCTTGTTCATTTCTAGTTGTGGGTTTTGGGTGGCGGCCAATGGTGGATTGATTGAAGTTCATGGTTTATATGTCGACAAAAAAAGTAGTGAGTTTTGGTGCAGATACACCTATCTACCTAGATTGTAAGTCCTAGTAGAATTCCTTCTATGAAGTAATGGATCAATGCCTCAAGCAGATATTGCTCAACATTGATCCATTGACTATGGTGGCAGTGAAAATTGTACTGGGTAAGGGGGATTTGGCCTTCCATGAAACTTTCAGGGTGAATTCGTAGATTGCTTCGAGATTCCTAGTGTTGGTGTTGGACATTTGGATGCCAAAGGCAAAGGTGAAGACCTTGGTATGCAATTATTTAAAAATGAACTTTTGGGTGGTTTGGATGAGGTCTTATATGCGACATTACTTGGTTTTGGTGCCTTGCATCCATCCAATTTTCCATTATTGAAAATTTTGGGCGAAGTTATCAACTACTATCCTTTGCTACTCGATTGAAAGAGCATAGCCTTCATTAGGAACATGATGATCGCGATAGTGGGGGTAAATTTCCTAAAGAAAGTGATGCAGATGGAGGTCGTGAGTGATTTTGAGTGGGTTCCATAATTTGACGCTTTTGCCAATTTTAATGGTTTTCTTTAAGTGCATGGTGTTCTCTTATTTTGCTTGGGTTTATCAATTGTTAACATAGTCTGGTTTGGTTTGTTATTTGCTAAGTTCGAATGGTGGCTTGGCATGGTAGAATGCCAGTTTTGTCAATGCAGTATGTATGGGGGTTTCTTGTTTGTTCCAATGTCAGTCATGGGGTTGTATTGGGGGCATCAAGGTATGGGCTTGGATGGCCCTAGTTGGGCTAAAATATTTTTGATAATTCTGGTGTTAAATTTTAGTGACAGTAAAATTCTTGCATTGCAGACACTTATAAAATAATTTTGGAAAATTAATATACTCTCTCTTACAAAACAAAAAAAAATAGTAACTTGCTAATCTAACATTGGATATAAATTTCAACATGGACTATAATTATTAAATAAAATAATATCATTAGCCATATGTGTCCAAAGTAAAATATATCTTGTTGCAAGATGGTGTGTATCTTGGTCTCCTTGATGTAGTGTGGCGCTTGGGTTCATGGCATGGCTTAACCGCCTCTTATGGATCTTGTATAATCTAGAGCTTGTATCAAGCATTAACAGGTTGATCTTTTAGTGCATCGACAACCACCAATGTAACAAATGGTATTAGAGTTGAGGTTGTGGGTTCAAACCCCTTGCTTGATTTGGGGGGATTGTTGCAAGATGGTGTGTCCCTTGGTCTCCTTGGTGCAGTGGGGCACTTGGGTTATCACCTCCCATGGATCTTGTATAAATCTGGTGGTTGTACCAGTCATTAACAGGTTGATCTTTTGATACAACAACAACCACCAATATAACAAATCTATTAGAAAAGAGTGTCATCATCAAGAGGAAAAATTGGCCTAAGATTCCCCCCCTTAAGATTAGGCTTCCTCCTAGAAGCCCTCAAATAGATTTGGATAGATTATCCCTCTATTGTACCAACACCTTAATGTATTAAAATTAGAATTATTCCTTAATCATATTTGTAAAGAAATAAATAGTAAAAATATTTATCAAATAGTGTGTACATATTTGACATTAACTTTCCTATAAAATACAACAATTCATCTAGAAATGAGAGTCATGTAATACATCACTGTATGCATCTTATTCATAAGATAAGGGTACTTGGTCACTAACATAATTCATGCCACACCAAGAAGAAAGTCACATAAATATATGTTAAAAATATAATAATCATTTTACTATCATTTATCACTAGATGAATTACTCAACCTTCACTACTCATCAAGTATATCACAACTATATGTATTCATTGAATAAAGAAATGCCCAATTAATATATATAGTTGCTTCTAATCACAACCATAACAAGCATTTAATTTCTTCATTATATATGTTACTACTTTATAATACCTAGTTCATAGTTAAAACACACCAAACTCGTGTGTCTCAATACATGTATCATAGAATCATGACTTCACATGATTCACAACATGAAAAATATAAAATGATATATATGAGAATGACCATTAATAAATTACCATTGAGTATCTATACAACTATGAATCCATAAGCATGAGGATATATATGAGGAGGATCCTCTGGTTGGGCCACACCAGGGCAAGGGTGTGTTTTGGGGAGCGTTGGGTTTGGTTAAAGAAGGGGTTGATATCTCATTTAATCTACTCATGTGGCTTGTTCAAGAGATTCAAGACCTTCATAACAAGCATGATACCATTTCTAGGTGTAACATCTCCACTCTTCGTAGTCTTAAGGAGCAGGAGTCTATTTTTGGGCTTACCAGATCTTTGAACACCAATGTTGGTTGTATGGTGGATGAGCTTGCTAGTTTGAAGAATGATTATGGTCCGAGATTGAATTTGCTGGAAAGGTAGAACATGCAACTTCATAGGGACTTGGACATGCTTATTAATTACATTAGTAGAGAGAAGTTGGAGGCTTCAGTTGAGGGTATGGTTTTCCTCAATCATAAGGTGAAGGAGTTGACCGAGAAGGGACTGTTTGATGACTAGGAGAACTTGGTTTGTGGTGAGGGTGCTGGGATGGACATGCATTTTAATGATTTGGTTGTTGGGTTGAGTGTGTGTACTATGAGAAAAACAAAGAAAGGTAAGAAGGACCATGCTCATGATGTTGAAGAAATCATGGAAATGCATGATAGGTTGGCGGCCAAGGATTTGGAGGTGGCTAAAATGCTTAAAGAATTTCTCTAATGGTTGTGTGGCTTGTATTTTTGTTTTTTTTGTTTTTGGTTGTTTTGGAATACTGATGGTGGGTTGATGGATTGTTAATTAGCTAGTTTTTTGTTGCTTTTGGGTGGGCAGTCTTTTGTCTTATCTTTACTACCACTGTCTTTTTTGTTTAGGGTTTCATGCACCCTTCAAAACTTGTTTATCATTAATCAAAAACTATGAAGCCATAAGCCTAGTAATTGAATTGTCATACAACTATAAAGCTTGCTAAGACAACATCTAAGTAATCCTAATAACTTACAATATCATATCTTAAAAACCTAATGTGACAAGTATCATAGATCTATGACCAATAGGATGATGGTATTGAGGTCCTCCTTGAGGACTCCTCAATATATATTTCTGTACCTTTCTCTTATTTTTTAAGGGGTTTCATCTTCAAGAGGAAGGTCAAATAATAACATTCATGGTTCAAAGGGGAAAATATTATGACCATCCAATGTCGATCTATTTTTAGTTTTTATTTTCACAAGGAATTCACCAATGAAAGTTATTCCCCCTATACAACTTGCTAGAAGACCCTTCTAAATATGATATATTAACACATAGAAACTCCACACACATTAGTGATAACAACATTGAGAAAACCACAAAATAATGAAACTTTCAATAAGCTAAAATATTAAATTAAATTCACAAATATAAATTTATAAAATAAAGTAAAGTTCAAATATGACCACCAATTTAATATCTCAAGTTTAAATCAATAATACAAATTAAATAATATTTGAGGCAAAATGACTATTTAAATATAATTGGATAAGTACCCCAAAGTAATACAACTCAATATTTTTTACTATCAATTACAAATCGCAAATAAATAAATACATAAATTAATAAATGATAATCTAATAATCTCATAAGAACTTGACCATAACATGGCTTTGATTAAGACACCAAATGGGAGAAGTGATATGGTGGAATCAACCTCAAAATATCATCACATATAATCTCACATTACACAAATTCATGCCCTTTGCAATGTAAGACACAATCTAAAACCATTTTTAAATATTGTGTCTAAGATTCATTTTAGAGTATCTATAGACTCCTAGAGAAAATATAGAGTAACTCAAGTTCCCATAGAGTATGCTTCAACCCTTAAAATCAATACTAACTCATAGAATGGTCTTTCACAAAGATTTGTTCACATAATAACTAATGAATGAAAGAATTGAATGCATAACAATGATTAGTCTAAAATAATCACATATATACATATTTCTATATACTTCTCTCTATATGATTTAAATATATTTAACTCTAATATCTAAAAAAAATATTGTTTTATTTTAGATCAATAATTCATAAGAGAAATCTCATTAATGGGTTGGTGGTATTGAGACCATTTAAAAAAAATAAAGGTGAAATGGGAACCACCCCTAAAAAATGGGTAAATTTGAATTTTGATGGTACTTTAAGAGGTAATCCTAATTGATTAGGTGTTGGGTGCATCATACAATAGTATAATGAGAACTTAATCTCAAAACCTCCAAACACCTCAAGAATGACACAAATAATGAAGTGGAGTTCTAAGAACTTTTACTTGAGTTACAAAGAAGTTTAAATCTTAACATGTAAAATATTGTAATTGAAGGGGACTCAACATTAATGGTGAATTTTGTAAGATTGAATTTCCTCAACATTGATAACTCAAATCTATATTTGAGGCTATACAAAGGGAGCTAAAGAAACTAATCCCCATGCTTGTAGACTTTGAAAGACTTTTGGGTCATAGAGACAATGATGAGTAGCATCCTTTTGTATATTATAATGTTCCCTCCTCCATTATGTCTTGCAAGTGTCTAGCTTATAAAGGCATGGAATTTCTAAAGAAGATCTTGGGAATTGTGGATTCAAAAGGTTTAAGTTGCAAAGTAGAATTCATCAAGGAAAGTCTTGATGAATCTCTATATGGCCCTAGGTGAATACATCATTCAGACAAAAGAAAAGAAATGTAATTAGCTAGTTTTTTTATTTTCGTATTACAGGATAGGCATTAAATAGAGCCCCTTTTTTTTTCAATTATTGGCTAATTGTAGTAAGTTTTAACATGGACAATATATGCCAGTTTTTGTATATAATTGGTGTAGTGTATAGTTCTAGAAATGAACAAAACCTAAAATGCAAGGCCAACATCAATTCTAATTATTTATACAAATTTGATTTGAAATTAAATGGAAGGAATGCAACCTTCATGGTTGCATTTTATTACCAAAAAAATCATAAGAAAGTTGAATACTTTGAGATTTCACATCTTATTTAGACAACATTCATTTATTTAAAAGGGACCAAAGAACTATATGTTTTCTACCTTTGAATTCATTAAGATAACTTCTCATTTATTCAAAATCAAGTCTTATACATCCTTAATCTAACTTTTTCTAAATCAAATCCACTCATAAATCCATAAATTAATAAATCAAAAAGAGAAATATATTAAACACTATTTAAAGATTCAAAGATAAGACAACATGACTTTTTTCTGAAATGATTAAGATGCAATTAATGAAATATTTTAATTTATCCTAAAATTAAGATATAATATCTATAATAAGATATATATATACACACACACACACACACATCACTATAGATATTATACCTTAATTTTAGGATGTCAAATTAAAATATTTCATGAGTTATATATATAAAATTTAGTGGCTTCTTACTATAAGAAGTCACTCTCATATATATATATATATATATATATATATATAAATAAGTTAGTGGCTTATTATTATAAGAAGCCACTAACTTTTATATATATATAGAGAGAGAGAGAGGAGAGTGACTTCTATATATATATATTCAATAAGGTATGAAGTCACTTATATATATGTATATGTATGTTAGTGGCTTCTTTATATATATATATAAGTTAGTGGTTATATATATATATGTGAGTGGCTTCTTAACTTATATATATGTGATTGGTTATAAAAAATATTTCTATTGAATTATTATAATAAAATTATATAATTTTTTTCATTATTTTCCTATGTCCTCTAAAAAATAATTCAATTGTAGAATAAGGGACATAAAAATAAAATAAAATTATTTTACTATAGAATAGTGTGTTCAACAATTTAATGTAAGTGTGAAGTTTCTTGTTTTTTATTCAAAATCTCTTAAGAAGGGTCAAAAGTTGATTGTGTAAAGATATGATTACTTGGTTATAGTTATAGTTATATATATATATTGATTATTTTAATTTTTTAATAAAATAATTGAAAGAATAAAATAATTATGTAAATTAAAAATTAGTGGCTTCTTACTTTATTGGCTAATGTGATATATATATCTATATATACATCACATTCACTAATAAATTAAGATATATATAAGTTACTAGCATCTTACATTATATATATAACAGAAGAAGTCACTAACAATATAAGTTATTGAAATATGGATGCGTCGAGTGGAGGACAGAGCAAGTTGGGTGGGAGCGGTTTTCTTGAATCCTCTAAGGGTGCGGAGATGCAAAATATGATGGTGAGGTAGATGGACAGTGTGTTCCACTTGGGCTTCTTTTGTCTTGTGCTCTAGACGCGTTTGTGGGTGTTCTCTCTACGGTGGTTGGTGTTTCTCAAAGGCTTCTTTGCAGAGGGCTTTCTTTGGTGTGTTCTCCTGGCACCTCACGTCTGTCTGTGATTGGAGGAGGGTGTGCTTTTGGGTCGTGCCTTTGTTCTGAATGATGAGGTTGTGGAGAGAGTTTACGCTGGGCTCTTTTATGACTGGTGTCTCTCACATTTTCCCTATCACTGCTCATGGAGTGTTTTTATTGATGGCCTTCTTCCATGTAGCTTTGGCTTTGGTTTGGCTTGCATTCTCTAGAGCGGTTCAGGCTTCTTGTTGGGTGGAGAATGTGCTTCGTGGAGGGGTTTCTTGTCTCTGCTTGGTGGTGCCAAGTGTGGTGTTAAGTGTTCTTATTGGGGGATTGTTGGTGGAGTTTGATGGCCTTACCTCAGACCTTGACTGGCAAGTAGGGTTAGAAGTGATTTTGTCTTGTGGTGTCTCCTCTCCTCTTTCACCTTCTATTGGATTTCCTAGCTCTCTTTAGATTTTTTGGGGTTCTCTTGCCTCTTTGAGGGTGTTTTCATTGTTTGGGGTTGGATTTTTTGGTTTGCCTCTGGTGGAGTGGTGTGTGGAAATTTCCTGGCATGTTTCAGACCCTAACCGATGTGTAGGGTTGGAGTTTGTTATTCATCATCTTGTCGGCTCTTCACTCTCTCTATTTAGAGGTTTTCCTTGCCTCTCCCTTCCTCTTTTTGGACCCTTGGTCTCTTCTTTTGTGCAAGTTTCTACTTTTGTGGGGTTGCTTTCATTGCTTGGGGTGGAGGTGGTTGGTTTGCCTCATGTGGAATTGTTTGTAGTTTTTTTCTGGCATGTTTTAGACCTTGACTAGAAGATAGGGTTGGAGGTTGTTTTTCACTTTCTTGTCAGCACTCTACTCTCTTTGCTTGTTGAATTTCCTTGCCTTTTCCTTCTTTTTTTGGTCCCCTTTATCTTTCTATTGTTTTTCTTTCTTGGCTGGTTGAAGTGGTTGTTGGTCTTCATGGAGGGCAAGGTTCTCTTGGGTTGCTAGTTTTGTTTTCTGGTTTCTTTTTTTCTCCCCGTTTGGGTCTTCTTTCCCATTTTTCAAGATGGGGTTTTGTTGGCTCTAAGAGTTGAGTTTTCTCTTGTGTGGTTGTGGCTCTGTTGGGTTGTTTTATCTTATGTTGTCTGGTTTGGTTGGATGTTTTTTTCCTCTTGTCTGTGATCCTAGATGGGATTGTGCTACTTGTGGAGGAGTACACTATTTTTTCATCTCTGCTCCAGACATCTTCTTTACCAAAGGAGGTTTTGGTGCTCTCTACTATGGGTGTAGTTTCTTCATGTTGGTTCTTTTAGCTATGGTCTTCTTTGGAGGTGGAGACTACTTCTTTGGAGGTGGTTGTGCTGAAAATTCTCAGTGTTTCTCTCTGATTCCTAACTCTCCTATTGAGGTGGGGAGTTTGGTTTTGATGGATGGTGCTATCAAGTGTTGTGCTACTGTATGATGGTTACCTAGATGTCCCTAATTGTTCGTTGTTGGTTGGTGCTAGTAAGTGGCGTGCTGCAGTCTGGTTGATTCAAACTGATGGTTGCCTGACCATATCAGGTTGTTCTTGGATTCAAGTTCCTTTGTAATTCCTAGTTACTATGGGTTGAAGGTTCTCGTTAAAACCTTTCTTTTGTTGCAAATTTAAGCTTTCATGCTAATTGTTCTTAATCTACTTATGGGTTACTATCGGTTGTCTATGTTGTATTCTTTTGTAGCTTGGTCTCTTTGTGTGGATTTTGGGTCCTCGTCAAAACTTTTTTGTTAATGGTTTCGGGTCCATTCAAAACTTGTTTTTCCCCATTAATCAAAACTATATAAGTTATTGGCTTCTTACCTTATATATAAAGTAAGAAGCTATTACTATAGATAGATAGATAGATAGATAGTAACAAGCCACTAACATACATATATAAATATATGTTAGTAGCTTCTTACTTTATTTATATAATGTAAGAAGTTAATAACACACACATATAGTTATTAGATTCTTATGAAGCCACTAACACACACACACACACATATAATGTAAGAAGGCACTATCATATATAGAATTTATTGAATTCTTACTATATATAAGTTATTTGCTTCTTACTTTATACATATATATAAGTTATTAACTTCTTTATATATAAGTTAATGACTTCTTACTTTATTGGATCATCCAATAAAGTAAGAAGACACTGAGTTTTAATTTACATAATTATTTTCCTTTCAATTGTTTTATTAAAAAAATCAAAAGAATCAATACATGTAATTATTAAAAATTCTACCAAGTAATCACATCTTTACACCATCAGCTTTTGAACCTTCCTAAGAGATTTTGAATGAAAAAATACAAGAATTGATGAACAAACTATTCTCTAGTAATATAAATTCTTTTTGTTTTTTTATCTCTTACTCTACAATTGAATATATTTTTGAAGGAAATAGGAACTCAACAAGAAAATATATATAATTTTATCAAAATAAATCAAATCAAGTATTTTTTGTGATGAATCACATCCTTATAAACTATTCAAACTTTTAAAATAAAATAGAAGCATCAAGTAACTATAATTTAAATTTTAATAATAAAATAAAATTAAAAAATGTATTTCTAATAGTATCACCATAATAGCTGCCACTTGTAGTAGAGTTGGTTGGGACTTGGGGTTTGCATTCCTCGAGGTCACAATTTCGACTCCACTTCGTAGTGGGCAAAGGCAAGGGCCGGTTATATTGTGTGCCAGTTCTTGCTCTATTGACCCAAGGTATAGGAATAGGCTTTTCCCCTAACCTCTTTGAGGTTAGATAAATTTTCGGACCTCAACCTGAATATAATATCACCTTCTCAGCTTTTAATAGGAAATTTGGATGAGCATCAGGATGAGAACGACATTCCAGTGGATCAGATGGAGTAATATTTGAAGTGTTATAGTTTTTTTGCAAAATATGGGTGAAATGTTAAATATTTTGAGTAATTGCTATGTAATATGGTGGGTTATTTTGGGAAGTATAGATCAAAATAAATTATAGCTATATTTCTAGCTAGGATAGGGGAGATAATGGTTGAATTTGATTGATGAGAGTCAAAATACATCAAACATATGTTTTTGTACCTCTTTTATAAATATATATATATAGGCATACTATCTTTTACCAAAACAAACTAATATCACCATAATCATCATACAACAAT
>VDFB02000017.1:131340129-131402066 GCA_007258455.2 Sequoia sempervirens
GGAATTCTACTAGGACTTACAATCTAGGTAGATAGGTGTATCTGCACCAAAACTCACTACTTTTTTTGTCGACATATAAACCATGAACTTCAATCAATCCACCATTGGCCGCCACCCAAAACCCACAACTAGAAATGAACAAGAGAGAAATAAATGCAAAGAACTTTGGCTCAACCACCTTCACAAAAGAATTCCAAATGACCACAACTTGCCTTTTATTTATCACGCCGTACAAATCTAATGTGCCTCTCCAAAAAATTTTTTGAAAACGAATGCTGTCATCATTCAAACAAATAAGTACACGTAGATGTGATGGGGACTATCATATTAAATAATTTTGAGTCCCAAACTAAGCCTCTATGGGTACTAACCATTAAATATCATAATAGCTCCCTGCACTCATCTGTACTATCAAAGAGAAGGCTACACAATATTGTTTTTTATGGAAACCCTACCTATGCGGTTGCCAAAACACCCATCCACCTCAGCCACACCACTCAAAATGAACTTTCCAAATCTATGTGGCAAGTTTCCTACCCATCCACCCATGCATCTTGATTTTACCACTTCTAAGTCATAGGGTGAAACTCTTTGAGGTATATATCATCCAGTCTCTGATTTGAGAGAAAATCTGCCTCCTTATTGCCTTCCCTCAAGGTATGATTAATGATCACCAATTCAAATCCTTCCAAGAGTTCCAATGCAACTTCTAAAATGGCATTCAATTCTAATGAGACATCTTCCTAGTTCTTAGTACGTTAATGACATGGGTTGAGTCTCCCTCAATTCCCGGATTCTTCAGGTCTTCAACTCATGGTAGAGGTGCAAGCCGAAGATCAACATTTGCATTTCTACAACATTATTGGTGCCAATTGGGATGGGTGTATCCAATCTTCCTACACATCTAGATTTCCACTATTTGATAATGCACCCAACACTTGAAACTCCTAGATTGCCACGAGAGGCCTCGTTGAAATTCAACTTCAGCCATCCAACCTCTAGGGGTTTCCATACTACATTCTTTCTTTCGAGTTGAGTTGTTAACCCCCCAACCCCAACCTAAGATGGAAATTTGAGGCCATACCATTTTTTCTGCATCAAGGCATCCCACATGGTGAAAAAAACTTTGCCACCTTGGAACTCTGCTAGTTGTGCATTGACTATTTCCACTATGCTTGCTTCTATTTTTTTTAGAAGAGATTCTTTGGGCATCACCTTCTCCTAAAAAATATGTTTATTATGCTCCTTCCACAGTTCCTAAATTACCAATGATGGACATGTTGTCCATAAGCTTCCAAAAGTTACACTTTTTTGAAGCAGCGACCACCCCAGTAGTAAACCTAGAAGGTTGTTTTGTAATGTTGTTTGCCATTGGAGCTTCACACATAGCTGGGTCTAGCATTGTTGTGCAAAGGGGAAATTTATGAACAAATGATCACCCGTTTCTTTTGCCTATTTGCAGAGTACACATCTCAATGGTCCTAGATAACCCAAAGTTGCAAACCTTTCTACTATTAACACTCTTCCTTGCACTGCAACCCAAGTGAAAAATTTTGCTTTTGGTATGCAATCCGAGCTCCAATACAAATTGATGTGGAGCCAGGGATCAAACCCATTTGACCCAGCTAAAACCTTGTATCTATCCTTAGCATTATAGATCTCGTTCGAGGATATATTCTAGATTAATACATCTTTTCCTTGTCTTGTGCTCATAGCTCAACGGGCCATCACCACATCCTAGATTGTAACTAACCTAGGATCTAGACCCAAGTCATTTGGACTTTTTCCAACTATACCTAGGGTAGCCATCAACCCAGGAGACCATCAAATAGTCACCCACCTTGCTTCCCTAAGCATGCTTTGTTTCCATCCTAATTTGTGCTAAGTTTGTGTTATCTTCCAATTTATAATACCCTTCCCAGGAGTCCTCCCAAAAGAGAGCATCATGTCCCTCCTTTATCTCCCACATCAAATGGTCCAAAACCAAGTGGTTGTAGTTGCTTAAGAAGTTCCATATCCACAATACTTTCAAGAGATATCTTGTAGTGAAAATGCTATGCTCTTCTTCATCTAGGTATTTTTCTTTCATTATCTTAATCCACTTTAGCTTTGGTTTGGAGTGGATTTTCCATACTAACTTTTCCCCTAGGGCCTAATTCTGCATTACCATATTCTTGAAACCTACCCCATCCACCTCGTTCTTCTCACATACCTTTTTCCACTTTATCAACGGAAACTTGTGTTGGTCAGAGTTTCCTTGCTAGAAAAAATTCTTCATCTTCTGGTTGATTTCTTTGTTTGCCTCACTTGACAAAGGTAGAAATGAAAGCATATAAATGGGAATAACTGCTATCACTGATTTCAACATTGTTAAACGAACCGCCTAGGACAACCACTTGTTCTTCCAAGATGCAAGTTTAGATTTGACTTTTTCTATCATCGAGTTCGAGAGCTTTCCTAGTTGAACACATTTTCTAGTGGAAGGCCCAAGTATTTATATGGGAGATTACCTTTATGGTAACCCAAAATGTGGAGGATCTAAATTTCTCTACCAATGCTAGTGTTGAAGAAAAATATTTTAGATTTGGCTTGACTTACCTCCTAATCAAACACCTGATTGTATTGGTTCAATTTTTTTTTGAGCCCTTTAGCCTCCTTTATTATGGAGACACCAACCAACATGTTATCATCAAAAAATTATTGGTGGGTAACTTCAAGAACTCCATAGGTAATTTGTACCCCCTCTAGGAGGCCCTCCAACCTTGCCTTCATGAAGGCCCATCCAAGAGACTTCACCATAATAATGAAGAGAAAAGGAGAGAGGGGATCCCCCTACCTAAGTCCTCTTGAGACATTGAAGAAACCTTCCAAGGAACTGTTAAGGAGTACAAAAAATCTTGGATAGGAAATCCATTTGAAGATCCAGTTCAACCATTGCTTGTCAAACCCAAATGCTTCCATGCACTTGAAGAGAAAGTGTTGATTCAATTTTTCGTACGCATTCTTGATGTCCAACTTGACCAACATTACTTGTCTTTTCATTTTTTGAATTGAATGTATCACTTCTTGAGTGATAATGACCCCGTCAAAAATTTATCTACGTGACACAAAACCTATTTGTTCTTTTGAGATAATTTGTGGCAGGATACTTTTCACCCGATTAATTGTAGCTTTAGCAAGGAATTTGTATACTATGTTGCATAGGGAGATAGGCTGAAAATCATCAAGAAAATTAGGTTTTTATTTTTCCATAATCAATGCTATGAGGGTGTTGTTAATCCCTTTTAGAACTTTCCCTGAGCACCTTGAATCTTCAATGGATTCAACCAAATCAGCATCGAGGATGTCCCAACACTTTTGGAAAAAACCAGTAGGAAACTTGTCAAGGCTTGGGGCCTTGTTCGGGTGCAACTAAAAGAGGGCATCCTTTATCTCTTTTTCTAAAAAATTTCTCTATAGCATCACATTTTTCTCTCTAGTTATGAGGTGTGGAATCCCACTTATGAGAGCTCATCGATCCCACAATTGAGACCCTTCCAACTCATTGAGAAGGGACTAGAAGAAATCCACTGAGGCTACCTTAATGTCTTTGAATTTATCCAACATTCTACCATTGATACCTTTGATGTAGGTAATCATGTTTACTTCCCACCTAGTCTTTGTGGAGTTGTGAAAGAATTTAGTTTTCTTGTTGCCAACTCGAAGCCATACTTCCTATGATTTTTGGCACCAAAAAGTTTCTTCCTTAGCTAGTAAATCCTTTAATTTATTGAACAACTCTTTTTCCTGATGAAACTTATCAATGTACATCCCTTGACTTATGAGTACTTCTTCATTCAAAGAGTAAAAAGCTTCTTCAATTTCTTACTTTTCCTCGAAGATGTTTTTGAAACATTCCTTTTTCCAAAGTTTGAGGTGTTGTTTGATTGATTTCAATTTTTCCATGAAATTGAACATCTTCGAGCCACCAGGGTTGTAACTTGACCACCATTGTTGAATAAGATCAAAGAAGTGAGGATCATAGAAGCACATGTTCTTAAACTTGAAAGGGCATCTAATAGGTGATCGCTCCCCAACAATGTCTAGAAGGACCGGGAAGTGATTTGAACCTGCACCAGGAAGGATTCTAGCCTCGAGATTGAAAGGAAAATTGCAAAAATCCCCTTTTAAAAAAAATCTATCCAATCTTTCCACAATATTGGAAAACCTAGCCCTTCTATTGGTCCAAGTATATTGTCTATTTCTCATGCTAATTTCAAGTAGAGTATTGCTCTCTACAAACCCTTTGAAGTCAATTTGTGACTACAACCTTCTCTCAATGCCACCTTTCTTATCAAAAGCTCTTAAAATGGCATTAAAGTCTCCACCTAGGATGATGAATTCAAAGGCAGGATCATTACAGAATCTACTTAGATCTCTCCACAATTCCCTTTTTTGGATACTGGTGATAGGACCATAAACATTAATCAAAATAAAATTCATATTTGAAGCCAAACTTCTTACCTTACATGCCAACCATTATTTTCTCAAGACTAATTCCTCCAAGAACATGCTTTGTGGATGCCACAGAGTAAGTATACCACCCAATGTGCCTTCTTCATTCACCCCAAGGCCTCTCCAACCTCTCAACTTTATGCAAAAACATTCCTTCTCTAGCTAACTTAGTTTGGTTTCCTCGAACATGCAAATGTCTACCTGAAAGACCTCTATTTGATGCATAATCAAGCATAGTTTGTTAGAAGCATTCAAGCCCCTAACAATTCCAAGTAATGACCTTCATGGTTGTTTAGGAAGGGCCTCACCCTTCCCTACTTTGAGCATTGTGTTGATCTTTAGTTGACCGCAAGCTTCCCCATCCCATTTTAACTTCTCTTGGTTGGGAATCTTGTCACACCTTTTGTTTTCACCACAATTCAGGGAAAATTTGCACGATTCTTTCTAGAAGATACCCAAACTCCCTGCAACTTTGGTAGGAATAGCCATCTCATGGATAGAAGGGGAGTCTAGGAAAGCAGTCTCTACATGTTGCGGTTCATCTAATTGGGTACCATCCACCCAATCTTCTACCAACTCTTCATTTCCCAAAGAGATCAACTCAACTTTGGCTGCTTTAGCTAGCTCAACGAGCTCATAACAAACCTGCATAAGTGAGTTAAGATCGTCTTCCTTGATGTTGGGCACCATCGCCTCCAACGCCTCTATAATTTTTGAATTCAAAACCTCGTGTGCCAAATTGTTTTCCTGCTCTAGCTTTGGATCCACCCCACCATCCACCAACCTAACATCCTCCACAAGTCTCTCTTGTTGTAGGGTTGACATCCATATCCCTATTCACCATGGGTTCCATTAGTGAGACACAACCATTGGAAATCTCAGGTTCTGCTCCAACATTCACCATGTTTCCTTAAGCCTAGTCATTAGTAGCTCGATTAAGAGGAGGTCAACAACCCCCCTTATCTGGAAATCGCCAACCTATGGTATCCAAAAGCACATTTATTATATGAGGGTCTGGGATTAAGGGTTGAATAAAATTTCCCCAATCCATAAACAACTCAATCTCTCTCCAGAAGGAATTGTGAGGCTTGCATTCAATACAAATTTGTACATAAGTGCTTACACCATCCTAGTTAATTCTTTCCTCTATATAGATGAATTTTCCTAAATGATTTCCAATATTCTCCAATATTTCTATCTACCAGAATTCCAAGGGTAGATTTGGTAACATGTACTAGTGTTGGATCCACTCCAATTGGTGTTTCAAAGGATCAAATCCTACCTCCTACTTACGAACTTAAAAACCAAAACCGTACATTAGCAATATCTCGTTCAATATATGATCCCTAATGCAAGATGATGAGCATATGACCACAAAGAAACCATTTTCCAAAACCTTTAATTTCATTTCTACACCCCAATGGCCTTTCCACCAATGAATTAGGCTATCCCAATTCAGGATTTTCCCATACCATCAAACAATCAAGCCTTGCTACTCCAAAAATGAAATAGATGGTCGTAGCAAGTTTGAGCCAATCATCAATGTTGCTCTGTGTCCTTGATTGAAGCATCCACCACTGTTCCTCCCTCTTGAAACACCCAACAATTCCTAGGGCAAAGCCCTAGGGCTGCGATCTCCAAAGTCACCAACTATGCCCATTCTTTGAGGGGGTCCCCCTCGACCCCCCACACAAAGGTTAGCACCTCTATTGTGCCTCCAAGTGAAACTATTTTCCTTGTTTCAGTGTCGCCTATTCCAACCTCGATCACTTCAGTTTCCCCTTCTAAGATTATTTGAATTTTGGCACCAACCCTCATTAGTCGTCCCTTCTTTTAATTGATTTGGAGAAACTACTTGCTTTGCCTCCTTAGCCCACACCTCCTTGACATCCTTGTGCAACTCTTGAGACCCATCTTGGAGGTTGTCACGATCATCCTCCCCGAATGGCTTCACATCACCAACTAGCCTTCCTGCAAATTTTCAGCCTTCCTCACTCACCGCCGTGACTTATACTATATTATATTTAATATCAAGTTACTAATTACTTGAAAATAATTTGGTGAATTAATGATTATAGATTTATTCACATTATTTTATATTAGAATTTATTATTTATATTCAATTGTTACTATGGATTGAATTTAGAATGAACTTAATTGTGTCGATTAAGTCTTAATGTAATTTAGATAAATGCTATATTTTTATACAACACATTTTCCATAAATTTTCTTTTGATGTATTGTGATAATATTATTTAATTATGATGCATATATGTTATGCATACCAATTTATTTATAAATATTGTTTTAGTTATTGTTTTGGCTCTATTTACTTTTGAGTATAAGTGTGCAACTTAATATTCTATGACCAATAAAATATTGTGGAGGATATTAAGAAACCACTATAGTGATTTCTCAATATAAATAGTTTTTATTTTAAGAGTGGATTAATGTCTTCTTATGTAAATGTGTTATATGTAGATTTGTGTTGATTAATTTTTAACTTATGATTATTTTTATTATTGTAAGTGGGGTTTGTTAATTCTTTTATGTGTCAAATATGTGTGTGTGTACTTTAATACTATTTTATTATTATTAGGATAAAATTAAATCCCTAAAATAATGAGCTATGAGTTGGGTTAATGTTGAAGAAATTACTATATGTTTTAGAAGAGTTTGAAGCATTGAAAAGTATTGGTACACTTTTAATGAAAGTTTTGCGATTGAAAAAAATCCCAACAAGAATAGTTTCTCATTTCATAAAAAATAGCTACCAATTTAGGATCAAGATCCCAAACCTAAATTTCTACCTATATGAAATGGGTATTCATTTTTTTATGAAATGAGTACCTATTCATGTCTCAGTTTTTTCAATCATTTCATTTTAGAATAGGTACCTGTTTCTAATTACATCATATTCTTACTCCCTTTTACAATGATTACACATTTTTGGAGTGGGTAGGAATTTCATAAAATTTGAAATTTGAAATCCACAATTTTTCTTTCTCTATGCTTGGAAACCTAACTCTTAATATTGGACTTGCAAGCACAATACCATGAAAATAAGAGAAAATTAGGGATAATTTTAAGAAACCCCCTTAGGAAAAAGGTGTAAAAACCTGCCAAATCTTGTATAATTCCCCCCAAAAAAAAATTTTATTGGCAATTTTTCTCTTTTTTTGGGAAAAATATAAATTCAATTGTCAAATATTTTGTATTCGCTAGGATTTTGTAGAAAATCTTGGAAAATTATACTTTTAAAATGCTTATTGGAACCTTTACATTGCTCTCAAATGACGCTTTTTGTAAGAATGTGTTTTGATCTTTTCATGATAAACTAATGTGGAGTTGATGAAAAATAAGAGAGATTATTTTTTATGGACCCTACATCCACTTGTAGGTCTAGATGGAACATTATTTGAAAATTGCTCCATAATAGTTTGGCAATTTTTTTCTCTCAAGGCTCTTTAAAGACCTTGTTGGAACCTTGTAACCTAAATGGATTAATACATCTATAGGATGAAAAAAGGCCCCCCCTCTCCCCCAACATTAACTTACCCACTGTGAAATTTTGGCACATTCAATTTGGTCCCATGAGGCATAGAGTAGAATATATGCCTATTAGCACCTTTATACTATTCTTAAATAATAGTATTTATAAGAATGTGTTTGATCTTGCCATGAAAAAATAGTTTGAATTTTAATGAAAATTGAGAGAATTTATTTTATAGGGTCCCCACATCCATGTACAAGTCCAGATGGAACATTCATATGCCCCCAAAACTTTGATAATTAATTTGTCATTGTTTGGAAATTTTTTGCTCTCAAGGCTCTTAAGATACCTTGTTGAAAATTTGTATCCTAGAGGGATCAACACACCTAGGGGATGAAATGTGGCCTCCCCTATAATTCACCTACTTACCTTATTTTTTTAGCATAGAGATTTCAAATCCATGAGGCATAGAACAAAAATTATTCCTATATGCACCTTTACACTACTCTAAAATTACACTTTTTGTAAGAATGTGTTTAATCTTGGCATGGTCAAATGATGTTGTGCTGAAAAAATGAGATGGGTTATTTAATAGGGACCCCACTTCCATATATAGGTCTATATAGAATGATTTTATGCCCCATGAACTCCAATAACTACTTTGTCATAGTTTGGAAAAATTTTGCTTGAAGAAATCTAAGAGACCTTGTCAAAACCTCATAGTCTAGAGGGATTGACACACTTTGGGGATGAAACAAGGCCTTCCCTAGGATTCACCCACCCACCCTAGAAATTTGGCATAGTCGATTCATTCCCACAATAAGTAGAATAGAAAATATGTCGATTGACACCTTTACACAACTCTTAAATGATGTTTTTTGTAAGAATGTATTTGATCTTACCATAATCAAATGGTATGGATTTGATGAAAAATTAAAGAGCTTATTTTGGAGGGAGCATACATCCACCCATAGATTAAGATGAAACATTTTTAGGTCCCTACAGGATCCAAGAACTTCCCTAACATATATTAGTAATTTTTTCTCTCAAGGCTCTTAAGAGACCTTGTCAGAGCCTTGTAGCCTAGAGAGATTGACACATATGGAGAATGAAATGATACCTCCCTTGGAATTCACCTGCCCATCCCAATTTTTTCACATAGTTGGTTTGGGCCCATGTTGCATAGATTCTTATGACTATCTTGAGTGTGAAAATGAACTATTATGTGAATCATGATAGAGAGAAGTCCTCTTTTTCGTGTAGATATATTTTCATCCCTTTAGCAATATCTCAAAATTCCTTAAGGAAAATTATAATATATATTTTATGGAGATTTAATGACCTATGGGCTCTAAAATGGCCTAGTAATAGTCCAATATGACTATCACAGTCATGGACTTCTTAAAACCCCATTTTAAACTTTTCCCTCCATTCTTGTTTCGCCTTGAAGATCTATGGCCTTTAGTAGGATTGTGATTTGGATATTTGTATGTCTCATAAGAATGAACCTTCATAATGCACTAAAATTTTAACAATGACATATCCAAAATGACAAATGTGTATAAGGCACATATAAATACATGGGGATGTGTGTGTATGGGGACATGTAAAGGGTATGAGAATGAGCCCACATTCACACAAGATTCTAAAATATATTGATATGTACATGTATTGATAAATTCTCCTATAATTGGGAAAATTATTTTCTCTCCATTCTTGTATATACTTGAAGCCCTATGGTCTTCAATAGAATTGTGTTTGGGATATATGTATGTCTCATAAAATTGAATGTTTATAATCTATTGAAACTTTAAAAAATGACATGCATAGTGTGACATATGGATTGACACATATAAATACATGGGGATGTGTGTATGGGGATATATAAAGGGTATGCGAATGAGCCCACCTTAACAAAATATTGTACAATTTATTAATATGTACATGTATTAAGACATTCTCCTAAGATGGGGACAATAATTTTCTCTCCATTCTTGTATGGCCTTAAATACTTATGGTCTTTCATGGGATTGTATTTGGGATATATGTATGTCTTGTAAGAATTTGCACAATACAGTAAAATTTAACAATGAAATAATTAGTGTGGTAGATGGATAAGTCACATATAAATACATGGGGATGTGTGTGTATGGGGATAGATAAAGGGTATGAAAATAATTCCAACTTCACACAAGATTGTGCAATTATTGATTTGTACACGTATTAAGATATTATCTTAAGATGGGGAAAATAATCTTCTATAGACATTATTGTATGGTCTTGAAGCCTTATGGTCTTCAATAGGATTGTGTTTTGGATATATATGTAAAGAATGAACCTTCATAATGCATTAAAAATTTAACAATGACATACCCAATGTGAGAGATGGATAAGGAACATGTATAAATACATGGATATGTTTGTGTGTGAAAATAGGTAAAGAGTATGAGAATAATCCCACCTTCACACATGATTGTGCAATATATTGATATGTACATGTATTAAAAATTATCCTAAGATGGGGACAAGAATTTTCTCTCCATTCTTGTATGGCCTTGAAGCCCTATGATCTTCAATAAGATTGTGTTTTAGATATAGGTATGTCTTGTAAGACTGAGCCTTCATAATAAATTAAAACTTTAACAATGGAATACCTATTGTGACAAATGGAAATGTCACATATACATAAATAGGTATCTTTGTGTATGGAGTATGAAAATGAGCCCACTGTCACACAAGATTGTGTAATATACTGATATGTACATGTATTAAGACATTATCCTAAGATGGGGATGAGACTATGTGGATATATTTTAAAGAGGAGGCCAAAATAACCTTGAAACTTATGCTATGTTTCTTTTCACATGCAGATGAGATAGGAGAGGATAAAATAAAACTCATTAGACCAACTATGAAACAAAAGATAGTTAGGGGTCCACTCAATTACTAAAATTAAAATATTCTTTCCTTCATGAGTAAAAAATTCTCTACTAATAGAAACAACCATGAGAAGGTAGAAGCTTGTATGACACTATTAACCTATATTTTAAGAATTCAATAAGATACTCAAATAGAAGTTGTAGATTAAGAAGTATATAACATACTTAATTTTAAAAAATTAAGTAAAAAAAGCCAAAAAAAACCTAGATTAAAAAGCACATAACTTATTGAAATCAAATAAATTAAGAAATTCAAAACATAATTATAAATTACATACAACCTTTATTTTATTCCACCAATTTATTTGCATCCACTCTACTCTTTATGGTTTTGAGTATTGCTTCATGGTCAAGCTCATGAACTTACCATAAGTTCTTTTTCAAGGGTCTATTTCCATATTTTGATCAATTGAACATTTGATGCCACAACAAGGTTATAATAATAAAGAATTTTATGTGTCAAATTCCTCAAATATTCACACATTAAACTTTTTCATTCTCCCTAACTCGCATCCTTTTTCTCTCCTAACGAAATAAGAAAGGTTATATCAACAAAATTATGTAAGAATGCAATGTAGAATTGCAACATATAGGTCAAGAGCTTTGATGAAGAAACCAACAACATAATCCTAAGAAAGCTAAAGCCATGAAAAGCCAACAGTAGAGGAGATTTTTTGCATGTATGAAATAATGCCTTTCAAAAAGGGATTTCGAGATGTCAGAGGGGGAAAGGAAAGATTAGATTTGCACGTGTAGAGGTATTCTGTGACAAAGAGGCATTACAATAGGCTTCAATATTGACTTAGCTTGGCAACCAACATTTTAAATTTTGAAACTCATAGGATACTAGTGTGATTGAATTGTCATTTGAGGGAAATATAATTTTTTTTTAGAAATTTTAGTGACAACGAAAAGATAATAGAGTAACATTAAAATTCACAAAATTGGTAAACTAGGAGAGAATACTTGAATGATTGGTTTAGTGTGCCCTAGAACATGTTAAAGGGGATGAACACCAACATAAGAATAAAACTTGATGTGATAATTGCAAGGTGTGTAATTTTTGAAATTACACATAGCAAGTTCCCAAACCATATCTATGGAGACCACTCCACTTCATACATAAGTAAATAAGTCAAGGTGAATATATGTGTATGAAAATATGCCTGTTATAAACGATTCAAAACACAATCAATAAAACCTTATATTAAAGAAACTTAAAGAAAATATAAACAAACTCTTATTTGCAGCTTCTTCAAAGTCGTTCTATTGCTCTCTATCTCCAACATTTCATTGGTTCAAGTTGCTCTCATATTTAGTATGCCAAGCTCAACGAAATGGACTACTAGAGAATGAGATTTAAACTAAAATGCATACTATGCTAAAATGCAAGATTATGCTATGCTATGATAAGATTATTATTGCCAAGATATGAATATTGCTGAAATGCTAAAGATGCAAATGCGTAAGCATAATTGCGTATATGTGTGTTCGTATGTGTGTGTTCCTAACCAATGCTTGGATTTGCACATGTATTTAAAGAGTTTTTGAAAGAACCTGATTGGCTGTTATGATCAACGGTTCAGATCAAGCTTGTCGAGATGAACGATGAGAGATTTTTGAAAGTTAAGAGAGAAATAGAAGGTTTCCTCCACAAATTTTCTCAGTTAGATCCAAAGGAAGGTTTCCATTTGAAGAATGAGTTGAGAAGGAATTTCATAATTAAATAAATAAACCTATTTAATTATATGTGAGGATGAATTTAGAAGTTTACATAATTAAATAAGTAATATTTAATTATGTGTGGGAGATGAATTTAGAAGTTCACATAATTAAATGAGTAATATTTAATTATATGTGAAAGATGAATTTAGAAGGTAATTAAATATTTAAAATATTTAATTATGTGCGGAGTGAGAAAAGGTATTAAATTAAATATTTATAATATTTAATTTAACTATGAGATGAAGAAGGTGTTTGGAGGAATATTCCATAATTTGAATTCAAATATTCAAATTTAGAATAACATGATAATTAATATAAATAAATTATAAAATTTATTTAATTTAATTAAGAGGAATATGGAAGATGGTAATAATTAAATAAAGTTATTTATTTGATTAAGGTAGAAGAATTATAAGAGTGAACAATATAAATAAATAATTAAATTTATTTATATGCAGATGACTTTAGAAGATTAATTAAATAATTTATATTTAATTAATTAATAAGCTTGATTGACCATGACCATTTTTAGACATATACATGTTGCCCTCTTTGAAGTGATGTGTGAAACGCATTGCTTCAAAGAAAATAATTTTTTTGCCCCTGATATGTTTTGATGGTGATGCTAATGATGCCCCCTTGGGAGGTAAATCACGGATGATGACATTCTGCTAGGGAGTCGGTGATTTAGCTCATGATAAGTGATGTAAAAGATGCCCCAATGTGAAAATAAAGTCAAATTTTGAAAAAAAGGATAAAAATGTCACAAAACTTACCTTTGGTTGAACTTTAAAAGGTAGAAAAACACAAGTCATTTGCACTTTTTGACTTTTTGAATGTTGTAGCTATAACAGTGACCTCGTGACATGGAGATTCTGTAGAAGTTGAAAAAGCCAACTTCACAGACCCCGAAGATCACCTGCATGCAAATAACCTGTCACAGAAAGAAGAGATGGAGACAAACAAGCAAGGGTGCTCTAAAAGCTAAAAAATGTATTCATCCAAGAGAGAGGTAAATTACAATGATGAATCCTTATAAAAGGATATTGTGCAACCCTAAAAAGAAACCCTAATAGGTAGACATTTAATAATTAATATAATTATTAAATGTCACAAAATGCAACTAAAGTGAAATCTTAAGAGAGGAATAAAGGTAATTTGATCAACATGATTAAATTAAAACCTTTACTCTAACAGATTCCATATCATCGTCACCGATTTGAGAGATCTCACCGATACTAGAGGCCAGCTACGTATGGACCACTAGTGAGTCGATCTAACCGCTTGTGCTTTCAAATTTTCAAATTTTGAATCGAAATTTACCGTTTTCCACTGATTTTGGGTTTGAAAATGATGTTTTAGCTATTTTAGGAAAGTTTTAGCGCTTTCGATGAATGTTGTAGCGCTTACGATGAAAAAAATAGTGCATATAGGTTAGATTTTGCATGTTAAGCATGAACCCAGTATAGCGCTTTTGATCAAAATAGTAGCGCATATAGGACGCCATAAGAAATTTAGGAGTATAGCGCATTTAGGAAAAATAGTAGCGCATATAGGGAAATAGCGCATCCCAAGAATAAAATAGCACTTAGGTGTAGAGTTTTAGCGCATATAGGGAAATAACGCATATGGAAACTATTTGTACGCATCCAGGGAAAAGAACAGTGCATATGGGTTTTAGCGCATCTAGCATACAGAATAATGCATATGGGTTTTAGCGCATAGAGACCACAGATTAGCGCATTTGGTAAAAAAATAGAATGTGTGATTGGATGCGAGTGATGTGAAAATGATGATGTATACTGCATTCCTTAGTCGAGAGATTGAGAAAATGTCTTGTCATCTTGTTTATGTGGATAGAAAATCTGATACTACATTGATAACTTTGTTTCCAAAATAGAAAACAAAAGAGTAGATAGCTGATAACTTTGTTTCCCTTGTATGAAAACAAAGAGTAGATGATTGATAAAGTGCTTGATAAATTTTCTTTCTGTGACAGAAAACAAATAGTAGAGGTTTGATTACTTTCTGATAAATTTGCTTCCTGCGATAGAAAACAAATAGTAGATGATTGATATGATATTCTAATAAATTTTCTTTCTACGATAGAAAACAAATAGTAGATGATTGATAGGATATGGATCACTTGATAGATATGAGTCAGATTGATGATGTTTGCTTGAGATTTGAATCATTGATATGGTTCTAATTGATTGTTGTTGTGATAACCCAAAAAATAAGAGGTTTTTAGAAACCTCCAGATTAGGGAGCAGCACTTGGTAGGGTGGGATAGGATACCCGAGCTGACACCTGCTGATGTAGCATTGATAGATACATGTGGATTGAGACCATTATTGGCTATGCTGCCAATTCGGGTGAATAGGGGACTATTGACCGCACTGGTAGAGAGGTGGCATTTGGAGCACAACACCTTTCATTTGCCGACTAGTGAGGTGACCGTGACTCCAGAGGATGTGTACAGGATATTAGGTATCCTAGTGGTTGGTGCCCTTGTGTTCTATGATCACAAGGAGTTTGGGGGTACAGATGCTCTGAGGAGGGTATACGGTGATGCACACATAGCAAGGTATTGGTTTTCGTGGGCTGATTTTTGAGGATATCCAGCCTTGCCCGTAGTTTTGGGTGCATTTATTAGAGGTTTCCTTTGTTTGGATCGCCGATCAAAGGGACTATCAATGGGATGGGGGAGGATTCTGGAGCAGATGTTGCTATAGCCACAAAGATACATATGGTGGAGTTGTATGTTAGCTCACCTATACCATGATTTACATTAGGTAATATACAAGGGTGCTGCCAGTTTGTCGTGCGGCATGACACTACTACAGATTTGGGCATGGGAGCATCTTGTTGTGACGAGACTAGCATGCCCCAGAGTGAGGCCACCAAGTAGGCCATATGTGTATGCTTATGCTATGTTCCTTGTCCAGCCCAAGTTGGGCAAGGTGGATTATTGGAGACAGTGTCTAGATGATAGGGATGCAGTGGTATGGTGACCATACCTTGATTGTGAGCCTTGGGATATAGATCACCTGGAGATGTTGTTTGTATGTATTCCATAGTTTTTGATAGGGAGGACCCCTTTCATCATTGAGAGATTTTTAGCATTTTGGGTACAGCAATAGTATGGTTTCACATAGGGGATGCCACAGGGGGTTGCACACTATGCACGGAGCATAGATGAGGCTGGATGGGGGCCGTGTATCTCCTATCAGATAGCATATACAGAGTTCATGGCATTAGCTCCTGAGGCATGGGATGATAGACGAGACATTATTGATGTTGGTATGTTAGACGAGTATTCAGTTTATTATCATACACATCCCTTTCCACGTTATACTTGTCCTAATGAGCCAATGCCCATTTTGGTAGTACCACATCCAGGGGCAGTGAGACAGGAAGATGTGGTAGGTGGGGAGGTAGCAACAGTTGGGGGAGATGAGGAGGAGAGTGGAGAGGAGGATAGCTCTGATGGGGATGACGATGGGGATGAGGGGCAAGTGCCAGGGAGGTTGGGCCAGATTTTTTCAGTGGTGTACATATCATGAGGCGACCGAGGACTGGGATTGGGCAGCAGACAATGATCAAGGTTGGATCCTCATCACAGCAAGGACAACTAGCCACCCTATAGGCCCAGGTGCAGACACTGCAGGGACAACAGGTGTAGTTGTAGAGTCAATTGGTGCAGGCACAGGGATTGGTCGCATAGCTATAGGCATAGCTGGCACAGTCATAGGTACAGGAACAGGCACAGGAATAGGTGTAGGCATAGGTACAAGCACAAGATCCTACCCCAAACCCACAGTTAGTCCAGGTGATGACAAAGAGGGATTCCTTGAGGCAGAGGGCAACATAGGCCGAGGGTGTGGCACAGAGGCTAATGGGTATCGTACAGAGCGCATCCTTGCGGGAGGCTATTGCAGAGGGCATGGAGATGGCGAGGGAGGTGGAGTACTATAGAGTCTGATATGAGGAGTTATGTTCTCCTGATCATAGAGAGCCGCTCCCACGGTCCCACACTAGGACCAGGAGCAGATCAAAGATAGGTACACAGAGCCTAGGGGTTACCAGGCCTCAGTGGGATCCAGACGCAGGTACCAGTGGCAAGCCACCTCCTTCCGGACTAGCTTCATTAGGGGCATCGACCAGCTAGTTTAGGATGCTGTGATGCAGATTTTTGGTCATATCCCATGTATCTCTCTTTAGACTTTTCAGTTTCCTTGGACATTGGACATTTGTATTATTTATGATGAGCGATGATATGCAGCGACGATGATTTTTTGATGATGTGATGTGCATTTATGCGATGATTATGTGATATGCATTTATTTCTATATGTTATGGATTTTGGAATGAATTTTAATGATATGGCGACTAACATAATATGCAGGATGATTTCATATGATATTTTTATGATAATGAAAAATGATTGATGTTTTTATGATGATGAAAAATGATTGATGATGCATACTAATGATGTCATGCAGGTGGATGACTTATGAGGTGATTATGAGAATATGTCATGGGATATTTGATATGTTTTATGAAAATGTTGTTTGAAAATGATATGAAAATGTATGTATGGAATTTTTTTTTTTGGATTTGCAAATGCAAGTAAATGATGATAATATGATGGAAGATGAATGTTGTGTTTATGATATGCATCATAAATTTGTAATATGAATTGATATGGAAAATGATGGGATGATTAATGATATGATATGAATGTAATGTGACAAATGATAAATGATATGAAATGAAATGGTTAATAATAATATGATGTATGATAAGATGATAAATGATACGTGATGAAATGTAATGACTTGTAATGATAATGAAATGAAATGATTAATAATGAACAATAATGATGAATGATAAGTGAAATGAAATGAAATGAACGATAATGAAAATGATGAATGATAAGTGAAATAAAATGAAATGAATGATAATGAAAATGATGAATGATAAGTGAAATGAAATGAAATGAACGATAATGAAAAATGATGAATGATAAGTGAAATCAAATCAAATGAATGATAATGAAATGATAAATGAAATGATATGAATGAGATGATAAATGGGATGATAAATGAAATGATAGAAGTGATGATGATATGAAATGAATGATAATGAGAAAATGATGAATGATAAAGTGAAATGAAATGAAATGTGAATGATAATGAAATGATATGAATGAGATGATAAATGAAAATGAAATGAATAATAATGAAGGATGATAAGTGAAATGATAATTGATAATGATATGTGAAATGATAAATGGGATGATAAATGAAATAATAAGTGATGATGATATGAAATGAATGATAATGAAAAATGATGAATGATAAGTGAAATAGAAATGAAATGAGCGATAATGAAATGATATGAATGAGATGATAAATGAAAATGAAATGAAGATAATAATGAGATGATAAAATTGAAATGATAAATGATAATGATATATGAAATGATAAATGATAATGATATGAAATGAATGATAATGAAATGATAAATGATAATAGTAATGAAGATGAAGGTGATGTTGAAACAAATGTTGAGATGTTACTCACAAATAGTCCAAAGAGACATGGCGACTATTGATGTTTGTGTTAGCTTTCAAAAACTACGATGCAAATCTAGTATCTTGAGATATGTACAATGATCTAAATGAAATGCAATTAAATGAAACAAACCATTTGTTGAGCCTTTTTCCTTCTTTCCTGAATCATCATAGAGCGTTTTAAAATGTTGGAAGTATGTACAAGCATCAGAGGGTAAATTAGCACCAATGATGACTTGTACCACTTTCATGTTTTTTTTTTTTAATACAGCAAGTGAATACAAGCATTGAGGTATAATTGAACCGAGATGACCTGAGCATTTCTTGTATGAACAGACAAAGACTAACCACTTTCTGATGCAAATTTGGAACTGTCGTCAATGATAAGCTTTGGAACTCATGTGTCGTGACATATTGGCAACAGATGGATAGTTAGCCTCAAGACAACAAACAAAACAAAAAATCATTCTCTTTCCTTGCCACTCTAGTTTAGTACATCATCGAGTGTGCTCCAGAGAGATGATATTGAAAATTAAACAACCATTGTTCAAAATGAAATACTATTATTCCAAACATTATTCAAATTTTTAGATCATCCAGATATGAGTCATGATATGGTACTCGCTGAAAACTGTTGTGCTTTGGATCAATGATTGGATAGTTGCTCATATGGTTTGATTTGGTTGTTTGTTTGCATGATTGGATTTGATGTCACTGTCTAGCTATTTCGGTAAAACTTGAAAGGTGATTGCCCCCAATATGTCAATGTTTGCCCCTAGTATTGACACAACTTGTTGAAATGAATATGTACAATAATCAAGCCATGGTGAGACGTTATCGTTCTAGGAAAATGATGACAACATGATGTTGGTATGGCCCTAAGATGATGAAAAGATGCTTGAAATGAAGGCTGAGAAGCCAAGTGCAGAACATGAACTAATAGATGGAGAGCTACAAATAGCGTCTGTTTGCCAGATTTTCGCTATTTGTTTTTATTGCATTTTTCTTGTCAATAGACTGCCTTTCGCCAGGTTTTCACCCTATGACATTTTATTTTATTTTGGGCACTACCAAGATGCCTATTTGCTAGGTTTTCACCAGGGTAACTATTTTTTTTAGGACTTTTTTTGCTGTTTTTAGATTTATTTATTTTTAGGACTTTTTCTACTATTTTTGGATTTTTAGACTTTGTGGTTTTTGGATTTTTTTAGGAATTTTTCTACTATTTTGGATTTTTTTTTCAAGACTTTTTCTGCTGTTTTTGGATTTTTTTAGGACTTTTTCTACTATTTTTGGATTTTTTTAAGGACTTTTTCTGCTATTTTTGGATTTTTTTTATTTTTTTAGTATTTCTAATTTTGTGGATAGCCTGGATTCTTTAGATGGCCACTAACTGTTTTGAATCCACTGACGGTGCTGATGTAGAGACTGGTGCCATGATAAGCTAATAATGACCTTGTTGAAGGAGTAGTCTTGTCAAGATCATAACGCTTTCATATAATTGATTTATGTCATCATGGTCCTTGTTGACACTAGAGTTGGCCTTATCAGAATACACACATCATGATAGAGTGCCATGAGAGTCCTTGTGGTAAAGAGTTGCTGCCATTATGTGACAGATGTGTGACGTGGGATTTTTGGACTTTAGACTAGGTGTAGGATTATGATGAATGATGGTAGACGTGGAAAGGTTGTTTGGATGTTTGGATGAATCACTTTTTATTTTCTAAACTTGGGATGGTGGATGATATATTTTGGAATTTTGATTGGGACGACATTTGGAACCGACACTTTTATATACCTTGCTTGATGACCATTTTGAAGGAGGTGGACATTTGTTGTATGTGGGAGTCCTCTTGTCTTGTGGCTCCACATTGTAATTAACTTTTTCTTTTGACATATTTTCTTTGCTTGATCCACTTGTCTTTGAGATCCATTTTAATTTCATTTGTCCACTTGTATTTTTTCTGATTCGATGGCTTTTGACATTTTATTTTCACCTTTTGATTTGTATAAAAAAAAATTTTGTTGGTTCAAAAGGGAAGGTTTAAAATGATGATTTATGGTGCAGATGGAGGGATTGTTGGCAACAATCTTATGGCAAAGATTTCTCATGGACTCCATTTTGACATTTGTATCTGACAAGGTTGCCCCCAGTATTGAGGAGGTACCACTAACATCGTTTGATTTGCTAACTGAAGAATACCCAAGACCTTGATATTTGCAATTTTCCTGAAGTCGTATTGGTTCTCGAATGCCTTGTTTATGTATGCCTAGTCCTTTGCCTTGATATTGCATGCTCTGATAGATTTTGTTGGCGATGGGGTATTTATTGTTTTGAAAGCAAGATGCTAACCCATCATGGTATATGTGGGAATTGCTACTTGTAATGTTCTCATCTGCGAGAAAGCTTGCTCTGACAAAGATAGATGACCCTAGTTAATAAAGTGTCTTAGCTTCATTTTCATGTTGGACATATTTCTGACTGATATCTTTGGTCTGATCTTGCGACATGTGAGGTTCAGATGATTCTATTGGTGCTTCCAAGTCAATGTCAAAACCATCTTGATGGTCAGTGTCATAGAGTCTAGTAAATTCAGCTATAGCTTGATCATTTTCAAATATGTCCATAATGGAAGACTCTTGTTCTTGAGGAATATTGTCTATGTGTGTCATGGAGGCAAGTGTCTCATTTTGGAAAGTGTCAATATTCAAGGCATGTATAAGGTCAACAAGTGTTTGATCATGAATGGCGTAAAGGTCAAGGAGTGGATCATTTTGGACTTCTTGGTCAATGGTAGGGTCGTGGTCGAAGATGGGGTTGTCATGGATTTGAACTTCTTGGTCAATGATGGGGTCTTGGTCAAAGATGGGTTTGTCATGGATGATACAGTCAGAAATAGAGTCATTGTCAAGGAGAAGTGTGTTTTGGATGTCATGATTGTCTTGAAGGACTTCATGGATGGACTAAAAGATAGGGTCATGGGATGAAATACCTTGTTCTTGACATGAGGGTGACATTATAAGGTCATGCTTTGGGCTTTCATTTTGACATGTATCCTCAAGTTTATTAAATGGGATTTGACTTTGAGTAATGACATAATTTTCATGACTAGATGTGGCTTATGAGGGGGTGATTTGAAAAGGATTAGGAGAAGACGTGGGGACTTGGACGAGACTAGTATGTGAAGTGCTAGGATAGGACATGGGTACTTGGACTGGATTGGAATGGGAAGGACTGGAGACTTGGACTGGACTAGTTGGTGACGACATAGGATATGACATGGAGACTTCAACTATATTAGTTGGTAATGACATAGGATATGACATAGGGACCTGGACTAGATTGGAGTAAGGTTGACTAAAATGGAACGTGGAGACTTGGGCCGGATTGATATGGTATGATGTAGGGACGTGACATGAGTTGGTAGATAGTTGATATTTGTATGAAAATATGCCTGTTATAAAGGATTCAAAACATAGTCAATAAAACCTTATATTAAAGAAACTTAAAGAAAATATAAACAAACTCTTATTTGCAGCTTCTTCAAAGTCGTTCTATTGCTCTTTATCTCCAGTGTTTCGTTGGTTCAAGTTGCTCTCAGATTTAGTATGCCAAGCTCAACGAAATGGACTACTAGAGAATGAGATTTAAACTAAAATGCATACTATGCTAAAATGCAATATTATGCTATGCTATGATAAGATTATTATTGCCAAGATATGAATATTGTTGAAATGCTAAAGATGCAAATGCGTAAGCATAATTGCGTATATGTGTGTTCGTATGTGTGTGTTCCTAACCAATGCTTGGATTTGCACATGTATTTAAAGAGTTTTTGAAAGAACCTGATTGGTTGTTATGATCAACGGTTCAGATCAATCTTGTTGGGATGAACAGTGAGAGATTTTTGAAAGTTAAGAGAGAAATAGAAGGTTTCCTCCTTCACAAATTTTCTTAGTTAGATCTTAAGGAAGTTTGCCATTTAAAGAATGAATTGAGAAGGAATTTCATAATTAAATAAATAAACTTATTTAATTGTATGTGAGGATGAATTTAGAAGTTTACATATTAAATAAGTAATATTTAATTATGTATGGGAGATGAATTTAGAAGTTCGCATAATTAAATAAGTAATATTTAATTATGTGTGAGATGAATTTAGAAGGTAATTAAATATTTAAAATATTTAATTATGTGCGGAGTGAGAAAAGGTATTAAATTAAATATTTATAATATTTAATTTAACTATGAGATGAAGAGGGTTTTTGGAGGAGTATTCCATTATTTGAATTCAAATATTCAAATTTAGAATAACATGATAATTAATATAAATAAATTATAAAATCTATTTAATTTAATTAAGAGGAATATGGAAGATGGTAATAATTAAATAAAGTTATTTATTTAATTAAGGTAGAAGAATTATAAGAGTGAACAATATACATAAATAATTAAATTTATTTATATGTAGATGACTTTAGAAGATTAATTAAATAATTTATATTTAATTAATTAACAAGCTTGATTAACCATGACCATTTCTAATATACAATATATAATAATCAAATTTTTTCTAGTTCCATAGGGACATGTTCTATTTTGTGTACTAGATCATTTCTACACTTGTAGAGATTAGTTATTTAGGCATAGATTTGAACCAAAGTATAACACAATCAATTTACAAATTTTGAGTCATTTATTTGATCAAACCCTAAAAGTCTAGCAATAAATCAAAACATTTTCAAAAGCATTTTCCTCTCTAAAATCTAACTCAATAATATTTTTAATTCTTTTAAATTTAATAAAATTAATTCAACATCTATTAATCCAATCCCACTCAAGTAATGTAGATATTTAGGTAAATGGTATATATCCCCTTACATACTTAAAACATGATAATTTTTAAACATACACATCTAAATTATATCCCCTTACATACTTAAAACGTGATAATTTTTAAACATACACATCTAAATTATTTATATGCTAGAAGACAAATAAGGCTATCCATTTTAAAATTACCTTAAATTCAAATTGCATGTTCAACATTATATGCACCCAAGTCTATTCAAAACTAATATTTAGGTAAATGGTGTATATCCCCTTGCATACTTAAAACATTATAATTTTTAAACATACATATCTAAATTATTTATACACTAGAAGACAAATAAGGCCGTTCGTTTTAGAATTACCTTAAATTCAAATTGCAAGCTCAAGTCAATGGGCCCTTGGTCTACTAATGAAGTTGAAAGGTTCAGAATGAGCCCACTAGGGATCAAGTCTTGTTGAGTGCAAAGCTCCAATGCCTAAAAAGGGATGAGGTCGGGATCGTGCCCCAGGGGGATTTTGGCGGAATGGATACCCCTCAGTCCTTGGCTCTAAGCTAAAGGGGACCTCCTTGGGGGTATCTCCAAACAAAAATAAAATTGCAAGTTCAAAATTTGAAAAATAGTTACAATCAAATAGATTAACCATTAGAAAATTCAATGCTCCCCCATGACACATATACACCCAAGTCTAGGTTGATAGCTTATTTAATTGTTTTTTAAGTAGCGTAGATATTTAGGTAAACGGTATATATCCTCTTACATACCTAAAACATGATACTTTTTTAGCATACACATCTAAATTATTTACATACTAGAGAGGACAAATAAGGCCACATGTTTTAGAATTACCTCACATTCAAAATGCAAGCGCAAAATTTGAAAAATAGTTATGATTAGTGCTCCCCCACGACATAGACATCCAAGTCTAGGTTAATAATTTATACAATTGCTTTAATTGTTTAATAATATAAATATTTAGATAAATGGTATATATGATTTTACATACTTAACATGATCATTTTTAAACATACACATCTAAATTATTTATACTCTAGAAAGCAAATAAGACTGTCCATTTTAAAATTATGTTAAATTCAAATTACAAACTGAAATCTTGAAAAATTATTACCATCAAACAAATTAACTGTTAAAAAATTTAATGCTTCCCATGACACATATACACCCAAATCTAGGTTGTAAATTTATCTAATTATTTTAATACCAATAAAACCGGTCATTTTAAAATTACCTTAAATTCAAATTACAAGCTCAAAAATTGAAAAAACAAAATTCAATGCTCCCCAATAACACATACACATCACCCTGGTAGACAATTAAGGCCGTCTGTTTTAGAATTACCTCAAGTTCAAATTGTAAGCTCAAAATTTGAAAAACAGTTACGGTCAATTTGTTGCCCGTTGGAAAATTCATTGCTACCCCATGACACATAAACACCCAAGTCTATTCAGAACTTTCAGTTGTAATCAACTTGCACATAATTCTTGGCGTAAGTTTACGCAACGTGGATGTGACCCAGAGGATTATACCAACAGAAAAAATGTTATTTATATGATGAATAAGAAACGCTGGATTAAAGTTTTGGTGTTGATTGTGATCATGGCTGCAATCAGTACACAGTGGAACTTTTCCAAAGGAGATCACGGAAATTCCCAAGATAGCAATTCAGAACAGAGGAACTCTACAATGGTTTATAAGGATCCCCACCAGCCAGTTGAAGACAGGGTTGAGGATTTGCTTTCAAGGATGACACTGGCTGAGAAAATTGGGCAGATGACTCAAATTGAGAGGGTAGTGGCTACCCCTGCAATTATAAGGGACCTTGGAATAGGTATGATTCTTTTTTAGCTTTGTGGCTTTGGATTATTATGAACCAACTGGGTGTCATACTGTATTCTTTAAAAGGTTTGAGCCTTTTGGTATTGTAGTCTCGAATAGGTCTCTGAATTGGTTATTTTAGTTTGCAACAAGTTAATGAATTGAGTATCTTAGCTTGAAATGGGGAGTTATACTGAGTTATTAGAGCGTAGGAATTATGGTATTAAAGCTTAGGATAAGAATGAATTGGGTGTCATTGCTACATTTGTTTTCGAGGGTTAGGGAATAAGGTATTCTGGCTTCGAACGGGTATCAATAGGGTATTAGACTCCATTTTTTCAGGGTTCACAGATTAAGGTATATTGTGATTTTGGATGAGCATTAACTGAGAATCATCTTGCATCTTTTCAGGGTTTGGGGATTCAGGTATTGAAGATTGGGATAAATATGAATTGGGTATTATTTTATATTTTTAACAGGTTTTGGGTATTAAGGTCTTTTAGCTTGGGGTAAGTCTGAACAGAGTATGATGCTGCATTTTTCAGGGCTTAGGGTATAATGTATTGTAGCTTGGGATATTTATGGAATGGCTTCATATTTCAGGGTTTAGGGATTTAGGAAATTCGGCTTGGGATAATTGCGAATTAGCTATCGTACTGCATTATTTTTCCCGCGGCATAGCTTGGATATCAGCTGAATACTATTCTGCATTCTTTTTTTCAGAGTTTTCAGTAGTATAGCTTGGACGAGATACAAATTACGTACTATTCTGCAGTTCTTTTCAAGGTTACAGGCTTAAGGCATTGCAAATTGGGATGCCTCTGAATTTATGTGCTTTGTTTGATAATGCTTTCCATTTCAATAGCATATGGAGTAGTATGCTTAATCCATGAAATTGAAGGTATATTTTTTTGGGTATTGTATATTTTATGCGGTTCCTGGTATATAAATTGGACTGTTCACTGCATTCTTTCAGGGTTTAGGATACGTATAAACTAGGTATTATAGTGCATTTTGTTTTGGATGTCTTTTCTTTGAATATTCTTGGCATTTTATTAGCATCTGGAGTAAGAATGGTTGTAGACTTGTAGTAATCCAAGAAATTGAAGGTGATATTTTTTTGATATATTAAATTGCATTAGTTTAAGGATAATAATTGGTTTGGGGTTTTAGATATTGTAGCATGAATGAGCAGGAACTGGATATATATGTTTTTTCACTGTTTAGGTTTCAAAGACTTGTAGCTTGTGGAGAGTATGGATGAAGTGTACTGTATATTTTTTTCGAGCATAGCTTGAAATAGATATGGATTGATTAGTATACTGCATTTTACACCAGAATTTAGTGTGAAGGGTATAGGGGTTATGGTAAATTAATTTTTCTATTTAGGGTTTCAATGCGTCTACCTTGGGATATGTGTGAATTGGATATCATACTGCAGTTATATTGTGTTTCTTTGTTTGAATGTTTTTCGGAGAGTAGGACAGTTCTATCAGTTTGTGCATTTGAAGGTAGCATTTCTTTGGTACTTGTATACTGCATTCATTTTTAGTTATATGAATTAGGTATTTTATTATAAATTTCATCCTTTCAAGTTTTAACTTTTAAGGTATTATAGCTTGTAAAATTTCTGAAGTGGAAATTGCACTGCATTTGTATTAGGTTTCTTCTGTTTGAAAATGCCATTAGTTAGCATACAGAGTAAGATGGTTGTCGCAGTTCATAAAATTGAACATAAGGATTGTATTGATTTTGAGCTGGCGATTGGTTTAAATGCTAAAATTGGACACTCAAGTTGAAAGTTCAATTGAAGAGAAATCCTCCCATGTCAGAAAATTAATTTTTCAATTATGTATTTGTTCATTGATGTGTATATTTGAATTTAACAGGTTTTTGGAGATAGCTGGATCATGATTGGTCTGAAGGACTTCTACTGCTATCTTCCCATTTTGTTATAAAAATCTACTATGATTTCTTTTTTTCGTCGATTTTAGAGTTTTGCTTATATTTCATATTTTAAGGATGTGTTGTATTGGGCAAAGGTGGCTCATACTAGTTTTGAAAGAATGCTATACTATTGAGTTATTACCTCAAGGATTTTGTGTATACTTCGTAGTAAGGATAATATTGCATTGTGGCTAAGGAGGGTCATCATAGTTTTGAATGACTGCTATGGTACCATGTTGGTATAAGAATTTTTTATGACATCATTATTCTTTGATTTAGGGATTTGAATCTCAAGGGTTTTTTATATACTGCAGATTTTTAAGGATGTATTGCATTAGGTTTAAAATCTAGATGGCTCATCGTGATTTTGGAGGGACTGATATGGGACTGATATCCTCCCATGTTGGTACAAGCTTTTAATGTAACGTTTTTGTTAATCGAAGTAGTGATTTGGATCTCAAGCAAATTGCATATTTTTATAAATGCAGGTAGCGTTTTGAATGGCGGAGGAAGTACCCCTGGAACTAACGCATCACCTATAATGTGGGCTGATATGGTTGATAGTTTCCAGGATGGAGCTATGAGCTCCCGTCTTGGGATTCCTATGATTTTTGGAACTGATGCCGTTCATGGTCATAATAATGTTTATGGAGCAACAATTTTTCCACATAACATAGGCCTTGGTGCAACAAGGTAAGTGATGTCCATTGTCTTTTTGGGTCTGTATGGATAGATTTAAAACAAAAATGATTTCTGCAGTTGTCTAATAGAGTATTGCTTTGCAGAGATACTGATTTGGTGAAAAGAATAGGAGCTGCTACTGCTCTTGAAGTCAGGGCCACTGGTATTCCATATACATTTGCACCTTGCGTGGCTGTAAGTACTGGATCTGAGACAGACGGTGTGGGATGTGCTTAATCAATATGGGCCTAAATTAATTCTGAATTTCTTGATACATGTCTTGTTTGGCCAATAGGAATGATGCACTCCAGGATGTTTCAATTAGACTTGCATTAGTCTTTTCAAATCGACTTGACATCTTTACTGGGTTTAAAAGTTGGCTATGCATCTTTTTTCCTTTGTCAATCTATGATATATATAGTTTAATAAGAATTGTTTGATGTCTATTGTGATCTAGTATCAGAAGGTCTAGTAGCTCTCTTACAATTTCTTGCTAGCTTCAATGTATTTTCAATTTATTAGTTCCCGTATCTTCCTTAAAAATGCTTGGTGCATGTGAATATTGTATTTTGTATGTACATTGTTATAGTTGATACTTATTTACTTTAGCTATTAGCTTACATAGATGTGGTTGATACTTATTTTTTATGTTTTCAGGCCCTAATAAATCACATATTTTTTCAATTCTTTGGGTTTTATTTTATTTAATTAGAACTTTAATGTACAATCGAAAGTAAAATAGCCCTCTGCAGTCAGAATCTTTCGGTGTATGGTACTTAGAACTTCAAAGTTTAATGTGTAACTGAAAGGAAAACCAACCTCTGCAGTCAGAGTCTTTGGGTGTATAGTATTTATTGGTGTTCTTATACTGCAATCACAATAACTAAACAGGTATGTCGTGACCCACGTTGGGGAAGGTGCTATGAATGTTACAGTGAAGATACTGAAGTAGTACTAAAAATGTCAGAGATCATTGAAGGGCTACAGGGTTCTCCTCCTGAAGAACATCCTAATGGATATCCCTATGTGGATGGACGGTATGGTAGCTTTGTTACCATTTTTTAGTTATTTAAAAAAATCTTATGATTGAATTCACTTTTAACTCTTGGAATTTTTTTCCTAGTCATGATTCTTCTGTTCAAATGTTCAATTTCAGAATGAAGGTTGTAGCTTGTGCCAAGCATTTTGTTGGAGATGGTGGAACTGCCGGAGGAGTCAATGAACACAATACTCTGGCAACCTACTACGATCTTTTCCAGATTCACATGCGTCCATACCTGTACTCCTTGGCAAAGGGTGTATCAACTATCATGGCTTCTTACTCTAGCTGGAATGGGGAGAAAATGCATGCAAACCAGTATCTCCTAACTAGGATTTTGAAAGATGAGCTCGGATTCAAAGTAAGTAAATATATCAAATAAAGTTTGATTCTCTTTATTTGTTTTCTGTAATAGTAATTTTCTTAGAGGAAGAACTATAATCAGACCACTGCTTCCATAGAAATTCTAAAGCTTACTGAGTTTTTTATTTTGATTAATACACAGAACAGGGCTGTTTAAGAATCTTCGCTATTACAAGAAAAACATGAAATAGCTGCCCAGACAATATGCAAGAAATCTTGAACTGATAATTGGCTTGATCAATTTGGGTACAGGGATTTATCATTTCAGATTGGGAAGGAATAGATAGGATCACTTCGCCACCTGGCTCAAACTACTCATACAGTGTTTCCTCTTCGATCAATGCAGGAATGGACATGGTAATTTTTTTATGATTAATCTTAATTTTTATACCACTATATTGGTTTCTTTTCCAGTCAGTAATTTATTTTATCTGATCTTGAAATTATGAAGGTGATGGTCCCTTTCAACTTCGAACCATTCATCAGTAACCTTACAGAACTGGTCAATTTAGGCCAGATTTCTATGAGCAGAATAGATGATGCAGTTAGGAGGATTCTCAGAGTCAAGTTCATTGCTGGCTTGTTTGAGCATCCCAAAACAGACAGGTCACTGTTGGGCATGGTTGGAAATCCTGTGAGTAAAATGAAATTCACTTGCATTGCATATATTTTTCACTTTGAGCACTTTGTATTACAATGTGACAAGGTGCAGAGCACTTTATTTCTTCTTAACGACATTGTGGTTGCTGCAATAATTTATTTTGATCTTCAATGAATTTTTGTTTTAATTCAGGCTCACAGAGAAATAGCCAGAGAGGCAGTTCGCAAGTCACTGGTTCTCTTGAAGAATGGCAACAGGGGTGAGAAACCATTATTACCTTTAAATAAGAATGCCCAAAAGATACTAGTAGCAGGTAGTCATGCAGACAATCTAGGATACCAGTGTGGAGGATGGACAATAAGCTGGGCAGGCAGCAGTGGATCCACGACCATAGGTAAAAATTAAAAAGATACTAATCTATTGAGATAAATTCTTTGTTTGAGTAGAAGATATATGGATGAAGTGGAAGCAAAAATATTGGGAGTGGTGACTATTTGCAGATTCAGACCTCGGTTTAAATGGGTTTGAGTAAGAGTTCACAATCTCAAATTCCTCAATATACCTTTAAATCAATTGCTTTAATTTCTGTTTTGAGCCAATCCCCTCCGTAAGATGATCCGCCTCTTACTCCCTCTGGTGTGTTGAATTGATCTTAATGGTTGTGGTTCTTCGTACCTTTGTGGCACCCTGATTTGTAGTTTTTTTTAAAGCTCTGGTGTCGTGCATTCAAACAGGCCACATTTTATTGTGAAGTATCATATATACTAATTAGTTTTTGATGTATATTGATATATTGAAGCGTTTCCAATTTAAAAAACATCTCAAATAAAATTTGTTTCTTTTTTCACAGGAACCACTATTCTGGAAGCAATAAAAATGGCAGTCAGTCCAGCAACTGAAGTGGTGTATGAAGAAAATCCGGATCCAAATTTCCTTGAAGGGAAAGAATTCTCCTATGCCATTGTTGTTGTTGGAGAAACTCCATATGTTGAGACCATGGGTGACAATTCCGTCCTCACAATTCCTCTGAATGGAACAGAGGTTATAAACACTGTATGCAATAAGAATATCAAATGCCTTGTAATAATGATATCAGGAAGGCCTATGGTGGTGGAACCTTATTTGAATAAAATGGACGCTTTTGTGGCTGCATGGCTTCCTGGCAGTGAAGGGCAAGGTGTGACAGATGTTATATTTGGGGATCATGATTTTCATGGAAAACTGCCAAGGACCTGGTTTAAGAATGTGGATCAGCTGCCTATGAACTTCGGCGATGAGCATTATGACCCACTCTTTCCTTTCGGATTTGGAATGAGCATGAATTTGTGAAGAAATTCAATTCATTAAATGCAGTGGTTTTTTTCCAATTCAACTATGAATCAAATACTAGCTATTGAAGATGAAGTTTATTATGTAATATATATTATTTTGTCTTATTAGCATTTAATTATGTACTTTTTGATTCAAATTCATTGACTTATATTTTATTTGGAGTGGTTCATACAAACTCATCTCTTATGAGCAATGTACCCATCTAAGTTATATTCTCGAGAGAAACATTGAGATGTGCTGAAAGGTAATCTATCCTAATACTACTCTAGCTCAATTGCCTTGTAATATTGACATCAAGAAAGCATTTGATGACACAACCTTATTTGAATAGAATGAATGCCTTTGTGGTTGCATGGCTTATTGATAGTGAAGGGTAAGGTGGGGGGACTATTATTTGCATGGGTGACTTCCAAGGACATGGTTTAAGAATGTGGATCAATTGTCTAGGAAATTTGGAGATGAGCATGATGACCTTATCTTTCCTTTTGTATATGGAATAAGTAAGACTTAGTAAAGCAATTCAATTCATTAAAGTCAATGGTTCTTTTTTTAATTCAAATACGAATCAAATTTTCATTTGTTTGGGATTACAATAAATTAAGTGTTAGGTGAAGATTGTAATGTAATATACATTATACTCTTTTCTTATGATTCAATTGTATAGTTTATAAGTCAAACACATTCATTTATATTTCATGAATGGTGGTTCACTTGAACCCGTCTCTCATAAGAAATGAACCATTTGAATGATGTTCATAGGAGTGAAGCATTGAGACTTCATAAGAGGTCATTCATTCTAATCCTAGTCCAAAAATAGAGATCTAAATCTCTATCTATTTTACAAGTGAGAAAAATTTCAAGCAAATTTGAGAAGTAGATTTTTTGTCATTTCCATCAAAAGTCTCAAGACTGTTTAATTAAGCTACCCCCTTGATCCAAAAATGAGCTTGTTAGCTCTTAGATTGAACTTTTTTCATATTAAATATGTATAATTATTTTTGATGTATAGATAATTTTTTAAACTTCTAAACCTAATTTAGGTGATACACGATATATTTTTAATAAGGATGAAAAAAACAAACTTAATGGGCACTACCTATAAGAAGTTCCAAAGGTTTAATAACATACAAAAATTGAAGTAATCAAATAGTAGAAGGCTCGATTAATCAAAAAAATCTAACTACTTTAAAACTACATGAATAGTCCCAAACAACATTTGTTGATTTCAAAAAATCTTGTTACCTCCTAGATAAACTTTTCTCACACTAAATATATATAATTATTTTTTGACAACTAAAGACAACTTTTTAGATATTTGAATATATTTTATAAATGATAAAAAAAAGACTCCCCTAAAAAGAACTTGATGAGCACTACCCATAAGAAGCTTCCAAAACTTAGAAAACAACAAAATAAAAGTAATTGAATAACAAAAAAAAGAAAAAAGAAAAATCAAGTGAAACTAATTGAATCAACATAGTGCCATGTTCATAGGTGATACATTATAATCTAAATTTCAATGTTCCCTAAACAATAGTAACTCAAAATTTAGTTAACTATGATCATTCAAGAAACAATCCAATGATGTGGGTAAAATTTCAACAAATTCTCCTAATTTGTGGGAATTAAAATCTATTAGGTGGATAAATTAGACCTCTAAGAACTTTCACTCACTAGAATCATGGATTAGTATAGTTTCCATAAAGGTAAGTTTTAGAGATAAATTTGATGGTAAAAATAGAATAAAGGTGTCAATTTTCTTAGTTTTAGATAATCAATTAAAAAAATAAATTTAGACAAAAATGGAAGGGAGAAAATTCTAAAATTTAGACATCTTGTAAATGAAATAGATTACAAAATAATATTGTCTAATTTTTCTATGACTCTCTCTATATATATACAATCTTTAAATATTAATTAAAGTATACAAAAATGGAAATTTAGGTAAACTATTAGCCCAAAAATTAAATGTCACAAACTTATCTTCAAAAAATGATGCAGGAGCATCTAGGGAGTAAGAGCAATCATGCATCACTCAAAAAATGTTGTTTTCTAATAAGGACTAAATTCGATAGGGTTACTATTATGTATGGACACAAAATCTTACACAAAACTCTAGAATAGTGAATTGAAGCCAATGGTGAAGAAATCACTTCAATATCATGTCATTTGTGAGATTAAAATTTTAATTTCCAAAAATCTTGTTAAAAAAATGTGTCAAATTTGAAGCTCTTAGATGCTCTAGATGGGATCGAAAATTCGTAGAAAATCAAAGTAGTCTACCTTTACACACTATCTTGCAGCCAAGCACCTTCTGGAGAGCTTTTCAAAAATATTATGATTGAGAATTCAATGGTCACATCAAAAGTTATGACCCTGCGAAGTTGTACTACCAAATTTAATTAAAAAAATTTTTTTTAAGAAAATGTCACAATTTCTAGAAGATTTTAGGGTGGTAACCCAATCCAAATAAAGGATGTAAATGAATGAGGCCAAGCACCCTCTAGAGAGATTTTCAAAAATACATTATAATTGAAAATCCAATGGTTGGATAAAAAGTTGTGACCTCGTGAAGTTGTATTACCAAATTTAATAAATTTTGAAATATCTTTACAAGAAGGTTACACTTTCAAAAAGATTTTAGGGTGGTTATGCAATCTAGATAAAGGATGCTAATGAATGAGTCAAACACCTTTTGAAGACATTTTTGGAAATATATTATAACTGAAAATCCAACAATCGGATCAAAAGTTATGACCCCACGAAGTTGTACTACCAAATTTAATATTTATTTTATTTATTTGAGAAGGTTACACTTTCTAGAAGATTTTAGGATGGTTAAGTAATCTAGATAAAGGATGCACGTGAATGAAACCAAATGCCTTCTAAAAAGCTTTTTGAAAATATATTATAATTGAAAATCCAACGGTCAAATCAAAAGTTATGACCTTGCAAATTTTTACTATCAAATTTAATAAAATTTTGAAATATCTTTGTGAGAAAGTTACACTATCTAAAAGGCTTTTGGGTGGTTATGCAATATGCATAAAGGATGTGAATGAGTGAGGCCAAGTGCCTTCTAAAGAGCTTTCCAAAAACATATTATAATTGAAAATTGAATGGTCAAATCAAAAGTTCTTACTCTGCAAAGTTGTATTGCCAAATTTAATAAGATCTTGAATTTTTATTGACAAGGTTACACTTTCCAAAAGATTTTAGGGTGGTTATGCAATCTAGATAAAAGATGCAAATGAATGAGGCCAAGTTCCTTCACAACAGCTTTCCAAAAATATATTATAATTGAAAATCCAATGGTTAGATCAAAATTTATGACCCCACAAAGTTGTACTACCAAATTTAATAAAATTTTGAAATATCTTTTTGAGAAGGTTACACTTTCTAGAAAAATTTAGGGTCGTACACAATCTAAATAAATGACATGAATGAATGAGTCCAAGGGCCTTCTAGAGAGATTTATGAAAATATACTATAATTGAAAATCCAATGGTCAGATCAAAAGTTATGATCCCTAGAATTTGTATTACCAAATTTAATAACATTTTGATTTTTTTTTAAATTTACACTTTCTAGAAGATTTTAGGGTAGTTAAGCAATCTAGATTAAGGATGTAAATGAATGAGACCAAACACCTTCTAGAGAGCTTTCCAAAATTATATTATAATAGAAAATCCAATAATTGGATTAAAAGTTATGACCTCACGAAGTTGTACCACCAAATTTAATAAAATTTTGATTTCTTATTTTGATAAAACATTACATTTTACAAAATATTTTAAGGTAGTTGCTCAATCGAGATTAAGGATGTGAATGAATGAGGCCAAGCACCTTCTAAAAAGCTTTCCCAAAATATATTATAATTAAAAATCAAATAGTTGGATCAAAAATTATGACCCCATGAATTTGTACTACCAAATTTAATAAAATTTTCATTTTTTTTAAAGAAAAATGTTACATTTTCTAGAAAATTGTAGGGTAGTTACACAATCCAAATTAAAGATGCAAATGAGTGAAACCAAGCAAATTCTAGAGAGCTTTCCGAAAATATATTATAAATGTTAATCCAATGGTCGGATCAAAAGTTATGACCCTACAAAGTACTACCAAAATTAAAATTTGATTTTTTTAGAGGGTTACAATTTCCAAAATATTTTAGGGTAGTGATGCAATCTAGATAAAGGATGTGAATAAATGAAACCAAACACCTTCTAAAGAGCTTTCCCAAAATATATTATAATTGAAAATCCAACGGTTGGATCAAAAGTTATGACCCCACAAAGTTCTACTACCAAATTTAATAAAATTTTAAAATATCTTTTTGAGAAGGTTACACTTTCTAGAAGATTTTAGGGTGGTTATGCAATTTAGGTAAAGGATGCAAATGAATGAGGGAAAGAAAATTCTAGAGAGTTTTTTGAGAATATATTATAATTGAAAATTGAATGGTTAGATCAAATGTTATGACCCCATGAAGTTGCACAACCAATTTAATAAAAAAAAATTTAAATTACTCTTTCTAGACAATTTTAAGGCAGTTAAACAATCCAAATTAAGAATGCAAATGAATGAGGCCAAACACCTTTAGGAGAGATTTTCAAAAACATATTATAATTGAAAATCCAACATTTGGATCAAAACTTATGATCCCACAAAGTTGTACTGCCAAATTTAATAAAATTTTAATTGTTTTTTGAGAAAAATTACACTTTCTAGAAGATTTTAGGATAGTTATGTAATCCATATTAAGGATGAGAATGAATTAGGCCAAGCACCTTCTAGAGAGTTTTTTGAAAACATAATATAATTGAAAATCTAATTGTTGGATTAAAAGTTATGACCGTGCAAAATTGTACTACTAAATTTTTTTTAAATATTTTTTTGAGAAAAATTACACTTTCTAGAAAATTTTAGGGTGGGTACAAAATCCATATTAAGGATGTGAATGAGTGAGGCTAAGCAACCTCTAAAGAGATTTTTGAAAATATATAATAATTGAAAATCCAATGATCGAATCAAAAGTTATGACACTGCGAAGTTGTATTACCAAATTTAATAAAATTTTAAATTTTTCTTTGATAAAGTTACACTTTTCCAAAAGATTTTAGGGTGGTTAGACAATCCAGATAAAGGACATGAATGAATGAGGCCAAGCGCCTTCTAGAGAGCTTTCCAAAAATATAAATTATAATTGAAAATCCAATGGTTGGATCAAAAGTTATGATCCCACAAAGTTGTACTACCAAGTTTAATAAAAATTTAAAATATATTTTTGAGAATGTTACACTTTTTAGAAGATTTTAGGGTAGTTATGCAATCTAGATAAAGCATGTGAATGAATGACACCAAGCACCTTTTTGGGATCCTCTTGAAAATATATTATAATTGAAAATTCAATGGTTAGATCAAAAGTTATGACTCTGCGAATTGTACTACCAAATTTTTTAAAAAATGGAAATACATTCTTGAGAAGGTTACAATTTTTAGAAGACTTTGGGGTGGTTACGCAATCTAGATAAAGGATGTGAATGAATGAGGCCAAGCGCTCTTTTTTAGAGCTTTCCGAAAATATATTATAATTGAAAATCCAATGGTCAAATCAAAATTTATGACCCCACAAAATTGTACTACCAAATGCAATAAAATTTTGAAATATATTTCTGAGAAGGTTACATTTCCCAAAATATTTTAGGGTAGTTACACAATCTAGATTTAAAGGATGTGAATGAATGAGGCCAAGCGCCTTCATGAGAGATTTTCAAATTTTTTTTATAATTGAAAATCCAATGGTCGGATCAAAATTTATGACCTTGTGAAGTTATCCTACTAAATTTAATAAAATTTTCAAATATATTCTTGAGAAAGTTACACTTCGAAAGATTTTAGGGTGGTTACACAATCTAGATAAAGGATGTGAATGAATAATGTCAACCGCCTTCTAGAGAAATTTTTGAAAATATATTATAATTAAAAATTCAATAGTCAAATCAAAAGTTATGACACCGTGAAGTTGTACAACCAAATTTAATAAAATTTTGAAATATATCTTTTTGAGAAGGTTACAAATTTTATAAGATTTTAGGGTGGTTACACAATCTAGATAAAGGATGTTAATGAATGAGGCCAAGTGCCTTCTAGAGAGCTTTCTGAATATATATTATAATTGAAAATCCAACGATTGGGTAAAAAATTATGACCCCTATGAAGTTGTACTACCAAATTTAATAAAATTTTGAAATATATTCTTGAGAAGGTTATATTTTCCAGAAGATTTTAGGGAAATTACACATCCAGATAAAGGATTCAAATAAATGATGTCAAATGCCTTCTAAACAACTTTATGAAAATATATTATAATTGAAAATCCAACGGTCGGATCAAAAGTTATGACCCCACAAAGTTGTACTACCAAATTTAATAAAATTTTGAAATATATCTTTTTGAGAAGGTTACACTTTTCAAAAGATTTTAGGGTAGTTACACAATCTAGATAATTGATGCGAATGAATGATACCAAGAACCTTTTTGAGAGCTTTCCAAAAAATATATTATAATTGAAAATCTAATAGTTAGATCAAAACTTATGAACCCACGAAGTTGTACTACCAAATTTAATAAAAATTTAAAATATATTCTTGAGAAGGTTACATTTTCCAGAAGATTTTAGGGTGGTTACTCAATCCAGATAAAGGATGTGAATGAATGAGGTCAAATTCCTTTTTTGAGTTTCTTGAAAATATATTATGATTGAAAATCCAATGGTCAGATCAAAAGTTATGACCCCATTGATGAGACCAAATATTAGCTATTTTTTGTTGTTTAGATCATGCTTTTAGATGTTTTAGACGACTTATTGCATATACATTCCTAAATAGTATCTCTCTTTATATCTTTCATGCAACTTGAACTTGGTTTTGATGTATGGATTTATATGGTTGTGATATGTTGTTAATTGCATGATTTATTGTGTGAGTATATATGAAATACAAGTGAATTTATGTTTAATGTATGGTTATTAGTATTGTGTATATGTTGGATGAACTAACTCTATGTATTCAAGAAGTTAAAGAAAGTAGACTATAGCTCATAACAATTAGGGAGTGCAACCCATAGCAATTAGGGAGCACAACTTACAGCCAAAGGATTTGATTCAAGCAATGCAAAGGAGATTCTAGAATAAGAAGAACGCAGCAGTTACAACAATTGAGGTGTTCATTAATGAGGATGATTGTGAATCACCATATCATTTAATAAGACTATTGAAGCAAGGAGTTTTCTTTGGTTGGTAAGCTAATGTGACTATTTCTACAATACATGATTTTGTTATACCATTGAAACAAATTTCAAGTCCTATAGATACATAAATATACATGCATGTGATCTAGATTCACTAATTTTAATGTGTCCTTAATCATCCCTCTACTAACCATTTTAATCGAATAATCTTTATCTGATTAGAATTCATCATATTTCCTCTTTTAATTAAATAAATCAATCTTTATTTAATTAAATCATATTTCCCCTTCTAATTAGATAAATCAACTTATCTAATTAAATATATCATTCTATTTGATTAAATCATGTTCTTCTCTATAATTAAATAAACCAATTTTATTTAATTAATCTCTAAAGTCATTCTATTAAATTAAATAAATTAATCTTTGTTTAATTTAATCTAACATCATCCCCCTTTAATTAAATAAATCAAAATCTTTATTTAATTATGTTTAAATCATATTCCTCTCATTTTGATTTAAATTAACCCAAAAGTCTAAGTCAAAATGGTCAAATCAAATAATCTCTCTTTGAATTAATCAAATCTTGATTAAATCTTAATCTCAATCCATCACATCCTCTAGCTTTTGCAACTTGCACAATAAATCATTTCTTTTGATTTATTAAATCTTCTAATTTCTCTCAACATGGCATCAAAAGGGAATATTCTTCCAAATTTGAAAATCCCTCCAAAGGAATTTGTCCTTCCAGCAAAGCATTCAATACCTCTTACATGTCCTTTTGCATTGAGCCAAGTGGCATTTAATTCATTTCTTTCTCCCTCCAACTGTCATTTCATAAATTTGAAATTCCGCCTAATATCATTTATTGGCACATTCATCAAAATGTGTTCAACCTTCATCCTCTCACATCTTGACAAGTGGCATTTGGCTATTGGTGGATGATTAATCCCACATTCATCCCTTTTGCTCAATCTTCCATCTTGTTCTTCTATAAATAGAAGGCTCTTTCACTCATTTTGGATCCACAACATGATGCAATTAAGACATTATCTTGAGATTTTGAATTTGCTTATCCATTTGCCCATCCATTTTCATTTATTTTTAGAGTTTTCATAGCTAGGTTATGCAAAAATTTCACCAAGGATCATCAAATCTTCATCAAGGCATCATTCAAGCTTACAAGGGATTGGGAAAGGGCTATTTTCCACATCAAAATGACACCAATTCCCCCATAGGATTAATAGTTTTCTTGCATTAGATAGGATTTGAAAGCTTTTCATTTGTGTTCATCATTTTGTTTCTTATTTTGTGCATTTCAAATGAATTATATGGGGAATGTTGATTTAACTTGCATATAGAACTGTAACGCCCCGCCACGCAACCCTAGGGGAAGTTGCAAATAACTACACAAACGCAATAAAAAAAATTTTCTAAGTACAAATAACATGCAAGTTCACTACCTATTGCCAACAACCCCTAAGGTTACAATATTGAGTTTACTTAAACCCAACAAGATACATGAATTAAAACATAACATTTAAATACTTAACAAATTAAATGCACATACATTCCATACATGATAAAATTACATCAAAGACATAAGAGATACCACATGTTTCCAATAATATAATTTACAATATGATTACAACACTCATTCCCCGAATGAGGTAATTCCAATAACCAAGGTTACAAATTACATCTTCCACCTCGACACGAGGGGTAATAAATTACAATAATAACTGAAAGGAATAAAGCATGAAAGAACTAGATCCCATGAGCTCTCCAATTGGAAATCTCGTCCACACAAACAAGAAGATGACTCAACGGATTAAGGTGCACGTTCCACCCAACCATGTGATACCCAAAGGCTCACCCCTCGTGCTAGGAGATAGTAACAAGAATTTGACACTCTAGAATCAAACAAAATGGTAACTGGGTTACCTGATAACATACCATATGACTCAACCATGGTACCTTGATGCTCTGTCTAGCGGTTATCAACCACTGCGAAAACATGATGCCCTTGACCAGCATCCCCAACTGTAGGCTCAGATGCCGTTGGTCCTTGAGAAAACCCAGATGTGCCCCTGTTGGGACACATTCTAGCTATATGGCCCTGTTGGCCGCATGCGAAGCACTCAATACCTCTGCCATAGCCCCTGCCTTCAGATGGTGTGCTAGACTGTTGCGCACTACCCCTAAAGGTGGACTAAGAACTCTAAGCTAGTTGATCATAGCAGAAGCGTTTAATGCGCCTCTAGTTTATGTCCCCCTGTCTCTACTAGAAAACTTTACGTTTCCCTTGTGATACATGTTGCTGTTGTTGCTCACTCTGTGACGGTCCCTGCTGAGCTCTAGAAGGTGCACCTCCCTGAGACTGACCTCCTCTAGCACTAGACCCTGCTGCCAAACTGCTGCCTATCTGCACACCCATATGGCCTCCTAGTGCCAAAGCTAGATTCTCCTCCACCAAACGTGCCTTCTCCACTGCAATCTCCATGGTCTTGGGTTCGAAAACCCTCACTCCTCTGCTAAGTCGAGCATTTAAGCCCCTAACAAAATGGTGGACCAACATACTCTCATCGTCTCCTACCCCTGCATACTATTTGACCTCGTAAAAACATCGCTCATACTGTTCAACTGATAATGCCAATTGACATAAGGCGTGAAACTCATCACCTCGACATTGACGCCAATGCTCTGATAGGAAACAGGCTTTGAACCACTCTAAGAAGCTCTCCCAAAATATAGAGTTGATGTCTATGTGGAGTTTATGCTCCTTTAACCTCCACCAAACGGAAGCAAATCCCCGCAGGTGCATGAAAGTGCATCACGCTTTGGTATTGCTACCATATGGATGCATCGCAAAACACCTATCCAAGTCTATAAGCCATGTCTCTGCCTCTAACCCAGTGTCAACTCCATATAATGGTGGACATGCCCTAAACAAATCTCTCATGTGCATCTTTGGCTGAGGTGGAACTTCCCTCTCAGTAGGGTTACCCTGAACCACTGCCTGTCTCTGTCCAAGGAGTGTTAATGCCTCCTCTAGAGCTCTATGTGCGACCTCAATCCCTGGCGGATCCTACTATTGAGCTATACTCCCTGAAACATTCTGTGATGTCTAGTGATCTTCTTGATATAATAGGAACCCCAGGAGGAGAGTCATGTTGACTCTCACCGCGACCGCCTACACGGCCACGTCCACGCCCTCTACCTTTTCCTCGTCTGGGAGGCATAACCTTGTACAGACACATCAAGGTATTAGGCAAGGTACACAACATGAAACCTACGCAACTAAAAGTTTAATGGTTCATCATAATCCCAGAGTACCTAGTGTTTAAACCTAGGCTCTGATACCATGTGTAATGCCCCGCCACGCAACCCTAGGGAAAGTTGCAATTAACTAGTCAAACGCAATAATTTTTTTTTTGTTTAAGTACAAATAACATGCGAATTCACTACCCATTGCCAACAACCCCTAAGGTTATGAAACTGAGTTTACTTAAACCCAACAAAATACATGAATTAAAACATAACATTTAAATACTTAACAAATTAATTGCATATGCATTCCATACATGATAAAATTACATCAAAGACATAAGAGATACCACATGTTTCCAATAATATAATTTACAATATGATTACAACACTCATTCCCCGAATGAGGTAATTTCAATAACCAAGGTTACAAATTACATATTCCACCTCGACACAAGAGGGGTAATAAATTACAATAATAACTGAAATGAATGAAGCATGAAATAACTGAATCCCACGAGCTCTCCAACTAGAAATCTTGTCCACACAAACAAGAAGATGACTCAACCGATTAAGGTGCATGTTCCACCCAACCATGTGATACCCAAAGGCTCACCCTCCGTGTTAGGAAATAGTAACAAGGATTCCTAGGCAAGACCATTGACTTCTAGACACAGGCTAATTCACACTAACACAACCAATCATATGAACCAAACAACCATACAAATAACACAAGAACAACTCTAACATCACTGACATAAGTCACATTACTTCCAGTAATAAAACTGATCAAGAATGATAAGAAAACCAAACTCATAAAACCAAATACCAACTGTTGTTGTAGAAAGAGTGTCATCACATAGCTCGACATGGGATCTCCTCTGGGAATCTTCATAGGCTCCGACCCCCACTATGGGTTTTCCTAGTGGCCTCTACCGAATCTCAGCACCCATGCTTACTCATGCGGAATCAAATACCTCTCGTAAAGACAAGATAAATGACCTTGTCATTCCATGCCTTCTCGTCTCATCCCAAGTCTATACAAACCCTTGTGTCCATGAGCAAGGCAAAATTAATCTTATTAAATGTTTGATGCAACCTAAGCCTTTAAAAGTTTATTATGTTATCACTGAATTAACTAACTTGCAAAGAGTTTCCTTGACACCACTTTGTGTGTCGGCCCTCATTGCAAGCCACTCCTCTAAGACAACACATGGAATAACTCCACACCCAAGGGTACACAAGTGCGACCTAAGGAGAATGGCTCCTATGCGAGACATAAAGTCCACACATCCTATTCACAGTAACCGGGTGTAATACTAGATACGTTTAGACGCACTACCCAATGCACTCCAAAGGTTGAATACCATAACGACAACTCTTACAAATAAATGAAACCCCATCTGAAAGACTTCAGAACAATTGACCAAATTGCCCCAACATCGTTAAAAAACACTTCAAGCAATTAAATAAACTAAGGTTAGGATTTCCTAAATTCAGTCAACTCAATCTACGTTACTTGCATTTATCCAAAAATACATAAGATTTATTTTATGACGTTGAGAAATTTAAAAACCAATAATTTAACTCTGAATTTCTCAATCATATTCAATAATCAATACAACTTGATAAATAAAATTATTTGATTAAAATAAATCAATATTTATTTCAACTTACACTAAAAATAATCAACTTAAATTTAGCTATATTCGAACACATATATTAAATATATATATATATATATATATATATATATATATATATATATATATATATATATATATATATATAATTATATAACTATTATTTAAGTAATTTATTTAAACTCAATTAATTAAATTATTTAAAATATATATATACATAAAATATATATATATATATACACATTATATAATATTAAAATAATAAAAAAAACAATTTTTTTTTTTTAAATAAGACAAACCTATGGGCGTGGGCCCCTCCCATAAGGGAGAGGTCAGGCTGCCACGCAGCCTCCCCCATATGGGGGTGCGTTGTGTGAGCAGTGCCTCCCATATGGGGCATTGTGGGAGCAGGGCCACGGCCCTTCCCCTCTCCACACATCCTTTGATAAATTTTATTTTATTAATAAGATTTTTATTAAACAAAAGTAGGGCAGACCCTAGACCCTATACAATTTCCTATGTAAATTTTTTTTTAAACAAAAATTTTTATTTCCAAAATAAACAAAAAACATAGTATATTTATAAATATACTTGTGTGTATATATATATACCCAAAATCTCCATTTTTAGCCAAGTTGTGCAATTGCACAATAGAATTTTGCAATAAAACAATAGATTGACAACACAACAAGAAGATTTAAGTTTTAGTTTGAAATGAATTTTTTTTTTTATTTCCTTTTTTTTTCCATTGTTTGATTCTTGTTTTCTTTTCTATTCCATAATTTCAACAAAAGTTTGCAAGTTTTGAAACAAATTGACATGGGTTTTCATTGAAATTCAAACAACATTTAGAAATTTTCCAACAACATATCAAAATTTGAAACCCTTTCAAAATGAAACAAAAATAAAAAAAGACCCTTTTTTTTCTCCAAAGCTTGAAGGATTCAAATGGTGCTTTCAAATATTTTTCCAGCCCACCCAAGAGATTCAACCTTCTTCCTCAAATCCAAACAAAGCCATACCAAAACTTTCTCCACCAAATTGCAAATTGAAAATTGAAAATTATATGAAATTGTGTTTACTTAAATAAAGTTTTCCCCAAATTTTGTTAAAACCCTAAAAAAAATATCCCATCTATATTAAATATATTGCAATTTGGGTATATTTTCATTTTTTAAATTTAAAACAAAATTACTTTCCAAATGAAATTTCATGCATTTAAAAATTTCTTTTTACAAAAAAAATTCAAAATTTTGAAAAGAATTCATTTTACCTATTAATTTTCAAAAAGTGCAATTTAAAACATATTTCCATTTTTTTCAATTTAAATCTAAATATCCAATAATGTCAAAACAACTAACTTAATTTCATTTATCACCATTAACTTAATTAATCAATAACTAAATCTAATCCAAAATTAGATTATTTTATTAATTAAATTAAATTAATCAATAAAATAAATAATATTTCAACATTGCAACTAGATATATTTACTCACCATTTTAACTACACCCACCATTTAATAACCTTTATAATTTGAAATTAAATAAAAACCAAGGTGAAATAGACAATATTAAAACAATTAAACTCGACTACACCCTGACGACACACTATGACTAGGGTGATGACTTGGCACGAAAAACCTAGCTACTATCTCTCAATCGATTACTGTTGGTCAATGGACACGCTTAAACTTGTGAAATTAGGTGGAGTCGATGTCTTATACCTGTCAATCTGCGAATAAAGAGTATATTGAATATGCATATATATGATATAATAAAACACACCATGAAGAGGAAATATTAGAATCGTAGGGCGCTCGCAAGCGAGTGATACAATCATACCCCTTCACCAATACAGACTTTCTAACTGACGAGTCTAACATCAACAATATAATAAAAAACATAAGGCATCTTTAATTAAATATCTACTACGCTAATTGAAAACATGTCATAATGATAATATCAGAGTAAAATACCATCACATCAAAATATCATATACGCATCGCTTAACAATTGTGATCAAATAGAGCCAAGTACCATAGTCAAGGTGCTAACAGAAATAAAGCATACATAAAAGAACACCATTCGATCAAAGAGCAAAATAGAGGGGTACTACAATATAAGTATAGACAATAGATTACTATTTGTTTGATATATTGACGATATCTTCTAAATGTTAAGAACTGATCAAATCTTAGGATGATCATCATTGCATCTAAGGTAGAAGACGGTTCGGCTCAAGGAAAACACATCTGAAAGAGTTCCAGTTAGCACATCATTCAAAGGTAAGTACCCTTAACAATAGGTTAAGCATTGAGGGATCATGGAATCAATACAAGTTACTATGAGAGTGAGCTATTGTAAGTTCACTAGGCCCATATCTTATTAAATATCAGTGAATGTTCTAATCTAAGATGTTTTGTGAGTTCCATAAGAAAAGTGAATGCTATTATAACTTTACTATTACCTTGAAGAATAGTCTTGGTACCCCAATTCCCTTTCGCTAAAACTCGATGAGGATAGAGAGTGTGTGAAAGGGAAAGACAAGTAAATCCATCCAATGTTGGATGGAGCCCAAGACAAGAAACCAACCTTGAGGGTGTCCAACTCGAGATGGTGCATGCACCCTTGGCATACTAAATCTACCATCCCACGAGGTTAGGAAGAGAAATGAAGTGAAGATCTATTCCGATCAAAAGTAATATCAAATCATGTTAGTTATGCACTAGTTGATAATAATGCATTTCATTTATCTTATTCCATCAATCCTTCATTGCTCTTTATCAAACAATCTTTAAAAATCAAAATTTTAATTTGTGCATTTTATGTCTCTAATAAGAGGACATTACATATTATAGATTGGTATGGATATATGTGCCTTTTGGGTGTACAGGTGAAGCAAAGCCCTGGAATTTGACATTTGAGTAGTTGAGCACACTCAAGTCTAAAAGAACATGAAAGTAATACCAGTCAAACAACAAATGAAGCTACCAGTCCTCTTAAGAGAAAAAAAATCTTTGAACATGAAAAACTAACTGAAACCATGGCAAATCGATGGTGCCATCGTTGAGAGCATGAAGGAGAGCTTTGGCGGCATCAAGCATTAGAAAAGCAAAATAAAACTAACAAAAACCATGGCAAGTGACTTACCTCAAGTAGAGCCTCAAACCAAATGACCAAATTTTACTTTGAACGGATGGATAGTATCACAATCTATTTATAGGCAAAGATGAAGGGCGGGTGATACTCTGCATAGCCATCCATTAATGAGGCAATTATAACAAGTTTTTCAAAACATCAATGTATGATTTGAGCTTGGGGCAATATAGAATTAATATTCTAATAGTGCCATGCCCAAGACATCACGCAACTTAGCAGTAAATGAGTTGAGCACATCACGCAACTTGTTGCCTACATGCCTTCAATCTCACTTAACCTGCATAAGTCTATATGAGATATTTTCTTCATCTTTATCTATCTTGTAGCATGTGATTTTCTTTGCAAAACTCACCGCCATTGAAATAAAAAATGAGCTAAAGTAGTTTATCTAAAAACATTTCAAGGAGTTCCTGATAATTGCCATTGTTCCTGCTTAACTATTTGAGAGAAAAAGGTATTCATTTATATTTGAATCTTCATTTTTTTATTATATAAAATTTACATTATATATTACTTATGCTAATATATACTTAACTACATAGGATAAAGGATACCATAATGTTAAAACCTAAATATGCTCATTATTAAGATCTTGCCAAATAATTTCTTTTTCCTAACCTATTCAAAGATCAATTAAACTATGATTTTTTCTATAAATTAATTTCATTTGATCTATATAAAAATATATTAATTATTAATTATAATAATTTCATATTTATATTTAATATTTTGTATTCTCGAATATAATATATAATAATAATGTAATTTTTTTATATATATATAGATAGTTTTGTTGGAGAATATAACATATACTAATAATAAATAATATAATTATATATTTATAATTATTTTTTTATTATATAAAATTTACATTATATATTGCTTATACTAATATTTACTTAACTACATAGGATAAAGGATGCCATGAAGTTAAAACCTAAATGTGTTCATTATTAGGATCTCGCCAAATATTATGTTATATATATATAATTCTATTAAAAATAAATAGATGTCCATTTTCAATTTTGCTTCGGCTCTTACCATGGCAACATGTACTTTTGGACAAATGAAAAACATTTTTTCATATCGCCACCTTTTGGACCCCATGATCCTAATATTAACATTAATATTATATCACCACTTTTTTTCATATCATTAATATTAATATAAGATTATAATCACCCATACTATTAAAATTAACATTATTTCCAACAATAGTATTATTATTAATCTCAATAATTTTTATTTTATTTTTTTAATTAATCTCTATTTTTTATTTTTTTTAATTAATCTCAATATTTAATGTTAATACTATATTTATTATAATTTTCTCCAAAAAAGTTGGAATCTAAATTTATTATTATGATTACCAAAGTATTTTGATATCAATAATTTTATCACATAATATTATTTGAGATTGATATTACTAGCAATATAAATATTGATAAATTTGGAGAGTTATAACTCCTTGTAATTAATTTATAACTACTTATAATTAATTTAGCAACGTGAATATATATAAATTGAATTAGATATAAATTGATAAATCTAATTAAAATCAATATTTCATTATTATTAAATTAAAGTTCGTATTGTGGGTGGTTGGGTAGGCGATCCTCCACATCCGCGAAGGGATAACGAAGGGGTATGACTTGGCTTCTATGTGGATCTCATTAATGAGGTCATCACCGTCGATATGAGTGGAGGGAGTGGAAACGACAGTTGGTGTTTGGTTGGGAGTACTCTGTATGCGGCCAATACATGCACTGTTGTTAGCTGGCAAAATGCTCTCATTTCAAGGTTTGCTTTGTGTTAAAGGTAAGAGGTAGAGGACGATAGATCATGCAAGGACAAATTGCCTTGCATCACAATAATTCCTTGCTTGTGTGATGTGAGTCTCGCTTTATTGTCGTGGGCTTTATTTATGGGCGGTGTAGCCGACAGGTTGGTACAATGTGGGCTGCAGTGTTTATGTGTGGTCAAAGTCGGTGGCGAGTTGGCCAGCTACGCTCGGCTTCTAGTGGTCACTAAAGATGACAAACTTCAATTGCTCCAAGTTCATTATCTCAGTTTATGTGGAGAGGCTGGAATCTTTTGGTGCAAACACGCCCATTTCTCTAGTGGTGACGAAGTGACAAGTTGCATTTAGAAAAATAACAGACCAACAGCTCAAGTGCATTTTGCTTGGCAATGATCCTTTGGTTCTGGTCGTGGTTAAAATGGTATAAGGGAAAGGCCATTTAAAAAGGAAGGAGTATGTGAGGGATAATGCTTATATCTCCTCGCACTTCTTACCCTCATTTGTTGGATGTTGAGGTTTCTAAGGTGGAGGCTAAGGACTTGCTCGTGCGCCTATTTCGTGAGGACTTGGTGGGTGGATTAGAGTAAATTCTAAAGGCTGCAATTATTGGGAAAGGGATTCCGCATCCAACGGATTTGGAGCTGCTATGGAAAATGGATGAGGCTGTGAAGTTTTTCCCTTTCCTTATGGATTTGAAAGGGGCAGAGCTTATGAGTCACAGGATGACTTCGACCATCGCGATGAAATTTCTAAAAAGGAAGTTAGGGTTGATGGCGGCGGATGGCATGGGCTAGGTGGTGGATTTCGACACTTTTGCTAAGTTGAACGAGTTCCTTTGAAGTGCAATTTCTTTTTGTTTTGGCTTAATTTTTGCTCTTTTTGGCTAAATGTTTAGTTTAAGGGTTTACTGGTACTGGCTTGACATAGCCATTTCTACTTGAATTATGCTTCCTTACTAGACTAGTTGATGTGGTCTATGGTAGTTTTTTGGCACTTAATCAGGTGATGGTATTTCTTACTATTGCAGACATTATGTAAAACCTATTTTCACTTTAATATAATATATCAAACTCTTACGTATCAAAAAAAATAAAGTTAATATCTCATTATTATTAAATTAAAATCAATGTCCTGCTCTAAGTGTCCACATTTCACAATTTAATTTTGTTAATAATTAATAGTTGTGAATATATCCAAATCTCAATATTTAAAATTTGTTAATAATTATTATCTATGCATATCTTAACAATTCACAATTCAAATTTACTACTATGTGGTATTTAACTTACTACACCTAATATTTATAGTTGTATAAATATTACTAATCATTATAATCATTTTTTATTAAGAGCCAATAAGTTTGATTATGTGTTTGATTGTTGTCCTTCACTTTGATTTATTTCAATCTACATATATAACATCATAACCTTCTAAAATACTAAATTAAATTATATGTTTGACTTAATTTAATTACAGAATTTACTTCTTTAATTATACCTTACAAAATGTATCTAGATGGTTTCACGAATATGGATAAAAAAAAATAATAATAATGCAATTAACATTAAGTCATAAAAAATAAAGCTAACTATCAACTATTATGAACACCAGCAACAAATCGTAGTAAATACCCACGATGACAACGAAGTGATAAAACGAGTGTGCCATTAAAAACTACCACCTAACCCAGTAAACGCAATTCCTTCAAAAGAATGTACTTTGCAAACATTATAAATTTTACTTTGCCCTAACACTTGTTGAGAGCTTAACTTCCCTACGCTTTCATCTACACAACCCTAATCCCATCGCAATGCATGAAGATGCTCAGAGAAAAACAGGGGCGTGGGGATGAAGGCTGCCGCTGGCAGATCGCCCCTCCTTCCACTCTGACTGCCAACGCCCCATAGCAGGTCGCTAAAGTTTTTGTTCTCTTTGGTTTATTTGTTAATTTTTTTGGTAACAGGTCCGAAACAAGAGAGAGTGGCGACTAGAGGAGATTAAACTAAAAAATGCTCTGACCCTACCTCGAGTAAAGTTAAATTTAATAAATTTCAGAAAAATAACTCACATCCTGTTTTAACAATTCAAAAGCTAGAATGGCATTTTAAACTATATTTTAAATTTGAAAAGTTCACACTGCGTCTGAATTTTTAAAAAATTCTTCTATAATTTTACTTACCATCTTTCCAATTCCGTCCATTCTAGGCAGCAAGTTCCAGAGCAATTTTCCATCGTACTTTGTGATACACAGTTGCCGCACCTAAAATCTCAACAACACCACTCAGCATAAATGTCAAAACTGAAAAAAGAAGAAGAAGCAGCAATCAATAAAATAATACTAATTGCTCTGTTTACCTGATAATTTCATCATCTGAAGCGGCGCTGAAAAATATCAGAAAACAATGTACACGGCAAAGAAAGGCGGATAATAAAACCCTAACCCTAGGCGGACATACAAGTCTTCTTTTTCTCTTTTCACAAACCCTAACCCTAGGTACATACAAAACGACTTTTTTCAAAGGTAAAATTTGCGTACGCATGCTACTTCCGATTTAGTTATATTTTTCACAACTGGTATTATTCATTTTTTATATTTATGGATTATTAGTTCCTGCTAAGCAGGGTACTATTGCATTCATTGAATTTTTTCTTTAATTAGTTTTAATCAATAAATGCATAGAATTAAAACTTTTCAACAAAAATTCAATAGTCTAAATTTAATTTTTATTTTAAATGATTATAAAAATATTATTTTTCTCTATTCTTATTGGTGTGTGTAAGTATTATATTCAATTTTTACACCAAAAAATTACATATTATTATGTTATTTAGTGCAGTCTCCACTCCGGCACATTAGTCAACCCGAATAAATCTTAACTCATGCTATTGTCCCTGTGCATTGTTTACGGTATGATGGATTTTAAGTTGTGTTTATAGGTGAAAAAGTGAAATTTGAAATCAAAAGTACAATTTTTTTTTGGGTAAATTAATTTTTACTATAATATGAGTTTTATTGGATTTTAATTTAAAATCAAAAGTACAGTTTTTTTCTTTTTAGAATTTTTAGTTGATAATTATTTAAAATTCGAAATATTTATAAGATTTATTCTAATATTTTCATTTTTTATTCTTTAATGATTTTTATTATTGATGTTTTAATGTTTTGTGTTTTTTATATGCAGTTTGGATTTGAAGTTGAGGATATAGATATTTATTTTAAGTTTTGTAATGAAAAAATAAATGCATTATTTTAATTGTATTTTAATATTTGATAAATTAATTTAATAATTTATTTTTAATTATATTTCTTTTCATTTAATTAATTTTTATTTATTAAATATAATAATACAAATTTTATAATATTTCTATTATATATTTTATATTAAATTATTTTTGGATGTCTTAAATATATTTATGTAAAAGGTATCTAAAGATATATATTTCTTTACATTGTCTATATTAAATTTGATACTTATTTACACAACAAAATATTAATATTTAAACTTTATTTTAAGGAAAAAAAAAAATAGAATATGATAATTAAGTTTAGATTTATTTGTATTTTTAAATATAAAACTTAAATTTTTAGCTTTAACAATTTTAATATAGTTTTTTTTTAAATATTTTATTTGTAGTACAATTTTAATTTTTTAAATCTAATTTACTTAAATTAATTTAATTATATTTATGTCAAATTTTATAATAATAATATTATTTGTTATTTTTTCGTCTCCATATTTCATCTTCAATCTATCTCTTTATATCTATCTTATTGTCTCTCTAGCTCTCTCTATTACTATATATATCTCTCTTTACCCCTCTCTCTATATCACTTCCTATATATATATATATATATATATATATATATATATATATATATCAACTTCTCTCTCCCACTCTGATTCTCTCTCCCTGTGTCTCCCTCTATATACTTCTCTTATATCTCTACTTTCCTCTCTAACTATTGGTAGGAACTAGAGTAAAAATAGATCCAATGGCATTTAGAACAATTAGATTCTTGAGCTTCAAACAAGATTTTTGCACATTCTCACACAAATATGTTAATTGCATGACAAGAATGCTCACTACTTTTTCATCTGCTTTCTCCTCTAGATCAAAATACGTCATGCTCTCTGGCAGGAACTCGACACTTGCGTCACTTGTTTTATATATGTTTTCATAGATTTATATATTTTATATATATTAGATATATTTGTCAAGATTATATTTATATGTATAAAATTTGAATCATATACTTGTGTAAGGTTTGTGATGTGAGGTTTTATTTATATTTATATATATTTCAATTCATTCATCAAGATTATATTTATTGTGTTTTAATATGATCATTATCCACTTAAACTTAACCATTTATTTATCTACACTTATTTCTATTGGCAGTCTTGTAGTCATAGATTTCATCCTTACCTTTTCAAAATTCAAATTCACCTTCTAAATTACTAGTACACAATATTTTCCCACCCTAAGACTAACTAAGTACATATTTGTATATTTAATGTTATGTCCTAGTATTTAAAGGCATTCATTTTATATATCCTTGTTCTTAAGCATTATCCACATCTAAGGAAGAAAACACTTCAATTTGGCATTTTAAAACAAATATGGACTACATATTCATTATAGGAGCATTTGTATAGTTGAGATTTATTGCCTTCTATAGACACTCAAAAATGTCTTGATTAATATTGCACTCATTATTTCAATTACTAACAACATTTCTACCTAATTCATCCTATTTTCATCTTTCAATTAAATAATGTTAATTGTTTAATTAAAATCATCATTTTCCTCTATTAATTGAATAATTAAATTATTAGATTATTTAACCCCTTTTACACTAATATTCATCTCTTTTGATTAATAAATGCAAATTATTTATTTAAATCTCTTAAGTCTTCTCATTTGATTAAATAATGACAATTATTTAATTAAATGTCTTAAATTCCACATTGATTAAATGATTTCTAATTGTTTAGTTAAATATCTAAATTATCTCCACTTGCACAATTAAATATTTTTTTAATTATTTAATTTACTAATTTCCTCCAATCCTCCAATCATTAAAAGAATATTCTCATAGAATATTCCTCCGATTTGAATTCAAAGATTTCCCTCCACATGGAAATATCTCCCACATGCTCCTAAAATCATTGGATTGTATTTGTCTCAAACAATTTGAGCCCTTGATTAAGAACATTGATCCATGTCATTGAGCAATATCATCCATTGATTTGATTATCAATCCATGTCATTTCCTCTCATTCAATTTCAACCTTTGATTAGCCAATTTGATCTTAGCCATTGATTCATCCAAAAAGTCTATAAATAGTTCTCATTTTCATGAGAATTACATTCATAAGTATCCAAGCAACTAGACTATGTAAGATTTCCTACTCACCATTATCATTATTTTGTGAATCAACCTTATCAATTCATCAATCTTTATCAACCTCATCAAACTTTTATCAAGCTTTGCACATTCAACATGGGATTAGGCTCAAGCTGAGCATTCCACATCAATATAGCCCTAATCCCCCAATGGGATGAGGTTTGTTTTTATTATGCACGTCTACAGTGGCATCCATCAAAAATCTAATTCAATGTAAGGAAACACTCTTCAACTTGAATTTGACGTTCAAATGACATGCAGCTAGCATAACTACACTAATTGTATGTAGACGTTTTTTCAAACAAATTTTATCAACAAACTGTTGTTTAACTGTCTCTTCTTTCTTCGACTGGAATCCTGAATCATTTTGTTCTAATGACAAACATCACATCTTCTTTGTTTTTCTTTGGTTTCCTTACAAATCATAAAGAAAGAAGAGAAAAAGTTGTACAATGGAAGATTTAGGGTACCTGATGTGTAGTGAGGAAAGAGATTTTCTCATCGCAAACAATGGAAATAAGGTAAGAATGCCATCGTTTATATAACATCTATGTGTCGCTACTTATTTTGATTGAATTGTGTGTTCGTGGATTGATTTAAATGCAATCAATCAATAGGTGAAAGTTGATGAATTGGAAGGAAAATTATATGTGGGTCTCTACTTTTTTGCCCATTGGTGCCCTCCATGCAAAGAATTCACCCCTTTTTCTCTCAAAAGTCTATACAAAACTATTGGAAAAAAGAGAGATACTTTGAGATCATGTTTGTATCTATAGATGTGGATAAGAAATCATTTGAGAAGTACCATCATGTCATGCCATGGCCTGCCTTTCCAATCTCAGATGTAAATGCAAAGGAAAAGCTTCTGAAGGGTTTTCATATTATAGGCATTCCTGCCCTTGTTGTGCTGGAAAAAGAGGCTAAAACTTTCACCTCTAGGGGTGTTGATATCATTAGGAGATATGGGGTTGAGGGATACCCTTTTAGTGCAGAGAAGCTTGATCAACTAAGGGCCAAGGAGGAGGCTCTCAAGGATGCGCAGACAACGGAATCTCTTTTGGTATCTAATGAATGATATTTTGTGATATCTCATGGGGAAAAGGTATTAAATTTTGGTTTTTTTTGTTATTGTTGTATGCTTTTTTGGTTGCCTACAAATTTTGGTTTGAACTATTAGTTATCAGAATTTAGAACAGGTCCTTAACCAAAAGAGAAAACCATAGTCTTCAACAAGCTACCCACTTTTTGACTAGGCCCTTAACCAAAAAACCAAACTAGGATCTTGAGAAAGGTTAAATATCTTTTGAATTTGTGAGTATCTTTTTAGAATTGGAAAGAATAGAACTTGTTACTTTTTCCATGTTGATACGGACCCATAAGTAAATGACTGAACCTGGGTTTTAAAGAACATTACATGTATTGAATTGCACTATCATGTTTCAAATGCTAAAGATCAAGTACACTAAGAATTGGTGACAATGGAACTCTTAGTTTTGTACATGTGGCTAAAGACTAAAATAGAGTCTTAGAGAAGAATACATGCATTGATTGGGTCAGCTTGTTCCAAAGGTTAGAGATGAGGTCCTGGGTGTAGTGGGATATTCTAAGATTTTCTCTAGAAAGAAAATATATCACATGGATTATGTTCCAAATTGATTTGTTGATTTGAATTTTTATCAATAGGTACCTTTATCCAAGCTTGTCGGGAAAACCATTGGTTTATATTTTTTAGCCCCATGGTGTAGTCCATGTCACAATTTCACTACTTTGCTTGTGGACATTGTCTCAATACTTCCGGGTTTAAGATATACCTACTCTAATAATTTTAGGCCCAAATGGGAAAATAGTGCAAACTAAAACTAATCCAAGCTTCATGAATTCCTGGCAAGTGTTAGTCTCATAAACCAACAAAAAACAAGTTAGGGTTAGGTAAAAATAAAAATCAAACTCAGATTAAACCAAGTAAGAATTTGTTGCTTTTGGTTTACCTACAAAGGTGTCACTGTTTGCTAGCGGCATCAACCTGTCAACCTGCACAAAAAACCAAAAATCATGTTAGAAAATAGTGTCACTATTTACAAAAGAATGAGCCTTTAACATGTATGCAAAAGAATCATCATTTGCATATGTGTTGGTATATGCTAGGAAAGTTAGAAAGATCGACTACAATTGAAACAAACCTAGTAAACAAACAAATGATCTAACTAAGCCATATTCCAATGAGATTCTTACAAATACTAGTTAAGAGATCAATTAAACATGAAATAACAAAGAAAACCAAATTGAAATCCTAATTAAAGAATGCAAACCTCATCCCATTAAGGGATTAGGCTACATAATTGATGTTGAATTCTTAGCTTGATCCTAATCCAATTATTGATGTAAAGCTTGATAAAAGGTTGATGAGGTTGATGAAGATTCATGAATTGATAAGGTTGATTCACAAAATAATGATAATGGTGAGTAGGAAATATTGCATTGTCTAGTTGCTTGGGTTCTTGTGAATATGTTTTTGATGGTTGATATTTTGATGTTTGATAATGATTATTTAGCATTGATCTTAATTGAAAATCTAGAAGGTGTTTTTGACAAGACCAAGATGTTGAAGAACATAAACTTTGTTTGATGTTTGTGAGTGCTATAAGTGAGCCAAGATTGGTTTTGAATTATTTTAGATCAGTTTGATGTTTGAGAACCAAAAGACAAAATCATATTTTTTTGTTGAAGGTTGTAGTTTTCTAATTTAGGAAAAAGCGTCAAAGGCATCAAATTGTTTTGATACAAAGGTATTGGTATTTTACAATGGCATTGATGTTCGAAAAAAGTGTCAGACTATCTAGCAAAGGTGTTGCTCTATAAAATGTTTTTTTCCCTAACAAAGGTGTTGTGATATGCAAAGGCATCAATGTGAAAATAAAAGTGTCGAATTGTACAAAGGTGTCACACTATTCATGCAAAGACATTGATCTGTCTAGGGGATCTTTAAAATGCAAGTTGATCTAATTTGTTTAATATTTTGATTTTTTAAACACAATATATAGCATGTAAAACTGACTTAATGAGATGATACGATGTTTTACATGTGCTCTTCTTCCACTAGAACTCACTAGTTGGTGTCACAAGGTCTCAACATGAAAACATGCCATAGAGTACAACCTATTTAGTATTTAGATCAGGTTTGTCTTCTCAAAGTGGTCCCACATGATAAAATATCACACATAGAATGAGTAACTAGAGTATGCACGCATAGATGACACACCTCTTACCTTGGAAGGAAAATTTCTTTGCAAGGGATTCCATCACCTCAATTATGCTTGGTACATGGCAAGTAACTACATGGAACAATGCCATGCCATTGCACGTCACTAAAAGAAGATTTTCAAAATTCTTAAGCCTCTAAAACAAATAGGTTTCTAGTGGATAAAACTTGGTGAACACCGTCAACCTCTCATACATCTCCTCACGAAACCAAAAAATCATAGTTCCCTCGCAAAAGTCTAGAGCACTACATGTACACATCGACCTACAACTTTCATTCTCAGCCAATTTATATAGTGTGCCCAAAAACATTGCTTTAGGTTCAACCCTTTAGTTCTCTATGAGGATGTATCTCAAGGTAGGCCTCCTACTCAAAGAAAAAAAGGAGTTAATATTTCTCTTCACCCAAGATCACACTAGGCAGAGGGGGAGAGGATACATAGCAACCACCTTAGGGTTACAATGAATAAATATGTAAGTTCAAGATGTTTCTCTTCATCCAAGATCACACTAGGTGTGAGGGGAGAGGATACACATCCAACTTACCAAGCATGAAAGACGATGAAGAAAATTTTTATTTTAAGTGCACCAAAATAGATGTGTGGTTCATTTTTAGTTGCATATAAAGGTGCAAGTTGTGGTTATTGTTAGCTCTCAAAACTACACCCTTGCTAAGTTGCAGAACTTAGCATTTTGGAGTAACACGAGAACACTCCTAGGCTATGGATCACCTAAACTTGGAGTGGACCTCCAGATAAGGCTGGCTCCTAAATGGTAGTCACCTCATACTGTCCTATAGTTTTGTCAAGGAAAAGGGTAAGAAAGAGTACATGAAATGAAACCTATATTATGGGTGATTCACCAAAATGATCCCAAGCATAATACTGTTGTTTTTACACACAAAAATGATCAAAAACTTAAATAGTGGCTTAAAAAACTCAAAATTGCATATGTATTTGCATAAGTACTTCATAACTAGGCTAAAAATGTCAAGGAAAACATCCAAAAGGAAGTAAAAAATGTCTTCACAACGTAGACTTTCTTCTGAACTAACTCAACACATGTTATGACCTGCAATAGTTCATGTTAACTACATAAAGGAAAAGAAAATAGGACAAAATCAAAGGGAAAAGAGTTCCACCATAAGATTTCATCAACCATTTTTAAAAGCTTTCATAATAAAACAACAAATGAGAAGGTAAAATAGATTATCTTATTGATCAAAAAGGTGTTTCAACTATTGTGCATGCTTGATATTGAGTCACAATGATGTCTTTTGCCTAAAATAGCTCCAAAATAATCTACAATGCATGCTAAAAGAAGAAAGAACTAACTTCCAAACTGATGTTTGAAGTTACTTATGCCTTTTGGAAGCCTGCCCTACACAAATCCTTCTAGAAGCTTCTTGGTCGTATGCAATAGAAAAAACAAAAATAAAGTACCCAAAACCCCTCCAAAAGGTCTCCAAAGTGAAGAAAAGTCAATCCATGACCTTACCCACAACAAAAGCATGAGAAATTGCTCCAAGATGCTCTCATTCCCTCCAAAAACCCAGTCAAAAACAACCCACATACCTTCCACATGTTTGGCACAAGTCATCATTATTCAACCCTATCTCCAAACTGGGTCAAACAAGCCTATATTTTTGTCATGCGTCGGCTAACCTCTCCAACCTCCCCTATATTCTTGCATAATGTAAATTTTCAAACTACCTCCCTTTGACTTGAACTTGAAAATCAATGCTTTTTATTTTGCACTTACATAACAAATATTAAAGTGATTTATAATGACAACACATTAATATTTTAATTTTTTTTACATTTTCAAATTCGGCACAAGGAATAAAAACATTTGGCTTGAGTATGTTCATAAGGCATATGTAAACAAGAGTATTTAATTGACTTGGAAAAAAATAAAAAGAACACAAGGCATAAGTCAAGGGCATGGGGCATTAGTTTATTGCAAAGTTTTTAAAATAAAAGGCAAAAATTGCCTTTTATCAATCGACATCCATTAGGGTTATAAAACCCTAGCAAGCAAAACCGTGACAAAGCTAAATAATACTTTTCATTTCATTTTTTCAAACTTTCCTTTGTTGAGAGAGCCACCATGGTTGAGAATTTGGAAGTTGCATCTGGAGATTCCCACAAGTAAATTATGAAGGAAACATGGAGGTTGAACTGAGTAAGTCACTGCCTATGAAAATAAAGTTTTTTTCAATCATTATCTATGAATGAAAATGTTGTTTCAAGCCCACTCATTTAGAAAAATTGTGAAAGCGTTTTTTTGTTTTTTTGCATTTTCTACATGCTTGACATCCTTGTGAAAGAAAATATGTAGTTTTTTTTGTTCTCTTTTATGCAAGCTTGAACTCATGTGTAACGCCCCGTGTAGTACCCCTCCATTTTGCTTACGTTTTCTATTAGCATGTTTTCACTTTGATAGACCTTGGTACTTGGTTTTGATGTATTGATCGCTGACATTAGAGTGATGGTGGATTTATTTGTGATGTGATGATACATTTTATGGTGGTAATTATTTATGTCATGCTTTATGTTAGCATAGATGTTTACTTCAGATGTTATTGCTATATATATGTTTATGGTAGATTAGTTGATGTTTATTTTGTCAGTTTGATGTGATGTGTATTGGTGTGGAGAATGAAGTTACATCACTCGCTTGCGAGTGCCCTGTGATTTCTGTGATTTTCTCCACACGGTGTGTTTGAATCATGAATTATATATATATGTTATTTGTTTGATTGCAGGATTGCAGGTACATGACACCAACTCCACCTGGTTACTCAGGTCTGAGCGTGTCAAGACTCAACAGAAATGTTGATTGGGAGGTAGTAACAAGGTTTTTCCTAGTCTAGTCTTAAACCCAGTCACAGTTTGTCGTCAGTTTAGGTCTGGTATTTTTAGTTGTCCCGTCTAGTTGTTTTGATTATTCATTATGAAAGGTTAATTTTGTGAATATAATGTTAGATTAATGTTCTTTTTAATTTAATACTTATTTTAATTATTTTTAAGTTATTTAGATAAAAGTTTTATATTATATTTAATTAATTAAATTAGTTTATTTGGTTAAATAATTTAATCATTGTGATTAAGTTATTTTATTAAATTAATTAATTAATTAATTAAAGTTATTTTTATGTTGTGAGAATAGATTTTATATTCTTAAAATGTTTTGGGAATGAAATTTTAAATATAAAAAAATAAACAAAGAAAAGGAAATTGAAATATGAATTTTAAATTCTTTAATTCTTTAAAATGCATTGAATTCTTGATAAGTGAGGAAAGAAAGATTTTCCTGTGAGTTTGTTAGAAGATATTATCTTCTTGCCAAGTGTGTTAGTTAAAATTTATTGCATTTTTCTTGTTGAAGATTCTCTCGGAGAAGATATTATGTAATTTGGGGAAAAACAAGAAATCACTTCATGGGAAATAAAAAGAAGAGAGTTCTGCTGAAAAAAATGAATTGTGTTAATTTGTGATTTCCTTTGGGTTTTGCTTAATATTTCTGGAAGAGATCTTTGGATAGATATTTGTTCAGAAATTTCATTCTTCTGGAAAGTGGTGGTTTGAAAAGAGCTTTGGAAGTTGCACACAATAGGCAAAGCTTCTCTTCAATAGACAAATTCTTCAACTTACAGGTTTTTCTCTATTTATTTAATTTATTTTCTTTTGAAAAGATTGTCTGTGAAAAGAATTAGTATTGTGAAGTTTTGTTAAAATTTGTTAAATGCATGATTCCCTGAGGAAATTGTTTGTGATTGAAACCTCTGTTCTTCTCGGCAATTTATTCTATAGAAAATTTGTTACTTCTCTATGTGTTTTTACAAAAAAAGATATTTATAGTGAAATTAGAGAGCAACCCTAAGAGTTATTATTATTATTATTAAACAATAGAAAAGATTCAAAACAAAATAGAATAAACCTCTGTAGAATTGTAAATGAACTTTACTGGTTAATTTAAGGAAAAAAAATATCTATCAGAAAAGATTTTGAGAATTTGGGTTGAAAATGAAACCCTCTGTTTTTTTTTTAGAAAATGAAATTCTCTATTAATTTGTGCAAATCGATAAGTTTCTCAGTTACATGTAGGAAAACCCTCTAGAAAGTATTTACCTGATTACAATATTTTACTTATTGTTTAAATTGTGTATATAATATATATATATATATTATATGGAAACTATCATGAAATTTTATTAACAAAAGTTGCGAAATCCATACGCGGATTTTCAAAGAAAATCGCACGAAATTTTAATTTCGGAAATATTTAAAAAACATATGGAATTGAAATTTCAAAAATTTTATTTAAAAAAAATGTTGTGTTGGGAGCCGCAGGGGGCTACACCCACGACTGACCCCCATAGGGGAGCCGACTGTGAGGGCAGCGTTGGTGCTACCTGCACAACCATGCCCTCCCATGGAGGGTTCGGCTGTGTAGACAGTCGGGCCCTGCCCCTTTTTCTTATTATAAGTTTTAAATTGTTTTAATTTACTTTTGATTTATAATTATAATATAATATATATTTCATATATAATATATATTATTAAATATATATTATATATGTAATGTATATATATGTTATAATATATAAGTTTATAATTTGTGTTTTTATTATGAGGGATTATAAGTCTAAATTGGATAATTAAGAATGGGTAAGTGCACCAAGATGGTTCCCAAAAAAGGGGCTTAAGTGGCCACTTTTTCTCTGAAATCAAGAAATACTGACCTTGGACGTGAAATTGAGGATAGCTACACTCAAAATTTTTTGATGGAACAAAAACAAGGACCGCAGTGCTCCGAGTCTACTTTCTAAAATACTAATTTATTTTGAAAATGGTTGAAGTTAAAGGGGTTCAAAGGGGACACACACAAATTACTGTTGTTTCTGTCAGAAACAACTAACATAACAACTCTTGTGTGACCCGAGCACGGTGGACTTTTTTGTAGTATTTTTAAAATCGCTCTGGTCTGAAGTTAGATAACGGTATGTAGTAAGGACTGGATATTTTTCGATAATTTTTTAATGAATATTTGATTTTTTACTAATTTTCTAAGTGGGCACTTCTTAAAAAGAAAATTTTTGGCCGTGCTCCCCCTACAAATTTTGGAAAGTAATAGATTTTTTTAAATTTGTAGAATGGAGTCTAGTTTCTAAAAATGTAATTTATTTGAAATTTTGATGAGCGGTTAATTTATAACGAAAAAAATACCAAACACTACTTTTTGGAAAAAAAGAGACATACAAACAAAATAAATTATGGA
>VDFB02000017.1:131402166-131435055 GCA_007258455.2 Sequoia sempervirens
ATGGTATCATGCTCAATATTTTTATCAAAGATTTAATTTCAACATTCAATTTTATATCGCACTTCTTAGTTGTCCACTGGAATTCCAACATTGGATTGATAGGATCATTTCTTTTTATGTTTTCTCTTCTTTTGCTGCTCTTAGTAATGTTTTAGGATGCATTTTTAAAACTTCACTAATATTGCTTACCATTCTTTTATTCAAAGTTGTTTTATTAACTATAGCAGTAGTTATAGCTCTTCTTGCTACAATTTTATCTTTAGATGGACTATTTTTCCCAATAGATTGAATGGCACTAGCAACAATAGACATAGCATGTTTTAATGATTGATCTTTTCTTTTTGGTTTAACATAAAAGCCTAACCTTTTCATTACTTTCCTCATTTTTTGCATTCTCATTAATTGCATCATTAGTTGACATTGAAATGCAAATTTTTTATGATAAAAGAATTTGGTGTATATTATATTCGCATGTGTTCTTATTTGCCTCCAAGAAATTTGACCAGGAAGATTATCAAAAACACCACTTCCAATTTTTAAAAAAGTATTTTCGTTAAATTCAACATCACATTCTAGATTTTCATCTTCATTTCTCACTTATCTCTATTTTCATTTACATTTTCATCAACAAAATGCTTATTTTGTATTTTCATCTTTATTTTCATCAACAAAACGGTTCTCATTTCATTTTCATCAACAAAAACTTGTTTCTTTTCATTTCATTTTCATCTTCATTTTCTAATAATAAAATCTAGTTTCATTTTCATTTTCATCAACAAAATGGTTTCTATCTTCATTTTCATCAACAAAATGGTTTTCATTTTCATCAAAAATATAGGTTTTATTTTCATTTTCAAGAAAAAATGATTATTTTCATTTTCATTTGCAACAAAAGATTTTTTATTTTTTTTTTCAACAAATTCTATAAAAGTTTCATCTCTCTGAATATAGTCAATGTCAACATCATTAAGTCCAGCATCTTGTAAAACTTCTACATACAAATTTACCATTTCACTAACATGTGGATTTGAAGACATACCTAGATTTGTGCATATTGAAATATTCTCCTTAACATTTAAAGAGGGTTTTGAAGACATAGTAGGACTTGTTTGTATAATCATATTCTTCTCCAAATTGACTCCTTGCAAATTAGCTTCATCTACAACTATGGTATCTTCAATGTTTTCATCTTCAATAGTTGTTGAATTGGTTGATCCACCATCATTCATTGATTTCATTCTCATTCTTCTTTCTCTTTGTCTTTGTCTCTCTTTTTCTCTATTTGCTTCAACTTCTTGAGGAGTCAATGTCTTTCTTCTCTTATTACAAGCTTTATCTCCCATAATTATAAAATCCTCAAGCACAAATGAATGTTAATAGTGAAATACTTCAAAATATTCAATCCAAATTGGAATTTGAATACCTATTAGGACAAAATTCTTCCTCTTGTGTTCCTCAAAACAAATAGAAAACTACCACAATTCCACTTTAAAAATTGTTCTCTTCATACTTCCTTTGAAAACTTCAATCCATATTGCAAATTGAAACCTTTTGTTCCTCCAAACAAGCACAAAAATAACACAATTTCACTTCAAAAATGGTGTAGATGATGCTCCCTATGATAAAATCAACCAAAAATCAAATTCACCACCTGTAAATACAATAACTTATGAAAAATAATTCATTTTTAGTGCTCTCGGTTGTACATGTGAAGTTACAAAGTTGCAGACTTCACAGTAATTTTGCACAGTGTATTTAAATAAAATAAATGGGATCCCGTTTATAAAACAGGATCCTGCTTACTATAAAACAAGATCTCGATTATAAAACGGGATCCTGTTTATTAATAAGTGGGATCCCGCTCTATAATTGGGATCCCGTTCACCGACATTGAATGTTGGAGCCGTTGTAAAGGTAACGGGATCGCGTTCCATTCACAACGGTCTGAATACTGTAGGATGGGAATGGGATCCTGATTATAATACGGGATCTCATTTATTAATAAACGAGATCCCTTTTTTTAAATTTGAATTTTATTTTGCATCTTGGCCGGGTTTTTGCCAAGGTTTTTGGTTCGGGAAAAGCATTGGAAGTCCGAACCTAGGCCTTCAACCTAGTTTGACTTGCAAATTGAAGGCCCTAATAATGTCAAAGAAAAATACCGACTTTGGACATATGGCTGATGACCTTTTTTGTAGAATTTTCTAATGAAATTAAAACCCATTTTAGATGAAACAATGCAGATTCTAAATATGTAAAAAAAAAATCAATTGAATTATTTTTTCTATTTTTCAATTAATTTCTAATGAAACTAGTCCATAAACTTGAATTATCAAGTTTTTTTAGTATTTTAATAACTTTTGATCAACATAACATTTTGATGAACGGATTGCACGAGAACAAACTTCATACAACTATTTTCAATTTGAAAAAAAAAATCAAAAAATAATAAGTTTAGTTCATCTTATGCGTGTCGTACAAAATGATTTTTCAAAAAAACAAATATGCCTAATAAAAATTTTAATAAAAAAAAAATATTCAATGAAAAATTACAAAAAATATAAAAAACAAGCTTCAATGAGCCACAAATATTTTTACCAAAAGGATTTTGAAAAATATGATAATTTAGGTAAAAATATGGATGTCATACACATTCATGGTATGGTAAAAAAAATGACTTTTAAACAGTGGTTTTTAGAAATTCCTATTGAAACTCAATTTTTACAATCTGGGTATTGAAATAAATTACATATTTGGAAACTAGACTCCGAGTACTACATTTTATTGTCAGTGACTTTTTTGAAGATTTCATCTCTAAGTGCTTCAAATTTTAAGGTCAAATGTGTCAAATGCTGAAAATCAGGGAAAACACTTCCACTTTTTGGCCAAAAAGTGGTCTCAACTTCTTACACAGACCCACAATAAATCATTTCTTTTGATTTATTAAATCTTCTAATTTCTCTCAACATGGCATCAAAAGGGAATATTCTTCCAAATTTGAAAATCCCTCCAAAGGAATTTGTCCTTCCAACAAAGCATTCAATACCTCTTACATGTCCTTGTGCATTGAGTCAAGTGGCATTTAATTCATTTATTTCTCCCTCCAACATGTCATTTCATAAATTTGAAATTCTGCCTAATATCATTTATTGGTACATTCATCAAAATGTGTTCAACCTTCATCCTCTCACATCTTGACAAGTGGCATTTGGCTATTGGTGGATGATTAATCCCACATTCATCCCTTTTGCTTAATCTTCCATCTTGTTCTATAAATAGAAGGCTCTTTCACTCATTTTGGATCCACAACATGATGCAATTAAGACATTAGCTTGAGATTTTGAATTTACTTATCCATTTGCCCATCCATTTTCATCCATTTTTAGAGTTTTCATAGCTAGGTTATGCAAAAATTTCACCAAGGATCATCAAATCTTCATCAAGACATCATTCAAGCTTACAAGGGATTGGGAAAGGGCCATTTTCCACATCAAAATGACACCAATTCCCCCATATGATTAATATTTTTCTTGCATTAGATAGGATTTGAAAGCTTTTCGTTTGTGTTCATCATTATATTTCTTATTTTGTGCATTTCAAATGAATTCTATGGGGAATGTTGATTTAACTTGCATATGGAACTGTAACGCCCCACCACGTAACCCTAGGGGAAGTTGCAAATAACTACACAAACGCAATAATTTTTTTTAAGCACAAATAACATGCAAGTTCACTACCCATTGACAACAACCCCCAAGGTTATGATACTAAGTTTACTTAAACCCAACAAGATACATGAATTAAAACATAATATTTAAATACTTAACAAATTAAATGCACATACATTCCATACATGATAAAATTACATCAAAGACATAAGAGATACCACATGTTTCCAATAATATAATTTACAATATGATTACAACACTCCTTCCACAAATGAGGTAAATCCAATAACCAAGGTTACAAATTACGTCTTCCACCTCGATACAAAGAGGGGTAATAAATTACAATAATAACTAAAAGGAATAAAGCAAAAAAGAACTGGATCCCACGAGCTCTCCAACTGGAAATTTGTCCACACGAACAAGAAGACAACCCAACAAATTAAGGTGCACATTCCACCCAACCATGTGATACCCGAAGGCTCACCCCCCGTGCTAGGAGATAGTAACAAGGATTCCTAGGCAAGACTATCGACCTCTAGACAGAGGCTACTCAAGACTAAATTAAATTGAATACAAGTACAACATCACATAACACAAAGGTTACAATGCTTCTAGAGTTAAATAATCAATTACATCATTGATACAAACATACTGTTCACTTAAGAGAATTGTCATCACAATGTCACATGGGATATCCTAGTAAGTCTTCCTAGGTCCTGGCCCCCATCTTGGGATATCCTGGTAACCTCTAATGACTCTCAGCCCCTCAAGCCAACCAATGCGGAATTAGTTGTCTCTTGTAGAGACGAGACAACGATCTTTCCATTCTAGGCCTTCTCATCTCATCCCATGTCTATACAAGCCCTTGTGTCCATGAGCGAGGCAAAATTAATCTTGTTAAGTGTTTGATGCAACCTAAGCCTCTAAAAGTTTATTATGTTATCACTGAATTAACTAACTTGTAAAGAGTTTCCCTGACACCACTTTGTGTGTTGACCCTCATTGCAAGCCACTCCTCTAAGACAACACATGGAATAACTCCACACCCAAGGGTACACAAGTGCAACCTAAGGAGAATGACTCCCTATACATGACATAAAGCCCACACTTTTCGTTCACAATAACCGAGTATAATACTGGATATGTTTAGACGCACTACCCAAGGCACTCCAAAGGTTGACTATCATAACGATAACCCTTACAAATAAATGAAACCCCATCTGGAAGACTTCATAACATTTACTCTATTTGCACATCAACATGAAAGAGGGAGAATGCATAAAGAAGGACAATTTGACAATTAATCCCTACTTTAGGATTTCCTAAATCCAAGCCAAAAAAAGAGATATTGGTTATAATCAAGTACAAATAATTAAAATTGATTGCAACTACTCCAAGGTAACATAAATTACATTTATAATAATAAAGAAATTAGACTAATACTTTATCTCCCTATTTCTCCAATTACACAAAATAATCAAATCAACTTGCTAGTTAACTTCATTGGATTAAAAACAAACAATTCTATTTCAACATCCATAATGAACATAATCAACTTAAAATTAACTATATTTAAATACACATATATATTAAATATATGTATAAAAGTATATACTTAATGTATATACAAATTTATATATATTTAAATATATAGTTATCATTTAAATATATCCATTAAATATATATAGTTATTATTATATATTTATAAAAAACAAAATTTATAATAGTAAAGCAAAACCCATGTATGGGGTTGCGGGCCCCTCCCAATGGGAGAGGCAGGCTACCCACATAGCCTCCCCCATATGGGGGTGTGCTACCTCCACAATCGCCTCCCCATGGGAGGCAACTGTGGGGGTAGCCCCTCCCCCCTCCCCACCAAAATCTCCTCCATTTTTTTTAATATATTTCCTTTTTTTGTTTAATAAAGAATTTGTTTCCTAAAAATCTTTTCAATAACAACAGAAAACAAGCTTTGTTTTCTGGAATACAATTTTTTTACAAGGAGATCTAGGTAAGAAAAATCCCAGCAAACAGTCAATACAAGAAAAAAAATATAACTATATTTATATATATGTATATATATTTTAAACTGTATATATATATATATATATATATATAAATTTTCATTGTTCAACAATGAAGTTATGAAAAAAAAATTCTTCAAAACAAAACACACAGCAAAATAATTGCAAACACAAACAAAATTCTTTTGTGCAACTTATAATTTTCTATGGTTTGAATCTTGCTTTGTTTTCTATCCCATAATTTCAACAGAAGTTTGCAAGTTTTTGAAACAAATTTGACATGATTTTTCATTGAAATTCAAACAGCATTTAAAAAATTTCCAACAACATAAAAAAAATTTGAAACTCATTTCAAAATGAAAACAAAAATCAAAGAAAGAACCTGGTTTTTTTTCTCCGAAGCTTGGAGGATTCAAATGGTGCTTCCAAATATTTTTCCAGCCCACCCAAGAAATTCAACCTTCTTCAAATCCAAAACAAAGCCACAACAAAACTTTTTCCACCAAATTGAAAATTGAAAATTATATGAAATTCTATTTCCTCACATATAGTTTTCCCCAAATTTAGTCAAACCCCTAAAATATACAATCTACGAAATTTATTGCAATTTTGGGGATATTTTCATTTCTTTTAAATTTTAAAACAAAATTACTTTCCAATTGAAATTTCATGCATTTAAAAATTTCTTTTTACAAAAGAATTCAAAATTTTGTAAATAAATCCATTTACATATTAATTTTCAAAAAGTGCAATGTAAAACATGATTTTCATTTTTATTTTAATTTAAATCTAAATATCCAATAATGTCAAAACAACTAATCTTAATTTAATTTATCACCGATAACTTAATTAATCAATAAACTAAATCTAACTAAGATTAAATTATTTTATTGATTAAAGTAAATTAATCAATAAAATAAATAACATTTCAACATTGCAACTAGATATATTTAATCATCATTTTAACTACATTCGCCATTTAATAACCTTTATAATTTGAAATTAAATAAAAACCAAAGTGAGAAGGGACAACATTAAAACAACTAAACCTGAATACAAACCAACAACACACTATGACTAGGGTGATGACTTGGCACGAAAAACCTAGCTACTATCTCCCAATCAATTACTGTTGGTCAATGGACAAGCTCCAACCTATGAAATCAGGTGGAATTGATGTCTTATACCTATCAACCTGCGAACAAAGAGTATATCGAACATGCATATATATGATATAATAAAACACACCGTGAAGGGGAAATCTCAAAATCATAGGGCGCTCGCAAGCGAGTGATACAATCCCATCCCCTTCACCAATACAGACTTTCTAACTGATGAGTCTAACATCAAAGTATACTCAAAAGCATAACACATCATTAATTAAATATCTGCTACACTAATTCAAAAACATGCCATAACGATAACATCATAATATAATACCATCACACCAAAATATAACATATGCATCGCTTAATAGTTGTGATCAAATAGAGCCAATTACCATAGTCAAAGTGCTAACAGAAATAAAGCATATATAGAAGAACACTGTTTGATCAAAAGAAAAAAATGGAGGGGTACTACATCCTCCCCCCTAGGGCCAGGCTTACTCTTGGAAGCCTGCAGAAAATAGGGATAGAGCTCCCTCATCCTAGTTGCATCCTCCCAACTAGATGATGTGTCATCCCTAGGATCCCACTGGACCCTAACCTAATCAATATCTCGCCCTCGAAGAGCGAGTGTTCTGCGCTCCACCATATCCATGGGCTCCAAAGCCAGCTTCTTGTCCTCTACCTGTAGCATTTCAGTCAAGTACATGAGAAATGTCTGGATGGTACGATTGAAGAACTAAAACATGAAAAACATTGTGAATACGCGAGACTGGGCAGTAAAGCGATACAGTATGCAACTGGACCAATCTTCTTAAGTATCTCGAAGGGTCCAATAAAGTGACGTGCCAACTTAGAGCCCTTCCCATAATGGATGGGACTCTATCGCGGACGCACCCGCAAGAAGACTCTATTGCCCACCGAAAACTGATGATCCACTCTATGCGCATCTGCATACTTCTTCTGCCTATCCTATGCTGCCACCAAGTGCTTTCTAATCCTATCCACCTATTGCTCCATATCCTGCAACATCTCAGGACCCAAAGTCACTCTGTCCTCAATTTGATCCCAACTCAAGGGAGTGCGACATGGTCGCCTATACAATGCCTAAAATGGAGGCATTTGGATAGAACTCTGAAAACCATTATTATAGGCAAACTCTACCAAATAGAGATAATCTTCCCAACGTGTATGCTAGTCCATTACATACATACGTAAGATGTCTTTGATGATCTGATTGACCCTCTTAGTTTGTCCATTTGTCTCTAGGTGGTAAGCTGAACTGAAGTTCAACTGTTTCCCCATCGCATGTTGTAATGAACTCCAAAGAGCTAAGGTGAATATTGGATCCCTATCAGAAATAATTTGACGTGGAATGCCATGTAACCTCACTATATCCTCCATGAACACTCTGGCTACGGACGATGCAATATAAGAAGAGCGAATAGGTGAGAAGTGTGCCACCTTCGTCAACCTATCAACTGTTACCATAACTGCATCATGTCGTCTCAAAGAGTTGGGTAAACCAACAATGAAATCCAATGAGATAACATCCCACTTCCACTCTGGTACTAAATGCGGCTACAAAAACCCTACAGGATGTTGGTGTTTAGCCTTCACCCACTGACACTCAAGACATCACAACACATAATCCGCAATATCGTGTTTCATCCCTGGCCAAAAATACAACTAATGCAAATCTACATACATCTTCTTCACCCTAGGATGGGTTGAATAAGGTGCACGATGTGCTTCAATCATGACCAAGGTGCGAAGATCACCTAATGAAGGAACGTATATGTGTCCCATGTGCCTCAATACCTCATCTAAATCTAGAGAATAACCTGAATACCTGCCCCCAAGGGGTCTTCCTACCTCAATCTCTGTCATAACCTCCTAATACCAACTATCTACTGGAAGGGCAGAAAGAATCTGACTCTACAAATCCACAACAAGAGTCAACTCAGATATCTCATGTCTCCTCCTACTAAGTGCATCTACTACAACATTCTCTTTTCCTTGGATATACTTCACCTCGAATTCATATTCACAGATAAACTCCATCCAATGCCTTTTCCTAACATTAAGGTTGGGTTACGTGAAAATATACTGAAGGCTTCTATGATCACTGTGCAACTCAAACCTATGGCCAAGAAGGAAATGCCTCCATCTCGTCAATGCATGAACCACTTCCGCTAACTCAAGATCATGTGTGGGATAGTTCAACTCATGATCCTTGAGCTTCTATGACTTGTATGCAATGACATGACCCTCCTACATCAACGCTGCACCTAATCCTTCTAAGGATGCATCTATACAAACTACAAAGTCCCCAGTCGGATCCGATTTCACAAGTATTGGTGCACTAGTCAACTTCCCCTTCAAATCCTGAAACGCTACCTCACACTTCTTTGACCACTCAAACCTCTTCCCTTTCCTCTAAAGGGAGGTGATAGGATAGCCTATCCTTGAAAAGCCCTACACAAAATGCCTGTAATAACCTGCTAGCCCCATGAAGCTACGTATCTTTGCGACATTTGTGGGCACAATCCAATCTGAGATCGCTTGGATCTTTGTAGGATCCACTGAAATACCTTCTCTTGAGATCACATGACCAAGGTATTCGACCTCAGTCTTGAAGAATTCACACTTCAACAAGTTAGCATAAAGCTGATTATCCCACAAACACTGTAATACTTTCCATAAGTGTTCCTCATTCTCTTCTACTATCCTAGAGTATATCAAGGTGTCATCAAGGAACACAAGGACAAATCTGTCTAGGTATGTACGAAATACCCCATTCATTAGACTCATGAACACCGATGGGGCATTCGTCAACCCAAATGGTACTACTGTGAACTCATAGTGACCATACCACGTTCGAAATGTTGTCTTATGGATGTTTGATTCAAATATACGAAGCTAATGGTATCCAGACTTAATATCAATCTTTGAAAAGATGTTGCACCCTTGATTTGGTCGAATAGATCATCAATCCTCAGAAGCGGATATCAATTCCTATTGGTCACTTTGTTCAACTGTCAGTAATAATGCATAACTGAAGTGAACCATCCTTCTTCTTCATGAAGATAACTAGTGCTCCCCATGGAGAAACACTAGGGTGGATAAAACCCTTCTCTAACAACTCCTCAAGCTACAAGCAAAGCTCTTTCAACTCCTAGGTGGTATACGATAAGGAGCTTGTGAAATGGGCTTCAATCCAGGTACAAGGTCTATCTTGAAGTCTATATCCTTCTAAAGAGGCATCCCTAGAATCTCAGCTGGAAAGACATTAGAATACTCTTGAAGAATGGGGTGACTATCAACAGATACTTTCTCCTCTCCACCTCCTAGATCCAAATCATCCACTGTAACAGCAAATAACTAGCAGCCCTGACGCACACACCTTCTCAACTGCATAGATGAGATGACCCTCAAGGAAATTGGCCTCAAAACTCCCACCACCTCTACTACTCTACCAGATGCCTCAATGCATCGAATCGACTTACGTCGACAATCTATGATTGCACTATGCGCCTCCAACCAATCCATCCCTATGACAATGTCATAAGAACCCAAAGGAATAACTCGAAGGCCCAATGTAGTATGAAGAGGTCCAACCTCCAATCTACAATCCGGTACAAGGGAATGGGATGTAACCTTCACACTTGAGGCTAACTCAACTTGCCACCTATCAACTTTTCTTACCGCACCCAGTCTACATCGTGTCACGACGGAAGAAGAAATGAAGGATTCTGATGCTCCAAAATCAAACAAAATGGTAACTGGGTTACTTGATAACATACCATATGACTCAACAATGGTACCCTAATGCTCTGTTTGGTAGTTATCAACCACTGCAAAAACATGATGCCCTTGACCAGCATCACCAACTATAGGCTCAAATGTTGCTAGTCCTTAAGAAAACCCAGATGTGCCCCTGTTGGGACACATTCTAGCTATATGGCCCTACTGGCTGCATGCGAAGCACTCAGTACCTCTACCATAGCCCCTGCCTCTAGATGGTGCGTAGATTGTTGCGCACTACCCCTGAAGGTGGACTGGGAAATCTAAGCTGGTTGATCATAGCTAAAATGTTTAATATGCCTCCATTTTTTGTCCCCCTACCTCTGCTAGAAACCTTTATGTTTCCCTTGCGATGTCTGTTGCTGCTGTTGTTGCCCACTCTGTGATGGTCCCTACTGAGCTCTATAAGGTGCAACTCCCTGAGATTAACCTCCTCTAGCACTAGACCCCGTTGTCGATCTATTGCCTATTTGAGCACCCATATGGCCTCCTAGTGCCAAAGCCAGACTCTCCTCCACCAAACTCACCTTCTCCACTACAACCTCCATGGTCTTGGGTTCGAAAACCCTCACTCCTCTGCTAAGATGAGCATTTAAGCCCCTGAAAAAATGGTAGACCAACATACTCTCATCATCTCCTACCCCTACATACTGCTTGAGCTCGTAAAAGCATCGCTCATACTGCTCAACTGATAGGGCCAACTGACATAAGGCATGAAACTCATCACCTTGACACTGACGCTAGTGCTCTGATAGGAAACAAGCTTTGAACCGCTCTAAGAAGATCTCCCAAGATACAGAGTTGATGTCTATGTGGATCTTCTGATCCTCTGACCTCCACCATGTGGATGAAAATCCCCACAGGTGCATAATAGTGCATCGCGCTTTGGTATTGCTACCATACAGATGTATCGCAAAACACCTATCCATGTCTATAAACCATGTCTCTGCCTCTAACCTAGTGTCGGCTCCATCATACAATGGCATACATGCCCTGAGAAAATCTCTCATGTGCATCTTTGGCTGAGTGGAACTTCCCTCTCAGTAGGGTTACCCTAAACCACAGCTTGTCTCTAGCCAAGGAGTGATAATGCATCCTCTAGAGCTCTACGTGCAACCTCAATCCCTGGCAGATCCTATTGTTGAGCTATACCCGCTGAAACATTCTAAGATGTCTAGTGCTCTTCCTGATCTGGTATGATGGGAACACCAGGAGGAGAGTCATGCTAACTCTCACCGCGACCGCCTACACGGCCACATCCACGCCCTCTACCTTTTTCGTGTCTAGGAGGCATAATCCTACAAAGACAAATCAAGGTATTAGGAAAGGTACACAACATAAGACCTACGCAACTAAAATATTAATGGATTCATCATAATCCCAGAGTACCCAGTGTTTAAACCTAAGCTTTGATACCATATGTAATGCCCCGCCACGAAACCCTAGGGGAAGTTGCAAATAACTACACAAACACAATAATTTTTTTTTTTAAGTACAAACAACATGAAAGTTCACTACCCATTGCCAACAACCCCTAAGGTTACGAGACTGAGTTTACCCAACAAGATACATGAATTAAAACATAACATTTAAATACTTAACAAATTAAATGCACATACATTCCATACATGATAAAATTACATCAAAGACATAAGATATACCACATGTTTCCAATAATATAATTTACAATATGATTACAACACTTATTCCCTGAATGAGGTAAATCCAATAACCAAGGTTACAAATTACATCTTCCACCTTGATACAAAGAGGGGTAATAAATTACAATAATAACTTAAAGGAATAAAGCATGAAATAATTGGATCCCACGAGCTCTCCAACTAGAAATCTCATCCACACGAACAATAAGATGACCCAAACGGATTAAGGTGCACGTTCTACCCAACCATGTAATACCCAAAGGCTCACCCCTCGTGCTAGGAGATAGTAATAAGGATTCCTAGGCAAGACCATCATACTCTAGACACAGGCTACTCAAGACTTAACCAAATTGAATACAAGTACAACATCACATAACACAAAGGTTACAATGCTTCCAGAGTTAAATAATCAATTACATCACTAATACAAACATTTTTTTGACTTAAGAGAAGTTTCATCTCACATGGGATATCCTGGTAAGTCTTCCTAGGTCCTGGCCCCCATCTTGGTATATCCTGGTAACCTCTAACGACTCCCGGCCCCTCATGCCAACTAATGAGGAATCAGTTGTCTCTCATAGAGACGAGACAACGATCTTGCCATTCCAGGCCTTCTCATCTCATCCCAAGTCTATACAATCCCTCGTGTCCATGAGCGGGGAAAAATTAATCTTGTTAAGTGTTTGATGCAACCTAAGCCTCTAAAAGTTTATTATGTTATCACTGAATTAACTAACTTGCAAAGAGTTTCCTTGACACCACTTTGTGTGTCGGCCCTCATTACAAGCCACTCCTCTAAAACAACATGTAGAATAACTCCACACCCAAAGGTACACAAGTGCAACCTAACGAGAATGACTCCCTATACATGACATAAAGCCCACACTTCCCGTTCACAATAACCAGGTATAATACTGGATACATTTAGATGCACTACCCAAGGCACTCCAAAGGTTGAATATCATAACGACAACCCTTACAAATAAATGAAACCCCATCTGGAAGACTTTAGAATATTTACTTTATTTGCACATCGACACAAAAGAAGGAGAATGCATAAAGAAGGACAATTTGACAATTAATCCCTACTTTAGGATTTCCTTAATCCAAGCCAAACAAGGAGATATTGGTTATAATCAAGTACAAATAATTAAAATTGATTGCAACTACTCCAAAGTAACTGAAATTATATTTATAATAACGAAGAAATTAGACTAATACTTTATCTCCCTATTTCTCCGATTACACAAAATAATTGAATCAACTTGCTAGTTAACTTCATTGAATTAAAAACAAACAATTTTATTTCAACATCCATAATGAACATAATCAACCTAAAATTAACTATATTTAAATACACATATATATTAAATATATATATAAAATAATATACTTAATGTATATACAAATTTATATATATTTAAATATATAGTTATCATTTAAATATATCCATTAAAACTCAACTAACTCAATTATTTAAAAATATATAAAGTATATATATACATTGTATATATATATATAAATAATTAATAAAATATATATACATATAATATATATATATTATACATAATTATTATATAATATATATATATATATATATTATATACATAATTATTAATAATAAATAAATAAAATTATAAAAAAACAAAATTTATAATAGTAAAACAAAACCCATGTGGGGGGCTACTGCCCTCCCACTGAGAGAGGTGGTCGCCCCACGCAGCCCCCCATATGGGGGTAGCCGTGTGGGGCCAGCATGCACAGCCGGGCTTCCCCATAGCATCAGGCCTGCTCCCTCCCTCCAGCCTCCCCTCCCCACCCAAAATCTCCCATTTTTTTAATATATTTCTTTTTTTGTTAAAATTCATTTTAAAAGCTTTTTCAATAACAACAAAAACAAGCTCCTTTGGAAAAAGTCCGAACGTGGTAAATACAATTTTTTACAAGAAGGAGATTTGGTAAGAAAAATCCCAGAAACAACCAATACAAGAAAAAATATAATATATATATATATATATATATATATATATATATATATATATATATATATATATATATATATATATATATATATATATTAAAACTGTATATATATATATATATTAAAATTTTCATTGTTCAACAGTGAAGTTATGCAAAAAAAAATTCTCCAAAACAAAACACAGCAAAATAATTGCAAACACAATTTTCTTAATTTCAAGTTCATAACAGAATTCTTTTGTGCAACTTCTAATTTTCTATGGTTTGAATCTTGCTTTGTTTTCTATCCCATAATTTCAACAGAAGTTTGCAAGTTTTTGAAACAAATTTGACATGGGTTTTCATTGAAATTCAAACAGCATTTAAAAAATTTCCAACAGCATAAAAAAATTTGAAACTCATTTCAAAATGAAAACAAAAATCAAAGAAAGAACCTGGTTTTTTTCTCCAAAGCTTGAAGGATTCAAATGGTGCTTCCAAATCTTTTTCCAGCCCACCCAAGAAATTCAACCTTCTTCAAATCCAAAACAAAGCCACAACAAAACTTTTTCCACCAAATTGAAAATTGAAAATTATATGAAATTCTATTTCCTCACATAGAGTTTTCCCCAAATTTAGTCAAACCCCTAAAATATCCCATCCACCAAATTTATTGCAATTTTGGGGATATTTTCATTTCTTTTAAATTTTAAAACAAAATTACTTTCCAATTGAAATTTCATGCATACTTAATTAATCAATAAACTAAATCTAACTAAGATTAAATTATTTTATTGATTAAATTAAATTAATCAATAAAATAAATAACATTTCAACATTGCAACTAGATATATTTAATCATTTTAACTACACCCACCATTTAATAACCTTTATAATTTGAAATTAAATAAAAACCAAGGTGAGAAGGGACAACATTAAAACTACTAAACCCGACTACAAACGGACAACACACTATGACTAAGGTGATGACTTGGCACGGAAAACCTAGCTACTATCTCCCAATCGATTACCGTTGGTCAATGGACACGGTCCAACCTGTGAAATCGGGTGGAGTTGATGTCATGTACCTTTCAACCTGCGAACAAAGAGTATATTGAACATGCATATATATGATATAATAAAACACACCGTGAAGGAGAAATCTTAGAATCGTAGGGCACTCGCAAGCGAGTGATACAATCCTGTCCCCTTCACCAATACAAACTTTCTAACTGATGAATCTAACATCAAAGTATAATCAAAAGCATAACGCATCATTAATTAAATATTTGCTATGCTAATTCAAAAACATGCCATAATGATAACATCATAATAGAATACCATCACACCAAAATATAACATACGCATCACTTAATAGTTGCAATCAAATATAGCCAAGTACCATAGTCAAAGTGCTAACAGAAATAAAGCATACATAGAAGAACACTGTTTGATTAAAAGAGAAAACTAAAGGGGTGCTACAAGAACTAATGATGTGTTGTTTGATTGTGTTTACGCAGGTTTAACATCGTCATTCACAATTCCTAATCATCTTCTTCCACCTTTTTAGTTATGCAAACTTTGTCACTCTATTTCATAGGGCAGTGGTGAATTGCATTTTGTTTTTTGTTTTGAGTCCTTGTTTCAATAAACCTCCCATGAACCTATATATCTAGCTCAGTGGTCAAGGAGTAGATATAGTGTCAGATATGTTCAAATACTGATAGTTTTTTATTACACATACAATAATTTATTTTTCAATTATGGAGTTATGAATATGATATCTTTGAAGATTCTTATCAAATTGTGAAATCTTGTTATATGCAATGAGATATTTTCAGTTTATTGTTATGTTCAGTTGATTCACAGAGTTTATATTTGAGTTTAATTCATGGATACATTAACTTGAGCAAGGGACAATCAAGGTAACTATCCTCCACCATTATTTTTTGTTGTTATAGTAGATGCTTTTATTTACTGCATTCATCTTAATTAGATTTTGCATGTCCTGTATGAGAATGAAATCATGAATGAGATCTTGTCTTGAACTTTATGTTTTGTTTTTTCTTAATATGTCAATCTTCAGAGTGAGTCAATTCATTAGAAGTCATAGTTAATAGTTTAAGTAGTTACAAAGTTATGGTTTTAACAGTTAACTAGTCATAGTCTTTAGTTGTATGTACCCACAACAATAGTTTTCAAAATGAATCTTTTTCTTGTTTCATAGTTTTATATTTTTCCAACATGTGTAAAAACATGTACTAGATGATATAGGAAGTATAAAATATTTGGATGTGCATACATTGCCAACATCATCACAAGCTTACATCAATGTTGGTCAATAATTAAATAGAGTCTTTACAAGGGTTTAGTGGACTGTTCAACAAGGAACCACCTCTAAATTATGTTTGTCACCAAGTTTACTGAGCATTAATTGGAACTTATATTTTTTTGGTGTCGTTGTCAGGGATGGTGCTACATTCAAGATTCTTCTATGTAATTTCAAAGATTTCTTAGTTTAGAGTTTTGTTTCCAACATTAGGATAATCAAGTTTTAATCCATCAACGCCAAAAAAATTTACTAACATTGTGCAAGTGTGGGTGACACAAAGTCATGACTCTTGTATGCTGAGGCAACAAAATGCTTTGGGAAGATTTCTCCCCTCAACACAAGAAGCTAAAGAGGATATTGTTGATCATAATGAAAAAAGCGAGGGTATTCCTAAAGGACTTTTCTTTTCACCAACATTCATTGCAAATACAAAGGAAACCTTCAGAACTGAAACCAAGGAAAAAGGGTGGGAGATGGATAGGAGACATAAAAATGAGAGACCTATGTCAAAAAGAAAAAAGAAGGTGTCTACCTAATCAAAAATCCACATTTTCCATGTTCATTAGGAAAAGGGATAGTGCCACAAATGATTAGAATTGAATTACAACCCTCAAGGTGAGTCAACCCTAGGTTTGGACACAGTTGCCTTAACTTACTTATGACAAAAATGACTAAACAACAATTTTGGGAGAAGAATAAAAGTACATTAACAATCCAACCTATGAGATCTACCACTTGGAACATGAATTATTATGACAATACTATCATAAAAAACTATTAACCAACAAATCTAAGAAGGTTAGGATGGTAGTACTTGACTCCAAAAGTGGTTTTCAGACTCTGCAGTAGGATAAGTTTTCCCAAGGGTGAATGGGTCCTTGCATCCCTTTCTAGAAAATCAAAAGCCAATCCAACCAATAGGAATCAACCACAAAAAGTGGAGGATGTCACCAAAAGTGGAAAGTGTTCTTCCCTTTAAGGAAGGGGACACCATATTACTTATGTCCTAGTAATAAACTCGCTTTATTATTCTAAGAAGGCTTAAGAAAAGTGTAGGAAAAACCTAGGACCAAGGGAAAATAAATTAACCCACTAGGAAAATAAAAACCTACACAAACATCCCCCCTTAAGCACAGCTTAGGAGGATGTAAAAGATGATGGGTCTCAAAAAATGAAGCCATGTTAGGTACCCATGTACATATCAAATTCCCACTTAAAAAAGAAGAATCCCTCACAAATAGAGAGAGAATGCCCCCAAAAATAGAGAGAGAAGAAGAAGAGGACTAAGTAGCCTCCCCAAAGAGGCCCAATGGTAGATACTCAAAATTGGGTGGAGAATATGGTCCATGATCATCAAACAACATTCCTCCCCTTAGGAAGAAACAAAACCAAAGGTGTATGCAAGGGTAAAAGTACAAAGTTGTGTCACACTTTTTAAAAGAAATGACCAACATTAATCCAACTTTTAAATTTGAATCACTAAAAAGTGGCATATATGTTTTGATTTTGAAATGATGTAAACTAATAAAATATTTATTTTTTAGTATACGTTATGCTTGTATTTTAAAAAAAATAAAAAAATAATTTCAATATAGTTTTTTATAAGTTGACACTATAATTTAGTTGCTAAAAAAATGCTAAAAAATGAAGTTACATGAGACATAAACCTTTATATAGTAATTTTTTTTTTTTTCCTTCAAATTTTTTGTGTGTATTTATAACTTGAAACTTGAATGCATGGATATATATTTCTCCAATTTTGATAAATATATAGTTGTATCCTCTCTATCCATTTCATTAAGAGTTACATAGTTGTTATGTAATAATTCCCATGTGGAAAAGTTGTGTGGTTAATAATTAGGTTACTATATCTTCCTTTACCTAGAAAATATTATTCCTCTTCTAGTTGTTGATATGGACTTTATGAATGAAACTAAGCTACTAAGGAGAAAAGGATGGTGATTTCATAGAAACATCTAGCTAAGAATAGAGAATTGAAGCTACAAAGTGGTGTACTAGATAATGTTGGATAATTCACCTCCTTGGACATATATCCATTAGAAGGAGGAAACTCTATTACCTTGTCTAAAGGGTTTGAAACAACACCATTTGTCTACTTTATGGATTATCCACTAAATGCCAACTAGATTATTAGATCTGAAGTACCACTTGTGTTAAGGTTTTTATTACTTTTACCACTCCTAAATGTTGTCCAATCTTATTCCTTTTTACAAAGAGAAATCTTAGTAGCAAGTCGAGGAGTGAGCTTACTATGATGGGTATCCAAGGGACATTCTTTGATCTTATGATCATAACATTAGCTCCTAAAAAAAGTGTATTTAGTTGATTAAGATAAACGACATGTAGAGTATGACACATTAATTGAATTTGAATGTCAATTTTTTACTTGAGTCCTTAGAGAGATAAATTTTAACATGGACTTGCTCTAAAAGATGAGTTAAAGATGAGTTAAGGAGAACTTATCTATCTTAACACAAATAACTTTACTAACTAAGATTGTTATTTTGTGCAAGATGTTCTAACATGACAATAGAAAACTTGGAAACTTCACCCAAACAAGAGGACAATGAATGTTTCTTTAGAGACAATGAAGTCGTGAGTATAGGCAATAAAAAAATAGAAGCCCGATACACAAATGAACTAGAGACCGTGCTTGAGGATGACTTTTGCATAGCTAGCTTCAAGAAAATAAAATAGGAAACATACATTAATGAGGTTTTGGATAGCATCAAGATGAAACCTATGCAAGACCTAGGTCTTGTTAACCTAGTCCCTTAGCATGCTTTCATGGGGGATCCTCTCAAAAAATTGTCTTATTTTAAGTTATTTGTAGATAATATTAAACTTCTAGATAGGAAGAACCACATTAAAAGGTGATTCAAAATGTATATATTATGAAATACCTTGGGGGATGAACTTCGTGAGCCACCCAATTAGTGGAGTCATTTTCATGTATTGTCAAACCTTCAACAGTAGTATCAACTATTGAATTGGTGAAGTTCAAATATATTAGAAAGGAAAAAGCTCCCCACAAATATACAAACTAAAAGTACTTATAATAAATATAAAAGAAAATTTATATTCAAATAGATCTAGTATAACAAAAAAAAGGACACATAACGATAGTAATAATGATAAACATAAAACCCTAATAAAGTATACCCTATATTATAATATTGTTAATCAACTACTCTTACAAAAATATTAACTTAATGTTGTTTAGTTCTATAATTTTATATATAGATGATTAAATAAATGGGCAAGTCAATAGTCAGGTCAGCGTGGTCAGGTTGCTCTAAAGAAATCTGTCTCTCTGCCGTGTCCAGCAATAGCAACATTAAGCTTCTGTAGTCATGTCAAGTAAACTAAAAAACGTTTCTGCCAACTACGACTATAATTTATATACATATTTTTGAGACAGAGGGTAAGTGTTTCTGTCAAAGCCTGTCTTCTTTTGATTCTAATTATTACTATCACTAATCAGTCTGTACTGAACAATTTCTTCTTAGTCAACTTGCTCTAAATATAATATTCTATGACAGTGAACACGATCTATAATTTAATCTTTTACAAATTGTAGTTTTTTTTACAAATTGTAGTTTTTTTTTATTTTTTAATTAGATTAAGAAAAAATATCAAATTACATCAGATAAATGGAGCTGGAACTAACAGTAAAGTGCAATGGTGTCAAGCAGATCACCAAAAGAAAAACCAACAGCAACAGAACAAGCTGCAGCATCTAAATATCCAGCTACAAGGACTGATAAACAGCAGCAAAACATGCTGCAACAAATTGTAGTAGTTCGTCATATTTGACAAAGAAATGCACGCTTTTCCTAACAATGTTTGGAATTTATCACGATGTTAAACTCTAATTTCAAAGTTCCTATTGAAAACTATTATACCATCTTTTTAAAACTGCAGAACCCATTCATCGTTATCTTGTTTTAATGAAAATTGTATCTCTTTCTAATCTAAACTTCCTTTTTTTTGTATTGAGGAAATGCATTTACAAAGAATAAAGAGCAGTTAAAAAACTGCAAAGAGAAACTTTACCCAAAGAGGAAACACTACACCTTAGAGAGTTGTACAAACAACCACAGCAAATATGCACAGCAGCAACTTAAACCATTCCATTAAGCTGGAATATTACATCAAAGACAAAATGCAAGAGCATTATACATCTTGAAAGATAGAACTTAAACTTTGACCAATACAAACTCCCTTTTTGCTCAGCAACTGTCCAACTTGCAGCTTGATTTGTTGAATCTAATAACTTATCCTTATCTGTTCATACACAACCTAACTTTCCTTTTGTAAATTGAATATGTAATAGGCCAAAGGGATTTTAAGAAGAAAAATGTAATGATATACCTTCAATAAATATGCTCAATGTCTACATCTTTTTGAAAACAAGGATTTTATTTTTATTATTTTCCCTTTCTCTAAAGTAGTGCATGTATGTGTATGTGTGTGTGTATTATATTAGTAATGTAATTTTTTTTTTGTATTGATTAGTTTCATTAAAATATAAAAATAATAGAGTTTAGATGGCAGAGCAAGGGAGTGACCATTGTGCTCACAGGGAGCAGGATGTGCAGGGTTTTGGAAGATCACAAACGAGATGGCCCTACAACCAACAACAAAGGGATCAACCACCAAACCCACCATGGTGTGCTCCACAGCAAGCATGGAAGGCTCCAGTAATAGGTGGCTCTGGTTCTCTTATTATCCAGAGTGGGGGAATGTCGCATCAAGTTAATGTTCAAAACAAGTGGAGTTATGCCAATATGCGTCTAACGGAACCAATAGATTTCAAAAAGGTGGAGAAGAAACTGTGGAGACCAAAGCATCAAGAGGTTTCGGCAGACCAGGTAAATTCTAACATAGAACATACCATTGTAGTTTCTTTACTATTAGATGGCAAGGTTTGGAATTAGTCGGTAAACCACTTGAAAGAGAAATCATTTTTCTTGAAATGGAGCGGTCCATGGCCTGCTTTCAATAGGGTTTGTGAGTGGTGTAATGATCATTGGGGGGAAGCTATGATTTTGAAAACTCTCTCGAATGGTTTTTATTTGGTTATATGTCCAACACCCAAAGATAAAATGTGGATCCTAAATAGTGAGCCTTTTAATGGGGGGGAAAGCATTTTATATAAAAGACTAGTCCCCAAATTTCAACCCTAAAATGGAGAGCATTTCAGAAGTCCCCATTTGGATCTGGCTCTATAATCTACCCCATGAGTACTAGGATATTGAAACCCTAAAACAGATTGGTAACAAGCTTGGTACTTTTGTTAAAGTAGATGAAGCTATTGCCAATATGGATTTTAGTATGTATGCTTGTATATGTATCCTATGGCAACCAATAAAACCCCTACCAGCAATGGTAGAATTATTTTCTAATGAAGGAAGATGGAAGCAAGGGATTGAAATAGAAGAATTTGTAGAGATGTGTTATGGATGTAAAGGGGTTGGGCATACAGCAGGGGACTGTAATCATCTACAGAAAGGAAATAGTTCAATGCAAAATACCCTTAAATGGAAATGTTACTGATAAAGGAAAATGACTTTCAGGTGGAACATAGTAGTTTTTTGGAAGCAATGGTGAATAGAGTTGGGTGTGGTGATCTTGAATATAAAGACAGATACAAAACTGATATGTTTACATAAATGGAGTTAAGCTCTCAAGTTGGGGAAAGCGGTGCGGGTAGAGGGTGGTCTGAGGATAAATCCAAGGAAAATACAAGTTTTGAAGGGACTAAAGACCATTGTGTAAAGGCGTTGTCATCAGTTCAGGATTTAGAGAAAGCAAACTAAGAAGATGATCTGGTACTAGGTGGTTTGAACAGTATAGGATCAGAGGAAGTTTTGGGAGGGTTAGAACCCCAAATGAGTAGATATTTTAACTTGAACGATGAGTTTGGGAGGGAGAACCAATCAATTATTAAGGGTGTTAAAATTTCAACAGAGGGATTTCCTTTTGGATCTCTGAAATAGTGGGGAAGCTCAGGTGTTGTAGGTTCAATTGTTACTCTGAGGAATCAGGAGTTAGTTTTAAAAAGGGAGGCTCTCAGGTTGATGAAATCTGGTGAGAGAAGCGTCTTGTTTGAAGAGGCAGATTGTGGTTTAATTTCCTCTCCTTCTCCAGACAAGGTGAGTACTCTTTTGGTCCTAAGAGGGGAAATTCCTGCTAAAAATATAATAAAAAGTGATATTATCACCCAAGTGACTCAAAGTGTTTAGAGAATGAAAACTATAGAGGTGGTGCCAAGGGACTTTAATGTATCCAATAATGATATGCAAGGTGAAAACAAAGAAGTTGGTGTTAGTTTTGATTCTGAAGAACCTTTCTTTAAGGATATAGAGATCTCACCTATCAAAAATCTGGAGAGCTCCTTTGAGGATTAAGGTGATATGGATAGTATTAATGAAGATCTGGATATGGATTCCTTAGTGATGGAGGATGAGGGGACGGGTGATGACCTGGGTCTAAACTCTCAAGTAGGGATTTCAGAAAAATGAACCTTGGCACAATCCTTGTCGAAGCAAAGCAAAGTGAAAGTGGGTGAGAAAAATAAAAGAGACCCTAAGGCCATTAGGGTTAAGTTGGAGGTTGTTGGAAGTGTAGCAGGGAAAAAAAACTAAGATCGAAAAAAGGCTATGCCTTTTTCCTAGGGGCAATGAGGGTCCTTTCATGGAATGTCAAGGGCTGCAATTCCCCTGACAAAATTCATTTGATCAAGAGATGTCTTGATCAAACAAGACCTAGTTTAGTGTCATTACAAGAGTTAAAATAAAAGGGGGTGAGGTTGATGGTTTTGGTAAGAGATTCAATCATTGGAAATGCTTGTTAGTCGAAGCTTTAGGTGCCTCAAGTGGATTAGGGCTTCTCTATAATGAAGTTGTATATTCAGTTGCTCAAATCTAAAAAGTCTTGGCAATGGGTACAAATTACCTCTAAACAACTTTTCTCTAGTTTCTTTCTTTTGAATGTGTATGGTCCAAATAATATGTTGGAACTAAGAAGAGTTTGGGGCACTGAGCTTTCACAAGTTTTAGCGGGTCATAAGTACAGTTTATTCCTATTGGGTGGTGATTTCAATGCTACCCTAAGGCCATCAGACAAGAAAGGGGGCTTAGGATGGTTAAATTTTAAGCAATGGGATTTCAGTGAATTTGTCACCAATAATGGGCTCTTTGACTTCAATTTAGAAGTGGGGACTTTACATGGATGAATAGGCATTCTAGTTTCCTAAATATAGTAGAGAAACTTGACAGATTTTTTCTAGTGGGAAATGGGGAAATTTTCCAATGGTCTTTTCAAGTTGAGATTCTCCCAATTACAGGATCGGATCACTACCCAATTGTTGTACGCATTCAAGAGGAGGAAGCTCCAAAGCGCTATCCTTTTAAGTTTGAAAAAATGTGGTTCAGAGAGGAAGGTTTTGTGGAGTTGGTGGTGGAGTGGTAGGTAAAGGTGCCTCCAAGGAGAGGAAATAAAGCTTTCATCTTCTTCAAAAAATTGCAGTTTATAAAGGAACAATTGAAGAAATGGAATAGGGAGGTTTTAAAGAATATTTTTACAAAAAAATATATTTTAGAACAAGAGTTAGGGAGATTGCACTTGAAGGTAATAAAGGATGGTTTGAGTGAAGATGATTTCAAAGAGGAGAAGCTTCTAAATAAGCAATATGCGAAAGTCTTCGCTCGTGAAGAAATTTTTTGGAGACAAAAATCAAGCGAGACTTGGCTAAAAGAGGGAGATCGCAATACGAAGTTTTTTCATAATGTTGTTAAGTTGAGGAGATATTTTAACAAAAAAAATTCTATGTAGGATAAAAATGGAGTTTTACTTACTAAAAAAGAAGACATTTGTAAAGAAGCAATACATTTCTTTTCTGAAGCTTTCAATACCAGCCAATATGATGTAGAGCAAGAAAATGAAATTTTGGATGTAATTCCTAGGTGTATTTTTTATCTCCAAAATTTTGATCTTACAAGGGCAGTCTCTTTAGATGAAGTTAAATCAGCTCTATTTAGTTTAGATGGTCATAAGGCTCCTGGGCTAGATGGGTTTCCATCTCTTTTCTTTCAGCAGATGTGGAATGTAATAGCTAATGATTTATGAGAGGTGGTAGAGGAGTCAGGATTGGAAGGTTTTGTGTTGAATGATTTCAACAATACTTTTATAGCTTTGGTCCCAAAGAAAGAAGAAATAGAATCTTTTTATGATTTTAGACCTATTGCACTATGTAACACAATATATAAGGTAATCTCAAAAGTGATGCAAATAGGTTAAAACATGTTTTAGACTCGGTGATCTCTACAGAGCAGAGTGGTTTTTCTCCAAATCGGTCGATCTTTGAAGGCATAATCATAGCTCATGAAGTTATACATTCAATTCAGTTAGCTAAAAAAAATGTTTGTGAAATTAGATATCAAGAAAGCTTATGATGAAGTGAACAGGAGTTTTCTTTTAAAAGTCCTTAAAAAGTATGGTTTTTTGTGAGTTGTCGATAAAATGGGTGGAGAGATGCATAACCACTCTTTTTTTTTAGTTCTTTTAAATGGTAGCCCACAAGGTTTTTTTCCCTCTGAAAAAGGTCTACAGTGGGGTGACCCTATTTCCCCATTTTTATTTATCATAATGGTTGAGGCCTTGGGGAGGTTAATTTCTAAAAAGAGAGAGGAAGGGGTGTGGAAAGGTATTTGTATTATGGAAAGTTTAGCTCTTGTTTCTCATTTACAGTTTGCACATGACACACTTCTAATGGGTGAAGCTTCCTTTAGAGAAGCAAGAATGATGAAGAATACTCTGGATAAGTACAGTAAGTTGTCAGGTCAATGTATAAATTGGAGAAAATCTGAGACTTTCTTCTTTAATACTTGCTATCAGAAACAAAGAGAAATATGTAACATTCTTGGCATGAAGATGGGCTCTCTACCGAGAAGATACTTAGGTATTCATTTGTTTGGAGGAGCTACTAAGGCTTCAATTTGGAAGGATCTTGTTGATAGTTGTCTGAAATGTATGGATGGGTGGAAAAGTAGATGGCTAACCTCAGTTGGTTGAATTTTAATGCTAAGATCTATAATCTCAACCATCCTTTTTTTTTCTATGATGTGCCTTAAAATCCCCAAAAAAGTAATAAAAGTCATAGGCCAGAGAATGCGGAAATTTTTTTGGAATGGGGCTTTGGATCAGGATAAAATCCCTCTCTTGGCATGGGAAAACATTTGTAAGGCGAAAGGGAAAGGTGGTGCGGGGTTAAGGGATTAGAGCCTCATGAATGAGGCTTTAGGGGAAAAGTTAGTTTGGAATATTTATACTCAGTTGTCTCAATTGTGGGTAAGGATCTTAAAGGAAAAATATCTAGATACAATGGAAAATACCAGAATCCTCACGGTGTAAAACCCTCCTTCTGGATCAGCAATCTGGAATTTTATCATCTCTTTTCGTAAGGTAATTGTTGATCATATCACATGGAAGCTAGGGAATGGGGCAAAAGAAAAATTTTGGGAGGACTCATAGCAGGGTCTTCCAGCCTTGAAAGATATGGAGGAGCTTCAGGAGTTAAAACTCCAGTTTACTCGGCATTGGGGGGAGAAGGTTTGTGATTACCTGGAGTTCAAGGAGGATGAGACTGGGGGTGAATGGGGATGGAAATCACTCCAAGAGGTGAATATTTCATACCAACTGAAAACTCTTATGCAAGAGGTTTTCAAGAGCAGAAATTTTATGAGAACAAACAAAAAAGATAGAGTGGTTTGGTGTGGAGCTGGAGATGGCAAGTATTCGGTGAAGCTGGGTTACCAGTTTCTAGATTCAGAAGAGGACTTTGGAAGTTGGCTGACCAAGTTGTGTTGGGGAAAATAATACCTCCCTAAGGCTGGAACTTTTTCATGGCTAGCAATTCTTGGTTGCATTCTAACGGGGGAAAGGAGAAAAAGGTTAGACTTTATCGAACCATCCAAATGTGTGATATGCTCAAAAGCAGAGGAAACTAGCGACCACCTACTTGTGTATTGTAATATTGCAGCGGAATGTTGGGAGTTATTAAGGAGCTCTCTGGGGTGGCAGAGTCTTACTACGGAAACCTTGAAGAAGGTTTTTCAAAAGCTAGCCTATACCAAGGAAGAAGTCGGTTTTCTCCTGCATTTGGATAGTTAGTCCTTCCCTGGTGGTTTGAGAATTGTTGAAGGAAAGAAATAGAAGAATTTTTTCAGATAAAGCTGAGAGCTTGGATAGATTGAAATGGAGAGTAATTCATGCCATAGAGGAGGTAGTTGGAGCAATAGCCTCACTTTATTTCAACTCAAAAATTCCTTTCACCTCAGAGGATAAGAAAATTCAGGAAAGATGGCCAAGTATTTGTTTTTGGCCCATTAAGGGGCTGAGTTGGGTAAATCCAACAGTTTTTCCTTCAAAGGAGATCCAATGGGAGAAACCTCAAGAAGGATGGTGGAAGATAAATTTTGATGGGGCTTTGAAGGGTAATCCAGTGTCTTCAGGGGCTGGATTTATAATTCGAGATTGGAATGGGGACATGGTGGCTCTTGGTGCTAAGAAGTTACATAATGGTATGAACAACATGGTAAAAGCCTTAGCAACAACCTTAGCAATGAAGTGTGGTAAGAATTTGGGAGCCACTAGGTTACATGTGGAAGTGGATTTGATGGTTATTGTCTAAGTAATGATTATTGGAAGAATACGTGCTTGGCATCTACAAAATGTGGCAGACAATATTAGGGATGATTTATTATCCCTAGAAAGCTTTCAAGTAAGCCATATACGAAGAGAAGGTAATGTAGAAGTGGATATACTTTCAAAGTGGGAACTTTCCTTTGAGGAGGAAGGAATCATTAATTTTGAAGATTTTAGGGATGTAAGGTTGGAGGATTTCGGGTAAGAATGAAAGGACAACGCATTAATTGGAAAAGATGACGGACAAAGAATGGGGATTTGGAAAGGCCGAAAGGAGTGTGATAAATCAAGTGATGGAAGGGGAGTACACGGAACCATTAATGAGAATTGAAGGTTGTGATTTGGTTTATGTGGGGAAGAAATGATGTTTTCCCCACATTTCGAAGAATTTTTTAGAGAAGCTGCAAAGACTAGAGGTGGAGACGGTGTTTGAGTATGGAGGAAAACTTTACCTTTCGTTTGCAAAGGTCTTTGAATCCATTCTTTAGTGATGTGTCTCCCAAAAGGATGGAGGGGCTTTTCCTCATCAAAGATGAAAAGCTTATTTACTGTGTTCAAATGATAATGGGAAGTGACTTCGGAGCTTTGAGACATAGGTTGCAAACTAATTTAGATGTGTATTCCTTGATTACAGCCTAGGGTTTAGACATCGATGGGCCAGTGAAGGTGGTAAGGAAAATCTTGAAGAAAATTGTCCATGAAGACTTTTTAGTGGGTATTCAATCAATCTTAGAGTAGGCAGTCTCAAGAGTTGTCCTAGATATTTTTGAAGGCGTTTTTATGAGGAAAGGGAGCTGCTATATGGGAACTCAGGTTTAAAACCATTCATTTGATGGCCCGAAGGAAATCTTAAGGCAAGGTGTTAAGAGGAAGCCCGACGGGGCTAAAAGGCTCTCAAATTGTTCATTGACATTATGGAGCTAGATGAAGTCATAAAGAAGGCTAAAGCAAAGGTGCAAGGGAAGATAGTGCGTGGGAAGCGACAGAGGAAGCGTCTGAGGAGGAAGCAACGGAAACAAAAGAGGAAAAGGTAAATTCAAGAGCTGGTGGAAGAAGCATCGACGTCTAGAAGTGCACAGAAGAGTAGGACCCATGTTGGTCCCTACTAACTTTCTAAATAGAATTTAAGTTTATGTCTATTAGGGATGAAAGCTAATAGTGACAATTCGGGTAGTTTTTTGTAGTTGGGCAAAATTGTAGTGTTGTAGTTGAAGTTTTTAGTGGAAGGAAAATGTAAAATTGTAGTAATTTTGGGGCGTCTGAAGCAGCTTTTTGGAATGTTTATATGCTTCGTATCTTATGTTGGTTTTTTGGAAGGTTTCGATCTGAAATGTATGAACTTTATTTTCAAGCAATAAAATATCTCGTGTTACCGACCAAAATATATGTGTGTGTGTGTGTGTGTGTGAACCCCAATCCTAGTACCTACAAAATAACAAGAATAAACAAGTTAAACAAGAGATTGCAAGCTAAAACAAGGATTCCCCATGAAATCCATTTGCAAACTTCAAATTAGGAAGGAAAACAATGAAGAACACAATAAAAACAACAAAATAGATTGAATCCTAATTTAAATGTGCAAACTCATGATCCCATGGGGGAATTGGTGCCAATTTGATGTGAAAATTGGCCCTTTCCCAATTCCTAAGATGCAAGCTTGATATGTTGAAGATGGTTGATCCACTTTTGTTGATGAAGGATGAGAGCTCCAAGCCAAAATCTGCATAAACCTAGCTAAGAACTCAATGGCGATGGATAGAAATGGCTAAATATTTTAGCATAATAACTTTGCATAATTTGTGGATGATAAAATGAGGATATGAGCTCTTTATTTATAGAATGCCAAGATGGATGAATGTCCAAATTTGAGCAATGTGGACCAACATTCATCCAATGGCATGATGCCACTTGTCAATCTATGAATGGATGAGGGATGTGCAGATTTGGGATTGTGCCAATAAATGCATATTTTGAATTTCAAATTTGTTGAAATGACTTGTAAAAGGGAAGGGAAAATGCAATAAATGCCACTTGGCTCAGGAAAAGGACATGTAAGATGAAGTTATTTCCTTGTTGGATGTACATGTTGACTTGGAATTTTTGAATTCAAATTGAGAGAATATTCCAAAAGATGCCTCGTGAGGAAAATATAGATTTAATAAATGAATTCAAATCTATTTCATGCAACTCTTGCAAAATCTAGAGGATGGGACATGAGATGAGATTAAATTAATCAAGGGTTAATTAATTTAATGAGAGAGGTTAGATGATGTGACCCATTTGACTCAAATTTGTGGATTCATTTAAATCAAATAAGAGAGGAATATGATAAGAGACTAATTAAATAAGGATTTTGATTTATTTAATTAAAAGAGATGGTGTTAGATTAAATCAAATAAGGTTTTTATTTATTTAATTTAATGGATAGACTTTGGAGATTTCCGATCAAAATGTTCACTATTTACTAAATAGGATATCAGATCAAATGGATTGATTTAATTAACAAAGAGAGTGACTTAATTAGATAAAGTGATTTATTTAATTAAGGAATGAAAGTTGATGAATTTAATCAGATAAGGAGATTTGATTAAATGGTTAGACCGAGGGATGATTCAGGAAGAAATGATGTTAGTAGGTCAGGATCAAGTGCACAACGTCACTAGTATATCTTTGGCTATGTCCGTACGCCTTTGCCCCTTTGAAGCAATGCACCTCGTTGGTTCAAAGAATAAACGACTTCGCATCAAAAAGCCAAAAAAATGGCTATAAAACTTGCCCCAATCGCTAGCTGGTGAGTGCAACATGCCATTATAATGCCCCCCAGAAAGATTGATGAAAATTTAAATTTTTAAAGGATCTCAAGAAAAAAAGAGGGTAAGTACCAAAGGTCCTGAAAAGGTCCCGAGGCCAAAAATGCATCTAAATGCAATAAAACAATATGTAAAACAGTCTCAACTGACAACATTAGGTTTGGGGGATCCAAAAACCCTAGCAGATGCCTAATTAGGGCAAAACCCACTTTTGTGGGCTTGGGCAAGGGCCCAGGGTCATTTTCAAGTCATTTTCAAACACTTCCAATAGTAACCCCAAGATTTGGAAAGCCTCGACCTCCCATCTATATGGTGCAAACGATAGATTCCCCTACATGTTATTTTTGATCGACTTCTCGATAAAAATTCAAGTACACTGGCACGGCAATCTAGTGGTCCCACCGAAGCCGCTTTTTCATTTATTGTTTATTTAATGCTTCTTTTAAAGGTCGTACTTTTTGCAAGGTGCTTCATCATGGCGCTTAGAAGGAGGGCAACCTTGGAAATTTTGGTTTTTCAATGTTCCAAATAAATTTATTTGCCTATATACACAAACTTTACTGGACATTCATGAACTATCGTTATATATATGTTGATTGAGTAGAATAATCAAAGACTGAGATTTGAAGCATTGTATACAAGAGCTATCAAACTTTCGTATACAATGGCATTGAATCAATCCAAGTCTTAAAAGGTGTAACTATCTAAATACAAGGGTATTACTTTACATCATTAATTTTTGCAAAAAAAGAAAAAAAGGGGGGGGCTGATTTGTTTACATTACTCTCTTGATTGAAATACATTGAGCTTCTATTTTTATCATAACACAGTTATATTGGAAAACAGCAGGGTACTTTGTTCTTTATTGAAAACACATTTATATGGGAACGCTTTTATTGAAACGTATGTACAGATCAGCCTTATCTTTGCTTCCCCATTTTGCATACATGTCGGCCAAAGTATTTCTAACTATGACATCTAACAAAATTGCTCCATGTCTTATACTTTTCATGGATGTACATACCTCTTTTCAAGCTATTAATGCTGGGCACAGGCAGTAAAGATGTTGGTAAAGGTTGTGAAATTTGGCGGTATACCTGTTGTTCTAGTTTGTGCATATCTTGCATCTATTGTGTTCCATTTTGTTCATATGCTAACCTTGTTGTCTCAAGCCGTATCAGATTATGTGGAAAGTTGTACTCCTCCCAGTTATTATTATTATTATTTTAAAAGACTTGCATACTAAGTGATATGGGTATCGATATTCAATCTTAGGCTTTGATCTAAACATTAGCATTGTCAAATTGAACATTGTGAGCAACCTGCATTCTGTCGTAGCTGTGCATATGAAGGTTTTCTCTCTGTCTATTTATCTCTGGCTCTTTTTTTTATGTGTTTCCAAATAGCAAGCATTCCAACACAGACTTCTTTTAACTATACATAATTGCATTTAAATTTGTCCCACGTTGTATAGGGAAAATTAATTGAAAGGGGACTCTTTGTTCAACTTTAATCGAAGAGGATTAAGTACATATAGGAAACACTTGCTCCAATCCTGGGGCAGGAAATGCATACTATTGATTCTAGTTGGCTAGATAGGTATTCTCGCCCAGGTATGATCATTGGAGGGTGACTAGATCCCATCACCACTGTTTGGTCTAATCAACCTCCTCTTAACCCACATGAGCATGATTACCAATTTTCCAAAGGATATTAAATTGCTTATCTGGGGAATATATTATTTAGCGCTAGTACATCTGCCAAATGCATTAGCTTGAGAGTTTATATAGTCGTTCCAGTAAATCCATTTTGTGCTTATCTTGCAAACTAATGTGTTCCATGAGATAGCATTGAAGTGTTCTGTCAAATAGTTCACATATCCATTTTGTGCCTATTCTCCAATAGTAAACGTGCCTTCTCTATGCTTTCATTGTCATACAGGTTGGGAGGATGCTAGCAAAGGCTGAGTTTACAGGCAAGTGGATCTACTGCAACTGAATCAACGATCTCCCCTGCTTCCAAGCCTGCAAGGTCAAATCCTTTTGGAAATGCTCAATCTAGGTAGCAAGTGATTGTTGAAAGAGAGGGCAAGCCTAAAATTGAAGTTCTTAGGGAGAAAGCTAAGAAAGACTAGAAATATTCTACAAAAATCCCGCTAGAGAAGGTTGCAGAGTACATCTTTACACATGGCATGTTAAAGTCTTTTGAAAGACATTTTGGTCGTTGCCTTTCACTTTTTGTTTTTTTTTTAACACACTATTCACTGTTACATTCACTATTAGACATGCTATTCACTATTCACTTCATTACACATGTTATTCATTGTGATAAAAATCAGCTATATGCCTGCCAGTAAGGTTCCAAAATACGGTTTACACCTGCTAGTTGCATTTCTTTATTCGCAGGTACATTTACTTCTCTACCCAAAAATGATGCTGACATCCACACAACTTGACATATTTTCATCTGCATTTTGATATTCAACTATGGCGGGTGTCAGGAAAGTTCAGTATTTTGTTTACTCCATCTTAAATGCTCATGGATCTCTGACTATTGTTTGTTGTTGACAGGTGCGTCAGGTGGTAGTTTGTTCGCAGTCTATTCTACATATGCAACGTAACAATCAATCACTTCTTTGTCGATCTATCTTAATTAACTAGAGCACTTTAAAAAATTTGATAAAATCTGTCTTAGATTGTATCAATCACTTCTTTGATTTCTTTGTTGAGAAGCTTTGCTAGCATAGATTTGAAATTATTATCATTGAATGCTATTCGCAATCACATCTTAT
>VDFB02000017.1:131435155-131469103 GCA_007258455.2 Sequoia sempervirens
GATGAAATTGTTGTAGAACTTACATTCACTTTTCAATATCCACGTAAGTAATACAAAACACTATAAATTCCCATAGCATAATTAAAGTTACTGCAAATATTGCTATGCATATAATTACATTGTTTTATTTTTATTACCATCTTCACATAATATAAATAAGTATTTCTATATTTACATCTAAAATTTATCGCATGCAGGTGAATGCTCAAAATTCGTATACTTCTAAAACAACTAGCAGCAATGAAGATCCAACACCAACAGCCACTACTCAACCAAAGTTGAAGGACAAAACGGAATACTTTTTTCCAAAGTATGATGAACATATTTTTCCAAAGTCTACCAATGGTCATTTCCAAATCCACTTCTACTAAATACATCCTTACAATTGATCCATGCCAAGAACATGAACCAAAGCATATTGAAGACAACAACATCCAGAAACAAGATCAAGTGTCCAATCCATACAAGATGTCGCAAAATGATGACCATATCCATATATCACCTACTCCTCCCTCTACCCATGAGATGCTTACTCCCACTGCACATGTAAATGTTCTTCAAAAACAAAAAAGCCTCCTACCCTAAACATCATTATCAATGAGAAAGAGTCCTCTACTCTAAATTCCTAGTTATAGCTCAAAGCAAAGAGGATCCAATAGAATTTCATAGCAATTCATTTTATACCAATTAAAGAACCCAACCATTAAAGTGATAACTCTACAACACTATCAGGAACTTTGTCTAGTGCAACACCCACATAGGGAGAATGAAGGGTCCTTATGATAAACCTGCTATCAATGCTACAACTATACATATAATTAATCATCCCACCCACAAATTGTGCCCAACCACATGAGCATAACATTTATCAAAGAAATTAACAAATGATTGAGGTGGACAAATAAAATGCAAAAGGATACCCAAAAAAAAAAAAAATCATCCCTATCAACCACCATTTGTCAAAGAAATAATGGTGGAAAAGCAAGAGGGGAAGGTCATCCATCAAAAAAAGTCCGGAAGTACACAATAAAGCTTCAATAGTGGCCCACAATATATATATGGAAATAAATGTCCCAATCAAATCTCCATATCCACCCACCATTGCAAATCCTCCCAAGTTTGGAAACCCAAAGATTCCAAACTGTGAACCAAACAATCTACATCTCATATCACTCAAAGTACTCCACCATCAACTTTGAAATCTATGATATCCAACTCTCACATAAATCGTGTGTTGACAACAACTCTTTATCATAAGGACTCTACTGGCTCCCTATTGCGATGTACGCATCTAGATGATGTTAACTCCAAAGTACTCTATAGAAAACCACTAATGGTGTCACTTTAGGCAAGTACCATACAAAAAATCCAACAGACAAGAGTCATGTCTGTAATGAAACATCTACATGTGCCAAATCAGGTATAAGCATCTCATCCCATCCAAAATAAATCCACCACTCCATCCAACTAATCCATAAAAAAATGCATACATCCATGAACCACCGATCAAATGAATGCTCCCCCATCGCCATCCATATTCCAAATCATCTTGATCTTGGTCAATTTAAAGTTTAAAGTTTACACTTGCTTTTGGTAAATTTCTTGACATGGGTCATTATCACTCATGCTACCCACCATTATCTTAGCCATCAACTATTATCCAAATGACCATCCTCAATCCAAATTAGTTTTCTTACCACAACATAATCCCTACCCTCCTTTGCATACCTAAAATATCCATTCATCTATTCATTTACCCATGCATCCGCCCATGCCCCTATATCCACCAACTCATGATACATAGTTATAATTATGTATATATTTGGGAGAATGAAAATTGTAACATTTGCTATATAATTCATACAAAATTGTATAGATTTTACACTATAGTTATTCTCCATGCTTACTGTATATATTTTACAATATGTTTTAAGCTAATTTCAGCATTCAACCCAACTATTGAACAAATTGTACGTTTACTTCTTTACTTTGACAAACAAATGGTTATACAACCATTATCTTTTTCATAATGTCTATTTACTATTGTCAAATTTAATCTTTGCTTGTTTTGATATAATACAAACAATATCGTACAACTATTAATTTACACTCTAATCCCATTAATACTTCACTATACTTTTCTATCGGCGTACCCCTTGCACCCCCTCTGGTGCAAGTGCTAGTTTAATACATGAATACTGTTTTGTAAAACTACAGATTGTAAAACACAAGGTGTTGTAAAAACAACCCACTCATAGTTGTATAACCAGATCTATAGTTTTGAAACACTACTATTGATTGAAAGATATTTTGTATTATTCTTGATTAGTGTTTATTGGAAGTATTTTGTAGTACTCTAATTACTTTATTACTGTTTATTACTATTGCTTCAATGTTCATGACACAATCTACTGAAAACTTCTTGCTCATTCATAGCTTGTTAATTGTACCTGTAATAGTGTATTGTATATGTCTGATGTTCTTCACCTTGAAATGTACATATTGAAATGTTTTATTTTGTGGATTGTTATTTACTTTTGAAACTCATCCATAAACATAAAAACTTCATTACCACATGTTTGTCCCTTTATCATTTGAAAGTATTCAATACATTCAAAACTATCCTTTAGCATGCAAGAAATCAGGCAGAATTCCAAAAATATTTGTTATGAGAATTGTATGACATGCTAGTAATAAAAAAAATGAGGACGTACTAGAAAGTGTGTAATAAAAAAAAAATCAGCTCTAAAAACACTTAGAAATAGGCAAATCAAAGTGAACAAGATAGATAATGTATTGATTGAAGAGGTTGTTCCTGCTTATGAGAAGTGGAGGAAGGAGCATGTGTAGTATGTGCAAGGGACAAATGACAATGCAAAAGTGGATTAACTCGAAAGGTTTTCTATTGCATATGAATTTGTGCAAGCAAAGAGAGATGATGTTATAAGTGGAGTTGAACAAATGAAGGTAAGCATTCTTGAAGTTAGCAATTCCATGGAACAAATACAATTGGAAATGGATGATAAGGAAAATACAATATCGGATCCAAGTGCATAAAAAAGATAATCAGTTGAGTAAAGACATGAAAGTCTTATTCAAAAAGGCAAACAAGTTCCCTAACTAGCTTGCAAAAAAACACATCTACATACTCTAATCATAAACATACTGCAAAAACAATAGTTGGAAATGCTTAAAGTGGAGGAGAACAACCGAAGACTAAAATTAACCACTTAGAAAAAGAATTAAAACACAAAAAAGTTGTCACTGTGAAAAGAAGAGGAGCTTAACGCTGTTCAGAGAGAGCTACAATCTAAAAGACATGAATTTGATAAAACAAAGACAACAATGGAAGGTGTTGCACAACTGATTGGTCAAAAGTCAAAGGTCTTGTTGCACAACTGATAAACGTCAAAAGTCAAAGGTGTTGTTGCACAATTGATAGGTCAAAAGTCAAAGGTGTTGTTACACAACTGATAAAAGTTTAAGATGCCATAACAATAGCTGCATTAGAGGTTGGCAGAGGAGGTAGTGGATACAAAACAAACATGAAAGCTCCCACTTGAAATAAGACATCTACATACAAGAGTAACGATTATCTCTTTAAACAAAATCCAAGCCCATAACATTTCCTCCACAACTCAACAAACACGAGCCAAATTGTTGAGCAATAGAAACGCAAGGCTGCCACTATCTCTTGTTGCATATGAAGATGAAATTGAAATAGCTATACAATTTGTTATTTCCTAGTGCATGAGTTTGCACCAATTCAAATGTTGCTAAGGGGACGTTTTTCAGCCAAGTGGTCTTCCTATTGGCGGAAGTGAATGGCGAGAAGGTGAATTGTATGGGCTTGGATTTTGTTTAAAAGGATAATTGTTACTCCTATATGTAGATGTCTTATTTCAAGTGGGTGCTTTCTTGTTTGTTCTGTATCCACTACTGTATTACACAAATTCCCTCCACCAACCTCCAATGCAGCTATTGATGTGACATCTCATACTTTTATAAGTTGTGTAACAACACCTTTGACTTTTGACCTATCAAAATGCTTTGCAGGACCATTATAAGTAAGGTGAACATTTCTTGCAACTATTTTCTGCATTTGCAAGACCATTATAGGTAAGTTGAATTATTTTGAATTTCATACATTGTTTTTTTACAACGTGCATAACATAAAGTGGTCATTGAACAGGAATTGAGAAGTGAGTGACAACCCTATGTGTTTTCCATCATACTGTTAGAATATATTATTCTTATATTATTTAATGGTCAATGTTATGTTTAGTCTTTTTTGTTGTTACTGTTTCTACAGTAACTTTTAGTAGGTAGATATATTTAATATCTACAGTGCTTTATGCACTCTATAAAATGTAAACTTTTCTTTATGTTAATGTAAGAAGTTTTTTACCATTTCATGGTATCAGAGCAGAAAACAAACCCTAAAAAATTCGTGGGTTTTATCAAAAGGTCATAATTCGAATTTTTTTCCGTGCTAGGGTTTCTGGGCCCCAAATTCGCGTCTCTAGGGTTTCTGAAAACGTCTGTGTGCCCTAGCCGCGTCTTTTTTCTGGGCGTTTTTTTACGTCCTCTTCTGGCCGCGCGTTTCTTCTTCTGCACTTTTCTGGGCGCGATTTTTTTTAAATCGTGTTTTTTGAGGACGTGTTTTCTTTGTCTGGCCGCGCGACATCTGTTGGGCAAGCGTTTTTTGCTGGCCGCGTGGTCTTCTGAAACGCGTTTTCCGCGTTTTTCTGCTTCTTTGAAACGCGTTTTTTCCTTGTCCTTGGATGTGCGGATCTATTTTCTGTGTCTTGGACGCGATTTACTGGCCAGATCTGGTGTTCTTCGTCTTTTATTTGGCCGCGACTTTGTTCTCCACTTTCTGGCCGCGATTTCTCATCCCCAGCTGTACGCGTTTTCTGCACATTTCTGGTTTTAAAATGGCGGCCTAGGGTTCCGTACCTTTGACTAGGGTTTTGACCCGTTATCTGAAGTCGAAAAATTATTTTTATTTCGATTCCCACCGGGTTTTTCGAGATCTCATCCGGTCGCCGCCCATTTTTTCTGGGTACCTCATTTTCTGTGCATCGAAATTTGTGCCTCAGTTTGAGGTCAAATTTTTTTCTGATCGCAGATTCCTTCTGGGTTTTGCAAGATCTCAACTGGGTTGTCACTAGATTTTTCTGGGTACCTCGTTTTCCGTGCCTCAAAATTCGTGTTGTCAAAATTTTCTGGGTATTCTTCCATCCTTCTGGGTTTTTATTTATCTTTTCTGGGTTTTCAGTAAAACCTCAAAATCCATGTTCGGGTTTCTGTATTTCTGTTTTCTTTGCATTATCTTGCCTTCACCAGTTTGACCGCGAGGTACGTGATGGCATCTCTCACGAACATAATGCTCGAAAGCAGCCAAAAGTTCAACGGGAAGAATTACAACACCTGGAAGCAGCGTATGTTGACGATCTTTGAATATCGTTGTCTCGATCAGGTCGTCTTGGGGCACTCACCTCGACCCACTGTAGCTGGAAAGGATCAGGACAAATGGGATGAACGCAACCGAGAAGCCGTCATGCTCATCAAGCTATCTGTCACTGACGATCAACTGCCACAAGTGCCGTCAGGAAAAACAGCTGCTGAGGTATGGACAACTTTGAAGGATCTTCATGAAACGTCAGATAAAAGTCGTGCATTTTTTCTTAAAAACATGCTTTTTTCAATAATGATGGACGAGAAGCACACTACTCTTCAAGAGCATCTGACAAAGATCAAAGAGATTCGAGACCAGTTGGAAGCCATTGGACGAAAGATGGAGGAAGAGGACATGGTCGTCATTACTCTTAAGAGTTTGCCAAAATCTTACGAGCATTTCATTGAGACGCTCAATATTACTTCAACAAATGTTGACTTGAAGTTTCCAGACTTGTGTAACAAGCTTCTACAACAGGATCGTTGGAGACAGCAGTTTGGAAGCAGTGCCAGTTCGTCCTCCACAGAACAGGCGTTCTCAGCCAAATCTTCTGCTAAGAACAAAGGGAAGCCTCAATCTTCTCAGCCAAAAGGCTCTGGTTCTTCACAGGACAGCAAGAAGAAGAAGAACGTTCAGTGCAATTATTGCCACAAATACGGTCACATTAAGGCTGATTGTCGCACTCGGATGGCTTCTGAACAAAAGAAGCAGGGAGGATCTCAACAAAAGGCACATGTCGCTGAGCACACTGAGCAGAAAGAGTCTGCATTCTATGCATTTATGGCCAAGAGAACTGCAGATCCGGTACATTCTTCTGCCTGGTATATCGATTCCGGGGCTTCGCGGCATTTTACTCATCGTCGGGATTGGTTCACAAAGTTCGAACCCTTCTCAGATTCTGTCATTTTCGGAGGAGGTGAAGAGTACACAGTTGCTGGTAAGGGCACTGTCCAGATTCACTCAGGAGGAAGAAATTTACTCTTTCTCGATGTCTACTATGTTCCAGGCATGGAACATAATCTCCTCTCCGTCAGTCAGATCATGCGGCATTCTCCCCAGTTGGATGTTGTTTTCAGCTCGTCCACCTGCAGCATCGTTGACAGGGAGACTCGTACTACAATTGCTATGGGACTTGAGGATCACGGTCTGTACAGACTTGCTGATTCTGGTGATTCTCAAGAGCACGCTCTCGCAGCCCGAAGTACAACCATCAGCAAACTTTGGCATCAGCGTTATGGGCACTTGAATGTCCACTACCTCTCTCAGTTATCTCGGGAGGGTCTTGTTGCTGGTCTACCTGAGATCCAAACTACAAATCATGGAGTTTGTGGAGCTTGTCAAGCTGGCAAGCAGCATCGGACACCGTTCTCGGATGGTGATTCTTGGCGAGCCTCCAAGGTACTTCAACTGGTTCACGTTGATGTATGTGGGCCAATGAATACTCCTTCTGTTACTGGGTCCAGGTACTTTTTATTGTTTGTTGATGATTTCAGTCGGAAAATGTGGGTGTATTTTTTGAAACATAAATCAGATGTGTTCAGTACATTTCAGCAGTATAAGGCCTTAGTTGAGAAGGAATCCGGTTCTCACATTGTTACTCTAAGGTCAGATAATGGGGGGGAGTTTTGTTCAGCTGACTTCTCTTCTTTTTGTGCTGCACACGGCATTAAGCGCCAACTTACCACACCCTACACCCCTCAGCAGAATGGTGTCGTAGAACGTAGGAATCGCACCATTACTGAGATGGCTCATTCTATGCTCGAGTACAGAAATGTACCTAAGAAATACTGGGCTGAAGCAGTCTACACTGCAGTCTACCTCCTGAATCGGTCACCTACACAGGCCGTTAAGAAGATGACTCCAGAAGAAGCCTGGTCAGGACGCAAGCCTAAGCTGGGCCATTTGAAAGTCTTCGGTTCAACCGCTCATGTATGGATTCCAGATGCCAAACGTGCCAAGTTGGACTCCAAGAGCCAGACACTTATGTTTACTGGCTACAGCGACAATCACAAAGCTTACAGGTTGGTTGATGTGGAGACAGGTCGTCTCATATTTAGTCGTGATGTTGTGATTGATGAGACTATTGGTCCCTTTGTTCCTACAACAAGTCCTGCGGATCAACCTACGAAGGTTCCTGATAAGGGTGTTCGTCTTCCTCTTGGTTCCCATGATGGGAGGGCTTCAGAGCATTCTGACTCTGAAGATGAGGAGTCTACTGGTCCTGAGCTTGCACCACCTGACTTTCCTCAGGATTCACATCCAGATGACCTTGTTCCAAACATCCTAGGCGATGCTGTTACTCCTATTCCAGATGTTGGTACTTCTACTCGTCGGCCTAAGTGGTGGGCCAAGACAATCGGCGATCTTCATGATGATGAACTCATTGAGGGTAGATCAACTCGTAGCAAGAGCAAGCAGCAGTCCACAGTCAACTTCGCTCTTATGGCCAACATCCACATCGTCTACGAGCCTCATACATATTCAGAGGCTAAAGGAATTCCAGAGTGGGAACAGGCTATGCAGACAGAATATCATAGTCTCTTGAAGAATCACACCTGGGTTCTTTCTGATCTTCCTCCTGGGAAGAAACCTATCAGTTGCAAATGGGTTTACAAGGTCAAGTATCATGCAAATGGTACTTTGGATAAGTACAAGGCCAGATTGGTTGCTCGGGGATTCACACAGCGGGAGGGCATTGACTACGAGGAGACTTTTGCTCCTACTGCCAAGATGAGCACAATTCGTCTTCTTCTCGCTATTGCAACCCAATTTGGTTGGACAGTTCATCAGATGGACGTCAAGAGTGCCTTCCTCAACGGTGATTTGCAGGAAGAAGTCTACATGACGCAGCCTCCTGGTTTCAAGGTTGCCGGCAAAGAACATCAAGTGTGTAGACTCGTGAAAGCGCTCTATGGACTGAAACAGGCTCCCCGTGCATGGTACTTCAAGATTGATCAGTACTTGGTTGATCATGGTTTTCAGCGCAGCCCTTCTGACAGTAATCTGTATGTCAAACACTCTGGTGATGATATTCTATTTCTTGTTGTCTATGTTGACGATTTGATCATTACTGGTAGTTCAACACATTTGATTGCGGCAATCAAACAAGCTTTGTGTCAGGCTTTTGACATGACAGATCTGGGGCTTCTCCATTATTGTTTGGGTATTGAAGTTTGGCAGACCAATGGTAGCATCTTCATCTCTCAGTCAAAATATGCCAGAAGTTTGCTTGACAAATTCCGAATGCAGGACTGCAAACCTGCTTCCACACCCATGGAGAAGGGGCTGAAGTTGTCAGCCAACTCTGATTCACCTCCGGTCGATGAAACGACCTTCAGGCAACTAGTGGGTAGTCTCATCTATCTCACTGCCACTAGACCTGACATCAGTTTTGCAGTGAGCTACATCTCTCGCTTCATGACAGCTCCTAAAGCTGATCATTGGATTGCAGCGAAGCGGGTGCTGAGATATGTTAAGGGCACTTCCGACTATGGCATTTTGTATGGCAGATGCAATGATCCAATGCTGATTGGTTACACAGACTCAGATTGGGCAGGTTCAGTGGATGACAGAAAATCTACTTCTGGGTATGTCTTCAGTTTGGGTACAGGTGCTGTTACATGGACTAGCAAGAAGCAACAGGCAGTGGCTCTTTCCTCGACAGAAGCTGAATATCGAGGAACTGTTAAAGCAGCATGTGAGGCAGTTTGGCTTCGTAGGATGCTTTCTGACATGCACATGTCACCAGCAGGACCTTCTCCCTTGTACACTGATAACCAAGGGGTGCTCAAACTGGCCAAAAATCCAGTCTTCCATGAACGAACCAAGCATGTTGAGCTTCATTGTCACTACATTCGCCAGCTGGTAGAAGACGGACCAGTTCAGCTGCAGTATGTTCCGACGGCGGATCAGACTGCAGACATTCTCACCAAGTCTCTGAGCCCTGATAAATTTGTAAAATTCAGGGGGCAACTTGGTGTTGTTGACGGATTGACCATTAAGGGAGGGTGTTAGAATATATTATTCTTATATTATTTAATGGTCAATGTTATGTTTAGTCTTTTTTGTTGTTACTGTTTCTACAGTAACTTTTAGTAGGTAGATATATTTAATATCTACAGTGCTTTATGCACTCTATAAAATGTAAACTTTTCTTTATGTTAATGTAAGAAGTTTTTTACCATTTCACATACAACTATTATGTGCATCTTTTGTTGGAAACGTATGGTGAAATTGAAATGGAATGTTTGCTGAAAATAAGGGTTGTCATAAAATATGAAGGTGAACTTCAAAATGTTGTTTTGTTATAGTGTGCATAAAAGAAAATGACCATTAAATAAGAATTGAGGAGCGAGTCACAACCCAGTGTGTTTTCCATCATGTAACTATTATGTGCATTTTCTATTCGAAACGTATGACAATATTGAAGTGGAATGTTTGCTGAAAGTAAGGGTTGTAAAATATCAAAACATTGTTTTGTTAGAGTGTGCATAACATAAAGTGCTTATTGAACAAGAATTCAGAAGTGAGTCAAAACCTTATGTGTTTTCCATCCTGCAACTATGTGTATTTTGTATTCCAAACATATGAACAAATATTGAAATGAAGTGTTTGCTGAAAGTAAGGGTTATAAAATATGAAGGTGAATTTCAATACGTCATTGAATAAGAATTGAGATGTGAGTCACAACCCTGTGTTTTCCATTTCTTGCAATTTTTTTGTTTATTTTCTGTTCCAATCGTATGACGATATTAAAATAAAATGTTTGTTGAAAGTAAGGGTTGTCATAAAATGTGAAGGTGAAGTTCAAAACATTGTTTTGTTACAATGTGCATAACAAAAAGTGATCATTGAACAAGAATTCAAAAGTGAGCCACAACCTTGTGTGTTTTCCATCGTGCAACTATTATGTGCATTTTGTGTTTCAAACATATGAACAGATATTGAAATAGAATGTTTGCTGAAAGTAAAAGTTATAAAATATGAATGTGGGCTTAAAAATATTGTTTTGTTACAGTCTACATAAAAGAAAGAGCTCATTGAATAATAATTGAGAAGTGAGTTACAACCCGGTGTGTTTTCGATCATGCAAGTATTATGTGTATTTTCTATTTCAAATGTATGACGAAATTGAAATGAAATATTTTCTGAAAGTAAGGGTTGTTATAAAATATGAAGGTGAAGTTCAATACATTGTTTTGTTACAGTGTGCATAATAGAAAGTGGTCATTGAACAAGAATTGAGAAGTGAGTCACAACTTAGTGTGTTTTCCATCATACAACTATTATGTGCATTTTGTGTTCGAAAAATATGAACAAATATTGAAATGAAGTGTTTTGCTAAAAGTAAGGGTTATAAAATATGAAGGTGAAGTTCAAAACATTGTTTTGTTACAGTGTGCATAACAAAAAGTGGTCATTGAACAAGAATTGAGAAGTGAGTTACAATTCAGTGTGTTTTTCATCATGCAACTATTATGTGCATTTTGTGTTCAAAATATATAAATAGATATTGAAATTGAGTGTTTTGCTGAAAGTAAGGGTTATAAAATATGAAGGTGAAGTTCAAAACATTGTTTTGTTACAGTGTGCATAACAAAAAGTGGTCATTGAACAAGAATTGAGAAGTGAGTCACAACCTAGTGTGTTTTCCATCATGCAACTAATATGTGCATTTTGTGTTTGAAACATATGAACATATATTGAAATGGAGTGTTTTGCTGAAAGTCAGGGTTATAAAATATGAAGGTGAAGTTTGAAACATTGTTTTGTTACAGTGTGCGTAACAAAAAGTGGTTGAACAAGAATTGAGAAGTGAGCCACAACCTTGTGTGTTTTCTATTGTGCAACTATTATGTGCATTTCGTGTTAAAAAAAAATGAACATATATTGAAATTGAATGTTTGTTGAAAGTAAGAGTTATAAAATATGAAGGTGAAATTCAAAACATTGTTTTGTTATGGTTTGCATAAAAGAAAGTGTTCATTGAACAAGAATTGAGAAGTGAGTCACAACCCAGTGTGTTTTCCATCATGCAAATATTATGTGCATTTTCTATTCCAAACGTATGACGAAATTGAAATGGAATGTTTTCCGAAAATAAGTGTTGTTAAAAAATATGAAGGTGAAGTTGAAAACATTGTTTTGCTATAGTTTGCAAAACATAAAGTGGTTATTGAACAAGAATTGAGAAGTGACCCACAACTTTGTGTGTTCTTCATCTTGCAACTATTATGTTCATTTTGTGTTCAAAACATATGAATAAATATTGAAATTGAATATTTGCTGAAAGTAAGGGTTGTTATGAACTTCAATACATTGTTTAACAAGAATTGAGAAGTGAGTGACAACCCTTTGTGTTTTCCATTTCCTCAATTATTTTTTTGCATTTTCTGTTCACAAAACGTACGGCGATATTGAAATGAAATGTTTGCTGAAAGTAAGGCTTATTATAAAATATGAAGGTGAAGTTAAAAACATTGTTTTGTTATAGTGTGCATAATAGAAAGTGGTTATTGAACAAGAATTTAAAAGTGAGTCACAATTTTGTGTGTTTTCCATCCTGCAACTATTATGTGCATTATGTTCGAAACATATGAATAAACATTGAAATTGAGTGTTTTGCTGAAAGTAAGGGTTATAAAATATGAAGCTGAAGTTCAAAACATTGTATTATTGCAATATGCATAACATAAAGTTCTCATTGAACAAGAATTGATAAGTGAGTCACAACCTTGTGTGTTTTCCATCCTGCAATGGTTATGTCCATTTTGAATTCCAAACATATGAATATATATTAAAATGAAATGTTTGCTGAAAGTAAGGGTTGTTAGAAAATATGAAGCTCAACTTCAATACATTCTTTTGTTACTGTTTGTATAACAGAAAGTGCTAATTGCATGTGCTTACATTTGTAAGTTTGACATAAATAAAAAGACTTGAGCTAGCATTGCCTACCATTATTTGATGACATTTGACATTGTTCACAGTGAAATTTTAAATGACAACAAAAAGTGTCATGAAATCTACAAGAACAGTCTTATACTTTTTAATTAACAAGGGTAAGCGCTTTTGACTTGGAGCTATGAATTGGTTAGGTCACAAATGGGGGACCTCATCCCTAATATAAATTATCAAAAACTACACCCCAAACAGATTGGAGCTTTGATGGCAAGATTAACAATACAACTTAACAATCACACCATGCCAATATTGGCAGAAGACCGTAGTTTTCAAACATATCAAAGTACTATAATTCCACACAATAATTGATCAATAATTACATGATCAAAGATAATGTAATTCCACATCATAATTGTTCAATAATAACATGATCAAAGATAATGTAATTCCACACCATAATTGTTCAATAATTACATAATCAAAGACTGAATGGAAAATGAATATTCTCAGCCTCTCATCCTCTCCTATAGTGCCTTTTATGTGCAATTGAGGAGATGGTAAGATAAAATCTTATAGGCTTCTTTGGGTCCTTGGCACTGACGGTGGGGTGATTCCACTTGCACGAGGGTTCAGGGAAGCCTCTGCTTCGACTGTTGCACTTTCAAAACCTTCAGCTTGTAAGAAACCCATGAATATAAATGCCTACGTTCAACAATTAATGTATGAATATAAGGAAAAGACAACATCAGATCTAAGCACAGAGAAAGAGAATCGGTAGTGGGAGAGATGAAAGTCTTATTGAAAAGGCAGGCAAATTTTGTAACACATTTCTATATACGAAATCAAATCATTCATATGTACCTATGGAGGAGAAATACTATTGAAAATAAATGAGAAGGAAAAGGAAAAATTAGACAAAACATGAAACGTCACAATAATCTAGGCCCGATTTTTTCGCTTTGACATAAATTGAAGGAAATTGAGAAATTGAGCAGGCTAGTGTCAAGAATCAATAAAATTGGGTCTGGGTTTTATTTGTGACGTTTGTTGAGTAGGCTAGTGTCAAGAATAAATAAAATTGGGCCTTGATTTTATTAGTGTCGTTTCTTCACACCTGCCACTTCCTTGTTCATCCTTGCCCTGTAACATGAAGAATGTTAACGTCACATCAAATTGAAATGCATGCAATGAATTCATTCAAATTATGAAAATACACGTTTAGAAGAAAATTTCAAAATTACCCTTTCTTCCACTTTCTTCCTCCGAAAGAACCAGGGATAGTGTGTTTTCCAATATACTGACAAAATCAACATATTCGTAACAGAAATGAAATTTTCTAAATGAAATCACAGACACTCTAAAATATGAGCAACAAGCGACTGCAACGACACATATTACAGATAACCATGAATGCATACTTTAAAAAGGAAAGTGCAATAAAGCGAGAGTTTCCTATTTCTCAAAAGATTTCTGCCCAGGAAAACGATCTCCCCACACACTCTTTCTTCTTGCTGCCTTGTTGAGACACATTTTCTTGTCCCAAATGCACACTAACTTGCTCGTGCCCACCACTTCCTTCTCCATCCTTGCCTTCTAATGCCAAGAATGCAAACATCACATCAAATTCAAATACATGCAACCAATTCATTCAAAATATCAAAATACACGTTAAAAAATAGATTTCAAAATTACCCTTTCTCCCACTTTCTTCCACTTTCACTTTCCAAGTACGCATCTGTGGTTGCCTGTAATATGTAAAAAAATTGCAAGTGTTATGGGATAGTTAAAGTTCCAAAATTTATTGCACCATCTGTTGTAAGCAAGCATATAGTTTTTCAGTCATAAGAAACAAAATTTTAAGGTGGACTTCCTTACATTCTTAGTGCATAGGAAACAAAAACTTTTGACAAGCAAATCGCTGTCAGGGGACAATGTGTTTTGCAACATTGCAAATAATGTCAATATTTTTTTTCTTGCAATCAGATGAAGATAGTGAAATGCCATTTTTACTATTACAAATAGCATTTAATACGATTATTCATTTGAAAGTATCCATGATGAGAACAATAGTTGACCTCAAATGATTTAAATGTCAACCTTTTTCTTTCATTTATAAGCAAGTTACCATAAACAATAAGACTTCAAGTGGCATTGCCTATCAATATATTTCAAATTAACATAAATAAAATGCATATTATAAACACATAGCCAAACAATTATTGCCACACTATGCATAACAAAAAGTGGTCATTGAACAAGAATTGAGAAGTGAGTCACAACCTTGTGTGTTTTCCATCCTGCAACTGCTATGTACATTTTGTGTTCCAAACATATGAACAAATATTGAAATAAAATGTTTGCTGAAAGTAAGGGTTGTCATACAATGAAGGTGAACTTCAAAACATTGTTTTGTTACAACTTGCATAAAAAAAATGCTCATTGAACAAGAATTCAAAAGTGAGTCACATCCCTGTGTGTTTTCCATACTGCAACTATTTTGTGCATTTTTTGTTCCAAATGTATGATGATATTGAAATAGAATGTTTGATGAAAGTAAGGGTTATTGAATACATTCATACTATCAATATAATTGCCGGTGGGGGATACATAAATGTATCTAAAATCAACTGAGGTATCACCAACCAATTGGGTTCTCATAGTGTAAGTAACCAAAACGTTTTCATTACATTCATACTTTCTATATGTAATTGCAGGTTCAAAAACATTGGGTGTTATGAATCTTACAACCCAAATATTGTTTTCAAACCCTTTACAAGTAACAACCCAATTGGTTACTCACCCTTCAGGTGAATTTGGATAGTCTTATATATCCTTGACCTGCAACTCCCTGTAAAATGAGAAAACCCAAAACATAGAGTGTTTTCCAAGAACAATACTTGTTACAATGTAAAACGCATGTCTTAATCACAACAACCTTCCCTTTTGCAGTGAACAGATAGCTTCTCGCATAAGGCAAAAGAATGTTGGTGTAATTCGATGCGACGAGACACCTCCTTGCTTTCCTCGCCATGACATTTCCTCCCATTTGTCGATTTCATCACTTTTATCATTCATCTTGGCAGGTTGTACGCTATGCCATCTCCTCATGTATGTTTCTATGTACGTTGTTATGTATGCTTTTATGTGTTTTTGTATGTACATAGGTGTGTTTCATCAGGAGATTTGCTGTCTCCATACAGGGTTTTACAACATTGTGTGGGTTGAAGGTTTCATAAATCATGCACTCACATTCCACTTTGTTTTCCAACTGCAATCATATAGAGTTTTAATCATTGTTGGAAAACATTGGGTGTTTAAAAACATTGCCTTTCATTGCATTCGTACGATCTACATAACAAAAGCTTTTCAAGACGAATATTCATACTATTGTGTAAAATTCCAGGTTGCAAAACATTGGTTTTTCGAAATTTGCAACCCACACAATGTTTTAAAACCCTTTACAAGTGACAACCCAATCAATTACAAAGCCCTCACTTCAATTCCATTGGTTTTTTATCTCCCCCACTTGCTCTCTAACCTTTCGCTTTCAACCCGCAGAATGAGAAAACCCACAACACAGTGTTTTCCAATAACAATAATTGCATTAAAACATGTCTTAATGGGAGAAGCTAACTCATAGACAAAAAAAACCTATGTATGTAACATGATATCGTACCCCCCAATACCCCATGCCACATGGTGGACAAAAGACATCGATGAAAAGACTTGACGAACAACTAGCTGCATGTTGTCAGGTGGCATTGTTGGAAAAGGATGTGCGACCCAGTGGGAAAGTCAATAAGCTAGACAAAACACACCTAACATCGCCATTTTCCAGTTTAGTGGGTGCAAAGGGAGGAGGCACGGGTGAGGAAAATGGAGTTGTAGGCAGCCGAACCAGAGAAAACTTTTCATTTTTTATGTACATAAGTGTGTTTTTTCTACATTTTTGTTGCACCCAAAGAGCTAAAAGTCACCATTTGCGACATTTCATTTTGCACTTTGGTGGGGAACGCAGGCAACACAATGGAGGCCGAATGAAAGAAACACATTTGACATGCGCAATGACTAGCCAACAAATATGTATATCTGCCATTGTATATGCCATTTTGCCATTTTGTAGGAACTGTGAAACACAACTATTAAATGGGTTTTTGTGAAGCATTAAACAACAGTTAAATGGGTTTTCTAAAAAGCATTAAACGACTATTGGTTAACGAAAAATGGTTTTCATTGATGGAAAAATAAAATGTTTTGTTCAAGAGTGTAGGGTTTTGATATCAAATGCATAGTTGTTTCTATTTATGTAGAATAAAAAAATTCAAATGGAAATTCTTTTGCATTCGCCACAGTAAGCATCTCATTTATAAAAATATCATAACTTCTTAATGCAAAATAAAATTTGGAAGTTTAATTGACCAATACACTTGCAATTCAAGCTATGACAACTAGAATCACCTGTATTTAATGGAGCAGCTTCACGTCTCCTTAAGCGTCCTCAATCCACCTACCCTTGTTTTCTTCAATTTTGTTTCAAATATATCAACCACTTGGAAGGAAGACAAGTGTTAGCAATATATTAAATTGACAAATTAAAGACATTTGGTGCTACAAAGAATTCTTTTTATTCCAAATTTCACCAATATGCAATTTATATGTTGTGGTGAGTGCAAAATACTAGCTTGCATAGACAATAAACAAACATATTAAACTATACAATGGGAATTTAATTTCCAATTTAACCTATCGCTAACACTAGTAGTATATATCAACAATTATATCTGCCATTCTACCATTTTGCAGGAACTGTGAAGCACTGAACATTCATTTAGATATATAAAAAACTCATCTCTCCTAACATATGAAAGAGGCCATAACTTACAATAATCAATAAAGGTGTAGAAGACATACAAGAAGGATACCACGTACAACTATCAAACTTATGTTTATATCCCGTGTCTCTCAATGAACATCTAAATGACATATCAGTATCGTAACCATTGTTCAATGATATTGTAAATTGAACCATTACTTGTACAGACGACTGAAAAAATACAAATCATTGCAAGAACAAAGGTTAACAAGTCAACAAAAGCCTTGCTGATCACCTTGATTGACCAAAAAATAGCAGCTAATCTGCCAACAAAACACATCTATGTACACACAAAAATGAATAAAAACCTACACAAAAACATACATAGAAACATACATAGCATGAAATGAAGGAAAAATAGGATGTTAGTGCAAAAAAGAGAATTAGTTGGATGGAGACATGAGAGTCCTATGTGAAAAGGTAGACAAATTTTGTAAACAACTTATTAAAAACAAAACATTTGCATTCTCTAATAAAAAATACACTCTCAAAGCTGAGAACAGTATTTGGGTTGCAAGTTTCGTAACACATACTGTTTTCCAACATGCAAGTATATATAGACAACATGCTTCTAATGAAAACCTTAAAGTTTGTAGACAGTAAGAATGTACTAAAGTTCATTCACCTTCACAATTTATAACAACTCTTATAGAAAAAATTGAAATTCAATTTCGTCATATCATTTAAAAATAAATGCACAATATAATTTGCAAGTTGGAAAACACAATGTGGTTTGCCATTTATTTCATTATGTACATTCAAAGCTACGCAGTTGAGAGCACAGACAAGAATGTCTTGAAAAGCTTTTGTTAATTAGGTAGTAGGAATGCAATGAAAGACAACGTTTTATAAACACCCACTATTTTCCAACAACCATTAAAACTTTGAATGATTGCAAGTTGAAAAAACAGCGTGGGAGGTGAATGCATGATTTACGAAACCTCCAACCCACACAATGTTGTAAAACCCTCTATGGATAAAACTAATCTCCGGACAAAACGCATCTATTTACATACAAAAACGCATAAAAACATACATAACAACATACATAAAATGAAGAGCAGACATAATGTGGGACCTGCCAAACAGATGATAGAAGTGAAGGAACTAACAGACGAAAGGAAACGTCACAATGAGGAAAGCAAGGAGGTGTTCCGTCGCATCGAATTACGTCGACCTTTTTTTGCCTTGTGTGAGAGGCTATCCGTTCACCGCAGGAGGGAAGGGCATTGATGTGATTAAGATATGCGTTTTAGATTGTAACAAGTACTATTCTTCAAAAACACTCTGTGTTTTGGTTTTTCTCATTCTATAGGTTGAAAGTAGATCGTTGGAGAGCAAGGGGTGTTGCAGGCGGGGGAGACGACCAAGTGAGTTGAGGTGAGGGGTTTCTAGCCAATTGTGTGTACATAGGTGCGTCATCTCAGTTTTCCCGGCTTACTAATTGGGCTATTACGTCTAGAGGGTTTTACAAACTATGTGGGTTGTAGATTTCTTAAAACTTAGTGTTCTCCAATCCCATTACGTTCTTACTATCTAATTCACAAAAGGCTCTCAAGGCAATCACAAAACATACCAAATTGAGGTGAGGGGTGAGTAACCAATTGGGTTGTTACTTGTAAAGGGTTTTAAAACATTATGTGGGTTGCAGATTTCGAAAAACCAGTGTTTTGCAACCTGGAATTTTACAAAATAGTATGGATGCAATTTAGATAGTACAAACAATGTGAGTATGAGTTGTCATTTTCAGAGCTTTTTTTCTGGCACGGGAATTGGAGGCAGAATGATGTGTGCGTTTTGAGTTTGGACAAAGAAGGGGGAAAACACTTTGCGTTCCATGTCTGCACATTGAAAACTGAAGGTTGGAGTGCACATGTAGGAGTTGGAGGAGAAAACCAATGTTTTGAAACATGAAATTTAACAAAATGGTATGAATGTAATTTAGACAATACAAATGTAATGAAAGGAACCTTATAACAAAACTTACGCAAAATAAAAATTGTGTTTCTATTTCTTAATATGATCCAAATATACATGCACAGTATGATTGCAAGTTGGGAAACATAGTGGGAGGTGAGGTGACAACATGATTTACGAAACCTCCAACACACAAAATGTTGTAAAACCCTCTACACACTGAAGCTAAATACCTTACTGGCTATTTAGAAAACAGTGCCTATCACCACACTCCTACGGTCTAAATAACACAAAGCTTTTCAATAAATACATTCTGTTTTGGAAAATTCTAGGATACAAAACACTGTGTTTTACAAAACCTGCAACCCACCTAATGTTTCAAAACCATTTAGACACCAGTATTTGAGGGACGTTTAGGTGTGTTTTGTCTATTGCTTTACACGAATGCCTGCAACTCCATTTCCATTTTCCTCGGCCGTGATCCCTCCCTAGACAACAAGCTGCAAAATCAGAATGTGGAAAATGGCTAATGCGTCACAACGAGGAATGTGTTTGAGGGGTTTGGCCTACAACTCCATTTTCCTCTCATTTGTCGCCACCTACCAAACTGGAAAATGCAAATGTGGAAAATGGTGATGTTAGGTGCGTTTTGTCTAGCCTTTTGACTTTGTCACCGATCGCACATCCTATTCCGGTGATGGACACATGACGACACATAGCTAACCGTCCATCAAGTCTTTTTGTCAATGCATTTATCCACCATGTGGGATGGGGAATGAGGGTTATGATATAATGTTACATACATAGGTTTGTTTTGTCTACACTTTAGCTTCTCCCCTAATGGTATAATATACCAGTATTAAAGGCCGATTCAAATAATATACTAGTATTTGAGGGAACAACTGATAGGAGACAGTCTGTTTTCCAACACTACAAATAATGCGAATATTTTATTTAAATACAACAATGGAGGTGTGATTTTGAAGACATTCATACTATTATGTAACATTCCATGTTGCAAAATCATACGTGTTAAGAAGCAAGCAACCCACTGTGAGACAACCCCTTACATTTAAACAAGGAGATTCAAACAACAAAAACCCAACATTGTGTTTTCCAAATTACAATTATTTTGTGCACTTTTTTTTTTCAATCATGTGAAATTTAAACACAATGGAATGTGTGATTTTGAATACATTCATACTGTTTTGTAACATTCCATGTTTCAAAACTATAGGTGTTAAGAAGCCAGACATTGTGTTTTCCAACACTGCAAATAATGCGAACATTTTATTTAAACACATCAATGGAAGGTGTGATTTTGAAAACATTCATACTATTTTTTAACATCCCATGCTACAAAATTGTACGTGTTAAGAAGCAAGCAATCCATTGTGAGACAACCCCTTACATTTAAACAAGGAGATTCAAACAACTGAAACCTAACATTGCGTTTTCCAAATTACAATTATTTTGTGCACTTTTTTTTTCAATCATGCGAAATTTAAACACAATAATGGAATGTCTGATTTTGAAGACATTCATACTATTTTGTAACATTCCATGTTGCAAAACCATAGGTGTTAAGAAGCAAGACAGTGTGTTTTCCAACACTGCAAATAATGTGAGCATTTTATTTAAACACAACAATAGAAGGTGTGATTTTGAAGACATTCATACTATTTTGTAACATTCAATGTTGCAAAACCGTACATGTTAGGAAGCAAGCAACCCATTGTGAGACAACCCTTTACATTTAAACAAAGAGATTCAAATAACTGAAACCCAACATTGTGTTTTCCAAATTATAATTATTTTCTGCACTTTCTTTTCAATCATGCAAAATTTAAACACAACAATGGAAGGTGTGATTTTGAAGACATTCATACTATTTTGTAACATTCCATGTTGCAAAACCATATATGTTAAGGGGCAAGACAGTGTGTTTTCCAACATTGCAAATAATGCGAGCATTTTATTTAAACACAATAATGGAAGATGTGATTTTGAAGACATTCATATTGTTTTGTAACATTCAATGTTGCAAAACCGTACGTGTTAAGAAGCAAACAACCCACTGTGAGACAACCCTTTACATTTAAACAAGGAGATTCAAATAATTGAAACCCAACATCGTGTTTTCCAAATTACAATTATTTTGTGCACTTTTTTTTTCAATCATCCAAAATTTAAATGCAACAATGGAAGGTGTGATTTTGATGACATTCATATTGTTTTGTAACATTCCATGATGCAAAACTGATGTGTTAAGAAGCAAGAAATCCATTGTGAGACAACCCTTTACATCTAAACTGAAAGGAGATAGTGTGTTTTCCAACATTGCAAATAATGTGAGCATTTTATTTGTTCCAATCAGATGAAGAAAGTTAAATGCCATTTTGACTGTAGCAAAGAGTTGTTCAAAATGAGAATGTCAATGGGAAAATAAAATATTTTTTTTGCGTGTATGGTTTTGAGCTTTCTCTCCATTCCAAATTCTCATTTTGAAAACCCACCGACTCAATGTTTTTTCAAATTTGCAACCCACCGACTCTTGTTAAAAATTATGGATTTTTCTACAAAAACATGAATCACATGTAAGATCCAAACACCTCCAAATGAAAGGTACAACACCATAGTTGGGTTTTAGCAAATGAAAAGATTAGGATAAGAAGGTAAGGATAATGACACTCCTCACTTACATAGATTCTTGACCAATAATTTCCTTGATAACCCTATCAGATTTGAGATAATCTTGGCTAGCTTGTTTCCTACTGTACTACTTTCACAAAAACAAAGATTAAAGTGAATTTGATAAAAGAATTGTATAAACACTGAGCCTTATTGATGATACTACCCAATCTCAAATCTTGAATATGATCAACAAATTTGTTAATAACTACAAGAGAGTTCCTCTCTTATAACCACTCTTAAGCCTTTCCATATTACTAAAGCCTTTGCTTAATTGTCTATTTTGGACCTTAAACATTAGAAGCACCTTTATCAAAATCCTTGCTTGAGGAATGGAAAACTACATATTGCTCCTACAATACTTGGGTTGCTTCAAGGTGCTTCATTAAGATTCGTTACCCAATGTTGTTACTTAATTATACTAAATTCAAGTTGAGATAGTTTCCCCCCCTCTTTGTTTAGGTAAACTTGTGCAAAAGAAGAGAACAAATGTCATTAATGTAATGCTTGCATAACCAAGAACCTTTTGAAGATTCATTGATCTCTCTACAACCACAATCCTCACAAGGTGTGAAAAAAAAGTAATCTTGAAAGGAAATGCAAATGTGGGGTAACTTCAAGGAAGGCCTATATCATTTTTAAACTAGAGAGAACAACATACCATATTTTTAGAGAATAAGAACTATGAAACAAGGTGGTCCACCTTTTTTGTCCTCACAACAACAAATGATTCAATTGTAAGGGCCTTGGAAACTTGCTTTGCATATTGTATTGAATGTGAGAATTTTGTTTGGCCTAGCCAACCAAAACAAATTGTTGCATTTTAGGACCTTAGGAATTCCACCTGAGATTAAATGGTTGGTCTTTATTCTGCTACAATTTATGATTGTGAATAACCTTGTGCTTCCTTGATGAATGGCCATTGAAAACTAACAAGTTCAACACCTTCAACAATAATGCTACAAATGGTGATAATGGGAGCGAGTCAGGGTTTTTGAATTCTATTGCGATGAGCGAGAAAGGGAGCAGGTTAGGGTTTTTGAATTTTGCTGAAGGGGAGAGAGATGGAGGAGTAGATTCTGACAATGATGATGGTTCTTCGGGGTTTCTTGAAGCTCAGTGTGCGTATTTCATACTGGATGATGTTTATGGGAGGTGCTTTTGGCCTCTTTTTTGTTCATGTGGCTTTGTTCTTGTTTCAAAGCCCTGTTGTGATGCGCTAGTCCTTGGAGCCACTGATGGGTTTCAAGCTGGTGTTCTCTCTTTCTCTCTGGTGGGTGTGCCTATGCTGCTGTGTTCTTCCTGCCTGTTCACTTCTTCGTACGTGGGCCTAAGGTTAAGTTTGGCTTGGTTTTCCTTTCATGCCAACCCTTGTTTTTTCTGTCCTCCTGATTTATCTTCTTGGGGGAGGCTTTGTTCTGGTTGTGGCCAAAGATTATAACATCTTTCCTTGGCCTGTTGGTCTTGAGGTTGAATTGGCGGTTGAGGGGCCCCTTTTTCCTGTTACTCGGGTACTATTTTCTGTTGGGATAGTCATGTTGTCTCTTTCGGTGTGGGACTGTACTTTGGCCCTTGCTTATGGTGTGTGTGCTTTGGTTGGATGGTTAGCTTTGGGGCCTTTTTCTTTTCTTAGCTTGAGCTTCTTTTCGGCTGTTGGTTCCCCCTCTTCTGAGGTTATCATTGATCTGCTCTTTCTCGGTGCTTGGTAGTTGTGCCCTTGTTTTGTTCTGCATCCTCTCCTTCATGCTCTCCAAAGTTCGGTTGGGGACCTTGGTTTTGGTGTGGTTTGTAGATGCATGGGGTTCTACACTTCTTTGATCGAGTTTGGTTTCTTGGTTCTCCTCGAGTGGTGGTTGTTGAGTTCCTGCCTGGTCTCTAAGTGGATTGCTTCTTGATTTGGCTTCATTGAGCTTGGTGTGTTCAACGGTTTCAATGGTACTTGTAGGTGGTATGAAGGTGTTTGGTTTTGCCTATTTTTTTCCCATTGGAGCGGTGTTCTGAAGCACTTTAGGTAGTTCTATGAGTTGGTTAATCTGTGTGGTGTGGATGGACTATGTTGGAGAGGTCGTGCTTTTGCTGAAGTTTATGGAATCACTTCCTGTGAGGCAGTTTTGAACCTGTTTTGTAAGTTTTTCTGGTGGTGGGGGCTTAGCAATGTTTGGAAGCTGACTGTTTCTCTCTTGGGAGCTAGTGAGATTGATTTGCTCAAAGGTTTTACTTTTTGTAGCATTATTGACCTTTGCTCTACTTATCTGACTAACATGGCTAAGGGTTGTGAGACTCTTTGGTTGTCTATGGAGATGGTTGCTTTGTCTCTTGAGGGTGTTGCTTTTAAAGATATCTTCAAAAAGAAAAAATTATTGTATTTGATGGGGACGAGTTCAAAGTTTATTTTGAAGGCCATGTTGATTCGGTTGCCCTTTGGTCTCTTCTGGCTCTCTTTGCATAGTGTGTTAACTATGATGCTCTTCTGCTCTTACAACTTTGTGATTTTGTTGGCCCTCTGTTATGGTTGTGGTGGGGATTTTGGGCCTGTGGTGTTATGATTTTCCCTATTGGTATTGGGCCTTTTCTGCCTCTGCATGTTGGAGTTTTGTTTCGAGGGTTCCAAGGTTGTTGCTGGTTCCCCTTCAAAGATTAGTTTCTTTTGGAAGTGGTGGAGGGGGCTCTTCTCTACCTTGTTCATTATGATGGCTCAAGGAAGTTTGTATCCTCTCTTGGTTGAAGTGCTTTCCTTTGCTTCCTTCTGGTACCAGTTGCTTGGGCTGCCAACGGGTGTGGTGACAACCTTTTCTACTGGTGTGTTGGTTTCCTGTTTTGTGCTATAGTTGAGGTCTCCTATGGAGGTGGAGACTGCTCCTTCAAAGGCGAAGCCCTCTCCTTTTGAGGTGGAGTTGGTGGCTGTAGTTGAGGTGGGAAGCTCCCTTTTCTTCAGTTGGTTCCTTTTGAGGTGGAGCCGACTTGTGCATGAGATTGGTGGCACTAGTGGTTATGGTTCTCACTTCATCCTCTCTTTTAGAGGGGAGCTCTCTCCTATAGAGGTGGAGTTTGAGTTGGTGCTCAATTCGAGTTGGTACTTTTTATTGGCTCTAGCTCCTTAGAGTTTTGTTGAGCTCTCTCACTTCTCTATTGTAGTGGAGAGTTTTTATGTGTTGGTTATGCTCATTATTAGGGGATGGTGTTTTACAAGGGTTGTTGTTTGGGTGGTGCTGCTTTTGGGATATGCTCTCTCCTATAGAGGTGGAGAGGCAAGTTGGTTGATGGGGGCTCTCTACGCCACTAGCGCTAAGGTTCCTCTTAATCTTTCTTATGAGTTTGAAGAACAATTTGTCTTACCCACCTTGGGGTGGTTGCTATTTTAGGCTATGGTTTTGTCTATTTGGAGGATGGCTTGTTGGCCTATTTTGTTGGCTGTAAGGCCTAGTTCGAAAGTTGAAGACGACCCTGCTTGGAGGGAGTTAGTCCCATATTGGCGAAAATATGGAGTTTTTTTGCTCTAACCTATGTCTACTTTGAAACTTTCGGTGCTCAGTTTTACTGTCCTTAACTGTTATTTCTTGATAGTGTTGTTATGGTTTTGTACCTGCTGGACTTTGGTTGATCTCATAAATGGTCCGCATTCCATTTCGTGGATTTATTTTGGGGATTCTATTTTTTATTAGGTTGCTAATGGTTATGTGGTTTCAATTTTGGTTACTTGGCTTGCATGCCATTTTAGGCTCTGGTTTGGCCAGTCTGCTACTATTTTCTAGTGGTGGATGGTGTTGTTTCTTCTAGTATGTTTTTTTTAATTTAAATTTTCTATTGGTTGTCCTTGCTTTGTACCACAGGATTAGGGCCCTTCCCCTGCTTAACTAATCAAAAACAATAATGCTACAAGCAACATCTAATATCAACCACCAACCAACATCAACCATTCCACTTATACAAGCAATTAGATACAGTCATTTACATGGAATACCAACTATCAAATTGTTTGATTGCAACATTGAACACAAATAATCATAAAATGAAAACATGGTTGTACTATGATGTTAGCATATCACACATTTTATGAAACATGATTTCTTCACATGTATATCATTGCCACATAATAAACGGTTTTCACTCATACTTGGTCAAAGGTTAAACACCATTTATGGATTTTGGTAGCAAAGACAAACACTTCCTCTTCTTCATGATGGATCACTAAGTGTGATCCGAAATCTTGATTAAAAACATACATTGTTGAATCCAAAAGCTTGTTGTAATCAACTTCATGGACTATGGAAAACTCATACAATTATTGAAATGAAGAAAAAGGGGAGAGAGAGGGTGAATAATGTGTTCACCAAAACGAAGGTGTGATAAGCCTCTTTTTCTAATTTCATTCAAACATGCAATATATATAAAGTAGATTTGAAAACAAACAGAATTAACTATCAAAATGCAGATCTAGGAATGATAAAAAGATGTGTAGCTTTCACCAAAAGCTTCTTAAAATGGATCAACAAGGACTAATATGCCTATCTAGGTGTATAGGTAATGTGTAGGTGTATTGGGGTAGAATCAATGATTCATTGTTGACTGTCAAGGATTCATAGAAAGGTGACAAAAAGGGTGTATTAGGGCTAATATGCCTAGTTGGGCGTATGAGTCCCACTATTGCTTTTCAAAAAAGAAGGATATGAAATTGTTCTTCTATCTCTGCGCTTCCTTCCTATCTCTTCCAAACGTCGCTTCTGGATCCGAACTTGCGAAAAATATGCAAAACAAAAATGTTGGGTTGATTGTTTATGGGGGTTTGCCTTGGTCAAACCCCTAGTTTGGTAATTAAACCTTGATAAAAAAGCATAAATATGAAATGAAAATGTGTGTGAAAGACTTAATTATAATTGTGTCTAAGATTATGAGAGCTAAAATGCAATAAAACCCTACTCAAATGTGTAAGAATAGGATTCATAAATGAAACATGAAAATGATGATTACTTACTTTGGGGGATCTCCAATCACCCTAATAACCCATAAGAATGCATATACCTTCCTTTGGTTAGAAAGTAGAATGATAATGGAAGATGGGATCTCTTAGGAAACAAGTCATTAGACTTGGTTGAATGGCTAGGTGCATCTCCCAACCTAGAATCCATCATGATCATCCATAGGCATCTATCATCAATCCTTGACAATGCTTGATCATGAAATGAAAGTGAGCTTGAAGACCTGCAAAACAAATAGAATGATGCTCCAAGACTTGAACTTTAAATGCTTGCTTGAATTCTCCTTGCTTTGAATGTGATCTTATGTGAATCTCTCTTCTTGCTTGGCTAGTCTCTCCTCTAAAAATGATTTTGAACCTTAGTTTTTATAGGCATCCTATGTAATTTACTATTTATTAGATCTCAAATGTCAACAATTGCAAGATTTGAATTGAAAACTTTAATTTCCCACTCAAAACCAAAAAATAACCCCAAAAGGGACCTTTACGCCCACTGTGGTGTATGGTTCCCACCTAGGGGGACCTATACGCCCAAGGTGGCGTATGGGTCCCACCCTAGATTTTTGGGGTGAGAGAATGTCAGGGGATTAAAATATTAAATGCATTCATTGAATTTATTGGGATTTTAATTGGAATAGGCCTTGGGATACATAATAAAGGGTCTTAGGGGCCTATTAATGATGACTTAAAGGACATAAATGCAAGAGCACTAAGATAGGTCCAAACTGAGTGTGAAATTGTACTATCTCCAAGAAGGGAGTATCATTTTCGACACTACAAATATTAATTGCTTCTAATTACTTGTGGTACTTCTAAGCATCTTTGAAAACATAACCATGTTCCTAGCTCTCCTTGTATGCACAATATTGTTGCATGTGCATTTGCATAGTCATACACACTCCTGTAACTCAGATAAATCTATGATAGCAAGTTCTCTAGATGACTTGTGGTTATATCCATAGCAATATTGGGCTTAGGTAAGTCTCCATACTAGATTGCAAGTTATCACAACTCATTGCAACTAACTTTGTATTTGTTTATAAGTTTGTGATAAACAAAGTCAACATAAACTTCAAACTTTTACACATTATCTCAATCACTTATGATGGTAAGTACAAAGGATAAACCTAACTTGATTCAACATGCTTATGCATTGTCACTACAACCATACGAGGTTGTGGTTGTGGAGGCTAATATAAAGGTAAATAATGTTAAGGATTTAATGTCTAAGGAATGTGATGAGGAAATACTAAGCTATGATCATAATATAATCCTCACTTGATCCAACATGCTCGTGCATTTTCACTACAATAGTAGGAGGTTGTGGTTGTGGGGGAGGCGAATACATAGGAAGACAAGGTTAGGGATTTGATGTCTAAGGAATGTGATATAGGAAATAATGAGCTATAATAAAGAGTTAGTTTACAAGGAAAAAAGAGTAGAAGGAATAGTCTGTGAGAAACAATGTCAACATGCTTATGCATTGCCACTGCAACCATAGAAGCTTGTGGTTGTGGAGGCTAATATAAAGGTACACAATGTTAAGGATTTAACGTCTAAGGAATGTGATGAGGAAATATTGAGCTATGATCATAGTATTATCCTAACTTGATCCAATATGCTTGTGTATTTTTAGTACAATAGGAGGATGTGGTTGTGGAGGAGACTAATACATAAGCATACAAGGTTATGCATTTGATGTCTAAGGAAAGTGACGAGGCAATATCAAACAATAATAAAGAGTTATCTAGGGTTTGCAAGGAAAAAGGAGATGAAGGAATAGTGGCATTTGTAAATCCTAATAAGCCAAATTATTGAAGGGCGAATGTTAAATAGGCCCAACTTACCCCAAAAGCTATTGGGAAGTTGTTTGTGAGAGGATTATCATTCATGGAAATTGTGAGCAAGGACCAATAGGGAAGGAGAAAAACATTGTTATGTTAGAGCATTAGAGTGTTGTGAAGAAGTCAATGTTAAATAAAGTAAAGATAGCTAAAGTTCCCATATTGGGATTTGGTGATGAGGTGTTTGATGTTCATGGAGCATTACAAATTGAACCGTTAGAAAAATGTGGTGAAAAGGGACTCACAATGCAAGAAAGGAATCCCTAATCCTGGATTTTTCCTTTTTATTGTTGTGGGACGGTTCATTCAAGGAAACCTAGTGATAGGGAGGTTGGGTGAAAACTTTCACAGTTTCATGCTCTATGTCTTGTTAGAAGACTTTCAAGGTGTTTTTCTCCATCACCTTAACCTATAGGTCCCCTTCTCATGTTTAGGTACCCCTGGTTCTCCTGGCCAACCCCACTATCAACACTTATTCAACCAACCAAGTCAAACTTGGTGCCAAAGCTCTAACTCTTCCTTAGCCTTTAATCTGCCCTAAAGACTAACAACAACTCAACTCTCAATTAGACCTTGCAGGGGTGTAGAGATGCCTTCAATAGTTTCAAACCATCCCCCTAGGGTTCTTGAAGGTTCACTACACTCCACCTTTTCATCGCTTTCACCAAACCCTCATCTAGGGTTAAAAAGGCTACTAGCCAAGAGCCCCAATTAGGCCTCCATCTCTGAGAAAATTGGTCTTTGCTCAAAACTTTCCCAAGAACACCTCATTATTTCTCTGAGGTCCTTGGTTCAATTGCACACCTCTCAAAGATTTTTGGGGTTTTGGGCCTTTATCAGCCGTACAAAGCCAAATCTTGAAAATGGGCATAAATTAGGGTTTTAAGCTATTTTCTGGTTGCCTTCAATCTGTCAAGCCTTTCACTCACCAAACGAGTTAGTGGAACCTCCTCCTGCTTACCAGACCTTGGTAAGACCTTCCCCTGCCTTCTCAAAAAGGAAATACAGCAAGAATCAATCACCCCTGCAAGTTAAGTGCTTTGCACTCCCTGTCTTCCCTAGCTAGACTCTTCCTGGCTCACCTAGGGCAAGACTTTGCTGACAGCTCCTATGCTCACACCTACCCTAGTACCTACCATATGTACACACATGGAGTCTAGTCACTGCTCCCAAAGGGCCGTACAATTTGTACGGTGGGAAAGTGGCCTAGCACTCCATTCTTTCCAGACTATCTGGTTTAGACCAGAAACAGGGTTAAAGCAAGAATATTTACAAACAGTGATTAAAAATGAATAAAGGAACTAAATAATGACACACAAAATTAGAAGACTAACAACACTACATCCTCCGTACAAAACAGTAATAAATTCAATCCATTAAAGCTCTTCTTTGAAGCAAAATCAGAAAATGACTCACAAAAACACTGTTTTACTTCCAATTCACAAAGTTTTCTCACAATGCTAATGCTTCCAACCCCAATTCCATGTCGAGGTCCTCTTTAAATATGGTTTCTAAAACAGTTAAGCTCGGCCTTAACCACTCCTTGGCCACTTGTAGTAAATCCTATTATGGAAAAGTTGCAAAATGGAACATTTTGCAACTTCTTGCCAATTTCCTAGAAACATGAAACCTTCCAAACATCAATCTAATGATTGAACTTAGTCCCAAGCTACCTCATCTATCCAATGGTCAACATGACCTTCATGGTAACATACTAAAGATAAAACAAAATTCAAAAACTAGGTTGCCTAATTGCCTAGTGTTTCCTAGTGTTCCTTAGGTGCTCCTGCACCACCTAAGATCCCAAATTGAATTGACTATCAACACAAAGGTGAGCTAATTTTGAACAAGGGATCTTGGAAGAATTATGTGGGTTTGAAGAATTGGTATGTATAGCTTTAGGAATAATTGGCTTGAGGAGGGCCCTAGGGGGTATATTGCATCAAGAGCAAATCAATCGGCTATCGATGAACAGGAGCTGCCTTGCCCTCTTAGGATTTGAAGGGTTCACCACCAAGCAAAAGCTTAGAAAAGGTAACTTGATATTCAACTCACAAAACCTAGTAATGCAAGCCAAATAATGAGTACAAATGATAAAATTAAGCAATAACAAGTTAGGATGTATGTACCTGGAAAGTCTAGAAATGTGATAAAGATTCTGGAAATGAAAAAATGCTACCAAAATATGGTAAGGAGGACTAAGACACTCTTACTGTCTTCTTAGTCTCATTATTTTTTGGGGAAAAAAAGAAATCTTTGGATATCAGAACAAAATTCAAAAGAGTCTCTACGAGATACCTCTGGGAGGACTAAGACACCCTTACTGTCTTCTTAGTCCTACTCTGAATTTTCATAATTTTGGAATGTGATCTTGAGGTCCAAGGTCTGCACTCCACCAAATCTTCAGATCTGAACCTACAAATAACATGTAAAACAAAGGAAATCTGTTTTATTATTTATGGGGGTTTACCTTGGTCAAACCCCTTGTTTGGTAATTATACCTTGATGGAAATGCATAGATCTAAAAATTGAAATGTGTGTGAGCCCTAATCTTAAGTGTGTCTAAGATTATGCAAGCTAGAATATGGAGAAACCCTATCCAAATGTGTTAGAATAGAATCCATAATATGCAAATGAAAATGACCTACAAAGAAGATCTCAAATCACCCTAATAAGCCATAAACATGAAATTTACCTTCCTTAGGTAGAAAGTAGAATGACAATGGAAGATGGAATCACTCAAGAAACAAGTCTTTAGGCTTGGAAGTATGGCTAGTTGCATCTCCCACCCCAGAATCTCTCGTGATCCTCCATAGGCATCCATCATTAGTCTTTGGCAATGCTAGATCTTGACTTGAAAATAGACTTGAAAAACCTACAAAAAAAACACCAAAAGGCTACTCCAAGACTTCAATTCCTTGCTTCTTGAAACTCTCCTTACTCACTCACTCCTTCAAAACTTACTTAGGTGAAAATGGGTGTGAATCTTACTTTTATAGGCATTCCTATCTAATAACTCGATTATTAGATCCCAGAGGTTGACAAAATGCGAAATTAAATGAAATATTTTCATTTCCCGCTCTTATTCCCGAAAATAATGCCCTCAGGACCAAGATTCCCTAGGTGGCATCTTGGTCCCACTAAGGGGGATTAAGATGCGACCAAGGGCGTCTTGGTCCCACAAGGCTTATTTTTCCATTTTAAAGGTGGGTTGCCAAGATTAAAGGTTGTTTGCAGATTTTGGTCTAGTTTATAGTTGAAATATACCTCAGGTGCACAAAAAGGGGCCTTAGAGGCCCATAATAAGTGACCTAAATGGAATTTAATGCAAGGGACGCTTAAATATGTCCAAATTAAGTGTGAAAATGCAAAGGTATGCATTTTTATACATTACATTTAGCCCCCACTTTAGCACCCATATGACACTACGTGCATATGCAAGCTAAAGTAATTCAAAAAGTAACTTTATAAAAGGATACTCATATGGATTCAATGTAATTAGATTTCCACAATCCTCTCTCTTTCCTCCTCCTCATCTTTCCTCTTTCCTCTCTCTTTTAAACAAGCTTGGTTTGCAATTTATCTCTTCTCATTTTTTTCAACTCTCTAACCTGATGATGGATCACTTAGTGTGATCGGAAACGTTGATGAAAAAATACTACCACACAATCAAATCCAGAAGCAATTAGATTTAAATTCATATGGATTCGTTAGGGAGAATGAAACCCCCATTGTAGTTACTTGAAAAAGACCACAATGTTAGGAACTGCACCCTGCATCACAGATTCATTAGTAGCTGAAAAATAATCCTCTTATCTAACTTTCCTAGCAAATTGAATTCGAGGGTGGATTTATGCCCCCCTTGATTTCACTTTCTTTACAGAGGTGGAATCAAGGTAGCAATCCAACCACATCGAACTATAGAAGTCCATCATAGGGAATTTCCAAGTACCATGCCACTTGATGATAGACATTTGATGAGAACGAGAGTGAAACCACAATTCCAATGCAACAGATGGCATCGAAAACAAAGTTCACTAGCTCTTAATATGTTAGTTTAAATAAAAAACATTTATTTTCTTTTTAACAAAAAGTGACCTAAAAATGCATGTATATAAAGACAAAAGGGAAGGTAATTCATATTCATTTTATCTTTTATCTTTTTTGCAGACTGAGCTTGAATTAGAGTGAGCCATCATGCCGAGTAGATGCCCATCCACACATTCGTGAATCGAGCTACTACAAGATGCGATCCTCTACCAGATCAGGGGAGGAGGACAAAGAGTTGGGGAGGGGGATAGATCCAGTAGACCTATTTGCAGATGGGGAGGAGTTAGAGGAGGACAACAACTATGAGGGAGAGGAGGATGGTGAGGAGACAGAGGATGAGTAGAGTCATCCTATGAGCTACGACAACGACAGAGGTGAAGCCACTCCTCCTAGACCCGAGTGGAGAGATATAGTTCCCACATGGGTTATGAGGTCACAATCAACCCGTGTCAATGTCTGAGAGCATGGGGAGAGCAACAAGGGTTTTGAGATTCCTACAGATCATGCTACAGACCCAGGTGATGATATTTATTGTTATGTTTTTATGCTTTTATATATATCATGCTCATGTATATGTATATTATGATGATGATACTGATTATTCTTATGATTTCTACCTCGTAGGGCCCGTGGTAGATCCTAAGGACCTCTTCCAACGTGCGGCTGCCGAGATGGTGCCACCCTTTCCTACAAATGAGGATACTATCACCGAGTACATTTCCCCACAGTTCATGGTGTAGCGCATGGACCTGTTTGAGCCTTATGTGAGGCTCAAGGAAGCATTCGATAGCGCATCTAGGTGCGTCGATCGAGTTGATGGTCAGGTATTAGTACTGGAGGTGGAGTTGGAGGAGACTCGAGTAGCTCAAAGATCTGAGAGAGAGGCTATCTTACAGTCAGAGGTTGAGCGGCTACAAAGAGAGAATGTTAGGATCCAGGCAGATAGAGACCACGCAGAGCGAGAGCATGTGGATGCATTGGTATGCGAAGGTGAAACATGCGGGGCACTACGAGATATGTAGGAGATGACTACCATGAGTGGTTCCCGATCACACACCATTGTCTGTCAACTGGTGTGCACACTAGATCTCAAGGGATCCAATAGTCATAGGCCATAGTGACACCGTACTATTGATGAGATGTATTTAAAACTTTTTAATATATATATATATATATATATATATATATATATATATATATATATATATATATATATATATATATATATATATAT
>VDFB02000017.1:131469203-131567643 GCA_007258455.2 Sequoia sempervirens
CACACAATTTGTTTCCCACAAGATATCAAAACCATAGCAAAATACCTACCACATAAAATTGCAACCTTGGATGTGTTGGTGGTTCGAAGAACTAATACAAAAGGTGACCATTACGATTGCTATGTAAGTAGGCATCGTGTTTGGTCCGCACTAAAATATAAACTCACATATGACCCTTACTACAAAGACGTCGAGGTGGATTTTGCATCCCTCGAAGAACTCCCTAATACAAATACAAACATTTCTAATATGCTTCATAACATTATTGATACCAATGAACATATGGTTGCACCAAACAATGCATCAACCTTTGATGATAACCCAACAGACAATGATTTCACTTCCTCCTCATCATTTATGGCTAGATTACCAAATAAACGCCATGAACTAGATATCATCAAAGAAACATTGCAAGTTAGAGATCAAAATGACACCATTATTGATTGGCCAACACTTGAGTCTTCACCAGTTAATGAATATAACACAGAGGGCCTTTTAGACATGGCTTTTCCTTCACTCTTTCCAAAGGGTAGTGCACTACATTTGCAACCTCGCTATAGGCAAGTTGATATGCACGAATATGTGTTACACCTAATGAGGTTTCATGATAATAGATTTGGAAGCCATCCAAGGTTTAGATATTTTGTCTTGAACCTGTTGATGCGACACCAAAGCCAAGGTGTTGCCTCTATTTTTGTTAAGAAAAATGCTGAGGACTGCATTCCAACCACCATTGACAATCTTCGTCGCCACATACAACAGTTTCCAGACATTAAATTAGCAGAACAGTTGGTACATTATGGATCCTCCCTTAGAGGCACACGAGCATATTGGAATAAGTGTCGCGGTGAGCTGTCGAACATGATCAACCAAATAGACTCCCCCACGCTATTCTTCACCTTAAGTGCTGCAGATACAAAATGGCCTGATTTACACCAACTATTTTCAAAGGGAGCAACACCAACAACAGAAAACAATAGGGATCGCATAGATAACATTGTTACTAACCCACATACCACGTCCTTATACTTGCATCGATGATTCACAATATTTCGCGAAGAGGTCTTAGAGAAGCTCTTCTGTGCAACAGACTATTGGTATAGATACGAGTGGCAACATCGAGGGTCCGCCCATGTACATGGGTTCATTTGGCTCCAAGGGGCACCAAACATGGACAAACTTGACTGGAGCAATCATACTAATGTAAACATAGCTAAATCATTCTTTGACAAATATGTTAGTGCCTGGAATCCTCGTAATCCAGTAGACAGGAACAACACACGACATCGATCTCTGCAAGACGATCCATGCTTATTAACAACGGCTGAAATATTTGCTACAAATACACTTACCGACTATGAAGAGTTACTCAACCTTGTCCAAAGACACACCAAATGTTCAGAATCTACTTGCCTTCGCAAGAAAGGAACCAACATGGAGTGTCGGTATAATGCGCCCTGGCCAGAATGTGCCACCACTTCCTTGTGCAGTGATGCACATGGGAAGAAAACATTCTCCCCTGCACACAATGATGATAGGTTGAATATACATAGTCCAGAAATGCTTTCCATATGGAGAGCCAATATGGATTGTCAACCTGTGCTTTCAAAAACACTTGTCTTAAAGTACATTGCAAAATATGCTGCGAAAGCAGAACGAAAATCTGAAAGTTGTATCGATATGTTAACACGCATTTGTAGAAATCAAGCACCAGAAGACAAAGCTCTCGCAGCATATAGAAAATTCATGTCCGAGATTATTGCTGATCGTGATATAGGTGCACAAGAAACGTGCCACATGCTGCACAAATTGCCCCTCGTTGTTTGCAGCCGCACATTCATGACACTTAATGTTGGACGAAAAGTTTTTAATCGAATTAGGACAAACCCAAGTGAAAACACATTGCAACCAACTTATCTCCAATTGTACACACAACGTCCTCCTCAAATGGATAAAGTAACACTACTTGAATCTGCACAATCATTCTCATTCTCATCAAATCGCAAAGGAGGTAAGTGGAAAGAAAGGAAACAAAAGGCAATTATCAGTGTCTTTCCCCGATTTAGTGCTATTCCAAAGGAAGATTCATACCATTTTGAGACATTTTGTTGGAGCGAACTACTTCTTTACAAGCAATTTCGAGACTTGGTCACAGAAATTGGAATCGTTAAAGAGGATATTGTTGCAAACTGGAAGGAGATGAATATACTTAAATATAATGTGTGGCATATTGAACGTAAACCTAATGAAGAGGGTAATCAAGAAGATGCAGAAGAAGTAGAGCTTGAAAGCAATATAGGAGATACAATACAGTTGAATGAGTGGGAATTCCTATCACAACTGGGTCTTGGTACTCATGGAAATCTTAATTCCCTTGATATGCTTGGAAGACGCGACTTTGACACTTCCAACAACTGGAATGAGCGTACCGTGCCTCAAGCTTTACATGAAACTGCAGAGCAATTCGTAAGCACAAACAAGGTGTACCATAATGTCGGCCAAACACCATTTGAGTTTAACAACCTCTGAAATCCACTCTCCTCGAAACAACAACTCGCTCTAACACTTGTACTGGACCATTGCAATGCTTGTGCATTTGATAAACCCTTGCACATGATCATACAAGGCACATCAGGAACAGGTAAATCTTATCTCATTCATTGCATTAAACACTCCCTTTCTAGTTTAGCACCCCAACAACATAACCCACTCCTTGTAGTTGCTCCTACAGGAATTGCAACATTCAACATACATGCCTCAACTATACATTCAGCCCTCAAGATTCCTATCAAAGAAATGCAACCATTAAAGGGTCAATCACTTGCACTGTTTCAACAAAACATGAGACACATAAAATACCTCCTTATTGATGAGATGAGCTTTCTAGGCCCAAAATTACTCTTGAAGATTGATACTAGGCTACGTGAGGCTTTCCCCCACCAACAACACTTGGCCTTCGGTGGAATATCTATCATTCTTGTAGGTGACTTTGCACAACTACCCCCTGTTATGGACAAACCTATCTACGCCTCCCACACAAATGTGAAAGCCCTATGGGAACAATTCACTACTATTGTCACACTAGAAACAATATTTCGCCAACATGGGGACACCCAAGCTCAAACTAACTTCTGAAGAACTCTACAAAACATCTGTAATGCAGAACCAAATGAACAAGATTGGGAACTACTAATGAACCGCACAAACACACAACTATCAAACAATGAAAAAAGGTCTTTTGACCTAGCAATGCACCTGTTTCCTACGAATGATTTAGTTGGAACACACAACAAAAAAAAGCTTCACTTGTTAAATCATCCTATAGCACTTAGTATTTCAGAACAAACATCCACAAAACCAAACATCGACATTGATGTTGACCAACTTCCCCATGAACTCCTCCTATGTAGAGGCCAACGCATCATGCTAACTACAAACCTATGGATTCAGGCAGGCCTTGTAAATGGTTCTCTTGGAGAGGTCTTAGATATTGTATATACAGAAAGCTCTAAACCACCTAATTTACCGTTATATGTAGTAGTAAAATTTGATACTTACAATGGCCCACCTTGGAACATAGACGCTCCAACAACTATTCCAATAGCACCAATATCTCTAGGTAACCACAGACAGCTACCACTATGCATGGCATGGGCAATTACAATACACAAATCCCAAGGATTAACAATCGAAAGAGCAACTATCGATATAGGTAAAAAAGAAAGACAAGGATTGACTTTTACAGCTATATCTAGAGTTAAATCAATACAAGGACTTAGGATCGAACCACCGTTTTCCTTCGATCGATACTCACGAATGAAGAATAATCCATACACAATTATCAGGAAAAAAGAAGAGCATCGACTACATCTCCTCTCATTATAATGAGTACAGGTACACATACATAAACATACCACTCTCTCAATACATTGTATTTGTTTACCTTACTCCTTACGATATTAATACATTACATTTTACTATTTCTATACTTACACCACACTTGCAATCACATGCAGGTGGATGTTCCACATTCATATACTCTTGCAACGGTTGCTTCAGTATAGCTACTAGTATTTACTTCCACCCAAAACATAATCTTTCACCCTTTTTTTCCAAATTTTGCAGTTTGCATAAAACCATCATTGCACTAACAAATTGGGTTGCCTAACCTGTTCTTAGATTGTGCAGGCTATTATAACAAAAGAAAAACACAAAAAAGATATGCCAATTCATCCAATGCCAACACATGGACCCATCAAATACAAACAACCAACATAGATGAAATTGTTGTAGAACTTACATTCACTTTTCAATATCCACGTAAGTAATACAAAACACTATAAATTCCCATAGCATAATTAAAGTTACTGCAAATATTGCTATGCATATAATTACATTGTTTTATTTTTATTACCATCTTCACATAATATAAATAAGTATTTCTATATTTACATCTAAAATTTATCGCATGCAGGTGAATGCTCAAAATTCGTATACTTCTAAAACAACTAGCAGCAATGAAGATCCAACACCAACAGTCACTACTCAACCAAAGTTGAAGGACAAAACTGAATACTTTTTTCCAAAGTATGATGAACATATTTTTCCAAAGTCTACCAATGGTCATTTCCAAATCCACTTCTACTAAATACATCCTTACAATTGATCCATGTCAAGAACATGAACCAAAGCATATTGAAGACAACAACATCCAGAAACAAGATCAAGTGTCCAATCCATACAAGATGTCGCAAAATGATGACCATATCCATATATCACCTACTCCTCCCTCTACCCATGAGATGCTTACTCCCACTGCACATGTAAATGTTCTTCAAAAACAAAAAAGCCTCCTACCCTAAACATCATTATCAATGAGCAAGAGTCCTCTACTCTAAATTCCTAGTTATAGCTCAAAGCAAAGAGGATCCAATAGAATTTCATAGCAATTCATTTTATACCAATTAAAGAACCCAACCATTAAAGTGATAACTCTACAACACTATCAGGAACTTTGTCTAGTGCAACACCCACATAGGGAGAATGAAGGGTCCTTATGATAAACCTGCTATCAATGCTACAACTATACATATAATTAATCATCCCACCCACAAATTGTGCCCAACCACATGAGCATAACATTTATCAAAGAAATTAACAAATGATTGAGGTGGACAAATAAAATGCAAAAGGATACCCAAAAAAAAAAAAAATCATCCCTATCAACCACCATTTGTCAAAGAAATAATGGTGGAAAAGCAAGAGGGGAAGGTCATCCATCAAAAAAAGTCCGGAAGTACACAATAAAGCTTCAATAGTGGCCCACAATATATATATGGAAATAAATGTCCCAATCAAATCTCCATATCCACCCACCATTGCAAATCCTCCCAAGTTTGGAAACCCAAAGATTCCAAACTGTGAACCAAACAATCTACATCTCATATCACTCAAAGTACTCCACCATCAACTTTGAAATCTATGATATCCAACTCTCACATAAATCGTGTGTTGACAACAACTCTTTATCATAAGGACTCTACTGGCTCCCTATTGCGATGTACGCATCTAGATGATGTTAACTCCAAAGTACTCTATAGAAAACCACTAATGGTGTCACTTTAGGCAAGTACCATACAAAAAATCCAACAGACAAGAGTCATGTCTGTAATGAAACATCTACATGTGCCAAATCAGGTATAAGCATCTCATCCCATCCAAAATAAATCCACCACTCCATCCAACTAATCCATAAAAAAATGCATACATCCATGAACCACCGATCAAATGAATGCTCCCCCATCGCCATCCATATTCCAAATCATCTTGATCTTGGTCAATTTAAAGTTTAAAGTTTACACTTGCTTTTGGTAAATTTCTTGACATGGGTCATTATCACTCATGCTACCCACCATTATCTTAGCCATCAACTATTATCCAAATGACCATCCTCAATCCAAATTAGTTTTCTTACCACAACATAATCCCTACCCTCCTTTGCATACCTAAAATATCCATTCATCTATTCATTTACCCATGCATCCGCCCATGCCCCTATATCCACCAACTCATGATACATAGTTATAATTATGTATATATTTGGGAGAATGAAAATTGTAACATTTGCTATATAATTCATACAAAATTGTATAGATTTTACACTATAGTTATTCTCCATGCTTACTGTATATATTTTACAATATGTTTTAAGCTAATTTCAGCATTCAACCCAACTATTGAACAAATTGTACGTTTACTTCTTTACTTTGACAAACAAATGGTTATACAACCATTATCTTTTTCATAATGTCTATTTACTATTGTCAAATTTAATCTTTGCTTGTTTTGATATAATACAAACAATATCGTACAACTATTAATTTACACTCTAATCCCATTAATACTTCACTATACTTTTCTATCGGCGTACCCCTTGCACCCCCTCTGGTGCAAGTGCTAGTTTAATACATGAATACTGTTTTGTAAAACTACAGATTGTAAAACACAAGGTGTTGTAAAAACAACCCACTCATAGTTGTATAACCAGATCTATAGTTTTGAAACACTACTATTGATTGAAAGATATTTTGTATTATTCTTGATTAGTGTTTATTGGAAGTATTTTGTAGTACTCTAATTACTTTATTACTGTTTATTACTATTGCTTCAATGTTCATGACACAATCTACTGAAAACTTCTTGCTCATTCATAGCTTGTTAATTGTACCTGTAATAGTGTATTGTATATGTCTGATGTTCTTCACCTTGAAATGTACATATTGAAATGTTTTATTTTGTGGATTGTTATTTACTTTTGAAACTCATCCATAAACATAAAAACTTCATTACCACATGTTTGTCCCTTTATCATTTGAAAGTATTCAATACATTCAAAACTATCCTTTAGCATGCAAGAAATCAGGCAGAATTCCAAAAATATTTGTTATGAGAATTGTATGACATGCTAGTAATAAAAAAAATGAGGACGTACTAGAAAGTGTGTAATAAAAAAAAAATCAGCTCTAAAAACACTTAGAAATAGGCAAATCAAAGTGAACAAGATAGATAATGTATTGATTGAAGAGGTTGTTCCTGCTTATGAGAAGTGGAGGAAGGAGCATGTGTAGTATGTGCAAGGGACAAATGACAATGCAAAAGTGGATTAACTCGAAAGGTTTTCTATTGCATATGAATTTGTGCAAGCAAAGAGAGATGATGTTATAAGTGGAGTTGAACAAATGAAGGTAAGCATTCTTGAAGTTAGCAATTCCATGGAACAAATACAATTGGAAATGGATGATAAGGAAAATACAATATCGGATCCAAGTGCATAAAAAAGATAATCAGTTGAGTAAAGACATGAAAGTCTTATTCAAAAAGGCAAACAAGTTCCCTAACTAGCTTGCAAAAAAACACATCTACATACTCTAATCATAAACATACTGCAAAAACAATAGTTGGAAATGCTTAAAGTGGAGGAGAACAACCGAAGACTAAAATTAACCACTTAGAAAAAGAATTAAAACACAAAAAAGTTGTCACTGTGAAAAGAAGAGGAGCTTAACGCTGTTCAGAGAGAGCTACAATCTAAAAGACATGAATTTGATAAAACAAAGACAACAATGGAAGGTGTTGCACAACTGATTGGTCAAAAGTCAAAGGTCTTGTTGCACAACTGATAAACGTCAAAAGTCAAAGGTGTTGTTGCACAATTGATAGGTCAAAAGTCAAAGGTGTTGTTACACAACTGATAAAAGTTTAAGATGCCATAACAATAGCTGCATTAGAGGTTGGCAGAGGAGGTAGTGGATACAAAACAAACATGAAAGCTCCCACTTGAAATAAGACATCTACATACAAGAGTAACGATTATCTCTTTAAACAAAATCCAAGCCCATAACATTTCCTCCACAACTCAACAAACACGAGCCAAATTGTTGAGCAATAGAAACGCAAGGCTGCCACTATCTCTTGTTGCATATGAAGATGAAATTGAAATAGCTATACAATTTGTTATTTCCTAGTGCATGAGTTTGCACCAATTCAAATGTTGCTAAGGGGACGTTTTTCAGCCAAGTGGTCTTCCTATTGGCGGAAGTGAATGGCGAGAAGGTGAATTGTATGGGCTTGGATTTTGTTTAAAAGGATAATTGTTACTCCTATATGTAGATGTCTTATTTCAAGTGGGTGCTTTCTTGTTTGTTCTGTATCCACTACTGTATTACACAAATTCCCTCCACCAACCTCCAATGCAGCTATTGATGTGACATCTCATACTTTTATAAGTTGTGTAACAACACCTTTGACTTTTGACCTATCAAAATGCTTTGCAGGACCATTATAAGTAAGGTGAACATTTCTTGCAACTATTTTCTGCATTTGCAAGACCATTATAGGTAAGTTGAATTATTTTGAATTTCATACATTGTTTTTTTACAACGTGCATAACATAAAGTGGTCATTGAACAGGAATTGAGAAGTGAGTGACAACCCTATGTGTTTTCCATCATACAACTATTATGTGCATCTTTTGTTGGAAACGTATGGTGAAATTGAAATGGAATGTTTGCTGAAAATAAGGGTTGTCATAAAATATGAAGGTGAACTTCAAAATGTTGTTTTGTTATAGTGTGCATAAAAGAAAATGACCATTAAATAAGAATTGAGGAGCGAGTCACAACCCAGTGTGTTTTCCATCATGTAACTATTATGTGCATTTTCTATTCGAAACGTATGACAATATTGAAGTGGAATGTTTGCTGAAAGTAAGGGTTGTAAAATATCAAAACATTGTTTTGTTAGAGTGTGCATAACATAAAGTGCTTATTGAACAAGAATTCAGAAGTGAGTCAAAACCTTATGTGTTTTCCATCCTGCAACTATGTGTATTTTGTATTCCAAACATATGAACAAATATTGAAATGAAGTGTTTGCTGAAAGTAAGGGTTATAAAATATGAAGGTGAATTTCAATACGTCATTGAATAAGAATTGAGATGTGAGTCACAACCCTGTGTTTTCCATTTCTTGCAATTTTTTTGTTTATTTTCTGTTCCAATCGTATGACGATATTAAAATAAAATGTTTGTTGAAAGTAAGGGTTGTCATAAAATGTGAAGGTGAAGTTCAAAACATTGTTTTGTTACAATGTGCATAACAAAAAGTGATCATTGAACAAGAATTCAAAAGTGAGCCACAACCTTGTGTGTTTTCCATCGTGCAACTATTATGTGCATTTTGTGTTTCAAACATATGAACAGATATTGAAATAGAATGTTTGCTGAAAGTAAAAGTTATAAAATATGAATGTGGGCTTAAAAATATTGTTTTGTTACAGTCTACATAAAAGAAAGAGCTCATTGAATAATAATTGAGAAGTGAGTTACAACCCGGTGTGTTTTCGATCATGCAAGTATTATGTGTATTTTCTATTTCAAATGTATGACGAAATTGAAATGAAATATTTTCTGAAAGTAAGGGTTGTTATAAAATATGAAGGTGAAGTTCAATACATTGTTTTGTTACAGTGTGCATAATAGAAAGTGGTCATTGAACAAGAATTGAGAAGTGAGTCACAACTTAGTGTGTTTTCCATCATACAACTATTATGTGCATTTTGTGTTCGAAAAATATGAACAAATATTGAAATGAAGTGTTTTGCTAAAAGTAAGGGTTATAAAATATGAAGGTGAAGTTCAAAACATTGTTTTGTTACAGTGTGCATAACAAAAAGTGGTCATTGAACAAGAATTGAGAAGTGAGTTACAATTCAGTGTGTTTTTCATCATGCAACTATTATGTGCATTTTGTGTTCAAAATATATAAATAGATATTGAAATTGAGTGTTTTGCTGAAAGTAAGGGTTATAAAATATGAAGGTGAAGTTCAAAACATTGTTTTGTTACAGTGTGCATAACAAAAAGTGGTCATTGAACAAGAATTGAGAAGTGAGTCACAACCTAGTGTGTTTTCCATCATGCAACTAATATGTGCATTTTGTGTTTGAAACATATGAACATATATTGAAATGGAGTGTTTTGCTGAAAGTCAGGGTTATAAAATATGAAGGTGAAGTTTGAAACATTGTTTTGTTACAGTGTGCGTAACAAAAAGTGGTTGAACAAGAATTGAGAAGTGAGCCACAACCTTGTGTGTTTTCTATTGTGCAACTATTATGTGCATTTCGTGTTAAAAAAAAATGAACATATATTGAAATTGAATGTTTGTTGAAAGTAAGAGTTATAAAATATGAAGGTGAAATTCAAAACATTGTTTTGTTATGGTTTGCATAAAAGAAAGTGTTCATTGAACAAGAATTGAGAAGTGAGTCACAACCCAGTGTGTTTTCCATCATGCAAATATTATGTGCATTTTCTATTCCAAACGTATGACGAAATTGAAATGGAATGTTTTCCGAAAATAAGTGTTGTTAAAAAATATGAAGGTGAAGTTGAAAACATTGTTTTGCTATAGTTTGCAAAACATAAAGTGGTTATTGAACAAGAATTGAGAAGTGACCCACAACTTTGTGTGTTCTTCATCTTGCAACTATTATGTTCATTTTGTGTTCAAAACATATGAATAAATATTGAAATTGAATATTTGCTGAAAGTAAGGGTTGTTATGAACTTCAATACATTGTTTAACAAGAATTGAGAAGTGAGTGACAACCCTTTGTGTTTTCCATTTCCTCAATTATTTTTTTGCATTTTCTGTTCACAAAACGTACGGCGATATTGAAATGAAATGTTTGCTGAAAGTAAGGCTTATTATAAAATATGAAGGTGAAGTTAAAAACATTGTTTTGTTATAGTGTGCATAATAGAAAGTGGTTATTGAACAAGAATTTAAAAGTGAGTCACAATTTTGTGTGTTTTCCATCCTGCAACTATTATGTGCATTATGTTCGAAACATATGAATAAACATTGAAATTGAGTGTTTTGCTGAAAGTAAGGGTTATAAAATATGAAGCTGAAGTTCAAAACATTGTATTATTGCAATATGCATAACATAAAGTTCTCATTGAACAAGAATTGATAAGTGAGTCACAACCTTGTGTGTTTTCCATCCTGCAATGGTTATGTCCATTTTGAATTCCAAACATATGAATATATATTAAAATGAAATGTTTGCTGAAAGTAAGGGTTGTTAGAAAATATGAAGCTCAACTTCAATACATTCTTTTGTTACTGTTTGTATAACAGAAAGTGCTAATTGCATGTGCTTACATTTGTAAGTTTGACATAAATAAAAAGACTTGAGCTAGCATTGCCTACCATTATTTGATGACATTTGACATTGTTCACAGTGAAATTTTAAATGACAACAAAAAGTGTCATGAAATCTACAAGAACAGTCTTATACTTTTTAATTAACAAGGGTAAGCGCTTTTGACTTGGAGCTATGAATTGGTTAGGTCACAAATGGGGGACCTCATCCCTAATATAAATTATCAAAAACTACACCCCAAACAGATTGGAGCTTTGATGGCAAGATTAACAATACAACTTAACAATCACACCATGCCAATATTGGCAGAAGACCGTAGTTTTCAAACATATCAAAGTACTATAATTCCACACAATAATTGATCAATAATTACATGATCAAAGATAATGTAATTCCACATCATAATTGTTCAATAATAACATGATCAAAGATAATGTAATTCCACACCATAATTGTTCAATAATTACATAATCAAAGACTGAATGGAAAATGAATATTCTCAGCCTCTCATCCTCTCCTATAGTGCCTTTTATGTGCAATTGAGGAGATGGTAAGATAAAATCTTATAGGCTTCTTTGGGTCCTTGGCACTGACGGTGGGGTGATTCCACTTGCACGAGGGTTCAGGGAAGCCTCTGCTTCGACTGTTGCACTTTCAAAACCTTCAGCTTGTAAGAAACCCATGAATATAAATGCCTACGTTCAACAATTAATGTATGAATATAAGGAAAAGACAACATCAGATCTAAGCACAGAGAAAGAGAATCGGTAGTGGGAGAGATGAAAGTCTTATTGAAAAGGCAGGCAAATTTTGTAACACATTTCTATATACGAAATCAAATCATTCATATGTACCTATGGAGGAGAAATACTATTGAAAATAAATGAGAAGGAAAAGGAAAAATTAGACAAAACATGAAACGTCACAATAATCTAGGCCCGATTTTTTCGCTTTGACATAAATTGAAGGAAATTGAGAAATTGAGCAGGCTAGTGTCAAGAATCAATAAAATTGGGTCTGGGTTTTATTTGTGACGTTTGTTGAGTAGGCTAGTGTCAAGAATAAATAAAATTGGGCCTTGATTTTATTAGTGTCGTTTCTTCACACCTGCCACTTCCTTGTTCATCCTTGCCCTGTAACATGAAGAATGTTAACGTCACATCAAATTGAAATGCATGCAATGAATTCATTCAAATTATGAAAATACACGTTTAGAAGAAAATTTCAAAATTACCCTTTCTTCCACTTTCTTCCTCCGAAAGAACCAGGGATAGTGTGTTTTCCAATATACTGACAAAATCAACATATTCGTAACAGAAATGAAATTTTCTAAATGAAATCACAGACACTCTAAAATATGAGCAACAAGCGACTGCAACGACACATATTACAGATAACCATGAATGCATACTTTAAAAAGGAAAGTGCAATAAAGCGAGAGTTTCCTATTTCTCAAAAGATTTCTGCCCAGGAAAACGATCTCCCCACACACTCTTTCTTCTTGCTGCCTTGTTGAGACACATTTTCTTGTCCCAAATGCACACTAACTTGCTCGTGCCCACCACTTCCTTCTCCATCCTTGCCTTCTAATGCCAAGAATGCAAACATCACATCAAATTCAAATACATGCAACCAATTCATTCAAAATATCAAAATACACGTTAAAAAATAGATTTCAAAATTACCCTTTCTCCCACTTTCTTCCACTTTCACTTTCCAAGTACGCATCTGTGGTTGCCTGTAATATGTAAAAAAATTGCAAGTGTTATGGGATAGTTAAAGTTCCAAAATTTATTGCACCATCTGTTGTAAGCAAGCATATAGTTTTTCAGTCATAAGAAACAAAATTTTAAGGTGGACTTCCTTACATTCTTAGTGCATAGGAAACAAAAACTTTTGACAAGCAAATCGCTGTCAGGGGACAATGTGTTTTGCAACATTGCAAATAATGTCAATATTTTTTTTCTTGCAATCAGATGAAGATAGTGAAATGCCATTTTTACTATTACAAATAGCATTTAATACGATTATTCATTTGAAAGTATCCATGATGAGAACAATAGTTGACCTCAAATGATTTAAATGTCAACCTTTTTCTTTCATTTATAAGCAAGTTACCATAAACAATAAGACTTCAAGTGGCATTGCCTATCAATATATTTCAAATTAACATAAATAAAATGCATATTATAAACACATAGCCAAACAATTATTGCCACACTATGCATAACAAAAAGTGGTCATTGAACAAGAATTGAGAAGTGAGTCACAACCTTGTGTGTTTTCCATCCTGCAACTGCTATGTACATTTTGTGTTCCAAACATATGAACAAATATTGAAATAAAATGTTTGCTGAAAGTAAGGGTTGTCATACAATGAAGGTGAACTTCAAAACATTGTTTTGTTACAACTTGCATAAAAAAAATGCTCATTGAACAAGAATTCAAAAGTGAGTCACATCCCTGTGTGTTTTCCATACTGCAACTATTTTGTGCATTTTTTGTTCCAAATGTATGATGATATTGAAATAGAATGTTTGATGAAAGTAAGGGTTATTGAATACATTCATACTATCAATATAATTGCCGGTGGGGGATACATAAATGTATCTAAAATCAACTGAGGTATCACCAACCAATTGGGTTCTCATAGTGTAAGTAACCAAAACGTTTTCATTACATTCATACTTTCTATATGTAATTGCAGGTTCAAAAACATTGGGTGTTATGAATCTTACAACCCAAATATTGTTTTCAAACCCTTTACAAGTAACAACCCAATTGGTTACTCACCCTTCAGGTGAATTTGGATAGTCTTATATATCCTTGACCTGCAACTCCCTGTAAAATGAGAAAACCCAAAACATAGAGTGTTTTCCAAGAACAATACTTGTTACAATGTAAAACGCATGTCTTAATCACAACAACCTTCCCTTTTGCAGTGAACAGATAGCTTCTCGCATAAGGCAAAAGAATGTTGGTGTAATTCGATGCGACGAGACACCTCCTTGCTTTCCTCGCCATGACATTTCCTCCCATTTGTCGATTTCATCACTTTTATCATTCATCTTGGCAGGTTGTACGCTATGCCATCTCCTCATGTATGTTTCTATGTACGTTGTTATGTATGCTTTTATGTGTTTTTGTATGTACATAGGTGTGTTTCATCAGGAGATTTGCTGTCTCCATACAGGGTTTTACAACATTGTGTGGGTTGAAGGTTTCATAAATCATGCACTCACATTCCACTTTGTTTTCCAACTGCAATCATATAGAGTTTTAATCATTGTTGGAAAACATTGGGTGTTTAAAAACATTGCCTTTCATTGCATTCGTACGATCTACATAACAAAAGCTTTTCAAGACGAATATTCATACTATTGTGTAAAATTCCAGGTTGCAAAACATTGGTTTTTCGAAATTTGCAACCCACACAATGTTTTAAAACCCTTTACAAGTGACAACCCAATCAATTACAAAGCCCTCACTTCAATTCCATTGGTTTTTTATCTCCCCCACTTGCTCTCTAACCTTTCGCTTTCAACCCGCAGAATGAGAAAACCCACAACACAGTGTTTTCCAATAACAATAATTGCATTAAAACATGTCTTAATGGGAGAAGCTAACTCATAGACAAAAAAAACCTATGTATGTAACATGATATCGTACCCCCCAATACCCCATGCCACATGGTGGACAAAAGACATCGATGAAAAGACTTGACGAACAACTAGCTGCATGTTGTCAGGTGGCATTGTTGGAAAAGGATGTGCGACCCAGTGGGAAAGTCAATAAGCTAGACAAAACACACCTAACATCGCCATTTTCCAGTTTAGTGGGTGCAAAGGGAGGAGGCACGGGTGAGGAAAATGGAGTTGTAGGCAGCCGAACCAGAGAAAACTTTTCATTTTTTATGTACATAAGTGTGTTTTTTCTACATTTTTGTTGCACCCAAAGAGCTAAAAGTCACCATTTGCGACATTTCATTTTGCACTTTGGTGGGGAACGCAGGCAACACAATGGAGGCCGAATGAAAGAAACACATTTGACATGCGCAATGACTAGCCAACAAATATGTATATCTGCCATTGTATATGCCATTTTGCCATTTTGTAGGAACTGTGAAACACAACTATTAAATGGGTTTTTGTGAAGCATTAAACAACAGTTAAATGGGTTTTCTAAAAAGCATTAAACGACTATTGGTTAACGAAAAATGGTTTTCATTGATGGAAAAATAAAATGTTTTGTTCAAGAGTGTAGGGTTTTGATATCAAATGCATAGTTGTTTCTATTTATGTAGAATAAAAAAATTCAAATGGAAATTCTTTTGCATTCGCCACAGTAAGCATCTCATTTATAAAAATATCATAACTTCTTAATGCAAAATAAAATTTGGAAGTTTAATTGACCAATACACTTGCAATTCAAGCTATGACAACTAGAATCACCTGTATTTAATGGAGCAGCTTCACGTCTCCTTAAGCGTCCTCAATCCACCTACCCTTGTTTTCTTCAATTTTGTTTCAAATATATCAACCACTTGGAAGGAAGACAAGTGTTAGCAATATATTAAATTGACAAATTAAAGACATTTGGTGCTACAAAGAATTCTTTTTATTCCAAATTTCACCAATATGCAATTTATATGTTGTGGTGAGTGCAAAATACTAGCTTGCATAGACAATAAACAAACATATTAAACTATACAATGGGAATTTAATTTCCAATTTAACCTATCGCTAACACTAGTAGTATATATCAACAATTATATCTGCCATTCTACCATTTTGCAGGAACTGTGAAGCACTGAACATTCATTTAGATATATAAAAAACTCATCTCTCCTAACATATGAAAGAGGCCATAACTTACAATAATCAATAAAGGTGTAGAAGACATACAAGAAGGATACCACGTACAACTATCAAACTTATGTTTATATCCCGTGTCTCTCAATGAACATCTAAATGACATATCAGTATCGTAACCATTGTTCAATGATATTGTAAATTGAACCATTACTTGTACAGACGACTGAAAAAATACAAATCATTGCAAGAACAAAGGTTAACAAGTCAACAAAAGCCTTGCTGATCACCTTGATTGACCAAAAAATAGCAGCTAATCTGCCAACAAAACACATCTATGTACACACAAAAATGAATAAAAACCTACACAAAAACATACATAGAAACATACATAGCATGAAATGAAGGAAAAATAGGATGTTAGTGCAAAAAAGAGAATTAGTTGGATGGAGACATGAGAGTCCTATGTGAAAAGGTAGACAAATTTTGTAAACAACTTATTAAAAACAAAACATTTGCATTCTCTAATAAAAAATACACTCTCAAAGCTGAGAACAGTATTTGGGTTGCAAGTTTCGTAACACATACTGTTTTCCAACATGCAAGTATATATAGACAACATGCTTCTAATGAAAACCTTAAAGTTTGTAGACAGTAAGAATGTACTAAAGTTCATTCACCTTCACAATTTATAACAACTCTTATAGAAAAAATTGAAATTCAATTTCGTCATATCATTTAAAAATAAATGCACAATATAATTTGCAAGTTGGAAAACACAATGTGGTTTGCCATTTATTTCATTATGTACATTCAAAGCTACGCAGTTGAGAGCACAGACAAGAATGTCTTGAAAAGCTTTTGTTAATTAGGTAGTAGGAATGCAATGAAAGACAACGTTTTATAAACACCCACTATTTTCCAACAACCATTAAAACTTTGAATGATTGCAAGTTGAAAAAACAGCGTGGGAGGTGAATGCATGATTTACGAAACCTCCAACCCACACAATGTTGTAAAACCCTCTATGGATAAAACTAATCTCCGGACAAAACGCATCTATTTACATACAAAAACGCATAAAAACATACATAACAACATACATAAAATGAAGAGCAGACATAATGTGGGACCTGCCAAACAGATGATAGAAGTGAAGGAACTAACAGACGAAAGGAAACGTCACAATGAGGAAAGCAAGGAGGTGTTCCGTCGCATCGAATTACGTCGACCTTTTTTTGCCTTGTGTGAGAGGCTATCCGTTCACCGCAGGAGGGAAGGGCATTGATGTGATTAAGATATGCGTTTTAGATTGTAACAAGTACTATTCTTCAAAAACACTCTGTGTTTTGGTTTTTCTCATTCTATAGGTTGAAAGTAGATCGTTGGAGAGCAAGGGGTGTTGCAGGCGGGGGAGACGACCAAGTGAGTTGAGGTGAGGGGTTTCTAGCCAATTGTGTGTACATAGGTGCGTCATCTCAGTTTTCCCGGCTTACTAATTGGGCTATTACGTCTAGAGGGTTTTACAAACTATGTGGGTTGTAGATTTCTTAAAACTTAGTGTTCTCCAATCCCATTACGTTCTTACTATCTAATTCACAAAAGGCTCTCAAGGCAATCACAAAACATACCAAATTGAGGTGAGGGGTGAGTAACCAATTGGGTTGTTACTTGTAAAGGGTTTTAAAACATTATGTGGGTTGCAGATTTCGAAAAACCAGTGTTTTGCAACCTGGAATTTTACAAAATAGTATGGATGCAATTTAGATAGTACAAACAATGTGAGTATGAGTTGTCATTTTCAGAGCTTTTTTTCTGGCACGGGAATTGGAGGCAGAATGATGTGTGCGTTTTGAGTTTGGACAAAGAAGGGGGAAAACACTTTGCGTTCCATGTCTGCACATTGAAAACTGAAGGTTGGAGTGCACATGTAGGAGTTGGAGGAGAAAACCAATGTTTTGAAACATGAAATTTAACAAAATGGTATGAATGTAATTTAGACAATACAAATGTAATGAAAGGAACCTTATAACAAAACTTACGCAAAATAAAAATTGTGTTTCTATTTCTTAATATGATCCAAATATACATGCACAGTATGATTGCAAGTTGGGAAACATAGTGGGAGGTGAGGTGACAACATGATTTACGAAACCTCCAACACACAAAATGTTGTAAAACCCTCTACACACTGAAGCTAAATACCTTACTGGCTATTTAGAAAACAGTGCCTATCACCACACTCCTACGGTCTAAATAACACAAAGCTTTTCAATAAATACATTCTGTTTTGGAAAATTCTAGGATACAAAACACTGTGTTTTACAAAACCTGCAACCCACCTAATGTTTCAAAACCATTTAGACACCAGTATTTGAGGGACGTTTAGGTGTGTTTTGTCTATTGCTTTACACGAATGCCTGCAACTCCATTTCCATTTTCCTCGGCCGTGATCCCTCCCTAGACAACAAGCTGCAAAATCAGAATGTGGAAAATGGCTAATGCGTCACAACGAGGAATGTGTTTGAGGGGTTTGGCCTACAACTCCATTTTCCTCTCATTTGTCGCCACCTACCAAACTGGAAAATGCAAATGTGGAAAATGGTGATGTTAGGTGCGTTTTGTCTAGCCTTTTGACTTTGTCACCGATCGCACATCCTATTCCGGTGATGGACACATGACGACACATAGCTAACCGTCCATCAAGTCTTTTTGTCAATGCATTTATCCACCATGTGGGATGGGGAATGAGGGTTATGATATAATGTTACATACATAGGTTTGTTTTGTCTACACTTTAGCTTCTCCCCTAATGGTATAATATACCAGTATTAAAGGCCGATTCAAATAATATACTAGTATTTGAGGGAACAACTGATAGGAGACAGTCTGTTTTCCAACACTACAAATAATGCGAATATTTTATTTAAATACAACAATGGAGGTGTGATTTTGAAGACATTCATACTATTATGTAACATTCCATGTTGCAAAATCATACGTGTTAAGAAGCAAGCAACCCACTGTGAGACAACCCCTTACATTTAAACAAGGAGATTCAAACAACAAAAACCCAACATTGTGTTTTCCAAATTACAATTATTTTGTGCACTTTTTTTTTTCAATCATGTGAAATTTAAACACAATGGAATGTGTGATTTTGAATACATTCATACTGTTTTGTAACATTCCATGTTTCAAAACTATAGGTGTTAAGAAGCCAGACATTGTGTTTTCCAACACTGCAAATAATGCGAACATTTTATTTAAACACATCAATGGAAGGTGTGATTTTGAAGACATTCATACTATTTTTAACATCCCATGCTACAAAATTGTACGTGTTAAGAAGCAAGCAAATCCATTGTGAGACAACCCCTTACATTTAAACAAGGAGATTCAAACAACTAAAACCCAACATTGCATTTTCCAAATTACAATTATTTTGTGCACTTTCATTTTCAATCATGCAAAATTTAAACATGACAATGGAATGTGTGATTTTGAAGACATTCATACTATTTTGTAACATTCCATGTTGCAAAATTGTAGGTGTTAAAAGCAAGACAATGTGTTTTCCAACACTACAAATAATGCGAGCATTTTATTTAAACACAACAATAGAAGGTGTGATTTTGAAGCATTCATACTATTTTGTAACATTCAATGTTGCAAAACCGTATGTGTTAAGAAGCAAGCAACCCATTGTGAGACAACCCTTTACATTTAAACAAAGAGATTCAAATAACTAAAACCCAACATTGTGTTTTCCAAATTATAATTATTTTCTGCACTTTCTTTTCAATCATGCAAAATTTAAACACAACAATGGAAGGTGTGATTTTAAAGACATTCATACTATTTTTTAACATTCCATGTTGCAAAACCTATGTGTTAAGAAGTAAGACAATGTGTTTTCCAACATTGCAAATAATGCAAGCATTTTATTTAAACACAATGGAAGGTGTGATTTTGAAGACATTCATATTGTTTTGTAACATTCAATGTTGCAAAACCGTACATGTTAAGAAACAAACAACCCACCGTGAGACAACCCTTTACATTTAAACAAGGAGATTCAAATAATTGAAACCCAACATCGTGTTTTCCAAATTACAATTATTTTGTGCACTTTTTTTTCTTTCAATCATCCAAAATTTAAACGCAACAATGGAAGGTGTGATTTTGATGACATTCATACTGTATTGTAACATTCCATGATGCAAAACTGTATGTGTTAAGTAAGAAACCCACTGTGAGACAACCCTTTACATCTAAACTGAGAGGAGATAGTGTGTTTTCCAACATTGCATTTAATGTGAGCATTTTATTTGTTCCAATCAAATGAAGAAAGCTAAATGTCATTTTGACTGCAGCAAAGAGTTGTTCAAAATGAGAATGTCAATGGGAAAATAAAAGATTTTATTTACGTGTACGGTGTTGAGCTTTCTCTCCATTCCAAATTCTCATTTTGAAAACCCACCGACTCAGTGTTTTTTCAAATCTGCAACCCACATAATGTTTTTTCAAAACCCATCTCCACAACACAAAAACCCACATTTTTAATTCCACTAATCTTCCTGTCAATGAAAACCCATCTTCACAATGAACAATTAAAAGAAAAAATTTAAACGCCAACACAAAAACCCACAAAAACACACAAAACACCTCTACATTCAAAATGAAAACCCCTTTATTTCTTCACAGTCAAATTTCAAAACCTTCATTAACAAAAATCTTAAATAGCTATGCTGAAAACCCTACACGCAAATAAAACATTTCATTTTCATTTCACAAAAAACCCATTTAATAGCAAACCCATCAAACCCTACACGCAAACAAAACGTTTTATTTTCATTTCACAGAAAGCCCATTTAACAACCATGCTTCATAGTTCATTGCTTCACAGAAACCCATTTAACAACCATGCTTCAAAGTCCCTACAAAATGGCAAATGACATATAAAATGGTAGATACATACCTGTTCATGCTGCAGTTGTCGAATGTGTTTCATGGGTTTTTGCTCGTTTGGCTGCTTGCAACTCCATTTTCTTCGGGTGCGTGTCCCTCCCTAGCCAACAAACTACAAAATAACAATGTGGTTTGGTTGCTTGCAACTCCATTTTCCTCAACTGCACCTCCTCCCTCCCCACCCACCAATTTGGAAAATGCAAATGTGGAAAATGGTGATGTTAGGTGTGTTTTTTCTAGCTTTTTGAGTTTCCCGCTGGGCCGCACGTCCTTTTTCGGTGACACCACTTGATGGCATGCGGCTAGCCATCTGTCAAGTCTTTTCATCAGTGTTTTTTGTCCACCGCATGGCATGGGGTATGGGGGTACAATATCATGTTACATACATAGGTGCTTTTTTTCTAGGAGTTAGCTTTCTCCATTAATAAACACTTTTTTGTTTATGAATTTAGAATACCCTAATTGACTGACATTGAGGGGTCATAACATCTTCACCCAAACAAGAGTTAAAAATTATGGATTTTTCTACAAAAACATGAATCACATGTAAGATCCAAACACCTCCAAATGAAAGGTACAACACCATAGTTGGGTTTTAGCAAATGAAAAGATTAGGATAAGAAGGTAAGGATAATGACACTCCTCACTTACATAGATTCTTGACCAATAATTTCCTTGATAACCCTATCAGATTTGAGATAATCTTGGCTAGCTTGTTTCCTACTGTACTACTTTCACAAAAACAAAGATTAAAGTGAATTTGATAAAAGAATTGTATAAACACTGAGCCTTATTGATGATACTACCCAATCTCAAATCTTGAATATGATCAACAAATTTGTTAATAACTACAAGAGAGTTCCTCTCTTATAACCACTCTTAAGCCTTTCCATATTACTAAAGCCTTTGCTTAATTGTCTATTTTGGACCTTAAACATTAGAAGCACCTTTATCAAAATCCTTGCTTGAGGAATGGAAAACTACATATTGCTCCTACAATACTTGGGTTGCTTCAAGGTGCTTCATTAAGATTCGTTACCCAATGTTGTTACTTAATTATACTAAATTCAAGTTGAGATAGTTTCCCCCCCTCTTTGTTTAGGTAAACTTGTGCAAAAGAAGAGAACAAATGTCATTAATGTAATGCTTGCATAACCAAGAACCTTTTGAAGATTCATTGATCTCTCTACAACCACAATCCTCACAAGGTGTGAAAAAAAAGTAATCTTGAAAGGAAATGCAAATGTGGGGTAACTTCAAGGAAGGCCTATATCATTTTTAAACTAGAGAGAACAACATACCATATTTTTAGAGAATAAGAACTATGAAACAAGGTGGTCCACCTTTTTTGTCCTCACAACAACAAATGATTCAATTGTAAGGGCCTTGGAAACTTGCTTTGCATATTGTATTGAATGTGAGAATTTTGTTTGGCCTAGCCAACCAAAACAAATTGTTGCATTTTAGGACCTTAGGAATTCCACCTGAGATTAAATGGTTGGTCTTTATTCTGCTACAATTTATGATTGTGAATAACCTTGTGCTTCCTTGATGAATGGCCATTGAAAACTAACAAGTTCAACACCTTCAACAATAATGCTACAAATGGTGATAATGGGAGCGAGTCAGGGTTTTTGAATTCTATTGCGATGAGCGAGAAAGGGAGCAGGTTAGGGTTTTTGAATTTTGCTGAAGGGGAGAGAGATGGAGGAGTAGATTCTGACAATGATGATGGTTCTTCGGGGTTTCTTGAAGCTCAGTGTGCGTATTTCATACTGGATGATGTTTATGGGAGGTGCTTTTGGCCTCTTTTTTGTTCATGTGGCTTTGTTCTTGTTTCAAAGCCCTGTTGTGATGCGCTAGTCCTTGGAGCCACTGATGGGTTTCAAGCTGGTGTTCTCTCTTTCTCTCTGGTGGGTGTGCCTATGCTGCTGTGTTCTTCCTGCCTGTTCACTTCTTCGTACGTGGGCCTAAGGTTAAGTTTGGCTTGGTTTTCCTTTCATGCCAACCCTTGTTTTTTCTGTCCTCCTGATTTATCTTCTTGGGGGAGGCTTTGTTCTGGTTGTGGCCAAAGATTATAACATCTTTCCTTGGCCTGTTGGTCTTGAGGTTGAATTGGCGGTTGAGGGGCCCCTTTTTCCTGTTACTCGGGTACTATTTTCTGTTGGGATAGTCATGTTGTCTCTTTCGGTGTGGGACTGTACTTTGGCCCTTGCTTATGGTGTGTGTGCTTTGGTTGGATGGTTAGCTTTGGGGCCTTTTTCTTTTCTTAGCTTGAGCTTCTTTTCGGCTGTTGGTTCCCCCTCTTCTGAGGTTATCATTGATCTGCTCTTTCTCGGTGCTTGGTAGTTGTGCCCTTGTTTTGTTCTGCATCCTCTCCTTCATGCTCTCCAAAGTTCGGTTGGGGACCTTGGTTTTGGTGTGGTTTGTAGATGCATGGGGTTCTACACTTCTTTGATCGAGTTTGGTTTCTTGGTTCTCCTCGAGTGGTGGTTGTTGAGTTCCTGCCTGGTCTCTAAGTGGATTGCTTCTTGATTTGGCTTCATTGAGCTTGGTGTGTTCAACGGTTTCAATGGTACTTGTAGGTGGTATGAAGGTGTTTGGTTTTGCCTATTTTTTTCCCATTGGAGCGGTGTTCTGAAGCACTTTAGGTAGTTCTATGAGTTGGTTAATCTGTGTGGTGTGGATGGACTATGTTGGAGAGGTCGTGCTTTTGCTGAAGTTTATGGAATCACTTCCTGTGAGGCAGTTTTGAACCTGTTTTGTAAGTTTTTCTGGTGGTGGGGGCTTAGCAATGTTTGGAAGCTGACTGTTTCTCTCTTGGGAGCTAGTGAGATTGATTTGCTCAAAGGTTTTACTTTTTGTAGCATTATTGACCTTTGCTCTACTTATCTGACTAACATGGCTAAGGGTTGTGAGACTCTTTGGTTGTCTATGGAGATGGTTGCTTTGTCTCTTGAGGGTGTTGCTTTTAAAGATATCTTCAAAAAGAAAAAATTATTGTATTTGATGGGGACGAGTTCAAAGTTTATTTTGAAGGCCATGTTGATTCGGTTGCCCTTTGGTCTCTTCTGGCTCTCTTTGCATAGTGTGTTAACTATGATGCTCTTCTGCTCTTACAACTTTGTGATTTTGTTGGCCCTCTGTTATGGTTGTGGTGGGGATTTTGGGCCTGTGGTGTTATGATTTTCCCTATTGGTATTGGGCCTTTTCTGCCTCTGCATGTTGGAGTTTTGTTTCGAGGGTTCCAAGGTTGTTGCTGGTTCCCCTTCAAAGATTAGTTTCTTTTGGAAGTGGTGGAGGGGGCTCTTCTCTACCTTGTTCATTATGATGGCTCAAGGAAGTTTGTATCCTCTCTTGGTTGAAGTGCTTTCCTTTGCTTCCTTCTGGTACCAGTTGCTTGGGCTGCCAACGGGTGTGGTGACAACCTTTTCTACTGGTGTGTTGGTTTCCTGTTTTGTGCTATAGTTGAGGTCTCCTATGGAGGTGGAGACTGCTCCTTCAAAGGCGAAGCCCTCTCCTTTTGAGGTGGAGTTGGTGGCTGTAGTTGAGGTGGGAAGCTCCCTTTTCTTCAGTTGGTTCCTTTTGAGGTGGAGCCGACTTGTGCATGAGATTGGTGGCACTAGTGGTTATGGTTCTCACTTCATCCTCTCTTTTAGAGGGGAGCTCTCTCCTATAGAGGTGGAGTTTGAGTTGGTGCTCAATTCGAGTTGGTACTTTTTATTGGCTCTAGCTCCTTAGAGTTTTGTTGAGCTCTCTCACTTCTCTATTGTAGTGGAGAGTTTTTATGTGTTGGTTATGCTCATTATTAGGGGATGGTGTTTTACAAGGGTTGTTGTTTGGGTGGTGCTGCTTTTGGGATATGCTCTCTCCTATAGAGGTGGAGAGGCAAGTTGGTTGATGGGGGCTCTCTACGCCACTAGCGCTAAGGTTCCTCTTAATCTTTCTTATGAGTTTGAAGAACAATTTGTCTTACCCACCTTGGGGTGGTTGCTATTTTAGGCTATGGTTTTGTCTATTTGGAGGATGGCTTGTTGGCCTATTTTGTTGGCTGTAAGGCCTAGTTCGAAAGTTGAAGACGACCCTGCTTGGAGGGAGTTAGTCCCATATTGGCGAAAATATGGAGTTTTTTTGCTCTAACCTATGTCTACTTTGAAACTTTCGGTGCTCAGTTTTACTGTCCTTAACTGTTATTTCTTGATAGTGTTGTTATGGTTTTGTACCTGCTGGACTTTGGTTGATCTCATAAATGGTCCGCATTCCATTTCGTGGATTTATTTTGGGGATTCTATTTTTTATTAGGTTGCTAATGGTTATGTGGTTTCAATTTTGGTTACTTGGCTTGCATGCCATTTTAGGCTCTGGTTTGGCCAGTCTGCTACTATTTTCTAGTGGTGGATGGTGTTGTTTCTTCTAGTATGTTTTTTTTAATTTAAATTTTCTATTGGTTGTCCTTGCTTTGTACCACAGGATTAGGGCCCTTCCCCTGCTTAACTAATCAAAAACAATAATGCTACAAGCAACATCTAATATCAACCACCAACCAACATCAACCATTCCACTTATACAAGCAATTAGATACAGTCATTTACATGGAATACCAACTATCAAATTGTTTGATTGCAACATTGAACACAAATAATCATAAAATGAAAACATGGTTGTACTATGATGTTAGCATATCACACATTTTATGAAACATGATTTCTTCACATGTATATCATTGCCACATAATAAACGGTTTTCACTCATACTTGGTCAAAGGTTAAACACCATTTATGGATTTTGGTAGCAAAGACAAACACTTCCTCTTCTTCATGATGGATCACTAAGTGTGATCCGAAATCTTGATTAAAAACATACATTGTTGAATCCAAAAGCTTGTTGTAATCAACTTCATGGACTATGGAAAACTCATACAATTATTGAAATGAAGAAAAAGGGGAGAGAGAGGGTGAATAATGTGTTCACCAAAACGAAGGTGTGATAAGCCTCTTTTTCTAATTTCATTCAAACATGCAATATATATAAAGTAGATTTGAAAACAAACAGAATTAACTATCAAAATGCAGATCTAGGAATGATAAAAAGATGTGTAGCTTTCACCAAAAGCTTCTTAAAATGGATCAACAAGGACTAATATGCCTATCTAGGTGTATAGGTAATGTGTAGGTGTATTGGGGTAGAATCAATGATTCATTGTTGACTGTCAAGGATTCATAGAAAGGTGACAAAAAGGGTGTATTAGGGCTAATATGCCTAGTTGGGCGTATGAGTCCCACTATTGCTTTTCAAAAAAGAAGGATATGAAATTGTTCTTCTATCTCTGCGCTTCCTTCCTATCTCTTCCAAACGTCGCTTCTGGATCCGAACTTGCGAAAAATATGCAAAACAAAAATGTTGGGTTGATTGTTTATGGGGGTTTGCCTTGGTCAAACCCCTAGTTTGGTAATTAAACCTTGATAAAAAAGCATAAATATGAAATGAAAATGTGTGTGAAAGACTTAATTATAATTGTGTCTAAGATTATGAGAGCTAAAATGCAATAAAACCCTACTCAAATGTGTAAGAATAGGATTCATAAATGAAACATGAAAATGATGATTACTTACTTTGGGGGATCTCCAATCACCCTAATAACCCATAAGAATGCATATACCTTCCTTTGGTTAGAAAGTAGAATGATAATGGAAGATGGGATCTCTTAGGAAACAAGTCATTAGACTTGGTTGAATGGCTAGGTGCATCTCCCAACCTAGAATCCATCATGATCATCCATAGGCATCTATCATCAATCCTTGACAATGCTTGATCATGAAATGAAAGTGAGCTTGAAGACCTGCAAAACAAATAGAATGATGCTCCAAGACTTGAACTTTAAATGCTTGCTTGAATTCTCCTTGCTTTGAATGTGATCTTATGTGAATCTCTCTTCTTGCTTGGCTAGTCTCTCCTCTAAAAATGATTTTGAACCTTAGTTTTTATAGGCATCCTATGTAATTTACTATTTATTAGATCTCAAATGTCAACAATTGCAAGATTTGAATTGAAAACTTTAATTTCCCACTCAAAACCAAAAAATAACCCCAAAAGGGACCTTTACGCCCACTGTGGTGTATGGTTCCCACCTAGGGGGACCTATACGCCCAAGGTGGCGTATGGGTCCCACCCTAGATTTTTGGGGTGAGAGAATGTCAGGGGATTAAAATATTAAATGCATTCATTGAATTTATTGGGATTTTAATTGGAATAGGCCTTGGGATACATAATAAAGGGTCTTAGGGGCCTATTAATGATGACTTAAAGGACATAAATGCAAGAGCACTAAGATAGGTCCAAACTGAGTGTGAAATTGTACTATCTCCAAGAAGGGAGTATCATTTTCGACACTACAAATATTAATTGCTTCTAATTACTTGTGGTACTTCTAAGCATCTTTGAAAACATAACCATGTTCCTAGCTCTCCTTGTATGCACAATATTGTTGCATGTGCATTTGCATAGTCATACACACTCCTGTAACTCAGATAAATCTATGATAGCAAGTTCTCTAGATGACTTGTGGTTATATCCATAGCAATATTGGGCTTAGGTAAGTCTCCATACTAGATTGCAAGTTATCACAACTCATTGCAACTAACTTTGTATTTGTTTATAAGTTTGTGATAAACAAAGTCAACATAAACTTCAAACTTTTACACATTATCTCAATCACTTATGATGGTAAGTACAAAGGATAAACCTAACTTGATTCAACATGCTTATGCATTGTCACTACAACCATACGAGGTTGTGGTTGTGGAGGCTAATATAAAGGTAAATAATGTTAAGGATTTAATGTCTAAGGAATGTGATGAGGAAATACTAAGCTATGATCATAATATAATCCTCACTTGATCCAACATGCTCGTGCATTTTCACTACAATAGTAGGAGGTTGTGGTTGTGGGGGAGGCGAATACATAGGAAGACAAGGTTAGGGATTTGATGTCTAAGGAATGTGATATAGGAAATAATGAGCTATAATAAAGAGTTAGTTTACAAGGAAAAAAGAGTAGAAGGAATAGTCTGTGAGAAACAATGTCAACATGCTTATGCATTGCCACTGCAACCATAGAAGCTTGTGGTTGTGGAGGCTAATATAAAGGTACACAATGTTAAGGATTTAACGTCTAAGGAATGTGATGAGGAAATATTGAGCTATGATCATAGTATTATCCTAACTTGATCCAATATGCTTGTGTATTTTTAGTACAATAGGAGGATGTGGTTGTGGAGGAGACTAATACATAAGCATACAAGGTTATGCATTTGATGTCTAAGGAAAGTGACGAGGCAATATCAAACAATAATAAAGAGTTATCTAGGGTTTGCAAGGAAAAAGGAGATGAAGGAATAGTGGCATTTGTAAATCCTAATAAGCCAAATTATTGAAGGGCGAATGTTAAATAGGCCCAACTTACCCCAAAAGCTATTGGGAAGTTGTTTGTGAGAGGATTATCATTCATGGAAATTGTGAGCAAGGACCAATAGGGAAGGAGAAAAACATTGTTATGTTAGAGCATTAGAGTGTTGTGAAGAAGTCAATGTTAAATAAAGTAAAGATAGCTAAAGTTCCCATATTGGGATTTGGTGATGAGGTGTTTGATGTTCATGGAGCATTACAAATTGAACCGTTAGAAAAATGTGGTGAAAAGGGACTCACAATGCAAGAAAGGAATCCCTAATCCTGGATTTTTCCTTTTTATTGTTGTGGGACGGTTCATTCAAGGAAACCTAGTGATAGGGAGGTTGGGTGAAAACTTTCACAGTTTCATGCTCTATGTCTTGTTAGAAGACTTTCAAGGTGTTTTTCTCCATCACCTTAACCTATAGGTCCCCTTCTCATGTTTAGGTACCCCTGGTTCTCCTGGCCAACCCCACTATCAACACTTATTCAACCAACCAAGTCAAACTTGGTGCCAAAGCTCTAACTCTTCCTTAGCCTTTAATCTGCCCTAAAGACTAACAACAACTCAACTCTCAATTAGACCTTGCAGGGGTGTAGAGATGCCTTCAATAGTTTCAAACCATCCCCCTAGGGTTCTTGAAGGTTCACTACACTCCACCTTTTCATCGCTTTCACCAAACCCTCATCTAGGGTTAAAAAGGCTACTAGCCAAGAGCCCCAATTAGGCCTCCATCTCTGAGAAAATTGGTCTTTGCTCAAAACTTTCCCAAGAACACCTCATTATTTCTCTGAGGTCCTTGGTTCAATTGCACACCTCTCAAAGATTTTTGGGGTTTTGGGCCTTTATCAGCCGTACAAAGCCAAATCTTGAAAATGGGCATAAATTAGGGTTTTAAGCTATTTTCTGGTTGCCTTCAATCTGTCAAGCCTTTCACTCACCAAACGAGTTAGTGGAACCTCCTCCTGCTTACCAGACCTTGGTAAGACCTTCCCCTGCCTTCTCAAAAAGGAAATACAGCAAGAATCAATCACCCCTGCAAGTTAAGTGCTTTGCACTCCCTGTCTTCCCTAGCTAGACTCTTCCTGGCTCACCTAGGGCAAGACTTTGCTGACAGCTCCTATGCTCACACCTACCCTAGTACCTACCATATGTACACACATGGAGTCTAGTCACTGCTCCCAAAGGGCCGTACAATTTGTACGGTGGGAAAGTGGCCTAGCACTCCATTCTTTCCAGACTATCTGGTTTAGACCAGAAACAGGGTTAAAGCAAGAATATTTACAAACAGTGATTAAAAATGAATAAAGGAACTAAATAATGACACACAAAATTAGAAGACTAACAACACTACATCCTCCGTACAAAACAGTAATAAATTCAATCCATTAAAGCTCTTCTTTGAAGCAAAATCAGAAAATGACTCACAAAAACACTGTTTTACTTCCAATTCACAAAGTTTTCTCACAATGCTAATGCTTCCAACCCCAATTCCATGTCGAGGTCCTCTTTAAATATGGTTTCTAAAACAGTTAAGCTCGGCCTTAACCACTCCTTGGCCACTTGTAGTAAATCCTATTATGGAAAAGTTGCAAAATGGAACATTTTGCAACTTCTTGCCAATTTCCTAGAAACATGAAACCTTCCAAACATCAATCTAATGATTGAACTTAGTCCCAAGCTACCTCATCTATCCAATGGTCAACATGACCTTCATGGTAACATACTAAAGATAAAACAAAATTCAAAAACTAGGTTGCCTAATTGCCTAGTGTTTCCTAGTGTTCCTTAGGTGCTCCTGCACCACCTAAGATCCCAAATTGAATTGACTATCAACACAAAGGTGAGCTAATTTTGAACAAGGGATCTTGGAAGAATTATGTGGGTTTGAAGAATTGGTATGTATAGCTTTAGGAATAATTGGCTTGAGGAGGGCCCTAGGGGGTATATTGCATCAAGAGCAAATCAATCGGCTATCGATGAACAGGAGCTGCCTTGCCCTCTTAGGATTTGAAGGGTTCACCACCAAGCAAAAGCTTAGAAAAGGTAACTTGATATTCAACTCACAAAACCTAGTAATGCAAGCCAAATAATGAGTACAAATGATAAAATTAAGCAATAACAAGTTAGGATGTATGTACCTGGAAAGTCTAGAAATGTGATAAAGATTCTGGAAATGAAAAAATGCTACCAAAATATGGTAAGGAGGACTAAGACACTCTTACTGTCTTCTTAGTCTCATTATTTTTTGGGGAAAAAAAGAAATCTTTGGATATCAGAACAAAATTCAAAAGAGTCTCTACGAGATACCTCTGGGAGGACTAAGACACCCTTACTGTCTTCTTAGTCCTACTCTGAATTTTCATAATTTTGGAATGTGATCTTGAGGTCCAAGGTCTGCACTCCACCAAATCTTCAGATCTGAACCTACAAATAACATGTAAAACAAAGGAAATCTGTTTTATTATTTATGGGGGTTTACCTTGGTCAAACCCCTTGTTTGGTAATTATACCTTGATGGAAATGCATAGATCTAAAAATTGAAATGTGTGTGAGCCCTAATCTTAAGTGTGTCTAAGATTATGCAAGCTAGAATATGGAGAAACCCTATCCAAATGTGTTAGAATAGAATCCATAATATGCAAATGAAAATGACCTACAAAGAAGATCTCAAATCACCCTAATAAGCCATAAACATGAAATTTACCTTCCTTAGGTAGAAAGTAGAATGACAATGGAAGATGGAATCACTCAAGAAACAAGTCTTTAGGCTTGGAAGTATGGCTAGTTGCATCTCCCACCCCAGAATCTCTCGTGATCCTCCATAGGCATCCATCATTAGTCTTTGGCAATGCTAGATCTTGACTTGAAAATAGACTTGAAAAACCTACAAAAAAAACACCAAAAGGCTACTCCAAGACTTCAATTCCTTGCTTCTTGAAACTCTCCTTACTCACTCACTCCTTCAAAACTTACTTAGGTGAAAATGGGTGTGAATCTTACTTTTATAGGCATTCCTATCTAATAACTCGATTATTAGATCCCAGAGGTTGACAAAATGCGAAATTAAATGAAATATTTTCATTTCCCGCTCTTATTCCCGAAAATAATGCCCTCAGGACCAAGATTCCCTAGGTGGCATCTTGGTCCCACTAAGGGGGATTAAGATGCGACCAAGGGCGTCTTGGTCCCACAAGGCTTATTTTTCCATTTTAAAGGTGGGTTGCCAAGATTAAAGGTTGTTTGCAGATTTTGGTCTAGTTTATAGTTGAAATATACCTCAGGTGCACAAAAAGGGGCCTTAGAGGCCCATAATAAGTGACCTAAATGGAATTTAATGCAAGGGACGCTTAAATATGTCCAAATTAAGTGTGAAAATGCAAAGGTATGCATTTTTATACATTACATTTAGCCCCCACTTTAGCACCCATATGACACTACGTGCATATGCAAGCTAAAGTAATTCAAAAAGTAACTTTATAAAAGGATACTCATATGGATTCAATGTAATTAGATTTCCACAATCCTCTCTCTTTCCTCCTCCTCATCTTTCCTCTTTCCTCTCTCTTTTAAACAAGCTTGGTTTGCAATTTATCTCTTCTCATTTTTTTCAACTCTCTAACCTGATGATGGATCACTTAGTGTGATCGGAAACGTTGATGAAAAAATACTACCACACAATCAAATCCAGAAGCAATTAGATTTAAATTCATATGGATTCGTTAGGGAGAATGAAACCCCCATTGTAGTTACTTGAAAAAGACCACAATGTTAGGAACTGCACCCTGCATCACAGATTCATTAGTAGCTGAAAAATAATCCTCTTATCTAACTTTCCTAGCAAATTGAATTCGAGGGTGGATTTATGCCCCCCTTGATTTCACTTTCTTTACAGAGGTGGAATCAAGGTAGCAATCCAACCACATCGAACTATAGAAGTCCATCATAGGGAATTTCCAAGTACCATGCCACTTGATGATAGACATTTGATGAGAACGAGAGTGAAACCACAATTCCAATGCAACAGATGGCATCGAAAACAAAGTTCACTAGCTCTTAATATGTTAGTTTAAATAAAAAACATTTATTTTCTTTTTAACAAAAAGTGACCTAAAAATGCATGTATATAAAGACAAAAGGGAAGGTAATTCATATTCATTTTATCTTTTATCTTTTTTGCAGACTGAGCTTGAATTAGAGTGAGCCATCATGCCGAGTAGATGCCCATCCACACATTCGTGAATCGAGCTACTACAAGATGCGATCCTCTACCAGATCAGGGGAGGAGGACAAAGAGTTGGGGAGGGGGATAGATCCAGTAGACCTATTTGCAGATGGGGAGGAGTTAGAGGAGGACAACAACTATGAGGGAGAGGAGGATGGTGAGGAGACAGAGGATGAGTAGAGTCATCCTATGAGCTACGACAACGACAGAGGTGAAGCCACTCCTCCTAGACCCGAGTGGAGAGATATAGTTCCCACATGGGTTATGAGGTCACAATCAACCCGTGTCAATGTCTGAGAGCATGGGGAGAGCAACAAGGGTTTTGAGATTCCTACAGATCATGCTACAGACCCAGGTGATGATATTTATTGTTATGTTTTTATGCTTTTATATATATCATGCTCATGTATATGTATATTATGATGATGATACTGATTATTCTTATGATTTCTACCTCGTAGGGCCCGTGGTAGATCCTAAGGACCTCTTCCAACGTGCGGCTGCCGAGATGGTGCCACCCTTTCCTACAAATGAGGATACTATCACCGAGTACATTTCCCCACAGTTCATGGTGTAGCGCATGGACCTGTTTGAGCCTTATGTGAGGCTCAAGGAAGCATTCGATAGCGCATCTAGGTGCGTCGATCGAGTTGATGGTCAGGTATTAGTACTGGAGGTGGAGTTGGAGGAGACTCGAGTAGCTCAAAGATCTGAGAGAGAGGCTATCTTACAGTCAGAGGTTGAGCGGCTACAAAGAGAGAATGTTAGGATCCAGGCAGATAGAGACCACGCAGAGCGAGAGCATGTGGATGCATTGGTATGCGAAGGTGAAACATGCGGGGCACTACGAGATATGTAGGAGATGACTACCATGAGTGGTTCCCGATCACACACCATTGTCTGTCAACTGGTGTGCACACTAGATCTCAAGGGATCCAATAGTCATAGGCCATAGTGACACCGTACTATTGATGAGATGTATTTAAAACTTTTTAATATATATATATATATATATATATATATATATATATATATATATATATATATATATATATATATATATATATATATATATATATGAGCATCTTTGGATTTTATATTTATAAGTTAGATGGCAATGTGATTTATTAAATAATCTCTATTGTTAGACTATTCAATAAATATCTCCATGATCTAACATGTCTTTTCTTAAGCTTTCTTAGATTTATGATGTAGTATGTTATGCTAAATTAAATGCACTTATGATCTAATTGTAGAATATTAAATGCAAATAAGGATTTAATCTAAGATAACATACATTTTTAAGGTTTGAATAACATGATACTTAAAGTAAGAACCAAAACTAAATTGGACCCATTATTCCATTATTCAAGACACAAAAAACTAGGTGTTAGGAACAAAGCAAGTGCGAGAGGCAATGGCATACTACCTATTAACTCTAACAACACTGCTTTAGAATTCATCCTATTGAGAGAGGGTACGTATAATACCAACGCAAATGCACAGAATTGATAGGTTCCCAAAGAGATATGGCATCCATTTCATATATCAAGTATGCTCTAGACCCATAGCTTCCTTCAACTACATAAGGTCCTAACGAAATAGGGCTAAACTTTCCTTTCTCTGTCGGGTTGGCATTGATGTTTCACTGGTTCTTATGTAGCACCAAATCACCCTTGTTGAATGAATGAGGGAGGACATGATTATTATAACTTCGTTGCATTTTCTTATGGTAAGCTTGAAGATGTTTGAGGGCATTGATGCACCTTTCATCGAGCATTTCAAGTTGGTGTAATTGTTGTTCCCTATAAGTGTTGTCGTCAATTAGCCCTTGAAGAGCGATTCTTATGGAGGGAATCTCTAACTCCAAGGGCATAATTGCCTCATCACCATAAACAAGGTTGTAAGGTGTGTTTCTTGTCGAAGTTCTGATACTAGTATGATAAGCCCTTAACGCGTATGTTAATTGTGTATGCTAGTCTTTATTATGTTTGTTCACTATTTTCTTAGAATTTGTTCAAGAGTTTTATTTGTTGATTCAACTTGTCTATGAGATTATGGATAATAAGGTGTTGAGAATCAATGTTGTATATTAAATGTTTCTAAGAACTTTTTCACATCATTATTCTTAAATGGTGTCCCATTGTCTGAAATTAACGCGGAAGGAAGTCCAAAGTGAGCAATAATGTGTTCCAATATGAGATGACATTACATTGGTGGTTGAGTGTAAGGGAATGACTTATACCCATTTCATGAAATCATCCGTTGTTGTGATTATAAACATATGTCCAATGGATGAAGGTGCAAATATTTTTCCAATAATATCCAAACCCCATACTGAGAATAGCCAAATAGGAACATGTGCATGAAGCTCAGAGGCATGAGCATGAATTAAATTTTGATTCTCTTGAAATTTATGACATTTCTTAACCTATTCGAAGCAATATTGCTCCATATTTTTCCAATAATATCCTCTACAAATTAACTTTTAAACTAATGATCTTCCTCCAAAATTCCCCCCACAATGAGCTTCTTCAAGTGCTATAGGGATTTCAGATTGTTTAAGACACCTAAGAAAAAGGCCATCAAAGGACCTCTTATATAAGATTTCCGCTAGGATGATATATCTAGATGCAAATTTTCGGATATGAGAGCAAGTGCTTTTATTTGTTGGCTTAGGAAAGGTATCGTCTTTCAAATAATTGAATATCAGTGCATACCATTCACTAGAGTTTTGCATAGTAGTTAACAACACTTCTTTAACCTTTTCATCTATTGCTGGTTCTTTAATTGTATGGACAATGAATGTGAAATCAGTTGAGGTGTCATGAGGAGATATAAGGGAAGTTGTGCTTGCCATTGCATTTGCATGTCGATTATCTTTTCATGGGATGTTATCAATGGTATATGACTCAAAATTCTCTAAGAGAGTCATCGTGAGATCCTTATATTTTGATAACATGTCATGCTTTGCTTGATATGTTCCATTTATTTGTTTAATGATTAATTGTGAGTCACTGAATATCTTAATATTTTGGGCTCCTAATCTGAGAATTGCACGTATGCCAACAATTAAAGCTTCATACATAGCTGTGTTATTTGTTCATAGGAAGTTTAATTAGATGACAAAGGAATAGGCTTGCCAGAAAGAAGGATTAATATAACCCCTACGCCAGAGCTTGTTCTACATTTTGAACCATCAAAGTATAATTCCCATGTCTCAATTTCGATTGTTAACACATTCTCATAGGGGAAGGAGTCTTTGTTTTGCATTGCTACTGGTGAAGGACCGTTGGCTAAATGGTCGATTAAGGCTTGTCCTTTAATTGCTTTGTGTGACAAATTTAAGATCAAACTTAGTTAACATCATGACCCATTTTGCGAGGCGCCCTAATAAATCAGTTTTGTTAAAGAGATGTTTCAAAGGATCAAACTTGGTTACCACATGCACTTCGACATTAAGCAATTAATGTCTCAACTTTCTAGTGGAAAACCAAGAGTTAAGCATAGTTTCTCTAAAGGAGTGTATTGGGTTTCGTAATGAATTAATGTTCAACTAATGTAGTAGACATGATGCTCTTTATCATTATCAGCCTTCTGAGCCAACATTGCTGCAAGAGAAAGGGCCGATGCTGATATATAAAGAATAAAAGGTTTACCTTGAATTGTTGGTTGTAATATTGGAGGATTAGAGAGGTATTCAATTAATTCTTGAAATGCTTTTTGACATTATTCATTCCACTTCCTTTTTAAGAAGTTGATCGAAAGGTAAGCTCCAATCCGCCAACGATGTAACAAAGTAGTGAATAACTTGAATCTTTCCTTGCAAGCTACGTAACTGTGATATATTTCTAGGAGGTGGCATGTTTATGATAGCATCAATTTTCTTTGTTTCAACCTCAATTCCTCTATGCGAAATGATAAATCCTAGGATTTTTCCACTCTCAACTCCAAAGACATTTTTTTGGATTTAATCTCATATTGTACTTGTGAATGCATTCAAAGATTTGTTGAAGGATTTTAACATTGTCTTCACGAGTCATAGATTTCGCTAAGATGTCATCAACATAGTCTTCCAAGATCATGTGTGAATGTAATAATGAGATATCAATATCATAGCTCATTGATATGTTGCACCAACATTGTTTATTCCAAAAGGAATTACAACCCAACAAAATGTTCCCCAAGGAGTTGTAGAGGCTGTCTTATATTGATCCTGAAGATTAATGAAAATCTAATTATAGCCTGAAAAACCATCCATGAATGACAAGAGAGCATGGCCCGCAGTGGAATCAACTATCATATCAATATTAGGAAGGGGAAATCATCTTTTAAAGATGATTTGTTCAAGTCTCTAAAGTCCATAACATCCCAATACAATTATCAGGTTTAGCCACCACTACTATGTTTGAGATCCATGATGAATAATCAATAGGCTGTATAAAGCCAACTTCAAGGAGTTTCTCAATCTCCACTTTAACTAACAAAGCTATCTTAGGGTTCACCTTTCTTATTTTTTTGTCTTATCGTTTTAGCATTTTCTTCAAGAACTATGTTGTGTGTCACAATCTTAGGATCTATGAAAGGCATATCCGAATAAGTCCAAGCAAAGATTTCAAAAAATTCTTGTAACAACGTTGCACGATTCTCTTCTTTCCAATCAAGGCATTTCCCTATTTGATTTAATTTATCGTCTTTAAATGTGTCCATTGGTACGTTGATTATGTCTCCAACAAGTAATGCACTTCGATCATCTAATGGTTCTTCTTTTTCTCCATTGTTACTTATCTCCTTATCAACAATGTCACAACTTTGTTGTGCACTAATATCACAGAAGGCTCCTAGAAATTGCTCTATACTTTTATCACTTAGAAAATGTTTAAGATTCAACTCATTGCTTGTTATATCTATCAATTCAGAATGTTTCAATGTAAGAGTTGTTTTAGGAATATGCTTCAAGATATGATTGATGCTAAGTGAAGGCTTTTGTGATGCTTTGAAGGGAAATATCCAAGACCTCTTGTGTAATCTTGTTGGTAGGGTTCTAGAGGAACACAAATTCCTTTTTCATTTGCGCCACATCCTTTTCCACTATAGCCTAGTTGTTTCATAAACTCATAACCTTTTCCATAGAGATTCTTCATTTCTTTCGAATTCGGTGGTGGCCCATAATTGTTTGTATCAAAATCAGTTATGTAATTGTTGCACGTTGACGATTCACCTTGTGTAAGCTCTTGTTGTGTTGACATTATTATTTTCTATTATTGTTCTTCATTATTGTTGTTGATGTTGCATTCTCCAAAGAATGAAGGTGTGAAATCCAACGAACCCCAATCATCTTCCAACAATTATGATGTTGTTTCAATCACTTGTTATGTAGTTGTTAGGGGTTCTATCTTTGAGGTTGGAATTAATTTTTTTAGAGGACTTGGTGTTCCTTTTTTCTACTTGTAAGCAACTTTCAGGCTTGGGGATCAATTTCCACTTTGTACACCTTATTATTGTAAAGATACTTCATTATGCGATGAAGAGTTGAAGGCACAACATGCATATCATGAATCCACGATATTCCTAAAAGAAGGTTATATGAAAGCCCATGAGGCATAAAATGAATAGGATTTTGTAAGGTAGCTTTTCCAACTGTAATAGGTAAAGTGATCACTCCAAGCGGTTGCTTTCCTATGTTGTCAAATCCTTGAATTGATAAGGAATTGGGTTGAATTTGTGACTTGTCTATGCGAAGTTTATCCAAAAGAGTTACAATAGACACACATTAAAAGTTGATCCATTATCAACAAGGGTACACTTAATCCCTATTGTCTTGTGGATAGCTATTATGATGAATGATTCATTTTTCTTTCTCACTTCCAAGGGGGTTAACTCACTTTGGTGAAAGGTAATATCGATCTTAACCACATTCATTCCCTGAATGAGAGATGCTACATCAGTTGGATTTGTGCTAGGGGGAACCACAACTTGCTGCAAAGCTATTTGAAAAATGGTGTGGTAACTAGGTGAAGTTTGAATAAGATCCCATAAGGAAATCTTAGCAGGAGTATTCTTAAGTTGTTCAACAAGATCATACTCCTTGCCACTATGTGATGGCAAATGAGGAGCACTAGCCAATATAGGATTAGGCAATGGTAACGAAACATGATTAGGTTGAGGTTGTCTATTATTCCTTGTGTTATATGTATGAGCAATAGTATTATAACTTGATTGTTGTGACACATTTTTCTTAGGTGATTCAAGGATAAGGATAGGTTTGTTTGTAGGTTGAGGTTTGTTTGAAGGTGGATAAAGGATAAGTCAAGGTTGAATGCCATTTACTTCTCTTTAAATTTAGGTTTGTTTGAACAAGCCTTAGTGGATGATCCTTGCAAGATGAAGTCCTCAAGAGCTTCATCTAACATATCAAAGTCATCACTACTAAAAGGCTTGAGGGTTACACTAACTTGGAAAAAGGGTTTTGACATACTAACCATAAATGTATGTTTGCTTAGATTTAATGTTTTTGGTTTTTTTGTTTTGGTTTTCTAATGAATGTAAAATGAAGTCTACATGTAACAAAATGAAAGTGCAATAAAATCTATCTTTATCAATCAATTGTAAACATGAATTCTAAAAATGCATGAAATGGTAAATTGACAAACTAAAACAACAAAGTAACTACAACAAACATAAGCACAAAAAATCACTTTTTTAACCCTAAAAACTATAACCTCGAACTCCACAGGGACTAAGATGCTAGTAAGGGCGTCTTGGTCTTGTTGATGAAATTTGGAGGTTCCAGAAATTGGAACGAAAAGTAAGCAACTCAGACAGGGTTTTGAGCCAAAAACCCACAGAGGGACTAAGACGCCAATAAGGGCGTTTTAGTCCTAGCAGAGGTTTTTTTCAGAAAAAAAAAAAACAAAATCTGGATTGATGACAGTGTTTCTAGGTCACCTACCCAAGGACCTGATGTTTAGAAACAAAATATTGTGCAAATGAATGCAAGAAAAAGTAACTAATGACAATGAATTGCATGCAAAGTTGAAAGCAAATTTGTTCAATTTTTAAATGTAATAACAATGTTCCTAAATGCAATTAGGATAATTAACAATGCACTTTTCAGTTTTCAATGAGATAAGATGATGTAAGAAAACAAAAATGCAACCTATATGCACTTTCACTAATGCAAGTATGAGAAACCATAGATGTATTTTCATTAATGCAAGGTGCAATGCAAGAATGAATACAACCGAGATCTAGGACTTTAATGAACTCCAAATCATAAAATGAATGTCCAAGATGTCGAGTTCACCAAAATGAACTGTTAGAAAAATGTGGGGAAAAGGGACTCACAATGCAAGAAAGGAATCCCTAATCCTAGATTTTTCCTTTTTATTGTTGTGGGACAATTCATTCAAGGAAACACAGGATCCCAAATTGGATTGACTATCAACACAAAGGTGAGTCAATTCTCAACTAGGGATACCTAGGAAAATTCCTTAGGCTTTGAAGGTTCACCACCAAGAAAAAGCTTGGAAAAGACAACTTGATATTCAACTCACAAAACCTAGTAATGCAAGCCAAATAATGAGTACAAATGACAAAATTTAGCAACAAGTTAGGATGTATGTGCCTAAAAAGTTTAGAAATGTGATAAAGATTCTGGAAATGCAAAAATGCTACCAAAATATGCTAAGAAGGACTAAGACGCCCTTATTGTCTTCTTAGTCCCGTTGTTATTTTTCGAGGAAAACATAGAATCTTCGGATGTCAGAAAAGAATCTGAAAGAATCTATGTGAGATACCTCTAGGAGGACTAAGACACCCTTACTGTCTTTTTAGTCCTGCTCTGAATTTATGAAATTTCAAAATGTCACCCTGAGGTCCAAGGTCTGCACTTCTTCTTCACCAAATCTTCATATTTAAACCTATAAATAACCTACAAAACAAAGGTAATCTGGTTGATTGTTTATGGGGGTTTTCCTTGGTCAAACCCCTTGTTTAGTAATTAAACCTTGATGGAAATGTGTGTGAGCCCTAATATTAAGTGTGTCTAAGATTATGCAAGCTAGAACATGGATAAACCCTATCCAAATGTGTTAGAATAGAATCCATAATATGCAAATGAAAATGACCTACAAAGATCTCAATTCACCCTAATAAGCCATAAACATGAAATGTACCTTCCTTAGGAAGAAAGTAGAATAACAATGGAAGATGGAATCACTCAAGAAACAAGTCTTTAGGTTTGGAAGTATGGCTAGTTGCATCTCCTGCCCTAGAATCTCTCATGATCCTCCATAGGCATCCATCATTAGTCTTTGGCAATGCTAGATCTTGACTTGAAAATAAACTTAAAAAACCTACAAAAAAACACTAGAAGACTGCTCCAAGACTTCAATTCCTTGCTTCTTGAAACTCTCCTTCTTACTTACGCTTTCAAAACTTACTTAGGTGAAAATGGGTGTGAATCTTACTTTTATAGGCATTCCTATCTAATAACCCGATTATTAGATCCCAAAGGTTGACAAAATGCCAAATTAAATCAAATATTTTCATTTCTTGCTCTTAATTTTTGAAAATAAATCCCTCGGGACTAAGATGCTCTAGGTGGCGTCTTGGTCCCACTAAGGGGTAATAAGATGCCACCAAGGTTGTCTTAGTCCCACAAGACTTATTTTTCCATTTTAAAAGGTGGGTTGCCAAGATTAAAGGATGTTTGCAGATTTTGGTCGGGTTTACAGTTGAAATATACCTTGGGATGCATAAAAAGGGGTCTTAGGGGCCCATAATAAGTGACATAAAGGGAATTTAATATAAGGGTTGCTAAAATAGGTCCAAATTAAGTGTGAAAATGCAAAGGTATGCATTTTTCTACACTACACAAATAAATGGGGTTTATTGGTAGATTTAACTCACTCTAGCCTTCTCTCCCAAATGGATTATGGGGGTTGAAAATTATAGAGTAGATCAAGAGTGGAATAAGAGAGTTTTGACATAGTGTTCATTATTTGTAAGACATGTAAGATAAAAAAAATGCATGGTGATGAACAAATAGGATACTTTGAACTTTTAGGGTTGTCTAATGCTAACTAAAAAGGATGTTTAGAGGTGCTTTGTAATTTAAGGATGATAGGTTTCAAATATAAATAATTGGAAGATCTAAAATTTATAGTGACTAATATATTATAATAGCTTTGAAACAAATGTTAGGCTATGAAATGGACTACAAATGAATTTAAAAATAAATGAGTGAAATTTAATTCCCATTAAATTAAAATATGTTAAAAATTACATATTTTCAACATGAAATAACTATTCAATTCATTCAATATGAATATTAAACTTATATTGTATTTAAGTAATAATTTAATATAAAATATTATGATGCAAAATAGTGTTACAAATTAACCCACTAAGGAGGGGAATGAATCATAGAGGAATGAAGATGACCATTAAATTATTCAAGAACCTCAAGAAATTCATGCCCCCCAAATATTATGAAATTTAACTTAAAGATAAATTTAATTCTTTGTTGATCTAAATGGAAAAAATTATGAGTTAAGAAAATACTTTGAATACTTGAAAGCTTAATTTGGAGCCTCTTAGTTGACTAGTGAAGTGATAGGTTGGTGGAACAACCTAAAAGGAGATTAGATTCTCATGTGTGAGTATGTTATATGAGATATATTCATCACCCTAGTTTATAAATTATGGCTATCTCAACTTTTTTATCAATAGAAAATGACATACTTCTAAAACATCAAATAAGGGCCCTAATATCTATAACTTAACATCTAGAAAAGTTTATCTAGCTATTTAATTATGTGCCTCAATTCTAAAATGTTGAGTTTCTTAGGATCCAATAGTTCATTATAGGATATAAATTAGGACTAAATTAATTTTTGTAATATTTGACCGTGATGATTAAAGTGTTTGATAAATAACAAAAACAAGTACAAAATTTAAAAACTATAGAAAGGTTAATAAAGAAGATTTTAAGTCAAAGAATTCAATTTTTTAATCTAAATGCTAAGAAATGTGGTAATTGGAAATCAAAAAAATTGGGAATACAAGGAAATATTCACACAATTCTAAATAAAAATGGAAATATGAACCAACACATAAAACAAAAGGAATATGTGTACCTTTAAGGACCATGGAAAAATAATTTGAAGGTTGCTTGATTGATATACAGTGAGAACTACCACACATGTTACTATCCTCAAAGGGAAGATAAGAAGAAAATTCTAGTAATAAGAAGAAAATGGGGCAAACTACTCTTAATTAACCATAGTCTTTCTTATATTGCATACATGTAGTCATGAACAAACATCAAGCTAAACACTAGGTGGAACCTATAAAGATTCCATGCATGAATTTAGGTTTGCGTATGAATATTTTAATAGGCATTCATTCAACAAAATGATTCATCTCTCCAAGTATTTTAAAAATAATTAGTAGGTTGACCCAATTAGTAAATCACATGTGGGATGTCATTTATGGAAACTATTTTAGCTATCTAGTAGATAGGTATTTATTTATGGAAAAAATTCCCCCTTTTTTTCTACTTGTGCCAATATTTATGAGCTCCCTTAAGTTCCTATGATGTGATCTTAGGGACCAATTAGACATTTGATCACAAATCCTTGGTTGACTTATATCCCAAAATAATACTATGCCTAGAGATGATTCAAGAAATAAAGTACATATTGAAGGAAAAAAAGACCCATAAGCCTTAGGGAAGTAAGTGCAATGCAACTAAAGATGGCACGAAGAAAATAGTGTCAAGTTTATTAGTTAAATTGAATGATTTAGAAGGCTAGAAGGTACCAACAGTTGAATATTGTCTTTTTATAAACTGGTTTCAAGATGCATTTCCATAAAAATTTCATAAGATACCATTGAAAAGAGAGTTTGAGTTTGCAATAGATGTGTAATTTAGGAATTTAATCAGATTTTAAATTTTTATATTGGATGACAATCGTTGATATTTTCAAATCAAATGCTCAACTTTGAGATTTGTTAGAAAAAAGGTTCAAAGATAGAGCACAATACCTAGGGATTTCTATTAATTTTCATCAAGAATGGAAAGTTGAGATTATCTATTGATTATAGTATGCTAGCACATCTCTGTTATGGCTTGGGATAGTTTTCCTATTAGGAGGTGGACAACATGGTGCACTGTACACTATTACAAGTTTGGTGCTTTGTAACGTCCCACCAAGGAACCCTAGAAGACAACACAAACTATGCCAAATTAATGGATTTTTTTTTTAAACAAATAACTATAGAATGCATAACATAACATAACATAATACTCTAAACCTAGGTCCTCTAAGGTTCCCCGACTATGCTACTCACAAACTAACAATCAAGATTACTAGAAACATTGCATCAACTACTAAGATAACATGATCTAAAATTTAAGGTTCATTTTAAAGCACAACCTCAAATCATTCTATATTACTTACTTCCACATTGTAACAACTAATGATCAACCATTAAAGATCATTTTCCAAACTACTATCATATGAAAGATGCATTTCTTTACAATACTTTTCACAAGAAGTTATCGATAACTGTTACATCATCACTATATTTACAACATTGCTTCCTCAAGTACATGCAGGAAGATTACATCAAATTACATCAAGAGATACAAACAGGTATACAATCCAATATAAAATGCATGATAGGATGCTTTCACAACTGAAACATGAACTGGAGTTCACAGTGCAATACTCAATCACCACACTGACGAGCATTCAACAAGAATACCCAATGGAGAGAGATCACCAACCTCCTGACCATGTGGAACCCTAAGGCCCAACCCCTGTGCTGGTAGATAACATAAGGTCCCACATCCAATAGGCAATCATGAGAGAAATAGGCTAACAAAATCAAAGGCTATACAAGACTCCAACACAACACCAACATCACTACAACACTTCACTTCTAGAGGCACTCAAACAACATAATGAGGAATACAACTAGGGAATGCTAGACTGCAATAGAGAGGAGTGTCATCACATAGTTTGATATGGGTTATCCTGTAGATCTTCCTAGGTGCTGACCCCCAACCTGGGTTATCCTAGTAGCCTCTCTCAATCCCCGACCCCAATTGAGAGTCACTCCCCCTACTTGCAACTAGTAACCCTACACATCAAGCAAGGTATAGACTGTTTTGCACACTTACCTTAATCACATGAATCCATGCATAAATAAGAGGCAAGACCCTTAGGGTTTACATTTTGCACTAAATACATGTCCCACAACATAGCCAAGTCACTTTCAAGGTTAACAATCATGTGGAACAAACATAAATATACTCTTTCCTAGGCCTCTGGAAACCAACATTCTAAACACATCTTGGCACATACTTTGCACAAATGATACCCATCGATAACAATTACATAACCACTTAATCCAATAGCCAAGAGATAATCAATTAATCATAACCATGAAGAAATTCCTTAAATAAGGAATTATTCACTACAAACAATTACATTTAAGAATAACTATATTTTAAGTAAAACCATCATTTTAATTGCACTAGTTACTACGAAAACCCAAATTTTAAATTGCAACTTAATATACCATTAAAATAACATATCTTAAATAATCGATTCTCAAGGCAATCCTACTAATCAACCATTAAATTATTATAAAGATAAATTGCCTTTATTTCCTAATTAGTGACGAAGAGTAAACCAATCCATTTAATATTTATTATGAATCATGTAAATCCAATTACCTATCTATTTACGAAATATGACAATTTACTTAAGTAAAAACAAACTCTCTTACCTATAACAATTTAAATACTTATTTACTAAAAAACTTTTAACATTTAATCTAATTCATATAAATAATCTGCAAATCACTAGATTACCTATATATAAATAAATCCATTGCTTTTAATTATATACACAATTAAATACTCTTTTTCACAATATGTATCCAATCAACAATTCTTTATAACATTTTATTTCTCCCTAGACATTCTTTTGCTAACAACCTTGTGTATATATATATATATATATCGAAGGCAACTCATAATATACAAATACAATACACAATACACATTATCAAGTCACGTTATATCACGAATGCAGTCCATAATACAAATTTTATCAAATTCCAACTCTTAACGTTAACCCTAAAAGAAAGATGCGAAGGTAGCGAAGACTCGGGGAGGGCACACGACCATGGCTGGCACAACAGGAAGGCATTTGGACTGTTGATAGCAGGCCTCAAAGGGATTTCATCTCATGAAATAATACGGTGGCAGGGTGCGCACAAGTGGATTAGTTGAAAAGGCTTCATAAACTTTCAAGCCAATGTGATTGGTTGGGGACACAAGACTGCAGGATAGGCGTAAAATGTATTTGTTAAAAGGGCTTAAAAACGTTCAAGCAATTGTGAATGGCTGGGGGTACAGCCGAATTCCACAGCGTTTGCCAGCGTCCTCCCTGACGACGCCAACGTGGGAGCTTTGGAATAGGGAATGGGCGACATTCTCTTGGGGAACAGTTGACTGCGATGGCTCTTGTTCAACCGACCACCCTCTCATGAAATCTCATTCATATTATAATCTTGCACGATCTTATCAAAGGGAAGGTGATTACAACACTGCTGGCCGCTACTACATAGCATCAGTCAAGGAAAGCTAGAGGCCACAGGATTTTGTGTTGCTGGGAGATATTAAGAATTCTTTCTCAAAATTTGAAAAAGTTCAGGAGGTCCACCTTGGGAATTGTGAGAGATTAAAAGCTATAGGCCAAATATATGCTCAGAGAGACATGCATGCAAAAATCGCCACATAGAGAAGGCACCCAAGCTTTTGACGGAATGCCTCGAAGAGACGTCAATTCGTGGAATGTAGTGGTTGTTAGATATGCACAAAATGGATTTGTTAAGAAAAGCTTTCATGAAGTGTACTTGACAGGTGTAAATAGATGTCTTAGCATGGAACGCAATGATTGCAGGATATACATCGAATGATATTCTATGAGAGGGAAAACGAGCTTCACCACAGAGAAGTAAATGAAAATCAAGAGCAACACAATCAAACAAAACAAGCAGACAGAAGATTTAATTTCCCTATCTGACGTCTACATTTATGTTGGACCGATATCACCATCATAAGAAGAAAACCGAGACTCACCCGTAATCGCTTTCCTCAAATTGGTGTGATCTCAATGCCTGCCTTCCTCATTTCCTTCTACGCGCATCCCTCCATAATCAACACTGGAATGGAATTTCTGTTTTTACCAGTCATCCTCTTTTTTTTTACCTTTCCCAAAGCATCGAATGAATTAAAACCCAAATGTTTGCAGGAGAAGGGAAGAATGCCATTGTACGAGAAATCCCAAACAACACCTGTATAGAATATAGTTATTTTTTAATTTATTAAATTAATAGTCAATTAAAAATATTTCAATTAAAATCTTAATTTGGGTAAGTATAATCGATACCCCAAACACCATTTACCCTCGTTTATTTACATATTATAGTTAATTAAATAATCCAACTTTGTAATATTTTATTTATTCACCAAACTATTATTATTTATTAATTTATCATTACATTATATATATATAATGTATTTAACACTTTATTTTAATACATACAATAGCCAAATGCATCTAATCGGACAACCAAATTAATTAACCCAAATGCCCATTAGTGACCTGACCACTATCTAGGGTTAAAATACAAACCTCAAGCAATTCTGATAGACCAAATTGACATACTAACAAGGTGTCAAATCAAATACTCATTCTCTTGGAGGATGATGGCTAGGGTAGGGGACCAATTGTTATCTCCTAATTAACTATTCCATTGGGTTTAAGACATGCTCGAACCTACTAATTCAGGTGGAGACATAACCTAGTACCTATTAACTTAAACATACAAGTTAGAACACATGTGCATAATAACTGATGCACTAGGAAAGAAACTCTAGCAATCGTATCTCATTCACGTATGTCCCCTATACTTCCAATGGTATGATGCCACCCTTTCCTCCTAACCTAACAACATACTATTGCATCACCTAACTATCCAATTAAATATCTGCATAGCAATAATGACATGACAATATACATCAAACTCACTAAAGCACTAACAAGAGTTCATGTCCCATCTGCAACCACAACACTTGAACACACGTCAGTATCTCTTCATGATAATAAATATAATCATAATATCATATCATCATGATAACAATATGTCAGAATCATGTGAAAATCCTAAAGATAACCAAAGCACTCCCATCACATCAATATTTCCATAGCTTGCATCCTAGTAATGGTCATGTTTGAACACACAAACACATCATGATAAACCTATCCTTAAACATATATAATAAGTCCTATCCAAACCTTCAAACATAGTCCATAAATTAATAATATACAACATCAACTGCTTCACATCATTAGCACATACCTTCAAATATCCTTATTATTTTACTTTCATCTCCAAGTTCCAAAGCCAAACTACTTGCACATCCACGATGAGAATGGAGGGGCACTACATGGTTGGAGCATATCACATGTATCGGACCGGTAGGATTTCCTACTAATGGCACTATGGGCTACCCATGCTCCTTTAGCTATCCGCTTAGATGAGCATGGTAGTATGGGAATTTATTATACTGGAGAGTTAGGTTCAACCATCTTGATTAGGATGAGATCCTATGTAGACCTTATCTCTTGATACCTCAGTGTCCAGATGAGACACACCAGTTGACTAGGATGCAGAGGGACAAACTTTTACTAGGGAGACATGATTATGTAGTGAGTCCTTTCTACTACGATCATGTCATGAGGTAGTTTGGACAAATACATGTTCCACCAAAACCATGACCTTTCTATAGACAATCAGTGCAAAGTGCCCATAGGCTTGGAGATATGAGACGTCTCATAGTCGAGGATGTTGTGTCTAGTGATTCAAACAATGAGGATCATGACATGCCCCCAATATTCGATGTTGATGACATGGGTACTACAGATGCTTACAAGGAGTTGTGGGCCATAGCATGACCAACTCTAGTTTTTCCCATGGATCAGCCTATAGGCTATGTAGGACCTCTTCTAGATCACAAGGATGATGAACAAGAGATAGGTGAGGAGATTAGGGTTGCAGACCTATTTTCAGATGAGGGAGAGGATTACGACAAAGAGGAGGATTTAGACTATGAGGAGGAGGAGGGTGAGGACGAGGATGATGATGAGGACGAGGATAGCCAGCTAATGAGTGATAGTAGTGGTACATTAGATGAGGATCCAGTTGCCCCTGAGTGGAGAGATTCAGTTCCTACACGGGTTACCAAATTTCAATCAGTGGTTGCAACACGTGCAACACTTATGAGTATGGGGAGGGTAGCAAATCTTCTATACCTCCTACACAGGAGGGAGTTGTTGCTACACAACAGGCTGGAGACCTAGGTGACAACACAATATTTACTTTTATCATTATGTTTTTTATGATTATGCTCATGTTCTCATTTTTATCTATATATATACATATCATGATGTGTACTGATTATCCTTATGATTTCCATCTTGCAGGATATGTGAGAGAGCTACAAGATCTCTATCGACGAGTTGTTGCAGAGATGGTTCCTACCTTTCCTTCAAACAAGGCTCTCCTTATAGAGTACATGCCCCCACCGATCGTATAGCAACATGCAGATATTTTTGAGTCTTTTTCAAGGTTGAGAGCAATGTACAAGAGTGCTATTAGAAGTGTTGATCAAGCCATGAGAGAGCTATCAGCATTGCAGGCTGCCTATGATGAGCTTCGATCATCTTGCGATCTGACAGACAGTAAGGGATAGGACCCCCAACGGTCAGAGCTCGAGAGATTATGGGGAGAGGTTGTTAGGCTAGAGGCGAAGAGATACCACATAGATCAAGGGCATATGGAGGCCCTAATTGTACAAGAGGCTAGGGTTGTTGGACGAGCATAGGGCCTATAGGATGCATTGAAACCCATGAATGGATCATGGTTGCATACTATCATCTCTCGATGGAGGCCATCACCATGCCTCGAGGGGTCTAGTAGTCACAGGCCACAATAGCATTGTATTATTGAGGATATGTGCTTAAATTTTTTTATACATATATGAGCATACATGTTTGGTTATTATGTAACTATGTGTTTAAGTTAGATGGTAATGTGATTTAGCAAATAATTTCTATAAGATTATTCAATGTATCCATGATCTAACATGTTTTACATGATCTAATTTAAACTATTTTAGTTTTCCTTAGATACAACATTATGATTGAGTATGTTATGCTAGATTAAATGCACTTATGATTTTATTGTAAAATATTAAATTCATATAAGGATCTAATGTAACACAACATACAAGATTCAATTCCATAGTATGAAACTTAAAGTAATAACCCAAAACTAATTTGAATAATTACTTTAATATCCAAGACACACCAAAAATTGTTTGTCAAGAATGAAGCAATGCGAGAGAAAATAGCATACAATGTATGAATTATAACAACACTGCTTTAATATTCACACTATTCCCAAAAGGAAGGTTAGGCATAATATCGGTGCAAATGCACGACATTAATAGGTTCTTTAAGAGGTGTACCATCCATTTATGTTAATGTGTATGCTATAGACCCATAATTTTTATCAATTATATAAGGTCCTAACCAATTAGGGCTGAATTTTTCATTTAGGGCGGCGTTGACGTTACGTTGATTTTCATATATAACACCAAATCACCTTTATTAAATGAATGAGGGATGACATGATCATTGTAACTATGTTGCATTCACCTAGGATAAGCTTGGAGATGCTCGAGGGTGTTGATGTGTCATTCATCAAGCATTTCAAGCTAATACAACCATTGTTCTTTATAAATATTGTCATCAATAAGTCCTTGAAGAGTGATTCTTAATGAAGAAATCTCTAACTCCAAGTGCATTATCACTTTCGCACCATAAACAAGGCTATAAGGAGTATTTCTAGTTAATGTACTAATACTAGTACGATAAGCCCATAACACAAATGCTAACTTCATGTACCAATCTTTATTATGTTTGCTCACCATTTTCCTTAGTATTTGCTCAAGAGTCTTATTAGTTGATTCAACTTGACCATTAAATTTTCCATAGTAGGGTGTTGAAAAATGATGTTGGATATTACAAATTTCTAAGAACTTCATGTCATTATTCTTAAATTGTGTCTTGTTGTCTGAAATCTACGCGGAAGGGAGTCCAAAATGAGCAATAATGTGTTCCAATATGAAATGACATATTACATCAACAGTTGTTGAACAAAGGGGAATGGCTTCCACCCATTTCGTGAAATAATTTGTTGTAGTAATTGTAAATGTTTTTGACAAAAGAGGGTGGTGATATTTTTCTAATAAGATCCAAACCCCATACTAAGAATGGCCAAATAGGAGTTTGGGCATGAAGCTTAGAAGCAGGAGCATGAATCAAACTGCTATGCTCTTGACACTTGTGACATTTCTTAACATATTCAAAGCAATCTTGTTCCATATGTCTCCAATAGTATCCTATGTGTATTAGCTTTTGAACTAATGATCTTTCCAAAATGGCCTCCAAAAGCACTTGCATGAGCTTCCACAAGTGCTATAGGGATTTCATATTGTTTAAGACATCAAAGCAAAAGACCATCAAATGACCTTTTATACAAAACATCTAAAAGGATTATATATCTAGACGCAAGTTTTCGAAGGCGGGCACAAGTGTTCTTAGTTGTTGGCCTAGGAAAGGTACCTTTTTTCAAATAATTGAATATTGGTGTGTACCATTCATTAGAGCTTTATATGGTTGTTAATAACACTTCTTTAATCTTATATTCTATTGATGGTTGTATAATTGTATGGACAATGAATGTGAGTTTTTTTGAAGGATCTACAGGAGATACAAGGGAAGCCACACTTGCCATTGCATCCACATGTTGATTATCTTTTCGTGGGATATTATCAATGGTATACGAGTCAATTTTTTTTAAAAGAGTCATTATAAGATCCTTATATTTTGATAGTTTTTCATGCTTTGCCTAATATGATTTGTTTATTTGCTTAATGACTAATTGTGAATCACCAAATATCTTAATGTTTTGGACTCCTACATTTAAAGTGGTGTGTATTCCAACAATTAAAGATTCATACTCCACTGTATTGTTTGTGCATAGGAGTTTCAATCGGTAGGATAAGGGAATAGGCTTTCCTCAAGGCAGGACTAATATAACACTTGCGTCAGAGCCAGTTCTACACTTAGAGCCATCAAAATATAACTCCCATATATATCGATTTCAATTGTTTGTACATTAATATTAGGGAACAAGTCAATGTTATGTGATGCTAATGGTGAAGGAGCTTCAGCTAAATGGTCGATTGAAGCTTGTCCCTTAATTCCTTTTGAGTGACAAATTTAAGGTTGAACTTAGTTAACATTATTACCCATTTGTCTAAGCTTCTTGATAAGTCTATTTTGTTGAAGAGATGTTTTATAGGATCAAACTTGGTCACCACATACACTTTAGCATTAAGTAATGTCTCAATTTACTAGTGGAAAACACAAGGGATAAGCATTATTTTTCTAGAGTGGTGTATTGAGTTTCATAATCAAGCAACGTCTTGCTAATGTAAAAAATAGGATGCTCCTTATTATCTTCACCTTTTTTAGCCAACAATGCTGCGAGAGCATGGGTAGACACTGATATATAAAGAATGAAAGGTTTTTCTTGGATTGTTGGTTGTAATACTGGAGGGTTAGATGTAAGTACTCTTTTAATTCTTCAAAGGATTTCTTACAATCTTCATTCCAATTAAATTATGCTTCCTTTTTTAGAAGTTGAGTAAAAGGTAAGGTATGATTTGCCAAAGATGCAACAAAGTGATAGATAGCTTGAATTTTTCCTTGTAAACTACATAATTGTGAAATATTTCTAGGAGGTGGCATATTTATGATGGCATCAATTTTCTTCATTTCCATCTCTATCCCTCTATTTGACATGATGAAACCTAAAATATTTTCACTTTCAACTCCAAAAACACACTTTTTTGGATTCAACTTCATATTGTACTTACAAATGCATTCAAAGATTTAATGAAGAATATTAATATTGTCTTCATGAGTCAAGACTTTTTCCAAGATGTCATCAACATAATATTCCAAGATCTTGTGTATGTAATCATAAAATATTAATGTCATAGCTATTTTATATGTTGCACCAACATTCTTTAGTCCAAAAGGCATTACAACCCAACAAAATGTTCCCAAAGGTATTGTGAAAGTTGTCTTGTATTGATCTTGAGGGTTTATAAAAATTTGATCATATCCTAAAAAACCATCCATGAATGATAGTAGAGTGTGGCCCGCAGTTGAATCAACTATGATGTCAATATTAGGAAGGGGAAAATCATCCTTTAAAGATGCTTTGTTCAAGTCACAAAAATCTGTATACATCCTAATATGATTATTAGGTTTAGCCACCACTATAATATTTGAGATCCATGGTGAATAATCTATAGTTCGAATAAAACCAGCATCTAAGAGCTTCTCAATTTAAGCTTTGACCAACAAGGCTACTTTAGGATTCATCTTACGTATCTTTTGTCTTATTGGTTTGGCATCATGTTCTAAGACTATGTTGTGCATTATGATATTAGGATCAATACCAGGCATGTTTGAATAATTCCAAGCAAAAATTTCATGAAATTCTTGTAACAATGTTGTGTGACTTTCTTGTTCATCATCATCAAGGCATTTTCCTATTGGAATAACTTTTTCTTCATTATAATATATATCCATTGGTATATTGATTGTGTCTCCTATAAGTAATAAACTTTGATTTTGATTTCTAATATTTGTTCATCTTCTTTTTCCTTATTGTCACTTATTTTTTTATCAACTGGAAAGGGTTTTTGTGCACTTAAAGCATAACTTTGTTTCTTGTGCTGATGCTTTGATAAATTATCATAGAATCCTAGAAATTGTGCTATAGCTTCATCATTTTGAAATTGGTCCAAAGTCATATCATTGCTTGTCATATCTATCAATTCAAGATACTTCAATGTAAGATTTTTTTAGGAGTATCTTGTGTGACATTGTTGATATTAAGTGAAGGCCTTTTTGATGCTTTTGTAATATTTGAAGGGAAATATCTGAGACCTCTTGTGCTTTCTTGCGGATAAGGTTCTATAGGGACACAAATTCCTTGCTCATGCACACCACATCCTTTTCCATTGTAACCTAATTGTTTTAAGAGTCAACTGATATCCTTTTCCGTAAATCTTATCCATTTCTTTCAATGATGGTGATGGCTCATAATTGTTCTCTTCAAAATTGGTTGTGTAAGTATTATCTTCTATAATACATGTTGAATCTTCACCCTTTGATGGTTCTTCCATATGTCACGTTGAGATTATTGTTTTCTCTTTTTCTTTTTCTTTTTTGAAATTTTGTTGAAATGGTGTACTCTCCCATGAACATAGGTTGAAGTCTAATGAACCCCAATTGTCTTCCAATAACTTTGACACTTATTCAATCTCTTATTGTTCTTCTGTCATAGGTTCTATCTTCAAAGTTGGGATTAATGTCTTTAGAGGACTTGTCATTCCTTTTTCAACTTGTAAGCCACTTGCAGGCTCAGGATCAACTTCAATTTTGTACACTTTATTGTTATAAACACACTTCATTATACAATGAAGAGTTGAAGACACCACATTAATCTCATGAATCCATGGTATTCCTAAAAGGATATTATATGAGAGATCATGATGCATAACATGGATAGGAGTTTGTAACATATCTTTTCCAACTGTAATAAACAAAGTGATCACACCAAGCGGTTGTTTTCCTACATTGTCAAATCCTCGAATTGATAAGGAATCAAGTTCAATTCTTAATTTATCTATGCCAAGTTTATCCAAGAGGGCTATGCTACACACATTAAGAGTTGAGCCATTATCAACAAGGGTTTGCTTTATCCCCATCCTATTGAAGATAGCTATTATCATGAAGGATTCATTTTTTTCTCACTTACAAGGGATGTAACTCATTTTGATGAAAGTTAATGTCAATATTAACCACATTCATTCCTTGAATTAGAGCTGATACATCACTTTGATTTGCACTAGGGGGAACCACAACTTGTTGCAAGGTCGTTTGAAGCATGGTATGGTAACTAGGTGAAACTTGAAAAAGATCTCATAGGGAAATCTTAGCAGGAGTATTCTTAAGTTGTTCAACAAGATCATACTCCTTCCTACTATGCAAAGGAAAATGAGGAGCACTAGGAAAGATAGGTTGAGGAAATGGAAATGAAATAGGATTGGATGTGGTTGTTTATTATTTCTTGTGTTATATGTATGAGCAATGGTATTATAACTTGATTGATGTGAAACGTTATTCTTAGGTGGTTTGAGGATAAGAATGGGTTTGGTTTAAGTTTATGGTTGGTTTGTGGGTGGGTAAAGGATGAGTTGAGGTTGGACAACATTAACTTCTCTTTATTTCAGTTTGTTACAACAAGCCTTAGTGGATGAACCTTGTGAGATGAAATCCTTAAGGGCTTAATCTAGCATATCAAAGTCATCACTACCAAAGGGCTTGAGGGATAGGTTAACTTGGAAAAAGAGATTTGACATATTCAAATAACTATGATTTCTCCAAGGGGTTCATCAATTTATGCGTGTTTTGGTTGATGTTTTTGGTTTTATTTTTGTTTTCTAATGAATTCCAAATGTAATCTAATCTTGCTAAACTATGAGATAATGCTAGAAATGAAATAAAAGTGTAGTAATATAATTCTATCCATGATTGAAACATACAAGAAGCTTTTCCAAATGTTATAAACTTCCAACTAAACATGCAAGCTCTTAAATCTTAAAACAAATAGCCTCAAACAAACACTGATCAAAACCATGCACAGGAGCAAAGACTAAAAATAAGGACAAACAAAAATATGAAAAATTAAACAAGATCCTTAATTAGGGACCCATATGCCCAAAGAGATGTATTAGTTCTAGTTTTAGGTTTTTAAGATGATGAACAATGCAAATAAAGATCAAAACACACTTAGATTCCTAGTAGAATCTACTTGTATAGGGACTAATACGCCCAACTGGGTGTATAGGTCCCTATTCAGAGTTTCTAATAGTGAAGCTTGAGATCTTTGATTAACTATGTTTGGTTTTTGTTCTTGATGCCAAACATTCAGGTTTGTAACAGGTTTATGCAAAATTGGGTCTCTAGATGATGAAGTTTTTGACTAATTTGAAATGCAATTTGAATCAAATTTCAATCCTAGATGAATGAAAATTTATCCTAAATTATGATGCAATACCAATGCAATTTTTGATTTTCAATCAAATTGGATGATGCAAATATGTAAAAATGCAACCTATATGCACTTTTCACTAATGCAAGGTTTAGGAGCCTTAAATGCAATTCAACTAATGCAAATCTAATGAAAAGCTAATACAACATAGAGCTAGGGATATAATGGTCTCTAAAGTAGAAATTAAAGGGTCCAAAGGCCGGGTTCACCATAATGAAATGAAGAAAAAGGGGAGAGAGAGGGTGAATAATGTGTTCACCAAAATGAAGGTGTGATAAGCCTCTTTTTCTAATTTCATTCAAACATGCAATATATAGAAGGTAGATATGAAAACAAAAAGAATCAACTATCAAAATGAAGATTTGGGAATGATAAAAAGATGTGTACCTTTCACCAAAAGCTTCTTCAAATGGCTCAACGAGGACTAATACATCTATTTGGGCATATAGGTCCTGTGTAAGGGTTTTAGGCAGAATCAAGTAGTCATTGTCGACTGTAAAGGATCTACAGAAAGGTGACAAACACGGTGTACTAGGACTAATAATCCCAGTTGGAAATATGAGTCCCACTCTTCCTTTCCGAAAAAGCAGGATATGAAATTGTTCTCCTATCTCTGCACTTCTTTCCTATGTCTTCTAAACTTCACTTTCAGATCCAAACCTGTGAAAAATCTACAAAAAAAAATGTTGGGTTTATTGTTTATGGGGGTTTTCCTTGGTCAAACCCCTAGTTTGGTAATTAAACCTATATAAAAAGCATAGACCTGAAATGAAAATGTGTGTGAAAGCTCTAATCTTAAGTGTGTCTAATATTATGAAAGCTAAAATGCAATAAAACCCCACTCAAATGTGTAAGAATATGATGCATAAATTAAACATGAAAATGATGATGACATACTTTGAGGGATCTCTAATCACCCTAATAAGCCATAAGAATGCATATACCTTCCTTTAGGTAGAAAGTAGAATGATAATGGAAGATGGGATCACTTAGGAAACAAGTCATTAGGCTTGGTTGAATGGCTAGGTGCATCTCCAAACCTAGAATATCATGATCCTCCATAGGCATCCATCATCAATCCTTGACAATGCTTGATCTTGAAATGAAAGTGAGCTTGAAGACCTATAAAATGAATAGAATGTTGCTCCAAGACTTCAAATTTGAACGCTTTTTTTTATTCTCCTTGCTTTGAATGTGATCTTATGTGAATTTCTCTTCTTTCTTGGCTAGTCTCTCTAAAAATTATTTTAAACCTTAGTTTTATAGGCATCTTATCAAATTTACCATTTATTAGATCCCAAATGTCGACAATTGCAAGATTTGAATTGAAAACTTTAATTTTCCACTCAAAACCCAAAAATAACCTCAAAAGGGACCTATACACCCATTATGGTGTATGGGTCCCACCTAGGGGGACCTATACACCCAAGGTGGCGTATGGGTCCCACCCTAAATTTTTAGGGTGAGAATGTCGGGGGATTAAAATATTAAATGCATTAATTGAATTTGTCAAGATTTTAATTGGAATAGGCCTTGGAATGCATAATAAAGGGTCTAAGGGGCCTATTAATGATGAATTAAATGACATAAATGCAAGGGTACTAATATAGATCCAATCTGAGTGTGAAATTGTACTATCTTCAAGAAGGGAGTACAATTTTCTACACTATAACTATTAATTGCTTCTAACTACTTGTGGTACTTCTAAGCATCTTTTAAAACATAAAAAAGTGTCTAACTATCCTTGTATGCATAATATTGTTGCATGTACATTTGCATAGTCATACAAACTCTTGTAACTCACACAAATCTATGATAGTGAGTTCCCCTCTAGATGACTTGTGGTTATAGCCATAGCAATATTGGGCTTAGGAAAGTTTCCATACTAGATTGCAAGTTATCACAACTCATTGCAACTAACTTTGTATTTGTTTATTAGTTTGTGATAAACAAATTCAACATAAACTTCAAAATTTCACACATCATCTCAATCACTTATAGTGGTAAGTACAAAGGATAATCCTAAGTTGATCCAACATGCTCATGCATTGTTACTACAATCATACGAGGTTGTGGTTGTGGAGGGTAACATAGAGGTAAATAATGTTAAGGATTTAATGTCTAAGGAATGTGATGAACAAATACTAAGCTATGATCATAATATAATCCTAACTTAATTCAACGCTCATGCATTTTCACTACAAGAGTAGGAGGTTGTGTTGTGGGGGAGGCTAATACATAGGAAGACAAGGTTAGGGATTTGATGTCTAAGGAATGTGATAGAGGAAATAATGAGCTATAATAAAGAGTTATCTAGGGATTACAAGGAAAAAAGAGTAGAAGAAGAAATAATCCGTGACAAACAATTTCAACATGCTTGTGCATTGTCACTGAAACCATCAAAGCTTGTGATTATGGAGGCTAATATAAAGGTAGACAATGTTAAGGATTTAACGTCTAAGGAATGTGATGAGAAAATATCGAGCTACGATCATAATAGTATCCTAACTTGTTCCAATATTCTTTTGCATATTTACTACAATAAGAGGATATGGTTGTAGAGGAGACTAATACATAAACATACAAGGTTATGTATTTGATGTCTAAGGAAAGTGACGAGGCAATATCAAGCAATCATAAAGAGTTATCTAGGGTTTACAAGGAAAACAGAGCAAAAGAAGGAATAGTGGCATTTGTAAAGCCTAATAAGCCAAATTATTGAAGTGGGAATATTAAATAGGCCCAAATTACCCAAAAAGCTATTGGGAAGTTGTTTGTGATTGGATTATCATTCATGGAAATTGTGAGCAAGGACCAATAGGGAAGGGGAAAAATAATGTTATGTTAGATCATTAGTGTTGTGAAGAAGTCTATGTTAAATAAAGTAAAGATAACTAAAGTGCCCATATTGGAATTTGGTGATGAGGTGTTTGATTAGATGAAGCATTACAAATAAATGGGGTTTATTAGTAGATTTAACTCACTCTAGCCTTCTCTCCCAAATGGATTTATGGGGGTTGAAAATTATAGAGTAGATCAAGAGTTGAATAAGAGAGTTTTGACATAGCGTTTAGTATCTGTAAGACATGTAAGAGAAAAAAATTGCATGGTGATGAAAAAATAGGTTATTTTGAACTTTTAGGGTTGTCTGATGCTAACTAAAAAGTATGTTTAGAGGTGCTTAGTAATTTAAGGATGTGAGGTTTCAAATATAAATAATTGGAAGATCAAAAAATTATAGTAAATATATATTACCATAGCTTTGAAACAAATGTTAGGCTATGAAATGGACTACAAATGAATTTAAAAATAAATGAGTGAAATTTAATTCCCATTAAATTAAAATGTGTTAAAAATTACATATTTTCAAGATGAAATAACTATTCAATTCATTCAATATGAATATTAAACTTATATTGTACTTAAGTAATGATTTCATAGAAAAATTTATGACACACCTCACATTATGCACAATAGTGTTACAAATTGATCCACTAAGGAGGGGAATGAATCATAGAGGAATGAATATGACCAATAAATTATTCAAGAACCTCAAGAAATTCCTGCCACCCAAATATTATGAAATTTAATTTAGAGATAGACTTAATTCTTGGTTGATCTAAATGGAAAAAAATATGAGTTAAGAAACTACTTTGAACACTTGAAAGCTTAATTTGGAGCCTCTCAGTTGACTAGTGAAGTGATAGGTTGGTGGAACAACCTAAAAGGAGATTAGATTCCCATGTGTGACTATGTTATATGAGATATATTCATCACCCTAGTTTATAAATTATGGCTATCTCAACTTTTTTATGAATAGAAAATGACATACTTCTAAAACATCAAACAAGGGGAATATCTATAACTTAATATCTAGAAAAGTTTATCTAGCTATTTAATTATGTGCCTCAATACCAAAATGTTGAGTTTCTTAGGATCCAAGAGTTCATTATAGGATATAAATTAGGACTAAATTATTATTTTTAATATTTGACCATGATGATTAAATTGTTTGATAAATAAGAAAAACAAGCACAAAATTTAAAAAACCATAGGAAATTGAAAATTAAAAAAATTAAAATTAAAAAAATTAAATTCTAAGAAATGTGGTAATTGAAAATTAAAAAAATTGGAAACACAAGGAAATATTTGCACAATTCTAAATAAAAATGGAAACATGAAACAACACATAAAATAAAGGATTATGTGTACCTTTAAGGACCATTGAAAAATAATTTTAAGGTTGCTTGATTGATAGATGGTGAGAACTAGCAGACAAGTTACTATCCTCAAAGGGAAGATAAGAAGTAAATTCTAGTAATACGAAGAAAATGTGGAAAACTACTCTTAATTAACCATAGTCTTTCTTACATTGCATACATGTAGTCATGAACAAACATCAAACTAAACACTAGGTGGAACCTATAAAGATTTCATGCATAAATTTAGGTTTGCATATGAATATTTTAATAGGCATTCATTCAACAAAATGAAATTCATCTCTCCAAGTATTTTAAAAATAATTAGTACATGTGGCCCAATTAGTAAATCACATGTGGGATGCCATTTATGGAAACTATTTTAGCTATCTAGTAGATAGGTATTTATTTATGGAAAAAATTCCTCCTTTTTTCTACTTGTGCCAATATTTATGAGCTCCCTTAAGTTCCTATGATGTGAGCTTAGGAATGAATTATACATTTGATCACAAATATTTGGTTGACTTATATCCTAAAATAATACTATGCCTAAAGATGATTCAAGAAATAAAGTACATATTCAAGGAAAAATAGACCCATAAGCCTTAGGGAAGTAAGTGCAATGCAACTAAAGAGAGCACAAAAAAAATAGTGTCAAGATTATTAGTTAAATTGAATGATTTAGAAGGTTGGAAGGTACCAAGTTCCATCAAATATTATCTTATTATAAACTAGTTTCAAGATGCATTTCCATCAAAATTTCATAAGATACCACTGAAAAGAGAGTTTGAGTTTACAATAGATGTGTAATTTTAGGAATTGAATTGATTTTTAAATTTTTATATTGGATGACAATCGTTGATATTTTCAAATTAAATGCTCAACTTTGAGATTTGTTAGAGAAAAGGTTCAAAGATAGAGCACAATACGTAGGGATTTCTAGTAATTTTTATCAAGGATGGCAAGCTGAGATTGTCTATTGATTATAGTCACTCAATAAAGCCACATTAAAGAACATGTACCAATTCCTACGAATTTTGATGTTTGTAAGTGTTACCTCAAAGTGTGACACCCCATTTCTCCCATAGGGATAAAATAATTATTAAATATAAACAAATAGATATTCTAAACATTAAAACTTTCACTTGGTGTATGGAAAATTTGTGTAGGTCTAATAAGTTCATAGGTAATCATAATAATTATACAATATATTTTATAACATAACTTATATCTATAGGAATATAATGAAACAATAATACTAAACTTGAGCAAACACATTATATCAAGTAGTCCAAAAGAGGAAAGTCATCAATGTCATTGATTATTTGTAAGAAGTTTCTGAAATGAAGAAAAATAGGGTTTCCAAAAATGGAAAATTAAAAATCCAAAAGGAGGGAATAGACCCTATCTTCCTCAATTCATTAGGAAATGAGATCCCCACCTCAAATTGGTTAACAACCCTTAGGTGAATCAACTCAAGGCGAGAATCTTTAGATTTCCTTATGCTTGAAGGATGGGGATCAAGGTCAAACAACACTTTGGGGAGAAAAACTAAAAATAGCAAATCAACTCCAAAATGCAATCTATCACTTGGATCTTGAAGATTAAGTATAAAACTGAGAGAAACAACAAACTTCCTAGAAGATCTGAGAGGGAATAACACCGTGCACCTATCATAAAATGTTGTTTCTAAAATCCTGACAGGGACTCATTCACCCATGGGCGAATGGGTCCAAGTAGCCTTTTCTGGAAAATTCTAAATTTGAAATCTAAGCTTGGAACTTGCACTTGTTTCTTGTAACTCTGAACTTTCACTCCCAAATTCGGATTTGTGATAAATTTGCAAAACAAAATTGTTGTTTGGTGGTGGATGGGGGTTTGCCTTGGTCAAACCCCAAGTTTGGTAATCAAACCTTGATGAAATTTAATACAGGTTTGAAACATAAAAAGTGTGTGCAAGCCCTAATCCTAAGTGTGTCTAAGAATACAAGAGCTTAAAACACAAGTAAATCCTATTCAGGTGTGTTAGAATAAGATCTCTAAATGAACATGAACAATGATGAAGACCTACTTTGGGAGATCTCAAATCACCCTAATAAGTCATAAAACTAAATATACCTTACTTTAGGTAGAGAATCTAGAATGATAATAGAAGATGGAACGTTGATGGTCAAAAGTAACACAACATTAAACAAAATATTTTTTACTCTATTTCTCCTAAAAAATATAACTAATCTAAAATCACCTATCTTCCAAGATCTTTGTAGTTGGTTCTCAACTGTAGTGTCATCATTTAGTGATTTATGCAACTGTAATATTCAAGGGGCCTTTGTTGGTAAAAGAGTACAAATTGGATAGTAAAAAGCAATCTAACATGGGGGTTTTTAATAAACAAAAAAAGATTGATCAAGGCTTTGATACAACAAAAAACAAATAAATATTTCCTTAAATTTAGTCATGCAACTTAATAAATGAGAATTTCCTAATTAGCTAAAAACTATAAAATGAAATAACTCATGAAGAATTCATGCAATCACATCCATCCATAGTGCAGATTTAACATACATAACCATTCATCATCACTTTTTTTTAGAATTAATTTTCAATAAAAAATTCCAAGCTCATCACCAAAATTCATAGATGATCAATAAACAACAAGAAAATCATTCACAGATGATACAAAAAATAGTTTTGAATTCAACCTCTTCTTATTGATTTTCACCAATTTTAAGAAACATTTATGTCTAACAATATTCATTGGCATATTGAAAACCATTCTCTATTGTCATCATCACTAAACTAGAAAACTTCTAGAGATTAATTACTTGCATTAAAACTGTAAAAATGTTTTTTTTTGTTGCATAAAGCTGTAAAAATAAAAGTATTTAGTCTTAAGTAGAAAATATGACTTCAATTTGCCGATCTTTACAATGAGGATAAATTTTAATCTTATAAAAAGAATTAACACTAATTTCTCCTTTCAAAAATCACGATCCACCAATCGAGGCCCATATCCATAATTATAGGGAGTGCTTCTAGTTGAATAGGAGTATTTATTTTGTTGAAATTGTTGAAACTAGAGAAGTACACCTCATTCCTGCTCAATTAAAATTGATTGGGAGTTGCTGCTTGTCAAAAACAGAATTGAAGTTTATTGTTGTCCACAAGGCACCTGAAAATAGTCAACAATGGCTAACTTTATCCCTTTCAAAAAGATAGAATATTTTCTTTCATTTTTTGCTATTCTCTTTTGGAAATATGTGGAATTCATCATAATTGTTGAAAAAAACCTTCAGATACTCTTCATCAGGCCCATCAACCCATTCCACCTTGAATTTAGGTTCCTCAAATCCCCTTGTAACCACAACAACTATTTCTCGTAGCTGGATAATATCTTTTGCATTCCATTGAATCTCAAACCTAATATTCATCAATTTGTCCAAAAGAGTTCCTTCAGGTCTGTCCCCTTCCTTCATTAATTGTACCAACTGTTTACCCCAATCATCCTTTATTTCTTGCAATGAATTCAACTATCCATTTTGGGTAAATCCTTGGTCGTGACTTGTGTAACAATCTCCTTGAACATGCCTGTATGAAGCCTTATGTAATATTGAGCCTTGAGCAGAATTTTCCTAGGTTAAATAAGCACTTCATACTTGAAGGTATTGACTCTAATAGCCTTCTTGAGGTATTAAGGATCCTTGTCACCTATGATTCCTAATTGGATCAATATTTCCCTGGGTTTTCTATCAATAGTTTTCAATCCTTTCAAAAACTTCCTGTACTTCTCCTCCTCTCCCCACCATTCTGTTGTCTTCTCTTCTACTTCCTTGAGAAGGGTAAGGGCTTCTTCATATTGTTTGCATCCCTCCTCCAGGATCCTCTCAATTTCCTTCTTAAAATCATCAAACCAACTGTCAAACCAAGTAGCCTTCTTTTTCATGATATTCCACTTCCTTCACGATCATTAGTACAGGAAATTCTGATGGTGTTGGTTGTTTGGAAGTAGAGGTGTTGAGTTCCTTCAAAAATATTTTCATCTTCCCTAGTTGATCTTGAAGCTCATCCTTGGTGTGTTTTTCCTTCATCAATCTCGACTTGGTAGTGGTAGCCACAATGTCAATGAGATTCATCTATTGATTCCTTGTCTGCTTGCCTAGATTGACAGTACTCACTTGATAATATGAAGCTTGTAGCTCCCTGTCATCCTTATCAGCTACTAGAGTTGCAATGTCTACCACCAAGTACCCATCATCAATGAGCCTTGTGGAACAAATGGCTCGAGGCTTCTCCTTGGGACTCACTTTGTCTACCCCCTTTATCATATCATCCCATGTCAATGGTTGAGCTTGAACTTGTTTCCTTTTCTCTAGATTTAACATTAGCCATGTAGTGGCAGTTGCTTGAGGCATTACTTGTTGAGTATTGGGAGGTGTTGATGAAGGAGGTGTAGAGGAGATTATCACCACTATTTTCTCAAAATTCCTTTGTTTCTTTGCTTTCTCTTTGAGCAATCTCTCTTGCTCTAACCTCTCATTTTCAGCTCTTATCTCCTCCAACTTTTTCATCTCTAACTCTTTATGTGCAACTTCTTCTTCATCACTTAGTCTTTTCTACTGTAGTTCCATTGCATGAGCTTCCTCCTCTATTGTTTTGTCTAGCTCAACTTTCTAATATTTTTCAAGCTCTCATGCACGAGCCTCTTCCTTAGCTTTCTTTCGTGCTTCTGTAACTTCTTTCTCACAAGTGAGCTCCTCTTCCTCACTAGACAACTCCTCTACAGCTTGTCATTGATCATTTTCTAGTATTTCCTTTTGCTCTTCCTCCCTTAACACATCTTTCATTTCAGCCTCATTCCAAAGGCTTCCTTCCTTGAATCCAGTGTCCTCTTCTCCAGCTTCTTCCCTCTCAAGATATTCTTCACATTTTGCTTGTCTTATACTGCCTTGTTTCAATTGAGGAAGTGGGCTCACTATTGGAATCCTTCTTCCTCGAGGTCTTAACCCTTGGGTGTTTGAGACGAAGGTTAAGCCATTTCAGACTTCTCTCAACAACTACTTGTGAAATTTTATTAATATTTGTTTCCTCTTTTTCCATCTAGTTGATTAGATCCAAATCCTTTGTAGCTACTTTATCCATTTCATACCTAGGATCAAGAATCATTTTGTCATTTTAAGTCCCTTCTGGTATATCTTCTTTAATCCCAAAATCCTTCAGTTGGGGAACTATCAATCTTTCATATCTTCTTCTTCTCACTTCAAATTGATCTTGCAAATTTTCCCAAAAGTACTCAAGAAGTGGTTGATGGAAGGGAAACTGTGAAGCATATAAATTATTCATTTTCCCCTTCAAATCAAAGTCCTTCCTAGATGTATGAAGCTTCAAATTCATAGATTGAAATTCCTTTGGTTTTTATTTGGCCGCTATAGAAGAAGAACATGAATAAAACCCCAATTGCATTGGGAATGAATAGCAGTTGGCCTTATGTTTATCAAAAAGCTTTGTATTTACCTCACCCACTTGATGAGAAAATTCCATCAAGATCCACCTATCACCACAACACCTTGGTAGTTTGAAAGGGTGCCTATTATACCCAAATAATCTAATATAAGTGGATTTGGGGTATTAGATAAACCGACTTCCCCATTCTTGAATAAACTCCATGGATTCTAGTGACAACCTGAAGCCAATGTCTCCTATAAGTTGATTAATGACAACATACAAAAATGCATCATTCACTCTTTTAAAGTGTCTTTCTGTTGCATTCAACTCTAGTTGATCATAGTGTTCCCACACCTTCTTCTGATCTACACCATCATCAAGTGATCCCATAGTAGTCAATTGCGGAAACCTTCCCATTCTTATAGCATAGTAAATTACATAGGAAGACATATAATGATGATGTGACTATTATAAATATTTTCTAAAATTATCTATCCCTAATCATAAAATATAATTAAAAGGATAAATGGGAATTCCAATTCTCAACTGAGAATCCTCTTTTCCAAATGCTCTAGCTAGCTTCTGATCTCCCCATGTCTCAGAGAAATCATACCTCTTGGGCTTAGGTGGCATCGTATTCATTTTTTCTTCTCTATTTTGAGCTACCTCTCATTGATGAGCTTTTTATTCCCCTCCTCATCTATTCATGTGCCCTTCATCCTCAGATTGTGGTGGGGAGGAGGATCAAATGCTAGTCTAATTTCCCTTGGGTCAAGTCTCATCTATTGGATTCAATACACTTCTTCTAAGTTGGATTGTAAGCATGTTCAATAGCTAGTATGAATTTTGGGCTCGGGAAAACAGGTCATTGTCAATGAATGTCAACTTCTTGACCAATGTATCAATGATCTTCATAACTTCATAACCAAATTTGGATGGCACCAGATTCCCCTAGAATTTCTATTTCATTGTGATGGGAATCTATTTTGGTTTTAACTTTCTAAGGGTCACCATTATTCTTCCTCTATTATGACATTGAGATCACATATGTCATAATATGAGAAATCTACCTTCATCATTATATTTAGGTTCCCTTTTTTGACATGAGATCAACTTTTTTATCACATTGCATTAATCCCTACCATTCTTATCACTAGCACATGTAGTGTAGATTTAACCTCTATATTGCTCTCTTCTATTTTATCATGAGGTCATCACACCTCCCTTCATCTATTGTGTTATCTCACTATGTGGTTAGTATAAATTTCATTCTTCGTTAGTTTCCTTTAATGATGGTAAAATCCTAGATGCAACCATACTCTCTCTTTTTGGTAATAACACAACATTCTTTATCTTTTTTGTCCTCACCTATATTTTGGGGGTGTGTATTCTTCCTAAGGATTCCTACCATTCTTTCTTCCCCTTCACATTAAATTTAAAATATTCACATACCATACATGTAAATATTTTACAGGGCATACATTCTAATCACATGTAGATCCACACATGCACATTCACATTATCATTATTCTCCCTACAATATTTGTGGCTTATGAGCCACCTAGCATTGGAATTTTCTAGCCTGTGTGCTTCATATCATTTACTTTTTGCTAGAATGTGAGCTACCTAGCATAACACAACTTGCTATCTCATGTGTTTCATGTGACCTAATTTAGTAGCATATAAGTCATCTAAAAACATTCCTTTATAATCTACCTACTTCATATGGCCAACATTTTTTCACCTCTCATGGTCACCCTACAACCCAATTTGTAGTGCTTGTGATCCATGAAGGTATTTTGTGATTTGCATGACCCCTAGCAATAGATCAAGCTAACGCCTATGTCATGTACTCTTGTTTGTATTAATTTCTTCCTTGTCTCCTTGTATGCATTCTCTCCTTGAATCAATCAATCGACTCATTACATTCTTCTCTCCATAAAAAAATTCCTTCATTTGTCATTTCTTTTATTTTCATTATAGTTTGGGGATGATGCAAAGCATTAAAACAACTTCCACATCGAGGTCTCTTTCATTTTTTGACCCAAAATTATCCATTATTTTTTTCTATCTTCTTTTCATGTTTATGCATGTGTTTATTATGTTTATATGTGTGTGTGATGTTTTGACATAGTAGTTTTTTAGGTCTATGATTTTTAACACTATTGTCTTGCAAGTTTTTTTTTCTAACATATTTTCTTTGTAGGTTCTTATCCTAGGGGCATCATCACCTTGCTCAAAGAAACTTTACTTCCTCTACAATGTCCTTTTGGGGTGTTATAGTCTATTTACTTTCTATTATTTTCTTTTATAAATGTTAATACACATATTTAGCATTGTTTCATAAGCCCACTAAAGTGGGGGGTAAATGTAATGAAAATTACATACCCTTATAATTTAATGCTATATTTTTCACTCACTTTGGTGTTTGTCTCCCCTACTATGTTTTTAGGTTTATCTTATCCCTTGTATTAGCGATTTTCCCTCACATTGTGTGAAGGCCTTATCTCCCATGGTCCTTTTTTTATCAAGTTGATGTTGAAACTGTATTAAACTTGTGGTTTTCTTGTGTCTTGTATTTTATTTAGTTAAAATTATTTGGATAATAGCATGATGTACATATGTCCATGTGAACTTCTAGCATCTCACAAAAATTTCTTGTTTAATGACAAATTTTCAATATTTTCATTAATTCATAGAATTATCTACATTGAAATCATTTCCCTTTTTGTAAACATAAATTATATTCAACTCACACTTGCTATTATTGGCACAAAGCACTAGGATGTTTATCAAATGGATGTAAATAGTGTCTTTCTTAATGTGATTTTTGACGATATATACATGGAGAAACTATGATTTAATAGGACTCTTTGTTAGTTTTCAAACTTAATAAATATATATGTTTTCTTAAAACAAAGAATGGTCATGATAAGGAGAAGTGGGCCTCTCAAAATCACTCACAAAGAAATAATGTAAGAAATCCATTAGGATCATACACATAGATGGTGGCAGTAAGTATGTCAACCTTCAATTTGAATTATTTTATACTTTAGAGTAGATTGACTTGTATCATATAGTTTGATATAGTTCTCAATAAAAATTGAGTAATGAAATGTAATAACAAATCCTTAAAGAAAATGATGAACAACATTATCCACTCTAAACCCCTTACACCATGATTATGGGTAGAAGTCAAATTATGCAAACTATATCTAGAATTGAGTTCTTCATTAAGCATTGAAAGGAGTTTTCTTTTAAATATTAAAGTACTAAGAAGCCCATAGTTAACCATTATAGCCCATCTTTAGATGTCCAACATGGGCTGACATTCCTACTAGAATAAAAGGGCATGAATCCTTAGAGTATTCCTTGTATAATTTTAGTTTATCTATATCATATAAAGAAATATCAACTCTTTCACCCAATTAATCATGGAGTTTTCATTTAGAGAAGTGTTCACTTTGAGGAGGGCTCTTCGATTCCAACTCTTGACACTTATTCTTCTTTAGTAACTTAGGGTACACTTGGGACAAATGAGAACTCCTTAGATGAGGAAAATCCACCTAAAAAAATGTATGATGATAATGATTCTTCTTCTTGCACTTTACATGATGATTGTGATGATGGGGATCATCTTCCCTCCCCTCCTAAATATCATTATGAGGATGTAGAATCTTCATCAAACTCTTATTTTTTGTTTACTTTGGGACAACTAACTATTGTAGTCTACAAATCATTAGGTTGGAGAGACTTTAGATTGTGTCTAAACTTGCTCATAATTCCAAGCACCATCACACATTTTCATTGTCATCTTTTGATCTAGTCTTTTTAGGAGGCATCATACATTGTTGATTGGGATGTATCTATTCAAAAGGATTAAAGTTCCTTAATGAAGAACCACACTTGGGATTTATTCCCTCTTCCTAAAAAAATCAAAATTCTTCAATATGTAAGTGGCTATATTAAACAATTTGTTGTGAATGAGTTAGAGGGTTAACATGATGTAGCTATTCAAGAGGATTAGCATTCCTTAATGAAGAACCACACTTGGGATTTAGTCCATCTTCATAAAGGAATCAAGCTTCTTCAATATAAATAGTTATATCAAACAATTTATTACTGATAATTTGATAATTTTAAATCTTTCTTGGTCATTAAAGGATTTTCATAGATTCCTAATATTCTTTATCCCTGTTGTAAATGTAAATTCTACTTGACTTGAACTTACTATTATTAACACAAAACACTCCTCAAACAAATCTGAAGAGTACCTTTCTTAATGTGAATTTTGAAGAGCAACCATGTTTTTTTAAAAAAACAAATTGTTGTGATGGGACAACTCCCATTATATTAAACTGAAAAGAAAAAAAGTACATAGAGTTGGCATGCATTTCGCCAAGACTAAAGAAGAGGGTACGTAGACCGTCGATTACTTCTTGGAGTTGTTTAAACTAAGCAAGGGAGGAAAGAGTACATAGTGAGAGATATAGAAAGCATACGTCTGCACGTTGTTTCTTGCTGAGTCTTCTCTCATTAAAGTGATGCCTGTTTAACTTCCTCCTCCTTCCTTGCAATGGCAATGCAAATGGCGTCACGAACAAGGCCAGTCTTTGGGTCTTTACTGAGCATTTACAACCTACACTTGATGCTTGGGAACCACAAATTTGTCTACAGCGATCTCGCCCCACTCGAAGTTATCAGAAGTGTGCACCACATTGTACAAAAATCTTTCGAGGAGCTCGACTTTGTGCACATGGGCTTGCTGCAGATGCTTGATGCCTATGACGACCTTAAATGCAGCCTCCTCCACCTTCGAAGTCATCTTAAATATCTCTCTTAGCTGGTCTTCAATATTCGCTTGATCACACTTGCAGAGAACGGTTGGGATTACTAGTTGATCCACCATTTTACTTGATACTCGTTTTGTGACATTTACTGCAATGCAATGGTTCTTGATATAAAGCTTATATCGACCAAGTGCCACCTTATTTTAGGAGGCAATCATCCTACGTATCAAAGACAGGCTATTCTTAGATTATCATGTGATACTGCCAACAGAAAATCTTGGTGCTTGGTACTATCATATCTTATTTCGTGCATCTTATTCATATGCTTAGAAATTCGACATCGCCATTTGGTTGGTCACATCATAGTTAGTCTGAGCCAATGCATCAGCTAAGTCTGTACTGGCTGCTTCATTCAGCTCAAGCCAGGCCTTCACTTGACTAGTTATTATGATGTCGGTTTTGCGATCGATGGTCTGATTAGATAGGTAATCAACTATTCAGTTTGCTTCATGGTAAATGTGTTGAATTGTGTAATTTGGGATTTTTCATATATATTAATGGGAAAAATCAATCCACATCAACGTTTTCTAGCTAGGAGCACGCCTTGATGAAATGGCATTTATCACCACCAGTGAGTCCCCTTGAATATCCACGTCATTATATTTGTGCAATGTACATGTCTTGATTCCTTCAACAAGCGTGGAAAATTCAGCCTCCGTATTAGTACCATTTGGTAGCTTAATTGCCCCGGCATGGCAGATCTCCCCGTTAGAATTTCTGATATTGAATCCAACGTTACCCCTGGAGACATCGTCAAAATTTAGTTTTAGTCACCCTTAGGGGGAACATGCATTTAGCATTTACTCTTCCTCTTTTTTGGGGTTTTGTGTCAATGCCACCCCTTATAATGCCCTTAGTTGTGGCCGCGACAGTTTATGGACAATTTATCGCTCGCAATTCACCATCGGAAAATTCACTGCCAGCAATTCACTTCAAGAAAATTCATCACCATAACAAATTCATCGTAAGAAAAATTGACCATCAGCAATTTGTGGCAGAAAATTCATCGCATTAACATTTTTAATATATATTTTCGAGACTTTCACATTTTTTTAATTTCAAAGTCTTGGAAATATATATTAAAAATTTTAATACGATGAATTTTCCACGGCAGTGAATTGCTCATAGTGAATTTTCCTTGAGGTGAATTTGTCATAATGGTGAATTTTCTTGCGGGCAGTGAATTTTCCGACGATATAAATTTGCCTTTTCATCTTTTGCATGATTATTCTAATGGTCACAAATTCCATTCTCTATTTTTGTTTTCAGTAGCATTTCTACATTAGCAACTTTGTCTTTGAAGGTCTTGATGTTTGAATATTCTAATGGTCACAAATTGCATTCTCTATTTTTGTTCAGTATCATTTCTACATTAGCAACTTTGTCTTTGAAGATCTTGATGTTTCTCTCTTTTCAAATTTTCCATATTATCGTGACAGGAGTTTCCTTCCAAATGCTTGCCCATAGCGATCCCTTATTCACTGATAGCCGGCATTGGAAAAGACCAAGGATACTATTCGGGAGCGGACCATGCCACACATTCAGCTCTAGTATTGTTGCTTGAAGCCACATTACAGTAGAATATGGTTCGTAGTTTTCTCTGAATTCATACAGAGTGGGCATCCGAATGGACCCTGGAAATCAACCTCCATCAATCTATTCCCCATCAATATGCAGTTGTATAAGCAGTCCACACAAAGGTACCAACCTTAGGTAGGACATGAGTGCCCCAACATAATGTGGGAGGCCATAGAGTGCTCCTTTCCTTAACCTCTTAACTTGATATCCAATCTGGGTAGATTATTTCCCAGATTTGGCCGCACACCATAATATTTCATCATTGTTATTGTTAAGTACTAACCTGCACTAAACCACTTCATTTAGTATTCTTTCTTTTGAGTGTTTAGATTTCTGGTTTGTAATTGTGTGTGATTTTTAACATCAACGTTTCAGATCAAACTTCTATGATCCATTATCAGGATTTTTAACATCAGACTCTTTTCTCTTTTCGCAATTCTGATGATAGATCATGGAATTTGATCTGAAACGTCGATGTTAAAAATCACACACAAGTTACAAACCAGAAATCTAAACACTCATTATCATGAACTGTGAAAACTACATGCTTTTAATCCTTTCTTTTGTTCAAGATTGATAACATCAAACGACTTCCATGTGTATTCCTTGCAACCATTGATAATTATTATATTGATATAGTCTTTGACTATCTCACCATATGCTTCTATTATTGTTTCCATGACATCGACATCTAGGATGATCTCATTCATTGGGGTAATCGTTCCATGAATCCAGCCAAAAGTGTGCACTTTCCCCGTTGTTTATTCTCCATGTTAGATGCTCAGTGACAACATGGTGGCACTCAACAACAAAATTCTAGGTCTATGATCTGCTTGAAAGATTTCTTATTATCAAGATGCACTTGGGATTATCATCGTCGATGTATTTAAAATGGAGGATTTTACACCACAAAGTGTTTGAAGACAAATATTTTCTAGGCGAATTTGTCACCTAGTGCCATATTTTGTTTGTGGGCATCCTAGATGGCAGCCCCCTTGTTTGTTTGCTCTGTTTGACTTTATCCTATGCCACCAACGATACTTTTTTAACACCATTTGACCCTTTCCAAATAAAACGCCTTTGGATGTTATTGATTTCTTTCGCCGCTTTGGTGATAAGTTCGATATATGACAGCATGATGGCAACAACTACAGCTTTGATCATAGTTATCCACCCAATAAGCGTCAACCAACAACCCTTCCAACTCTCTACTTTCTTTCTATATTTTTCCACCATAGCTTTGTACGTATTTTAGTGTTGAAGAAGGGTAATCCTAGGTATATACTTGGCAGTGCTCCTATGTTGAAGTTTAGCGCAGAGGTAATTCTTCATTGTACAACCTTTCTAGTGTTGAAAAAATAAATTGATGACTTGTTTTTGGTTAATTATCTGTCTCGAAGCAAGGCCATATTCCTTGAGATTTTTGGTTTCCTTTTTCGAGGGGTCGCCATATAATATTGTTTCATCTGAATACATCTGGTGCGATATGGGGGGAATATTCGGGGTGATGATGAGACCCTTCCATAATCTCAGCCCCACATTTTGTGAGATTCTTCTGATTAGTGCCTCTGCCATGATGATAAATATAAATGGAGACATTGGGTCTCCATATCGTATGTCTCTTGTAGCTTCAAAATAACTGTAAGGAATACTATTGATTATTACTGAATATCTTATCAATGAGATGCACACAAAGATCCATTTCAAGCTATGAGAACTAAATCTAATGTTTCCCGTGACATTGGGGAGGAATCACCAACAAAGTATATCATAGTTCACGCCTTTCATATTGGAGTTCTTAAGAGAATGCAATGTCTCATGTGCAATGATAATTTCATATGTGATGCTACATCCAACCATAAACCCACTTTGTTCTTGAGAGATTATAGTTGGGAGGATAATCTTGATTTGATTTCCAATTACTTTGGAGATGATTTGTATGTGGCATTGGACAAAGAGATGGGTCTAAAATATCTAAAGGTAGTATTTTTTTTTTTTTTTTTGAATTAATGAAATGTTTGTGTTGTTGAATTCTTTGAGTAATTTTCCTGATTTTCTTGCTTCTTCAATCATCAATCAAATTTATTTCTCTATGATGTCCCAACATTACTATTAAAAGATGGCTAAAAATCCATCAACTCCCAGGATTTGTCTAGATGAAGTTGAAATACAACCTGTTTATCCTCCTCCATTATGATCGGGTTTTCATAGGAGAGCATTGTTTGCCTCCATCAGTAGTACATGGGTATGCAAGAAGTTATTATGTAGTGGTTTGTGGATGTTCTCTGGAGATAGGAGCGCTTAAAAAATCAAACACCTTTGTCCATAATTTTAGAGAGATGTGTGTGTGATTAACCATGCTATGAATGTATTTGCACTATCCTGCATAGTGCAGTCCTTATTTTGGTAGTATTGTGAAGTAATTTGATATTGAGATTTCCTTCCACTAGCTAAGTTTCACATGGTTTTGACCTCCAATAGCATTCCTCTCTTGATAGGAGTTCATTATACTTTGTCAACAATTCCTTCTCCTTGAAGTATTATGCCCTAGTCATATTGCCATTGATTACCTTCTCTGTGATGGCTTCCATTTCCTATTCAACCCTCTTCTTTTCTTGGAAAATGTTCTTAAAGACTATTTTATTCTAGTCTTTCATTTTGGCTTTAATATACTATAAATTTTTATGAACTTTGAATATTTGAGTGCCCAACATATTTTAAGGTTCATTCCACCATATTCTTAACAAATATTTTAAGTCTAATCTTCTCAGCCATATCTTCTTGAATCTAAATTAATTTCTTTGTGGGATATGATTCTCCACTATTTCTAATTCAACTAGGTAGTGGTCTAAGATTTGGCAAGATCTTGTCTCGGAACTTGGAAACATCAGTTTTGATGACCATGATGGTGATAGCAAAAATCTATCAAGTCTCTAAATGATTTTTGTGAATCCTTCACAACAATTGGTCCATGTATATAATTCATTACCAGGATCGATGGCCATTAAATTTTTGTGATTTATTAAATTATTGAAGTTTATTAGTGATTGATTTTTTCTTCTTACTCTGCTCTATTTCTCTTGAGAATTAAGAATGACATTGAAATTTCCCCCAATAATGAAGTCTAAGTTGGCAACTTGTTGCCAAATTCAACACTTAGTTCATCCCATAAGAGTTTTTTCCCTATAGGTCGCAAGGGTCCATAAACATTACAAATTATGAAGTTTAAATCGATGCTTAGAATATGTACCTTTGTTGATCTATCCAATTGGTGTAGAGTTTTTGAGATAAGATTCTCACTCTGTTTGGTTTCCACATGAGTGTCAGTCTACCTGATGCCCTATTTGCTTCACAGAAGATGCCATCCCATCCTTTGCAGTGCTTGATGAAGGTTTTCATTATGCTTTTATCAAGCTTGGTTTCCTATAACATTGTGTTGTCAATTGATTGATTGGTTAGTTGGTGCTTGATGACATGTCCCCTTTCAAGCCCCTAATGTGAGGATCTTCATCTCTCCAAGGGAGGTTTCTACATCCTTGGATCTCAAAAGGTATGACTTGATTGAGGTCTATTTTTCATTATGGCTTCCTCCTCTCTCTTTTTTTAATTAGTTTTACGATCTCTCCTTTATTGGCAATAACCAACATACAATATTTCTGATGTAGATTGAATTATACATCATTAATCAATTTGCTCTTGATCTCATCCTCACATTCCTCATTCTTTTATTAGGAATCTAGTGTGGAGTTCCCATTCATCTTTCGTACATCTTTTGTCCTATATTTGTTGGTATCCTTCAGTGGTGCATTACCATTGTTCATTAAATGATCCTTTCCATCAGGCAATTTTTATTTTGATTCCTTGGTATTTTTTAATAAAATCCTTTGTCTTTTTATATCCATTAAGGTTGTGTCCTTAAATTGACAACACTCATCTTCAAAGTGATTCCTTCTACCACATCAAAGATAGAAGAACCACGATGTTTCAATTTCCATTCCTTGTTTCCATATCCCAACCTGTTGTGTAGTTTAACGATATTTGGGATTTTCTTGATAGATATGATTTTAATCTTGGCATAGATAAGGGATTTACGATTCCTTGTGTCAATTTCTATGGTTTTCCCTATTGTGTCTCCAATCATGAACAAGCTTGGACCATACTAGTATTTAAAGGACAACTATATTCTAATCCACATTGAACCTTTCATCGGCTTCACATCCAATGGATTGAAATTAGATATCCATTTTTGTAGAAAATAAATTCCTTTTCATACTTCCAATGCTCATAACTTAGGATTTTGTTCCTTTCCTCTTATTTTTTGAAGACAACCACAAAGAATCCTTTAGGCATGAAGTTTAGTAATAGGTCTAATTTCTAGTTTTCATTTACCCATTTTGTAATTTTATATCATGGCAGTCTTTTACCTAGAAAGACTTTGATAGCTACTATGTTTTCCAGCTCCAACACATCCTTCCATATAATATGAGTTAGGTCGATGTATTTTTCCTCACTATGTTCACATTTGCTTTTGTCTACACCAAAAGGTATATGCTTGGTTTTGTCTTTCCCTATGATGCCATTTGAAATTTTGGGTTTTGTACCAGCTTATAGAGGTTTTTTCACATATGCTCTCATGGTTTTGCCTCTTTCTTTTTGTGCTCCTTTGTGCTTTTCATCTTTTAGCGAGTATTCACATATGTTACTGCTCTACTTTTTTCCAAAATTGTGAGCCATTTTTTATTAGATGTTTTTAGATTTAAGTGGAAGGGCTCAACAACCATCATTTTTTAATAATAGTTTTGAGCACCATCTCAAATTTTCATTTCCTTTACTTTTGATCTAGAATTTTCAGAAGGCATTAGACATTATTGATTTGGATGTATCTATACAAGAGGAGTAACATTACTTAATGAGAACCATACTCAAGATTTAGTCCCTCTTCCTAAATGAAGCAAACTTCTTCATTGTAAGTGGTATATCAAATATTTTTTTACAAATGAGTTGGTTGATAAGTTTAAAGATTTCTCGATTATTAGGGGGTTTTTATAGGTTCCTAGTATTTAACACATTGGATTATTTACCCTTGTTTCAAGGATAAATTCTTTTCAACTCATACTTGGTATTATTGGGGCACAACACTAGTATGTTCATCAAATAGATGCAAAGAGTGCCTTTCTTAATCCAAATTTTATGGAGACATACATGGAACAACCATGAGTTTAATGAGACTCTTCAATGGTTTACAAAATTAATAAATATATATGGTTTTGAAAATAGAGTGCGGTAACGAGAAGGAGATGCCAGCCTCACAAATACACTCATTGAGAAACAATCTAAGAAAGCCATGTTATGTTTGCACACCTCGATAATGGTGGTGAGTATGTCAACCATTGGTTTGAATGTTTTATACTTTAGAGTATATTGACTTGTACTGTATAGTTTCATATAGTCCTCAATATAATTGACTAGTAGAATATAATTACAATCTTTAAAGAAATTGGTAAATTGCATGATCCACTCTAGATGGACTGCACACCCATATTTTTGGGTAGAAGTCATAAATCATACAAATGATATGTTGAATTAAGTTCTTCATAAAACCTTGAAAAGATTTTTCTTTTAAATATAAAACACCAACAAACACATAGTTAACCATTACAAGGTATTTAGATGTCCTACATGGGCCCGCATTCCTACTAAGAAATAAAAGAATATGGATCCTTAGATTAGGCCTTGTATCAATGTAGGTTATCTAGACAACATAAAGAAATATAAAATTTCTTTCATCCAATTACTCATGGAGTGTTCATTTAAAGGAGTGTTAATTTGATGAGGGCTCTACAATTCCAACTCTTGACACTTCTTCTTGTTTAGTCACTTAGGGTACACCTGGGATGAATGAGAACTCCCTAAGTGATTTAATTCCACTTGGATAAATTTATGATGATAATGGTTCTTATTCCTTTACATTAGATGATGAGGATCATCCCCGCTCCTCTCTTAAAATTTATGAGGATGTAAAATCTCCTTCTAACTCTGTTATTCTTTCTTCACTTTGGGAAAAATAAATGATAGTCTACTTGAATTAATTGGTTGGAGATCCTTTGGATGTCATCTTAAGTTTCTCATAATTCCAAGCACCATAACACATTTTCATTGCATTCAATTTTGATCCAGTCTTTTAATGAGACATCATACATTGTTGATTGGGATGTGGCTATGCAAGAGGAGTAACAAATTCCTTAATGAATAAGAATACTTGTGAGTTAGTCCCTCTTCCCAATGGAAGTAAAATTCTTCAATGCAAGTGGCTATATCAAAAAAATATTGCAGATAAGTTAGGTGACAAGTTTAATGCTTGCTTGGTCACTAATGGATTTTCATAGGTTCCTAGTGTTGACTATGTTGAAATATATACCCTTTTTGCAAAGATAAATTTTGTTTGTCTCATACTTGCTATTATCGGCCCTCAACATTGGGATACTCATTAAATGAATGTAAAGAGTGCATTTCTTAATGTGAATTTTGAGGAGATATACAAAAGCAACCATTATTTTTAATGGGAATCTTAATTGGTTTACAAGCTTATGAAATATATATGGTCTTAAAAATAGTGTGGTCATGAGAAGAAGTGGGCCTCACAAATGCACTTATAGAGAAATAATCTAAGAAATTCATTAGGATTGTACACATAAATAATGGTGGTGAGTATATCAACCATTGATTTGAATAATTTTACTTTAGAATAGATTGACATGTAGCATATAGTTTCATGTACAGTCCTTAGTAGAATTGAGTAGTATAATGTAATAACAAATCCTTTAAATAAAATGGTGAATTGTGTGATCCACTCTCGATCCTTTACACCATAATTTTAGGTAGAAGTCATAAATTGTGCAAACTATATTTAGAATCAAGTTCTTCATAAAGCCTTGAAAGAAGTTTTATTTTAAATCTTATAATACCAAAAAAACTCTTAGTTAACTATTACACGGTGTTTAGATGTCTAACATGAGCCCACATTCCTCTTGAGAAATAAAATACTATGGATCCTTAGAGTAGGCCTTGCATCTCTGTAGGTTATCTAGATGACATTTAGGAATATCAAATATTTCATCCAATTTCATACATAGTGCTTATTTAGAGGAGTGTTCACTTTGAGGAGAGCTCTTCAATTCCAACACTTGACACTTATTCTTCTTTAGTCACTTAGAGTACACTTGGGACAAATGAGAACTCCTTAGATGAGGTAAATCCACCTAGACACATCTATGATAATAATGATTCTTCGTCCTTTACTTTAGATAATGGTCCTCCCTCCTCTCCAAGTTATGATTATCAAGATGTGGAGTCTCCTAAATCTCTTATTATTTCTTCGGGTATGTGTAGGATCATGATGGGCCAAAAAGTGGTAATATGATGGGTATGTGGCTAACGACTTTTTTTATCCAAAATTGATGAAATGAAAAAGGTTTTTAAAGGATATTCTCATCTTTCTACCAATATTAATTATACTTTACTTTGAATTTAATAAATATTTATTATTTATTTTCTATTTGAATTATGACTAAAGTCTTGATTGATAGGCTGATTGAAAAACATCTATAGCTTTCAAATGGTATCACATTTTTTGAATCCAAAATGTACATCACATTCTATGTTTCACATACTATAGGATTAAAAAAAATGAATTTCATGAAGTTTTGACCAAGTTAAGGTGGTCAGACATACGAGTTTTTATATTTTTAAACATTTGTAATAAAAAAACCATAATTAATTATTTACTTGGAAAAAAATACAAAAAAAATATGCATCACATATATGAGTCCTCTACTTATATCTAAAATCTTATAAAAAAATATTATCATTTTATTGTGGTTAGGGTGGTTAGACAAACACACTACTTATTTTTTCCCTGAAATTTAAGTGCTACTGCATTGAAATTTCAAATTTTCACCAAATAGATTTTAAAAAAGATAAACCTAGTAGTTTAGAAACTACATTCAATTTGCTACATATTCTATTCTTACATATTTTTGAAATAATATAGATAACTTATTCAAATTTTTACGTTAAGTTGCCTAACTCTGATTTTTCTGAATTTTTCACCACTTAAGGGCCTATATTTTCCATGATGATCCTGCACATATCCCTTCACTTTGGGTAAACTAAATGCTGTAGTCTATAAATGATTGGGTTGGAAATCCTTTAGCTAGCATCTTAGCTTGCTCATAGTTTTGAGCACAATTTCACATTTTCATTGCCTTCACTTTTGGTCCAGTTTTTTTAGGAGGCATCATAGATTATTGGTTGGGATGTAGTTATATAAGAAGAGTAGCATTTCTTAATGAAAGATCACATTTGGAATTTATTCCCTCTTCCTAAAGGAATCAAATTTCTTCAATATAAGTGGCAATTTGTTCAATTCAAGTTAAGTTTCAATAATTTTAAAGCTTTCTTGGTCACTAAGGGATTTTCAAGGTTCCTAGTATTGACTACATTTAAATGTTTTTCCTTATTGTAATGATAAATTCTATGACTCAGACTTGCTATTATTCACACAACACTAGGATGTTCATTAAATGGATGTAAGGTGTGCCTTTCTTAAAGTGAATTTTGAGGAGATATACATGAAGAAACTGTAAATTTTAATAGGACTGTTTGTTGGTTTGCAAACTTAATAAGTATATATGATCTTAAAAAGGCCCTTGAAACTTGGTATGTGAAGATGAATTCTTTCTTTCTCTTAGTTGGATTTGTTTTATGCAATTGTGATCCAAGCATCTACAACTTGTGGTAGGATGGGTCTCTCTTCTTCTTGGTTTTGTGTGTTAATGACTTACTAATCCTAAGGAGCACTTCATCTTGAGTTGTGGCAATAAAAACTACTCTATATAAAACAATTTTTTGATGACCAACTTTGGTTTGTTGCACTATTTTCTTAGAATTGAGATCTATGCATTTACATCTAAGATTGAAAATTGTTTGATGTAAGGGATCCATTAGACTATTTTTTTTGCATATAAGTTAGTTGACAATTTCAAACATAGTCTTGATAATTTCATATTAAGACATGCATATATATACACATAATTAGTATAATGTTGATAATTATATCGAGGTATGTGTAAGTATGGATAAGACCCATGATGAAAAAATGACCTTCAATAAATAAATCATTAAATCAAAATAAAAAAAATTATATTAAAACATATTGTCGTGTATACAATTTAACTCTCATGAAGGAACACTACCATTCCTTGAGAGTAAATCTTACACATTACATTCAAATAAATCTTATGTTCTTAAATAGCTAGATTATCATTTTATTATAACATAAATAAATAATTAAGTAACAAATTACAAGTTTTTTAGTTTAAATACTTCGATGTTACAAACTTGTGAAAACATTTTACAACTGAAGATGAAGAAAAATATATGATCAACATAAATAAAAAATACTAATCATAGAGAACTTGTGGTAACTTGCTGGAGGTCTCAGCCACAAACACTACCGCATAGCATAGACATCCTCATGCCATGTTGTCGTTCGACATAGACGTGAAACAAAGGGTATCATACAACTTAGAATAGGTTCTTGTGTACATAGAAAAAGTGTAACATGTTCATAGTAAACAAAAAATATTCGAAGTGGTAAAATAACTATGAAACTAATTATTGAGATAAAAAACCAAATAACAAAAGAAAAGATCAAATGATAGAGAGAGAATAGAATGAAGTCAATCAATTATGCTTCTTTCTTCAAGGTAAAATCTACATGCAAAAAAAAAGGAGAAAAATGTTGTGGTTAGGTGTTTGAGGGGCTTGCCTCAATGAAACCCTCATTCTAGTATTTCGACCTCTACGACAACCAAGATTTTTGAATAATATTAAGAAATAAAAATTCAATTATTTCAAAGTGAAAATATAGTAAGCTATGCTATAAAATGATTTGATTACACTTTACTAACACATGAAGGGTTTAAGTCAACATAGAATGATGAACAAAGGAGGAAGGGAATAACAAAATGGAATAAAATCACTTGGAAGTTGTGAAAATCCTCTAAGAATGTTGATGCTTCGATATTGTTATTTTTCTTTGATATTGTTATTTTTCGTATCTCACAAAGGTGATAAACAAAGAGCTTCAAGAAAATTACATGCACTATGCTAAAAATATTGCTAGATGGTGAAAGTGAACAAAATTCTTCCAAAGTTGTAGAGCCAAATTTCACTCTCCTTTTTTTTTGAAAATAGTAAGTCGAATTTGTTTTGTTCAATGTGATTGCATGTAGTAGTGTTACTTCTGGAGTATCTAGGGAAAGATAATGCTCCAACAATCATTGGAACTGCAAATTTTTGTAGGACATTAAGGAATCACACGAATGTCTATGCATAACAATTTTGTTTGGAAAATTTGACCTCAAAAGATCAAGAATATCATAAAATTGATAGAAATAAAAGATTTAATTGCTAACATTTTATAAAAAAAACTAAATTAAAAACATTATGTAAATTATAAAGATATGCAACTATATAATTTAAATATAATCAATACAATCTTAATGAATGTATAGAGTATCTCCAAATACAAATAATATCATAACTAAGTGGGAAGCGGCATGGACCCAAATTTTAGCATTGCAATTTTACTTCTCTACGACGCTAAAACTTTTGGAACCTAATACGTGGACTGCTAAATTTTAAAAAAGAATTCCCAATTGTTTTAGTCGTTCGGCCTTTTCGTTTCGGATAAAATAGACGGCTTGTCTGTCTGTCTAGGGTTTGTAAGGTTAAATAGAAGATTTGTAGGTGCGCCATTGCAAAAAGTTAAGTAGAACACTTGAATACCTAGGGTTAGGGTTTTCTCATCGGCCTTTCTTTGCCGTGGACGTTTCTTCCCTGAAATTTTGTCATCGCAGCTTCAAACAATGAAATTATCAGGTAAACAGCATAAACAGCACTATGTGATGGATTGTTTTTGCTTTTTTTGTTAAGGTTTTGACATTTACGACAGATGGCGTGGTTGAGTTTGTAGGTGCAGCGACTGTGTATCATAGAGTACGATGGAAAATTGTGGTCGGATTTTTAGCCTAGAATGGACGGAATTGGAAAGATCGGTAAGTTAAATAGTAGAAGAATTGTTAAATTTTCAAATGCAGAGTGAAAATCTTTAAATGTAAAATACAGCTATTAGTTTAAAAATGGCTGGTAGAAGGGCATCGCAAATGTTATTCCTACATTAGAATTAGTAAAATAGAAGCAGAGATTGTTTTGTTCCTCAGGCTTAATGAATTTAATTTCTTACTCAAGTAGATCCGGAGCAGTTTTTAGTTTAATGCTTATTATATTAGAGCCAGGGTTTTCCCTCCCCCCTATTTTAAATGGTATCTAGTTTTTGTTTCGCTTGCTACTTAATCCAACATTGAATGTTGGTAAATACTGATTTCAGTACGTGGGATGGATCTGCCATTTGGGTAAGTTTGGCAACCTGAATTTGATCTTTCTCTTTCTGTGTTGTATTTTGTCCAATATCAGCGTTTGATCGTATGTCAATGTGCTTCTCTAATCTGGGAACTCCAGGGTTTTCTTAGACATGCTCATACTATTCGATTTTGTACACAATCTATTTTTGCTTGGAAGCGTTGGTCAAACACCTTTCTAATTTTTATGGGATGTCTTTTGGAAGGGCCAAAACACATAAATAGCATTTGTTTCTTATATTTCATTGATGGTTGTTTTTGCTCGACTGCAAATTCTAAACCATAAGGGCCTTTTCGATTGTTGCACTGTATATATCTTTACCATAAATTCTTAACTATTTCTTACAGCTCACTAATAGATACGGGACTCTAAACCATGTGATATACCAATCTGGTATTTCTTTTCCTTCTTACGATAAACCGGCTATATGGAGCTAATCAACTGTCTAAAATTCCTCGATTTTAAACTGAAAGACTTACACTCAGACATGTGGCAATTCATAACATTTATTGTGGAATTCAAAGACTGATTACTTACATAATAACCAGCAGGGCTGGACTGGGCGTGTACTGCATTGATTAAATGTCTGCATAGTTCAGATCTATCATACAGAGATAAATCACTTGTTCTGGCCTAACTCAACTGTAGGTGAACCTGGTAACCCTCCTGTGCAGGAACAACTTACAGTTGTCTATAGTGCTGCATCACTCCTTGATGGATGAGCAGAAGACTTCTCTTACAGCCTGCAGATCTATAATACGATGGATGATGGGCACAAATATGCTACCTTTATTTTCTTTGTTCTCTCTTGTTGCTTCCTTGTTAGCTGCTTCCACCTCTTTAAACAGCATTCGTTTTTCATCCTTTTTTTTCCGTGTCTATATTACTCTTGCCTTAAACTTGTGCACTAGATCTATATTTAAAATTGTTTTATCCTTATTTAATATACACTTGTGGAATTTGAAGTGTGATTATGGTACTTCTTGTTTTACTTATTTAGTGCTATTATCACAGCATCAAGTAGAAACTTGTAATGCATTGGTCCTGAATTAATGGAATCAAGCTTCACAGTGCTGTACCTAACAGAAGGGTTCCTTTAATGATATCAAGTTTCCACAATCCATGTTATACTTCAGAGATGTTTCTGGATTAGATTGTGTTGGAGTTTTTTGATGAAAAAAACCCCAACACAATCTAATCCAGAAACATCTCTGAAGAAGGGTTCCTTGTATGGATTTTGTTTACTACTTTAGTTCTGTAGTTGCAGCCTCACAATTTTGGGTGAAGGGAGATTCAGACTTCTTTTAACTTTTCTTAAGTTCCTGTTTATGATTTATATAGTTCACAAGACATGCAGTTTTAATTCCTAACTACAGTAGGTGAGGTCTGTTGTTGTTCCATGATTGGGCTCATCTGAGTTCCATATTATCCATGATAAACAATTTTTTTTGACAACCAAATACAATCAAACAATGTTCTCAGTATTGGTATTAGTGTACAAAGTAAATGTGATATCTCAATTTTATAATATGATTTCAGCATCATGATACATATCTTTGTTTGTTAACAGCTGGAGTGAAGAAGCAACAAAATAAAGGAATGGAGTTGCCGAAGATGACAACGACATCGAACATTGCGGTTGTTTGCTTTTTCAATGGCTTAGGCAAAACAACACTGGCCATTGTTGATGTTTTCAAAGGCTTTGGGAAAACAACTCTAGCAATTGTTGGTGTTTTTGAAGGCTCTGGAAAGACAACAATAGCCATTGTTGTTGTATTTCTAAGCTTCGGAAAAACAACTCTAGCAATTGTTATTGTTTTCAGAGGCTTTGGAAAGACAACTCTGGCAATTGTTGGTGTTTTTAGAGGCTTTGGGAAGACAACGTTAGCCATTACTGACATGTTTAAAGGTTTTGGAAAAACAACTCTAGCAATTGATTTTATTTTTGGAGGCTTTGGCAAGACAACAGCAGTTATTTTTGGTGTTTTCAGAAGCTTTGAAAAAACAACAGTAGCAACTGTTGATGTTTTGATGGGCTTCTGCAGAACAGATCAAGTTCTTTTTGGTGTTCCAAGAGGCTTTGGTAAAACAACACTAGCTATTATTGTTGTTACTATTTTTTTTGACAAAACAACATTGCTTTTGTTTAGATTTGTATAGACTTGAGAAAAACCACTTGTTACCACTAGATTGCTAACTAATCTCAAAAATTACAATTACACGGCTTGCTATATGCAGTATATAGCGCATTAGTCATTACTCTTTTAACTGTTATTGAATTTAGAAGATAGTTATTTTTTCCTAAATGATTCTTTAATTTAGCACATTCATCATGAAACTGGTAAGACAGTGAGTAATAAATGATTCTCTAATTTAGCACATTCATAATGAAATGGTAACACAGTGAGTAATAGAATATCGAGAGGCAATCAATGAGCATCGTTTTATTGATGGAAGGTTGCATGCATACACAAAGAGTGATTGGTTAAATTCAAAGCAACAATAATCATATTCTGAAAATTAAATGCTCATAAATAAAAATATTACAAAGTAATTGTTTATTATTATCTTATTCCAACATCAAGTTGTATGAAGTTCGCTTATGTTCTCAACTTAATCCTATATAAAAATTATAGGAGGGATGTACATTTAAATTGTCAAGGAAACCCAAATAGTCCTATTTTAGTGGCTTATGTACCAATCTATTCATCCACACCATTGTACATTCATTCATTGGGCCAGGAAACTAGGAATAGACTTGAAAAGTCAAATGAAACAAAAAAATTATCAAAAGATTCTTCCTACATTTTAGTGACTAATGTAGATCATTGTTTGCACCATGGTACATTCGTTCCCCTGGAAACTATGATTTTAGAATCCAAAAGTAAATGAAACAAGAAAAAATATCTAAAGAGTTTCCCAAAATTTTAAGCTCGATATTCTGCTTTATGATATCTTTTTGACATATATTAAATAGAGCTTCCTATATTTGAACTGACTCAAAGTATTTTTGAGTGATCTTATATTTTTTTACCCAGGAAAAATTGATATGTAACAATATGGTAATTTTTATGGAACTCAATTCTACTTAACATTTAAGAGATATCCCTTAGCAAGAACTATCTCTTGATTTGTATTTTTCTGAAAAGCTAAAAGTCATTCTTGTGTGGAAATCAACAGTGTGAATGCAGTGAAACAACTGATCTTTGAGATTGTGGGAGTATGTATCTTTTTGGTGAAGACAACGATTCTACCAAAATCTGTTGCTTTTGATAATGGATGCACAAGTGCAGTGGTAAATAACGATGACACTCACCAGATAAAAAACAAGTCAGACCGGTGAGAGGTCTTAAAAACAATTTCTTCAGTAAGAACTTAGCCATTTGTGTAAGATCTGCCAAAACTTGAGACTGGATGCATGTTAATATAATTTTCACTTTTAGTTGTAAGTAGTGTGGTACAATAGGTGTAGTCCCTTTTAAGATGTGTGTTAATTACAGGACCTAATCAATTTCAATTTTGAAGAGAATACAAGGCTTTCAGAGACCTCCATGAACAAACTTTACTTAAGTAACAAGTCAAAGCATTTCTTGAAGCATCTTAAGACTTATTAAGGTCAGATAAGATCTATTATTGGAAACAAGGCAAATTGCATTCTAGCATAAATTTCTCAGGTATGGATGGTAACAGGTGTATCTTTATTATATTCAGTCCGACAACTAGAGGACTAGTAAAGAAAATGGTTTTTGCCAATTTATTATTTGTAGATTATTTTGTTGTTCCATGGCAATTACAACATTCATTTTATCTATATGTATCTATAGATATGTGTGGATTCGTGCACATGTTTGCAACAAATTTTTGAAAATTTCTTTGGAAGGTTGATAAACTCCCATGTTAGGGTGCTGAAAAAGTTTCCAGCATTACTTAAGTTGATTTTGCTTCACATACATTGAATTTCTAGGTGCCCAATTCATGTTCCTCCAATGCCAGGTACACTGTTGAGAAATTCCTCACAACATAGTCAAATAATCAAGCTGTAAAGGTATGACAAGCACGAGCATGAACCTTGCAATTATTATGATGCTGTCTCTTTCTCTCCCCTCTTCTTCCCTTGTAGATTTATTGTATATTTCTGTAAAAGAGAAAAAAATTAGATCTACATTATCTTCATATTATTCCTTAATTTCAATAGTTTATTAAGTGATTAATGGGTAGGTGTTACATGTGCTTTTGAGTTATGAAGTGGATTTCGTTTTCAAATTGAGTATAAAAAACAAATAAATTAAGAGATTAGAGGAGGAAATCAACAGGAGAAAAAGTCTTCATAAACCATATTATTTGATTATGCTCAAAATCTGGAAGTTACTTGGTTAAGTTGGTTTGCTTAGTAATGTGTGCCCCACAATCAATGAGGACTGGCCTTCAACCAAAAGTTAGAGCAGACCATGCCTCCCAAAAGTTGGAGCCTTCCCTTGGGTAGCATTACACAATTTTTTTTTGATATGAGATAGATTTAAAAAATATGGCATTGAAAGCCCACTTAATGTTCCATGTATAAAAACTCAGAAGAATTTGTGGATTATCTTTTGAATTGTTGCCTCTTTACGACATGCTGGCAATAGTTGTGTGAGACTAGGTTGTGTAGGCGCCTTCCAAATAGAATAATGGTTATGTTCAAAAGTTAGCCAATGATGCAAACTAATTCAACAATTGCATATCTATGTATTATCAACCCCTCAATGTTGATTGAGCATATATAGAAGTGAAACAGAGGAACTTCGATGAAAAATTACTCTGAGGAAGAATTATTGGTTAGTTTCGACAAAGCAATAAGTGACCAGGTGGCCATGGTTCGAGTCTAGAGCAAGCTCGGAAAGGAGGGCTTTCAAAAATTGGGATAATGAAATACTGAAAAGATTGAAAAATATTAAACTCCCTTTGGTTAATGGGTCTTTTACGTTAAACAAAAATAATAAACAGGAAAATATCAGGTGGACTACCACTAAAGGAAAGCTCAAACTAAATTTTGATGAAGCAAAAAAGGGTAACCGAAGCCCTTCTAGTGCAGGATGTATTATAATGGATGGCAATGAGGAAACAATATGGATTGCCTACAAAAAATAAGCCCATTTTATGGACTGCGCCCAAAACTTGAGGTGCAAGAGACAATTTGCCACTTCCTGCAAGGACCTATTCTTTCATTCTACCACCATTCTTGTAAGAACTGTATGAAATTGCACATTACAAATCAATCCCCTCTAAAGTACAAAACTACAAAAAGGGTCTTTGAGCTCCACATTTCTAACCATTTCCTTAAGATTCTCTTTGAAATCTGTCGTTATATCTGCCAGACCTGCTGACCCCAAAATGTTCTTCACAATCTGTAAATGGACAGATGGTGAGCAATTTAATATGTTCTTCAGATTTTCTAAGATTGGATGCATGTTAATAGAAATAGGTACTCTCTCCAACAGATAAAATCTATTATTGAGAGCAAGGCAAATTGCATTCTAGCATAAAGTTCTTAGGTATTGATGGTAACAGGTGTAATCTTATTTATATTCTGTCTTTGACTACGGGACTAGTAAATAAAATGGTTTTTTTTTAATTTTGTTGTCCCACGGCAGTTACAACATTCTTTATGATGAAGCTTTTGAGTTATGAAGTGGATTTCATTTTCAAGTTGATTGCAGGAAATTTGACTTTGAATTGGCTTCCTGTCTACAATGATAGAAAAGTTGGTGTTCACATTGCGGAGACCTCTTTACTTAACCGCATCAAGAAAGCATGATGTCCCTTGTTTGGTTTCAATTACTATTTCAGGAGAAAATACCTTTATAGGATTATGGATTTGTTTGGGATGTTTCTATCACAACTCTACGGCCAGCGTAAAGAATGCAATAATTACGTTGTCGTTAGCTAAGTTCTTTTCTGGACAGGTGTGGAGGGTAATTTATTCATTTGAGAAAGCTATCAACGTAGGAGTTTAAGCTTGAAACTGAGTGCAGAACTATTAACTCAGCAGCAGTAGCTCGTTACAAACGAGGTCATGCAACTAGCTTTTGTAAAAAACAGATCCAAATAATAAAATAACAAGAAACAGACAAAAACAGAGCATAAAATAGTGAGAAATGGTTGAAAGAAATTATATTGATATGCCTTTTATTACATACAATTCAACAAATTATAACAAAAGCAGAAGTTTTGTTTGCAATGGACAATTTCATATTTACACTTGGAGCCTCCAAAATCTAGAAACTTCTAATATTCTAGAGAACTTTAAAACTTGAATGTTCTTTTTCTTGGACAATTTTTTAGTTGGTTCTAGTTCTTTTAGAAGATTTTTGTCACTTTCTAAATAATCATATTCCTTAACACCCCCCCTTAAGATTGAATAGAATATTACAAAGAAGATACAAAACAGAGAACACTATACCACTATCCCCCTTAATGTTCACCCCTAACATAACAAGCATTCTTCGCAATTTTAAAAATTTGGCTTTAATCATATTCTTTGTAAATACATAAAGTCCTTGTTCTTCACTTGGACGATATTGTAGATTGACAATAGTTGCTTGAACAAGATCTTGTATGTAGTGAACATCAAACTCAATATGTTTTGTTTTAGCATTAAAAGTTGGATTGTTGGTAACTTGTATAGTACTTTGATTGTTACAATACAAAGTAGTAGCAAAACTTTGTGGAAAACCAAATTCAAATAGAAGATTTTGAATTCAAACTGTTTCCTTTCCTAGTTTTTTTGCTGCTCTATATTTTTCTTTCACATGAAGACAATGATGTAGTTGTTTGTTTTCTATCACTCCATGTAATAGGGCTCGATCCAAGCTGAAAAACATAACCACCAATAGATTTTTTGTCATATGTATCACCTCCCCAATTTGAATCTATAAATCCAACTAAGAAATCAAGGACTTATAGCCATAGTGGATGTTAGTGTATTGGTCCACGAACATACCACAATATTCTTTTTGCAGCCAACCAATGACTTTCTTTAGGTTCTTGCATAAATTTGGGTACTTGATTAACTGCAAAACAAATGTTTGGTCTAGGTTGAGTTAGATAAACCAAGCTTCCTACAAGTTTTCTTTACAAAGTAGCATCTACCTTCTTGGAAGTACATTCTTTAGTAAGTTTGATTTCAGAGTGAAATGGAGTAGAAGCTAGCTTGCATTCTAGCATGTTAATTTTTTCTAAAATATCTAGAGTGTATTTTAATTGACAAACGAACAATTCATGTAGTTTGCAAATTTGTAAACCAAGAAAATAGTTTAATCTCCCAAATCACTCATATGATGCCTTTTTAAGATTTGATTTTAAATAATTGATTATCCCAATATTTGGTCCATCAATGAATAAGTCATCTACATAAACTACAACAAGAATAATCCCATCTTGGACTTTTTTCACATAAAGATTTGAATCAAATCTACACCTTTCAAACCTATGAAGCTGAAAGTACTTGTCAATCTTTTCTTTCCATGCCATTGGTGCTTATTTTAGACCATAAAGTGATTTGTTTAATCTGCAAACAAGGTGAGAATGTTTTTCATCTACAAAACCAGGTGGTCAATTCATGTATATTTTTTCAGCTAAATCTCTATTTAAGAAAGAATAATTCTAACTGTATTCATTTTGATGACATGAGCAAATGTTTCTTCATAATCAACACTTTTCTTTTGATTGAATCCTTTAGCAACCAATTTAGCTTTATATTTTTCTATAGCTCCATTTGATTTGAATTTTGTTTTGTAAACCCATTTGCAACCAATAACATTCTTACCTCTGGGAAGGGGCACAAGTTCCCAAGTTTTATTCTTAAATAATGCATCAAATTCCTCTTTCATGGCTTGCTCCCATTCTTTTTTCCCTTTAGCTTGCTCATATGAGATTGAGTCATTTATTTGTAAGAATTTTTCCATGAGAGCACTCCTTTGGATTTTCATGCCTTGTCTATATATCTCTTCAATACTCTATCTTCTGTCTAGTTGGAAGTTCTTCATCATCACTACTCACAAAAAATAGTTGGTCACAAGCATTAGTTATATTGCTTTCATTAGTAGTAGTGCTCTTATCATTTTGGTTAATAGAGTTTCCATTTCTTTGTAAAATATCTGAAATATGAAAATCATTTATAATTGTAAGCTATGAATGTTCATCAAACTTTCCATCTCTACTAATAAAGATCTTTTTTGTTACCAAATCATATAATCTATAAGCCTTTGATTATTTACTATAGCCATAAACAAACATTTATGACTATTTGGTTCTAGCTTTTTCCTATTTTCTTCTGGGATGTGAGCCAAAACAATACACCCAAATATTTTCAATACATGATTCATGGATTTCTTCCACTCCATACTTCTTTAGGAGTGATATTTGCGAGAGCTTTGGTGGGGATTCTATTCAAAATATGTGCAGCACCAAAGTTAGCCAAACCCCAAAATTTATTATGCAAACTTTTAAAATACAATATACAACGAGCCATTTCTAAAAGAGTTTTATTCATCCACACAACTACTCCATTTTGTTGAGGGGTATATGAAACTGTTTTTTGTACCTTAACACCATATTTTTCACAAAATGATTTAAATGCATAATTGTAATAATCACCCCCATTTTTTGTCCTTAAGCATTTATTTTTTTCCACTTTGGTTTTCAACTAATGCCTTAAAATTTTGAAATACTTCAAATACTTCACTTTTTCTTTCAAGAAAGTAAACCCACTTGCCTACTATAATTATCAATAAAAGTGAGAAGGTACTTGACATATGAAATGGAAGGATATCCTAGTTCACATAAATCACTATGAATGAGTTGTAGTCTATGATTGGCTCTCCATGCTTTGCTTGAATAAAAGGATCTCAATGGTGTTTGTTTAACATATCCTTCATATACACCTTCAGAAGCCAAGATCTGTAATTTGTATGTCTAGATCTAACATGCCATAGTTTTGAAATATAATCAATTTGAACAATAAAAACATGGTAAAGTGTGTATTCATCGTCAATGAATCCAACAAATTTAAAGAGACACTTTATGGTCAATTCTACCAATAAAAATAACATTTTTTGGGTCTTTTCCATCTCTTACAATAGCTTGATCAACAGAGACAACAAAATCATATCCATCTTGGAAAATTCTATATATTGAAATAAGATTCACCTCCAATCCTTCAACTAGTAAAACATTTTTCAAAGTTCCATTTGTTACATTAATAGTTCATATTTCTAGAACTAGTAGTTTCATTTTATTGCTAATGGTAATTTCTTGATCTAAACTCTTTCTTTCATGAAAATCAATAAATAAGATCCATCTCCAGTCATGTGAAAAGATTCTATTGAATCTAAAATCCATTATTTATTAGAATATGAAGCAAATTACCTCCCTTAGCTCTAGATTTATTTTCAAGCTCAAAAGTTACCTCTTTATTTGATTTTACTTGCCTAGAGATTGCTACCAAACTTTATTAATCCGTCTTTCCTTCCTTGAACCTTTCTTGCTTAGTCTTGTATTGTTGCCTTTCATTGTTCCTCTTCTTCAAACAATTTTTTTCCATATGATTCTCACCTCCACAATACCTGCAAATAATGGGTTTTCTTTCCAACTACTTTTCTACACCATTTTTAGAAAAGTGGTTAGAACCATAATTATTTCAAAATTTATTATATACTTTCCAATTCTTCTTTCCATCAACATATCTAGAAAATGATTTACCCTTAGTTGCATATGCGCGATTCTTCTTAATATAACCTTCTTTAATGAGTTGAACCTCTTCATCTAAAATTGACTTACAAAATTAATCAAAAGTTTGTTCGAGGATATTAGGATTTAATTGAATAACCCTTTTCCTTTTTTTTTAAATACCTTGTAAGGCTGGGGAAGATTGCTTTCAACCACTACAACTAACTGAAAATCCATTTTTGTATATTCAACACCTATTTTCTTCTAAGAATTTAAATATGTAACTTCATGTTAATGTAATCAACCATTTTTTCAAAATTAGTTGGGCCTATGCTCACCATTTTTTCTTCTATGCTAAACACACTAGCAAAATCTACATCTTTATAATATTTTTCTAATTTTTTCCATAGTTCTATTGGATGATCAATATCAACAAACTTTCTATTGAGATTGAAACTCAAAGCCTTACCAATAATTCCTCTAGTTTGCTCCAACTTGCATTTCCATAACTCCTTTTGTTTCTTTTGTTGAGGTTTTCTAATCTCTTTATTCAGTATGCTCCATAAAGCCTTTTCTCTTAAATCATTTTTTCCTACAATCTTCCAATCTACAAAACCACTTCCATCAAATATTGCCAAACTTTCATTTGTAGATTCTATGTTAGAAAAAATTAGCCCTCAAACAAATAGATTAAACCACTTCAAAGATTTTCTTGCTAAACAAATATCAATCCAACAATGTCTTAGCCCTATTAGAATTTTTTTAGTTCTGATACCATATAAAAACAAACCCAAATAATCAAATAACAACAAATAGGAAAAAAATAGAGAGAAATGATTGAAAGAAATTATATTGATCTAGCTTTTATTACATACAATCCAACAAATTACAAAAAAAATAGTAGTCTTGTTTGCAATGGACATGTCTTCATATTTATATTTGGAGCCTCTAAAATCTAGAAACTTCTATTATTATAGAGAGTTCTAAAAATGGAATGTTCTTTTCCTTAGACAATCTTCTAATTGCTTCTAGTTTGTAGAAGGTTCTAGTTCTTCTAAAAGATTCTTGTCACTTTCTAGACAATATTATTCTTTAACAAAATCGAAGCATAGTACACATATGAGAGCTAGTTTGAAGAGATTATGTAATAGAGAGGAGAGTTCAAATGTTTCTTTATCATTCACAATTGGGAGCTTACTATTTGAAACACATAGATGAAAGTGCTAGGGATTTCATCGGAATCAATAAAGAGGGAGTGGAAGATGATCTAGTTGTTATTTAAGCATAACTTTGCACTAAAGAATACAATTATTTGGGAAGTGAGTATGCTATATAATGGATGGAGAGATTAAATAGTGAGAAATGGTTGTGAAGTTCTAGGAGTAATCTAATCATAACTTTGCCCTCAACTACGGGTCATGTGGTAAAAAAGAAACTACACAATGCGTTTATTAACATGTAATTTTTATGAAAGGGATCATCAATGAATATATGAACAAATGACTTATGTACGATGACTTAAAATATTAAAGATGTTCACTGCCACTTGTTAAAATTTAGTGCTCGGGAAAATAGTAATTAGAATTCTTTAGCATAATACTTATTCGACTCATCCCTAATAGAAGTTTGTGTTTGATAAGATGCATTTATAGGGTGCAATACCCTTTACACCAAGAGCCCAGAGGGACAAAAATGATCAAAAGTCAAAAACATACATCATATAGTCCATTAGTAGAAACAATAGATAGACACCCAAAAACTTACAGCGACAACAAACCAGCAACAAAAAGAAAACCCAACCCCCAACAACACACCCAATCCATTACTTTTCTAAGCCCTCCCACTCCTTAAAGAGGAGATCCATAACCTCATCACCCACCCATTTGTTGCTAGGTCCTTCATCAACATTCTTTTTGTCAGCCTCCTCATGCAACACATCAAATAGAGCAACAATGAACCTATGGATGACCCAAACTGTGAAGTGCATTAGTGTTAGAATATTTAGAATATTGTTATATCTTTTATTTAATGGTCAATTATAAACTATAGATACAATAGTCAGTAGGTATAGGTAGTTAGACATCTTAAATGTCTACAATATTTTACCTTCTCTATATATTGTAATCTTTTTAGTTAAAGCAAGTAATGCAATCTACTAGTTCATTTCTAAACATGGTGTCAGAGCGGGTCTGGGTTTGACTCCCTCATGAGAGGCTTAGGATTTTGGGAGGGCGCTATTGTTTTAAAAAAAAATTGAGAGCTTTTCAATTAGTGTTGGTTTGTGGGTTGGTTTCTGAGAAGATTTTCATTTTTGAAATCCTTGCCCTTCTAAAAATTTTGAAAGAAATTTTTTAGTTATTTTTGAAGGGACCTGGTTTGGATGTCTAAAATCTTTTGAAGTTTTTCGCGTCCTTTGTAAGGGGTTTCTTTAGATTCGTCGACTCTCTCTATTCGTCTTTCTACTTGCATTGGCCTCTTTTGTGATACCCGCATTTCTCTCTGTGCTCTTTTCGCGTGTTCGAGGGTTCCATTTCCCACGACGAACCTTGTCTGATCTACACGCCTTCTCAAAGATCATGGGAGTTTCAAACTGTGTTTTCTTTGCAACCCTTAAGCGATTGCCAGTGTTCGTTTTTTGTTTGCAACCCGTCGGTTCTTTTTTTTTTTCCTATTTGGGTGCACATTCTGAGTATGTCTAGCTATTTTATGACACAATTTTTCTGCTTTAAGGACGCGTTCCTGGACATCGTGGTTGTGTCTTCATTTACGACCTAACCATCTACATTCGTGGCTTTGTTCTTGGTGATATCATGGCTAGGGTTTCTTTGCCTTCTTTGAGCATCGTCTCTGCATTCTGGACACAATTTTCTTCTGTACCTAGCTGTGTTCTTGCTTCTATTTTGGACGAAAATTTCCTCTGTTTGATGGCGCAATTTTCTGGCATGATTTGTCTCATCTCTAAGCCATTTTTTTTGCATGTCGATGCTCACTGACGGCTAGGGTGTGTTAAAAAAAAAGTTTTGGGTTTTCATAATTTTCTTGAAAAATTATTTAGTGGGTTTATAATTTTGTCCCTAAAAAAAATATTTTTGGCTTTTCATAAGTTTTCCCCTAAAAAAATTTCTGGAAGGGTTTTACAATTTTTGTCCTTTTTAAAAAAATAAAAATGCTAGGGTTTATAATTTTCTCTTCAAAAATTAAGAGTCTTTCTTATGTATATTGTAGTCAGGGTGTCTGTCGTTCAAGAGGGCTCTCTGATTTCTGAAAAGGGTTTTACCATTTTTCCTTAAAAATAATGTTTTGTATGTTGATCCATGTTTTAGATTTCGTGCTAGCTACTTGTTTGGGTTTCTGTAATTTGTATTGCGTGGGATTCCTTCGTGGGTTTTTTACCATTTTCTTAAAAAAAAATGATGCTTTGTAAACTTCAGTTTTTGGGTTTTGCGATTTTTTCCTCAAAAATTGTGGTTTGTTGTAGTCTGTTTTTGTTGCACCTAGAGTTGTTGGGGCGAACATTTGCCCAACTAGCTTCTTGCAGTCTATTTTGGGGAATCATGCTCATTTGCAAAAGTTTCAATGGTTTGCTGATTTATCCTCAAAATTGTGGCAGCTATTTTTTGTGTTTCTGATTTAAGGGAGGGATAGCTTTGTTACCCAACATCAGGTTGGATGTTTTGTAATCAGTTTTCGTCATTTCCAGAAGTTCTGCAGTTTCTAGGAGGGTTGGTGGTAGACTCATCTCAAGTGGAAAAGTCAATAGCAGGCTCTTGTCTTTCATTGCATAAGCCTTCTTTGTTATTTCTTTGGGTAGACTTCATATGATTGACCATTAAGGGTGTTAAAATATTTAGAATATTGTTATATCTTTTATTTAATGGTCAATTATAAATTGTAGATATAGTAGTTAGTAGGTATAGGTAGTTAGACATCTTAAATGTCTAAAGTATTTTACCTTCTCTATATATTGTAATCTTTTTAGTTAAAGAAAATAATGCAATCTACCAATTCATTTTAGAACAATTAGCCTAGTGAATTTCCTTTCCAAAATTTCAACTCGAGCCCACAGATTGTTGAGCTCCTCTTTCTTTTCAGCTTTCAGCTTTTCCGCTCCCACATCCCCAACCAGGTGTTTAGAGGATTCTGGAGTGGAAACTTTACAGATCATTTTGTTCATCTCCGGAAAATGGCTCGACCCTTCAACATAATCCTCGGTTTCTTCAATGGTATTGTGTTTTCTCTCCTCCCTATCCCCCTTCTACTCAGAATCATTGGAAATCTCATCAATAGGGTCCTCCTAATAGAAGTTTGTTAATTTTGAAGTTTTATCTATTTTTTGTTTGAGTACTTAGTTTTATTTGGGACGATCTTTAACAATTTATTTTGAACGGTCTTTTTTAATGACTACATTATTAAGGGTTTTATTATGATGCTATGATGTATGTTTATTTTTGAAATAGATATATTTTTTTATTTTGAACTTTAGGGCAGGTGCATGAAGATGGGTAGCCAATTTGTGGCCAATTTACTTTTTCATCCCGAAGTAGTGAAAACGCTATCGCGTTATAGTAAAACACACTCGCATTATACACTCGTGTTATGGTTTAAATTTAAGAAAACACACTCATTTTGAGTTCAAAAGATGTGCATTTTTTGAAATTAAAAAAAAAAAACATTTCCAAAATGCAAGCGCGTTATAACACGCTCGCATTTTGGTCTACATTGAATTTTTTTCTTCTCTTTTTCTTGGCTCTTTCTTTTTTTATCCTTCAGGGAAACCATATACATGAAATAAACATTTAAGTAGAAGTTGACATTTACATATGAAAATTTACTTTCTTATACTTTAAGTTATATTTCATGTATATAGTTTTAGGATGTTTGAGAGTGGTTTCAAATCTCTAGGAGTTATAATGAAAATTCTAGTTTTTGGAAGATCTCAAAAATTTTAGACTTAGTCAAATTTCAGTAATCAACATGTCAAATTTTAGTAATCAGGAGGTCAAATTTCAATAATCATCAAGTTGTATCTTCTCTCTCTATCTCACTCATTTTTTTACCCCTTATGCTCTAGACCCTCTCTCTCACACTCTCCTTCCCTCTATACTTCTATCTATCTAACCTCTCTCCACCCTCCATCCCCCCCTCCTTTC
>VDFB02000017.1:131571371-131598161 GCA_007258455.2 Sequoia sempervirens
TGGTTGTCGTTGCTGTGCTTTTTGTTCGGTCTGTTTGGTTCTTTCTTTCTTTTTCCGTCCTGTTATGTTTTATTTCGTTGTCTTTCTGTTTTTCATTTTTATTTTTGTTGTTTATTTTGTCATTTGGTTTGGCTGTCGCTTTCATGACAAGTTTGTTTGTCGTGCTTTGGTTTTGACTAAGGTTTTGATTTTGAAAGGGTTTCCTTGCTCAGGTAATGATTTTCATTTTGAGACCCTGTTCTGGTTTTTATCGTGTTGTTTTTGGGTGGTTCGTAACGGTTTCTCGCCGTGCCCTAGTTTTTACAAATAGGGTATCGTGTGGATTTTATTTTCACAAATTTTACCTGTTCATGGTTTTAATGGTTGTTGTATGAAGATGTTATTGGAGCTTTAAAATTAGGACTTTACTAGTTGTCGTTGGGTTCCATGTGACCTAGGGTTTGGGGCCCATGTGATCTTCTGGTTTTGAAGGCTCTTCATTGGTTGGTTTTACTGGTTCCCATGACTATCTTTAATCCTGTTAGAAGTGGATCCGGGGAGAAAGTTGAACTCAGTGGCTATCATTTGTTTCTGGTTTAGTTCCCGTTCCCAACACCGACTCCGGCTTTTGTCTCTGATTCATTCCCATTCCTTCTTATGATGATAGTCTTTGCTCTTTGTCGAAACCGGGTCGGGAGAGGAAGTTGAACTTGGTAACCATATTTTGTGTCTAGTTCTAATTCTGTTCCTGTCCCGGCCCTGACTTCGACATAGTGTTGTCTAGTTCTAATTCTATTCTCGTCCTGGCCCCACCACATATTATGAAACATGGACTATGCCTCATCCCTCTATGGGTCCGCCTTCGATAAAGGCCTAGTTGGACCAAGTGTTATCTTAGGAGGATGGAGCAATGACTTTATGATTAACTAACTTAGATGCTTTGTTCATCTAATACAGGAAATTTCTATAGGTAGAAGAAAATGTCGGGAGTATCAGATGAAGCTTCTGAAAGGAGCCAGCCAGGGGAAACTTCATGGCGAGGAACTAGGCCAAAGAAGTTTAAAGTGGAACAACTCCCATATACCCTGAGATGTAAGCATCGGGAGGCTGTCCTCATGACAAGCAAGATTGATTATGATTGGACTGACATCATTGACACCAATTTAGGTCCTTTCAACTATGAAGAGTTGCATGAGGAGACCTTCACTGAGGAGAAGACCACAGGAAGGGCAGAAAGGATTCTTCAATCTGGACTGGCACATGTTGCACTCTTCCCTCTATCCATTCAATGTTCGAAGTTGGTTCTTGCAGCAGCTGGAGCATATAACCCTGCTACTAGGCAGTGTGTGGATGTAAAAGGTAATGTCATTATTGACTTCATGCCTCCAATGATCAAGTTCCTATTTCATATACCCGACCCCAAGAATTCCAGACAACTAAATGAAGCAGAGGCTCTGAAGCTCTACAGTGACAACAAAGAAAGGAATAGACTCCACATGAATAAGAATTGGATGAGAGTGGAAAAGAAGTCACTGACCAAACTTCCAGACCAACCTAAAAGGGCAGATTTTTATAAAGAAATTGGTGATATAATTATGTTAATCTCTAGGGTGTTTGGGAAGAGGGATACTTCATTGTTTAAGGAATGGATGTTTCCTTTTATCCAAACTATTTTGGATGGGAGGCAATGATTTGATTGGTCAATGATAGTGTCTGATAGCATTCACAATCAGATAATAAGAGTGAGAGAAACCAAGCATTTCTTTATGACCTCTTATGTAGTCTATGCAGCTGCCCGAGTAGGGATCTTTCCTGGACTCTGAACAGTGGGTATATTGGGAGAAGCCCAAGGACAGAAGAAGGTGTGGGAGCATTATAACCAGCTCACATTGCAGACATCTGAGCAATATTATAGAAGGGTAAATGATGCCTTTCTTTATGTCATTATCAACAAACTTAATGGCGATGCTGGGTACAGGCTTAGCCGGGAGGCAATGGCTTTTGTGAATGAGTGGGGACATTAGTTTATCCAGTACCCCACGTTCACTTATTTTAGGTTAGCAGGCTTTGATGGTCACCCCCATTTGTTACCAAGGTGTTGTGGTGATAGGATCATTTTAATGGAATTTATTTATCAAGCCTTGGCTGTAAACCTCCAGTTCAACAACAAACATAAGATTAGGTGTCATAAGTTTCCGATGAAGTTGGGAGCCTTTTGTTGTCCACACATTCAGGCAGGTAAGGTAGTTTGTGATGAATTATTTTATTTGAGGTTGGGTTTGTACACTGCTAGGAAATACTATGATCCCAAACACAAGATGAGGGATTTTCTCCCTAGTGTCTTTGAAAAGCATTTCAATATATTGGAGGATTTTTGGGAAGACTTGCAAAATGAGTATGATCTCAGGAAGAATAATTACGAAAGGATACCTATCCCACTCATGATTTAGTTTGGGATAAAGGAAGACATTCCTGATACATTATCTAATGATGGGATAGTTTTGGATCCTAGATATGATGCAAATAATATTGGAACTAAGGATCTTGATCCGGTTGATTGGAGTACAAATGAGATAATTGATATAATGCAGATTGCTAGACTAGTGCTCGATAGGAGTATCCAATGGGTAACTTTAAGGGTTAATCAAGCCGAGGCATCATCGTCTAAGAAGAGGAAGGTTGGTACCACCCAGGGGTACAAAAGGGTAAAAAGAAGGGTGGCACCTAAGGAACCCTTAGAATTTTTACCTTCTAAGTAGCAAGGAGATGAGGTGGTTCCTCAAGATATTTCAGAGGTGCATGAAGATGAAACAACTGCAGAGGGAGCTGTTTCTACATCTGCTGCAAAAGAGGTACCTACTCAGCCCTTTGATGCACATGAGTTACACCACGAATCATCAATAGGAGCTCTTCATGATGAAGCAGAAGCCTTGAGGCAAATGGAAGACGAGGTGGAGATACATAATATAGAAACAAATTTGGAGAAGACTGCCTCAGATGAAGAACATCACGTATCAACATCTCTAGATATGGAAGATGATGCAGGCACTGAACACATGTTGATAGAAGAGGATCCATGGAAACTCTTTGAGGAGGCAAAAAGAGAAGCTGATGCTAAAGCACAAGCTGAGGCATCAACTAAGCTACAAGAAGAAGGGGCCAAAGCACAATCTGAGTTGGCGGCCAAGCAAAAGGAGTTAGAAGATAAAGTGAAGGCCGATGAGTTAGCTCGAAAACAACAACAAAAGGAGCAAGAATTCAAACTTCAAGAAGAGAGGGAGAGGTTGGTGTTGCAGCAAAAAATTCATGATCTTGAAGAGGAAAAAGCTCAACAAAGAAGAGAAAAGGAGGTTGTTGAAGCTAAACTCAAGGAACAAGAGGAGGCCTACAAAAGGAGGGAAGAGCAAGAGCACTTGAAAAGGGAAAAGGATGCTGCCGAGATGTTTGAACATGCAAAGAAATCCAAGGAAGCATGGGATTATGTTGAAACATTGAAAAAGTAGCGAGATGAAATGTTGGAAAAGAAGAAGGAAGAAGAAGAATGCTTAAGGCATGAGCTGGAGACTAAGAGGCTACAAGATCAAAAGTATAGAGAGGAAGCTGAAAAGCTAGCACTAGAAGGAGAGCAAAGTGATCAACAAAATGTGCCGGTGGTTGATTCTCAACCAAATCTTACATTGTTGCATCCCCTGTCTTCTACCACTGTTGCTTCCTCTTCAACCCAGGAAACCACTACCCCTATTTCTCCTACTTGGTTGAAATTGGATATGGAGAGAAAACAAGTTGTTCAACCACAACCGTTGAACTGGGAAGAAATGAAGAAAGAAATTGGAAAAGAGAAGCCAAAGAAAAAGTCTTGGGTTCTTCACTCCACTAGGCTCACTGAGGCCGGAGAGATCATTACTGAATGTGCCATTCCAGTAAGGGAGAAGAACCGTGATGACATGCAAATAACTGATTATTAGTTGGGAGTGGTAAATTTGGGAAAGCCTACAAGAAATCAACAAATGAGTTTGATTGATATTGTGGCCTCTCCAACCAAAACCCGAATGATCAAGGACAAGCAAAGGAAAGATGAGCTTAAGGCTCAAGTGGATCAGCTTCATGGTTTCTTGAAGGAGGTTTCTAATCCCATTTCTCAACAGGTTGTGCCTCTTGAATTCCCAGTCTTGTTAACAAAGAGGGAAGCTGATGATTTGATTCAGATGTAAAGCAAGGTGGGAATGATGGATAAATGGTTGGATAAGCTCAATCGGGAGGTTGATGATATTATTGTTAAAGGTTTTGAGATTCATAAAGCTGCTCTCGAGTTAGAAAAATGTTTAGACCGGCAAGGTAAGGATTTGGACAAGCAAGATAGTGAATATGGGGAATATGTTAAAAGGCTGATGGATATCAACAAAGTGCCCAAAACCGCCTTGTTAGAATGTTCAATTCTTGAGCAAGGTAATGAAGATTTTGTGGAGAAGAATGCAATTATCATAAGATACAAATCTAGAATTATGCATGGACACCAGGAAGAAGTCCGAGAAATGAGCAAGGAATTCCATCAACAGATGGTTAAGTTGGAAGCAGTTGTAGCCATTATAACCAACATAGATTCCTCAAACAAAGAAGGCCTATCTTTGGATGAATTAAGGGAGAAATGGAGGGGCAGGTTTGGGGAAATCATGCAAAAGGGAGATGATGGGGAGAGTTCATTACTTGATCAGTTTATGGATATTCGTGAAGAAGTAGGAACCGCCAGAAAGGAGTTAATCAAGCTAAAGGAGACCCAAAGTTTGGTTTCTGCGGAGTTTGAAAGGATCAAATTTGAAGGTGACTGGTTGGATGGCCCGAATTTGGATACTCTTCAGCATATATTCTCTAGTTACGATGAGTATATTCAGGAGCATTCAGTGCAAAAGTGATTAACTCTTAGTGTCATACTCCATCTACTCTTCTCCTCTTTTTGTGGATGATTGACATAAACTCTACTCTAACTCCGATCTATGTGCTTTATTTTTCCTCTTGAAATATTAGATTCTCCTTGGTACAATGATGTAATTAGCCTTGAAAAGGGGTTCTTAGATTCACTTCTATGCTCAGTTCTGACTCCATGAATTGTGGATCTGGATTAATGATTGAGAAATTCATGCATGTGGCACTCTATATGTACTATTAGAATCTACTTTGAAAAGGTCAACAAATTGAAGAAAGATTAGCCACCTGAGAATAGAGAATAGAAACTAGATCTAGGATTTAATGTTTTGAAAAGATACTCTGAAGATTTTGAGTAGGAGGCTCGATTTTACAGTTTGATAGATTTTCATGTGATGTTTTCTTTTTAAGAGTTTGGATCCATCTTGATAAGGTTAATGATATTTGATTAATCCATACGCCAGTGTTTTGCTGTGCTTAATTGTTCTTTATTTGATGGAAATCAATAGAAGGAACTGGATTCAAAGTCATGTCATTGGATTATTTGTGAATTGAATTTGTTATGGTATTCATTTGATTCATGTTTCGAATGATGAGTGTGATTTGTTTGGAAGTAAGATTAGTGAATGTTGATGATCTCTGAATTAGCATTATGGGTGTATGCAGTGGTGTAGTTTATTCTATGGATTGCATCTTGCTATAATTGTTGTTAGGTAGAATGAACACTCATTATCGATCCACATGTCTGGATACATAAGGATTTTATTCATTTTTCTCTGATACAAAGCTTTGTTTCATCTTTTTCTTTTGTTTAAACCCCCCCTTTTGAACGTAGATTATCTGATGTTATACACACTTGTTCTTTATTACTAGCAAAGGCCCCTTGAACATTACAATCATATTGACTACTAAGCTAAATTAGCATAGTTGAGAACCAACTACCAGGACCTTGGGAGTTAGATTACTACATGTTGTCTTTCTCTTTCAAGAGAAATAGGATAGTAATATTCTGTTTAACGTTGTTGTGTTGTTTTGAACATCAACACAACCCTAATCCGCCAACCCTATACCCTCAATACTCTAACCTCAACCTTAAACCCTCAACTCTTAAACCCTCTACCCTCTACTCTATACCCTATAAACCATTAAATACTCAACCCTAAAACCTAAACCATCAACCCTTAAACCCTAAACCCTTAAACCCTCTACCCTCTACCCTCAATCCTCTACCCTCTACCCTCAACCCTAATCCCTCAACCCTTAAACCCTTAAATGAACTTAGTAAACTCTCTACCATAATCCCTCAACCCTCTCGACCCTTAATCCATCAACCCTTAAACCCTAATCCCTCAACCCCTATAACCTCTGCCCTGTACATTGGACCCTCAACCCTAATCCCCTAATCCTATAGCCTCAATCCTCTACCCTCAACCTTAAACCCTCAACCCTCAACCCTTAAACCCTCTACCCTCTACTCTATACATTAAACACCCAACTCTCAATTCTCAACCCTCAACCCTCAACCCCTCAATCCTCAACCCTCAAACCCTAAAATATCAACCCCGATACCCTCTACCCTATACATTGGACTCTTAACCACAATCCTTCAACCATATGTACCCTCAACCCTATACCCTCAACCCAATACCCTAATCCCTCAACCCTACCGGTAATCAACCCTATACCCTCTATTCTCAACTCTCTACCCTATACATTGGATCCTCAACCCTCATATATCTATGTCCCTCCCTCCTCTTCTCTCCTTATCTTTATCCATCCATCCCTCCCTCTCAACCCTAATCCCTCAACCTCCTAAACCATAAACCTGTGGAAACACTAACCCTAAAACCCCTCAACCCTCTAATTCTAAACCTCACTCCTACTCCCTACCCTAACCAATGCTCCTCTACCCTAAACCCTAGACCCTTTCAACACTAATCCTCAACTCTTACACCCTAATTCCAAGAAAACTCTCACCCTAATCCCTAAATCCTCAAAATTAACTCTCAACCCTAAACCCTAATCCTCAACCCCTATACCCCCTCTACTCTATACATTGGACCTCAACCCTAGTCCCCTCAACCCTATAACACTCCTAAGTAATTTCAATCCTTTCAGCCTCCTGGGCCCTCTCAAATCCCTCAACCTCAACCCTTTAAACCTAAAACCATTAAACCTCTACCTTCTACCCTCTTGGCTAGATCGTTCATACATTAAACCATTAACCCTCACTCTAACCCCTCAACCCTTAATCCCTCAACCTCAATCCCAAACCCTAAACCCTCAACTCCTATACCATCTGCCCTTATAGTGACCCCAAACCAACGCAAACTGCTATCTCTACTCCCAATTTCTAAATCCTTCTACTCCTCAACCCCCTCGGGATCCCTTTTAACCTACACCTCCTTTTTAACCCTATTACCTTTAAGTTTTTACTCCTATACTCAACCTAATATTTCTACTATCAATTCTAACCCTCAACCTAGAACCCTAATAATTCTAGGAAACCATCAACCCTATAGGTCCTCCACCCTAACTGCAAACCCTGCATGTGCCCCCAACCCCCCTAGCTCTACTCTCTCTCTGGGTTTCCATACATCTCACCTATCCCCTGCACCTCCCTCTCTCTCCTACCCTCTCTAATTGTCTCTATCTACCCCTCTCCCTCTTTTCTAATGCACATCTTTGTTCCCACAATCAATCCCTACCAATCTCTTCCATCTATCTCTCTCCCTCCTCTCTTTCATGCTCCTCCCTCTCCCACCCCCTCTCTCTTAGGTCTCTCCCTCTAAAAACCTACCTAGGTAACTCTTTCTCTATCTATCTATCTATCCCTCCCACCCTACCTAGATAAGTCCCTCTCACTCCACCCCCTCTTTCTCTCCCTCCCACAACCTCTCCTTCTCTCTTCTCTCTCTGGATCACACTCCCTCTCCCATCAGCCTCCCTCTCTCACACTCCCTCTCACCACCTATCTCTCAAGTCTCTCCTCTCACCCCCTCCTCTCACAAAGCCTCAAGTATATCCCTTTAACCTCATCACATATCCTCACTCTCCATACATTCTCCTCTCTCCCCCATCTCTCTCTTATTCTCTCTCAATTCTCTCTCCCACCCTCCTCTCTCTCTCTCTCTCCCTCCCTTTATCTCTCCCACCCTACCTAGCTAAGTCCCTCTCACTCCAACCCCTTCTCTCCCACTCCCTCTCTCTTAAACTCTCACTTCCAACCCCTCTCCATCTCTCTAGACTCTCTCTCGCTCTCTCTCCCTCTCCAATTCGCCCTCCCTCTCCCTCTCCCACCCTCCCTAGACAACTCCTCTCTCTCTCTTAAAATTATCCCTCCATCTAAAGACATACATAAATACATACATACAAGCATAATACATATGCACATACAATCCTACATACACACAAGCATACATGTACATGCATAGATACAATCTTACATACAAATAGGCATACATATAATATACATGCATTGATACATACATGCATACATACATACATACATACATGGCATACAAGCATACATGTACATACAAACATAAAAATATATAAACAATCATACATGTACATACAAACAGAAAAATATATAAACATACATTCAATAGAGTAGCATTTAACATAAAGCAAGACATGAAGGGAGTGTGTTATACTATGCTCATGTTATGTCTTGCTAGACATGCTCCCCACAAACAAACAAAAACCATGTCAAAATTGACATATAACGCGCGCGTTATATCTTGCTTTGGGAATCCCCAAGCCTGGAGACATATTTTCATCACCACCAACCCAGCTGAGGCATTCCCAAATGACTACAGAATGTGTTTTTCCAAATTCTACAATATTTCACAATTGCCCTGTAAGCTCTCACCATCGTGCATCAGCATTACGGTCTTAATATCAAACACCAAACACTAGGTCTCCCTTTTAGCTATCCACCATGCACTTTTTCTCAATTCTATGACAATGCTGAACCTTCATCCATAATTCTTTGTTTGTATAAATCTTGGAAAAACCATGTTTAGTGCTTCTTCATAAAATTAGTCAGTCACCTCTCAAACAAAATTACATTTTAGAAAACTAGACCCCCATTATACACTCTTTATTTTTAAATTCCCACTTAGTTTCCAAAAATTTGTAGTAGCACCCACCAAAATTCTATTTTTGTAGGAAGTGTCCACTTCAAAAATTAGTAAAAATCAAATATTCATTAAAAATTATCAGAAAAATCGTGCATCAACTACATACTATTAGCTAACTTCTAACCATAGAAATTTTAAAAATACTAAAAAACAATACAAGGGTCGTACAAGAGTTGCCATGTTATGTTTTTCTGACAAAAACAACACCAATTTGTGTACATCCCTCATTTGAACCCCTTATCTCAACCATTTTCAAAATAAATTAGTAGTTTAGAAAGTAGACTCAGAGTAATTCGATCCTTTTTTTTGTTCCATCTCAAAATTTTGAGTGTAACTATCCTCAATTTCACGTCCAAGGTCAGTATTCCCTAATTTTAGAAAAAAGTGGCCACTTAAGTCCCCTTTTTGGGAACCATCTCTGTGCACTTACCCTTTAACTTCCCTATATTCTTTTCAAAGTTTTGGTGTAGAATTGCAAATTTCTTAAAATTTCTTCTTATTCACAAAGTATGTTTTTTGTGCTGACTCTATATGTCATGTATGTATAAGTTCGACAACAGATCATGTGTTTCTCAATATGATCATTGAATGTGGTATTTTGAATTGTCATTATTTGTGTCAACTCTTTATACCATGTTTATATAAGATTAATAGTATATTGTGAGTTTCCCAATAATGGTGATTGAACTTGATATTTTGAATTGTCTTTAAAGTTTTGACAATTATACTAGGAAAGATTATGACGTGTTCTGTAAGTGGTTGAGTAAAAATATTGAAGGCATAAAAATATGTGAAGGGCATCTAAATTAAAATGCTACCATTACCAACATTTTAGTCAAATAATGAATCCACATTTTTTCCACCAATGAGTTGGATAGACTTAAATCATTATCTTAAATTACTTAATTGATATCATGTATTTAATACATAATTTAACTTGTGTTAACCTTTTGAATATGTATACAATGTAGTGTGCATAATAAGCCTTGAGATTTATCAACAATATGTATTTACTCTTATAACCATGTTAGTAACATGTACAAAACTCTCATTTTTTACCACTTAAAAGTGGAAATTGATTCTCCTCTTTTAGTAAGGTGCATTTAGTTTATCATATGTCTAATAAGAGGATGTCAAATTTTTATTTATTTTTAAATGGCTAGCATATGAACATGTTTTGTCTCTTTTTGTTAGAAGCTCTATGATTGTTCTCATTCAACTGTAAGAAATACATGATTACTACATCTAGAGTTTTTTCAAGGAACTTATGTATGTATAATATGATGGCTAGGTGACATGGCTCAAAATTTGTGCCTATGGAAAATTTTCTAACAAATTAAAAATATGTGTTTATGAACTTTATGATTTTTTATTTTTTTTGGTATGGTCCATGTGGGCTTGATGGTGAAGACTATTGTATCCATAAAGGATATGTTTGAATCCTTAGTGAGGGTTTGTAAATAGTTTAAATATATAGTTTTATTGGAAAAGCAATCCCCTTTGGGTTTCTACAAATTGTTATTCTAATTTGATAAGGAATTATAATCCTTTTTACCTTATACAAGTAGCAAAGTTCATGTTAAAAACTGGCAAGACAATTTTGTTTTTGTTTAGTTTGTTTTTTGACACATAGCAATTTATAAGTGTAGACTTGATTTGCTAATGTGTACTTGGAACTGTCTAAGCCACAAAGGTGCACTTGGAACTATGTTACTTGCAAGGGCACACTTGGGTTTTTTCGATCTACAAATGCACATGTACCTATGTGACCCATAATGCACACTTCAACCTATCTATCTTGCAAACTGCACTTTGATCAAAGGTCTATTTTATTTTGTTTGACACACATGATATTCAATTGTCACATGAAAATCTGTGAAGTTTCAAAAACAAATTTAGAACTTGTAGGGAACATGAAGTCATTGGACCCACAATATGGGGGGAAGTTGTTCTCATCATATCCACATTATATAAGATTAAATAAATATTATTTACAAATCCTTTTTTTCAGAGATTGGGGCTTTGTTAAGAATTAATCACAAGTTCTTTATGTGTTGAGAACTTTGAACCTTTTGACTCTCTCTGCTTGATGATGCCTTATTTGTTCTTATGAATCATTACACATTATTTTTAGTTAGCAATAATCAAGTAACATGAACCCCATCAGGACTTTGTAGTATTCTTAGAACTTACAAATTGCTCGATCATTTTTATTCTTGCCTTTTTAGCAATCAAATCTGGAGGCATAACTTATCGAAGGTTGGGCTGGTTTCAATTGACTATATTTTGAATTTGAAATTATACTATTGTGTGTAACTTGAATACATATCTAGCACATAAAATTATTTGATTTTTTTCCCAATGAAATACATTATACTATCTTCTATAACTTGAATATATAGTTAACACAAAATAATTCTTTAATGCAAATGAATAATAAAGAATAATACAACCATTTATTCTATTGCAATTGAATTATAATGTTACATAATTTTGTAAATATGAGTGGATCATGCAACATTTACATTTGACACAATTGATACCAAATTGGTAATCGTGTCATAGAATGAGTAAGACTTGAATTGAATTTTCTTTGATTCCTTATAAGGGTTATAGTTTCACCAATTATTTTGTGTTGTTGTTGAAGCATTACACATTTTTAAATCATGGGGTTTACCAAATATGCTAGGGATTTATAGGAGCCATAAATATTCATATTTTTAAACCACAAGGTTTTTTGAACATGTTGGATAAAATAGAGTTGTGAATATAAAAAATGCACCTTTCATGGGTACCAATTGGAGTAGTGCAAAAGATATTGAAGGGATATTAAATTTAGTACCCTGATCTTCAAGCAAATCCAATGCACCAAGAAGAATCAAAATAACTTTGAAAGTCCACAATTCCTCTTTGAGGGTCTCTGTCAAAATTTCCATGTGGAAAAGACCAAAATATTTCTATGGCTGCACTCCTTGTGAAAGAACTTATCTCCATCAGAGGTCCTCATTCTGGTTCAAAACTAGCTACAATAACTAGGTGAACTAGATCAATTTCCTTCCAATTCCACTCATTCTGAAGTCAATTGTTGTCTCTTTTTCTCTAAAACTACATAATCGTAGGTAGTAAAATTTAGAGTATCCCTAATAATACCATCACATCATTTTTATTAACGTAAAAAAATACATAAAATTCATAATATAGCACTAGAAAATATTTTCTGAATTTAACAATGATTTTAGTTGAACTCAACATTCCTTTTTATAGTAAAAATTTGAGGCTATCCGAGTATTGGATCATTAATTACAATTGATAGAGAATGTAAATAAATCTTAACAATATGGAATTTAATTACATTTATTGGTATGAGATATAATTGTTTTTTTGGACGTAGCCTTAAAGTGTGTGGGAGAGCTAGTACAAATGTTATTTGGAATGATATTTGGGTTCATGCAGAGTACATCAAGAGTTCGAAAAACATGAAATTTATTGCAAATGTTATTTTGATTGACATTTAGCTTATTGTAGAGTACCTTATGTTAGTGTATGTTTTTTTTCTTATGTTAAAGGGGTATTTATTTTTTCCTACACATATTATTTAATCTTGCTAAGGTTTATTAGGTGTGGTTAATATGAGGATGCATGACAAAATACATTAGCTACATGTGTTACTCTCTCCCATACATGGATAGTTGTGTTACATACCCTCTTTTGGCTTGTGCCACCTTTCATAACCACTATTCCGTCCTTGCTTGAGTAGGTTATGGGGTAGTTGGGTTTCTCACCCTCTTTTGGATTTTTTATGTCACCTCTCATAACCTCTCTCTTATCTTCACCTAAGGATGTTATCCTATACATTTTGGAATTTACCAAGTAGGTAAAACCTCCAACCTTTTATGGCTAGTAGGAATTAATGCACTTCTTGGATGTATATGCCCTATTTTTTCTATATGTACAACACTCTCCTCTCACCTTCACTAGTTCAGTGAGAGTATTCTCAAATTTCTCTTTCTTTGTCTCAATTTTCTCTCTTTCAGATTTATTTCTCCATTCCACATTTTGATAGTCAATCATTTTTTTGACTAGAGTGCATGTGACCTACAACTGACATCAAATCTTGGCTCAATTCTTGCTTCTCGAAAAATATAACATGGTATTAGAGTAGATTTTTCTAATATAGCTCATTATGGGTATGTGCAGGATCATGATGGGCCAAAAAGTGGCAATATTATGGGTATTTGTAGGGTATGTGGCTGATGACTTTTTTTCTACCCAAAATTGATGAACGAAAAGGGTTTTTAGAGGAGATTCTCAGCCTTCCACCAATATAAATTATGCTTTGCTTTTAATTTAATAAATAATTATTATTCATTTTCTATTTGAATTACAACTAAAGTCTTGATTGATACGTTGATTGAAAAACATCTATTGCTTTCAGATGGTATCACATTTTGAATCAAAACATCGCCACATTCTATACTTCACATACTATAGAAGTTAAAAAAAAGAAAAATTAAGAGATTTAATGAAGTTTTGACCAAGAGTTAAGGTGGTTAGATAGGCGATTTTTATATTTTTAAAAGTTGTAATAAAAAATTCATAGTAATTAATTATTTGCCGGAAAAAATTACAAAAAACATCATCATCACGGAAATGGAGTCCTCTACTTATATCTAAATCATAAAAAACATATTATCATTTTATTATGGTTAGGGTGAATTAGACGGAGACACCTACTTCTTATTGTTTCCCTAAAATTTATGTAATGCCTCATTGTTGAAATTTTAGAATTTTCATAAATAGATTTTATTTATTTTTAAATAAACCTAGTAGTTTAAACTACATTCAATTTTCTATAGATTCTATTGTTACATATTTTTGAAATAATATAAGATAACTTATTCAAATTTTTTATGTCAAGTTTCCTAGCTTTCTTGATTTTTGAATTTTTTGCCATAAGGGCCTATTTTTCCATGATGATCCACCTTTGCTTTACCCTTATATTTTTTAATTTTTGAGAGATCAAGACTAATAGATAGCTAATATTTTTCTCAAAATACTAGTATACTCTTCTCTTGCATCCTCAGATGATCTAGAGAATCAAAATAGTTGAAGGAAAAATAAGTATATGTATACTCTATTTTGCATATTTTTGTTCTTGTGATAACTGGGTGATTGCAACATTTTAATAATATTGGAGGCATTTTCAGCCTTTCTAGAGTGTCTAGAAGGTTTGAGAAAGTCAAGATTGACTTTTATTTTACCAAAATCAAAGATTGGAAGACACAATAACAAATCTTAGTAACAATTAATATTTATATTTTATTGAGATCTTCTCGCTCTGTAATTTCAAATTCTCTATGCGCATGGTGGTTGGTTCTCTTGAGGAACCTCATGTTTCCCTCCATCCCTATTGGAAACATGTGTACATATAGCACATGCTGGGCCCTTGTCCTCAAGGGGCCCTCCTTCCATGGAATCTCTGTTGAATGATGTGGTGCCCATGAAGCCTGTCATCCCAGACCTTAAGGTCTAGAAAAATGTTCTCATTGGTGAAAATTAAGATTCATTTAAGGGGGAAAATGATTTTCCTATTTTTTCTAAGATTGAATTTGGAATGAAGATAACTCTTCTGGAATCCATTGTTGAAAGGATTGTTTCCTCTATGGAGAAATAATATGGTGGGATTTTTTTTCCTTTCACGCTTCCGTTGGTATGGTTTGCCAATGGACTACTACCAAATGGAGTTTGAAGGGTACTATCGAGGTGAGTGCCATGATTGTTGGCTTATTCCTATTCAATTTCACATCTAAAGATGATATTTTACCGACCCTCTCATTTGGCCCTAAATTGTATGGTAAACATAACTTATCCCTTTGTCGATGGAAGCCAAGGTTTGAACTGACAAAAGAACTCAACAAAACTACTCTTGTCTGGATTATATTACCTAGGTTATCACTTGAGTTCTAGGGTGAAATGGTATTCCAATAGATTGGGAACTCTCTTGGTCACTTCATAACAATCAACATCATAACAAAGATGAAATCTGGGTTAGTTTTTTCCCACTTTTGTGTCAATATTGATATTAATAAGAACCTCTCAATCTCCATTTCTCTAAATTCTATGGGAAATTGTACCAACCAATATTCTATGAGAATGCTACTACATTCTATAAAAAATATTCCAAATTTGGTCATTTAATCTCTAACCGCAAAGCCTCAATAAAAGTTCAGCAAAAACTAAAAGGATTTGTGGTGCTTCTAAGTGACTCCTCGAAGGGCTATCCCTTCAAAGAGGATCTCCATAACATCCTTGCAAATCCACCTAAATCTAGGAATAAGGAAGAAAATTTGGCTACTCACCCAACACATGCTATAGAAAACATTGTTGAACACCCGAAATACTGAGAGGGGGGTGAATCAATATTCCACTAAACGATTTGATCATAAGCCATCCAATTATCAAAACACATCTAACTGCAACAAAGAATGAAAGCATGAAACAATATCAAGATCACATGACACATGAACACTAGTATTTTTACGTGGAAAACCTAAAAAGGGAAAAACCATGGTGGGGATTAGCTCACAATATATTATAACCAGTTATAAGATATTACAAAGGCTCATTGCCAAGACACACTATCCAATAGGGCTCATAGCCAAAGATAGATAGAAAATAGAAATGGCCACAGATCTAGGATGTGAACTAATACAAAATACACCTTCCTTGTGTTGAATTTAGTTCCCTTGAAGCTCTGAATATTGACTCTATGTGCTATATCTGATACAAAATACAAAACACTACTGCTTTAAGTCTCTCAACATTCACAATATATCTACAATAATTTTGATCATGTACATAGAAATTCGCATATTCGCATCTCATCACATGTCATATCACTCCTTTAATCTCAAAAATGTCTTACATATATACTGAATTCATCTGCATACATCAATTAGGTCGGCCTAATTAGATGTATCGCTATATTAATCAAAATTGCCTTGTCATCTCCACACTTGAATAAAAAAAACCTTTGCACTTAAAAGAAACATGCAACATTTAATTTAAGTCAGAATGGACCTAAAATAGATCTCACTAACATCTGCATTACATATTTAATCACCACAACATATTCCAAGCATTAGGTCGACCAAGAATTAGACCTAATCATAAAATATGCTAACTGATCAACACCAATGATCAACTCAGTCACATAAATATGTGCCATATAGAATATATAATGTATTGATACCTATAAACAAACTCCCAAAATTGAAAAGTCTGATTCCTATCACCGGAGGAACATGAAACAAATTACTCATACCCATTTACACTGTATATGGCCAAAAACTATATGCCGAACTACTATCACTTGTAACTTTCAAAATATACATCCAAAGCAACTAAAATATTAAACATATATGCACATAATAGTCAAGAACATCATATTATCTCCATATAGGTAGATCATATCATGTGAGAAAATGCAGACCAACATACATGATTAAGATATCTCCATTTTGTTCACTAGATTAGTGAAAATATCAATGTCAACCAATGTTGACATCAATGAAAACACATTAAAGGGTTCCTTCTTCATTCTTTCAACAATCTCCCCCTTTTTCATTGATGGAAACATGTGCCAAAAAAATGATTCCAAAATTGAGTCTCCATACTTCTCCAAAAACTTCAAACATCTCCAAAATTATAAACATACACCATCTCCCCATTTGACATCAAGGAGAAAGGGTGTGTTGGTAACACACATGTAAAATACAAACTATGATGCATATGTAGAGGTAAATAAATGAATTAAATATATTGATCCCCCCTTAGAGAGTTAACCCAAAAATTTTATCCATTCACATGTACAATGAAAAACTAGAAAACAACTGAAACAATGAAAGAATATACAGGTGAAAAATGTTTAACCAGAGGAGGAGGCACCTTCAAGCTCCTTGAAAATTTCTTGCCAAGTAGATTTCCCTTCATTCCAAGTTTTCTTGGCTACTGTAAGTTATTTGTACATTGATTCTAGTTCTACTATGCTCTCCTCTCCCTCTTCCAAAGTACTAGGATTTGGATTTATATTTGTAATAATTTCTACATCATCTAGGGAACTTGACACTAGTATGTGCTTGGTTTTCACCAAGTCCCCAAGCTTTCCAAACCACCTTATGATGTCTTCTTTCTACCTTTACAATGTGAAGAATTTATTTTGTAGATCTGTGATGGCAGTCCAAGTGGTATGATCTCTATCTTGAGCCAGATCATAGGTGCTAGAGGCATTAGTTATTTTTATCAATTGAGTCCATTGAGTCCTTAATGCCTTGAGTGACATCCGACCACTTCATGCAATACAAAAAAAAATTCTTTGCTTCATCTTCACATTCTTTTACATCCTTCAAGCATGCTTCCACTTTAGTATGTGCTGATGCACATCTTTCTTGCAACTCTAGCATCCTCTTTTCTGCAACCCTTGCTTCCACTTTATTTTCAATGTTTCCTTTTAGACCAAAGGTGTACTCCTTAAGAGAATCAACAAAAAACTTAAGATTTTCCATAGAGGTTAAAGAGTTGTCAATTAAAGTACTGGGGGTAGCATCCTACAAAGTATTTATAGCTTCATTTATCAATCCAGTTCCCTTCTAATGAGTTTTAATTATTTCTTTTCTTCCAGAAGCATGTAAGATATCTCTAAGTTCCAACTTTTGAATTGGTGAGATCTTCTCTAGATCCACACTTCCTTGATACATTGGGAGATGTAGTAGCTCAAGAGGCATTTCTGGTTGAAATCTTATTTGTCTTGTCAAAATACCCCTGAGAGGATTACCAAAGGAAGTTTCTCCAAAGGGCTTAGATAAGTCCATGATATTTTGAGCATCTTCTTCATTCTTTCTTTCCTCAGACTCTTCTTCATTTTTTGCTTTTTCTTCTTCACCGAAGGAATTGTTATTTTGCTTATATTCATCCTCCTTGTCATCACCATATTTATTATTATATTTTTATTTTTCTCTTTGTTCTTCTTCTCCATTCTCATTTTGGTTTTCTTCAGTATCCTTACTTGCATCTTCGTTCTTTTGATCAGTATTGTCCTTAGTTCCATCTGCATCATTCTTTTCTTTTTCTTGCTCTAGAATTTTTCTCTAATTAGCATTGGTAGGCTTGTCAGTATCTTTCAAAGGATCAAAAGTCTTTGGGGAAGCATGTGTTTCATTTATCTATGGTGGAAAGGACACCACATTCTTTGTGACTTCAAACAATGGTGTTTCTTTTGTAGTGTGATCATATACTTCCAACTCTTCTATGACCTCTTTGAATATTGGAAAGTTTGAATCAAGAGGAAGATTTTCCTTTGCATTAGTAACCTTTTCTTCAACATTCTCCTTTTCTTGAGCTATACTAGATGTGGAAGTCGTTATCATGCCAAATTTCTTAGCAATGTATTTGACTATCTTTACTGTTTCTTACTTTAGTTTATCCATTTGATCCTTTTCTCTGTCCATAAGAATAGTGACACTTTGTTTAACTTTGAACTCTTTAGTATAAACCTCAATTAGTGTAGCTTTGGCATCCTTAGATAAGGAGGATCCAATTTCATCCAAGGTATCATATTTCATTTTATCCTTTTCTTCAATAAATTCATGTCTTATTTCTATCAAGGCATCCCACACAACTCTAGGAACCTTCTTCTTGATGTTACTCATGTTAGCTTCTAAAAAAATAATATACTGGATAATAGCTTCTATAATTGTATTCCTATCTATTTCATTCACTTCTTCATACAAATTTGTTGTGGCTTCTAACATATTGTCATATTGTAACATATTATTAGCCAAAAAATCTAACTTCAGAGGAGTACAAGCTTTTAGTGGAGGAGTCTTTTTATCCTTTTTCTTTTGCTATGAAGTTCCTTCCTTTGTCTTCTTTTCTTTCTTCTTCTTAGGATTCTTATGAACGTGTACAATGAATGCTTCTTTTTATCTTTCTGTTTCTTCTTCTTCTGAAGTGTCAACAATATCAAATTTTTTCTTTTTAGCTTTGGTGCTTTCCTCTTGTGAAGCACCTTCACCACTCTCAGTTGTACTGCTTCTTCTCTTTCTTGTCAATTTTTCTTCATGTTCTACTCCTAGTTCAATATCTTCCTCAACAATTGCACTTAAATTATTTTCCTCGAAAGCCTTTTGTTTCTTTCTTCTTGTAGAGGTAGCAGGAGTTGCTACCAAAGGAACATTCTTCCTCTTGCTTGTCCTTGTGCTAGGTCCAGTGGGTGCAATGATTTATTCAATTATCAAAGCACTGGGCTCCACCTTCTTTCCTTTTCCAATGATAGTTTTAGCTGCACCAAAGGACTTAGGTAAAGTAGAGGCAAGGGTAGAAGCTATTCTTCTTGATATTCTTGGTTCAAAGGTCTCACTTTCCATACTAGCTTCTCTTGCTCTGGCCTCCTTAATTTATTCTTTTGTGTATCCTTCCCTTCTATCCCATTCCTCTACTATTTTCCTTGCATTCCTCTTTATTTTTGGTTTCTTCAACTCCAAATGTACTTCTATTGATTCTTCTTCATATGTCCCATGTCTTGCTTATGAGGGGTCCTTAGGAATTTTGATCAACATATCTACATATACATCAACCTCATTTTTAGAAACTTCATAGCCAAGAGGCATGATCCATATCAACCTTAGTTCAACGACCTCAATTATACACTCATCAATTGTAACAAGGAAAGTTATTTCCTTTACATATTTGTCTACAAGTTTGTGGGAAATTATTTCCCTTTCATGCATCTTCTTTTGAAAAACTACAAAGAATGTAGTCAAGGAATCATTTTGAGTCTGCTAGTGGCCTAAGCTATGCATGTAATCTAGAATTTGATGTGCCATTGATCTTCTTCTATCCCATACAACATCTTTTTTGCTAGGAAGATCTCTCAAGAAGTAAAACAGTAAACGTACAACTAGCTCATACAAAACTTAAATGCATATTTATTTTCTCTTGTTAGTTTCAAATTATCAAGAAGTTGTTGAAGCAACTCACACAAGTCAAAATCCTTTCCATTCATCACCATTTCATGTGCAACATGGATAGCTATAGCTGAAAGATAATTTTCCCTATTTGTAGAGTAGATCTTGTGACCTATCATCATAGAAGCATATTTCACAACAGGATTCCAAATAGGTTTAGTTTTCAAAGTGATTTTATCAAAAGTGGCACCGATAGGTTCCATAACACCTTCATTCTTCATAGACTTAAGTACCGGTACATGCTCGATATCACACAACCCTGTAACATCCTTGATCACTTCCTTGGTTATTAGTCTAGGAATGTCAGTCCATACAAACTTGTTGTGTAGTCTTCTCAATGCTAGCCTCACATATTTGGCATCAACATCAATACTGTAATTAGGAAACCAGTTCCAAACATCTAGCTTTTTTTGCACTAGGTTAATATATTTTGGTTTCACCAGGTGATTATCTCTAGTAAGCTCATTGGTCCAAATTTCTATGATTTTCATGTGATTATATTCTTCCAATTTCCCATGTATGTATGCCCTAGTATCTTTCATAGGCAAAACCCTAAATGGAATCTTTGAGAAGGCACCATCAGGGTCATTATCAAATATTTTCATTGGATACCTTTTGAATTTTGGTCTAGGATTTGTAGTGATGTTAACAATAGTTGGGGTAGCCATTTTAACCTTGATTCGAGCTCAAATGCTTAATAAATCAATTCTATTTTAAACCCACAAAGCACAATAAGCTATAAATACCTCTTTATGTGCACAAGATCTAGTGTTTGATTACTCTGCACCAAAATTGCTTTGAATCACCTTCAAATCTCTTTCAAAATGCTCTTCCTTCTTTGAATGCACAAGTGTGATTAAAATCAACTTAGAAACTCACTTTAAATCTTTTCAATTTTTCCTAATTCTACATTAAATGCTTCAAATTCCGTAAAGCTGATAAAACCCTTCATTGATAAGTAGTAAACCCTAAAACACTCCACATTTCTTCATATTTGCATATTTTCTACCGGTATCTTCTCCAAAAGCTTAAGCATATGATTTTATACCATATATCTGTGTGCCACTCCTTGACACCTCATATTTTTAGGGGGTTGTTTGATTTTTCTATTATTGCTTCCCCTAAACCCATGCCTAGGTTTATTTTTCAAGAGAATTGTCTGCACCAGAAGGAAGTACAAATTCATTTGTAGTTCTTGATTCTTCTTTGTTCTCAAGTTCCTCTTTCTTTCTCCAAATCTTCTCCATTTCCTTTTTTACTTCAATGTGATCAATTTTCTTTACAAGTTCATTTCTCTTTGCCGGATTAGTTTGTCTTCCATTCTTTCTTCTGCAAATTTTTGAAATGTGTCCAGGTTTGTTGCAACTATAACATACAACATATTTCTAACCAAAACGACCTCTATTTAATCTAGATCTACACTAATTAGCTTTGTGTCCAAATGCATTGCATTTATAACAATAACCATTGGAATATTTAACCATTATGTTGGCATTATATCTATTCATCATCTAATTTCTACACTCAATGGCTCTATGTCCAAATTTCTTGCATGCAAAACATTGTTTGCAAAAGGTCCAACATTTTGACTCATTCTACTTCTACATTCTATTGCCTTATGTCCAAATTTATTGCATGAAAAAAAAATACCATTAAAATATGGGTACCTTTGAGCATTTGGTTGTTTAATAGAGGGCCTTCTAGCATTACTTCTTTGATTCTTGATTTGTTTATCATTTCCTTGAGTCTTTTCTTTATTTTCAACCATGTTAGGGGTTTGATTAGCCTTTGAGCTTTCTCCTTCTTCAAGTCCCAAACCTCGTTCATCTTTAGATGGTTTATGTCTTTCAATTAGCTCATCAAGAATTGTGGAACTTGTTTTTATTTTTTCCTCATGAACTCTTTCTTTTTCCAAATCTGATCTCAAAGTTACCACTTCTTGTTCAAGTCTTGTGCATTCATCAATCTTTCTTTTTACCATTGCATTCAAACATTCCTCAATTGTTTTCTTTTCTTCCACTTGCAGTTTCAGTCTGGTGATATCTTCATTTGCTTGTCTGAATTGTTCATTGACTTCCCTATGTTTCTTTTTGAATTTATTGATTTGTTCTCTCAACTTTTTGATGCATTCATTTGCTTCCTTGAGATTTTCCTTTAGATATTTTTTCACCTTCAAATTTATCAAGATCTTCAAGGAAACCTTGAGTTATGTGATCCAGCCACAATCACTTTTTAGCGATTAGGATTTAAAACTCTTTATCAGCCATGTGTTCAATCTCCAAGATCTTCCTCAAGTTGTTATGCTTCTTAGAAGGAACTAGGCTCTGATACCAATTGTTGAATACCCAGAATACTAAGAGGGGGGTGAATTAATATTCTATTAAACCATTTGATCATAATCCATCCAATTAACAAAACACATCCAAGTGTAATAAATAATGAAAGTATGAAACAATCACAAGATCACATAACACATGAACACCAGTATTTTTACGTGGAAAACCTAGAAAGGGAAAAACCATGGTGAGGATTAGCTCACAATATATTATAACTAGTTATAAGATATTACAAAAGGCTCACCACTAGGACACATTATCCAATAGGGCTTACAACCACATAAAGAAAGATGAATACAAAATAGAAATGGCCACATAGATAGGATGTGAACTGATACAAAATGCACCTTCCTTATGCTAAATTTAGTTCCCTTGAAGCTTTGAATACTGACTCAATGCACTATATTAGATACAAAATACAAAACACTGCTCTACTTTACAGTCACTCAACATTCACAATATATCTATAATAATTTTGATCATGTACATAAAAATTCACATATTCACATCTCATCACATAACATATCACCCTACAATCTCAAAAATGTCTTACATATATACCCAATTCATCTGTATACATCAATTAGGTTGGACTAATTAGATGTAGCTCTATATTAAATCAAAATTTCCTTGTCGACTCAACACTTGAATCAAAAATACCTTTGCGCTTAAAAAAGTGTGCAACATTTAATTTAGGTCATCATGGACCTAAAATAGATCTCACTAACATCTGCATTACATATTTAATCACCACAACATACACCAAGTATTAGGTCGACCAAGAATTAGACTTAATCACAACATACGCTAATCGATCAACACCAACGATGAACCCAATCACATAAACATGCACCATCTGGAATATATAATGTGTTGACACTTGTAAGAAAACTCCCAAATTTGCAAAGTTTGATTCCTATCACCAGAGGAATGTGGACCAAATTACTCATAACCATTTACGCTATATATGGCCAGTAAATGTGTACGAAAATACTTTCACTTGTAGCTTCCAAAATATACATCCAAAGCAACTAAAATATTGAACATAAATGCACATAATAGTCAAGAACATCATATTATCACCGCATAGGTAGATATTATTGTTATCACTTGAATGTGCACCCTTTGTTGAACCCTGTTCAACCATTCAGTGAAACATTGGTAGACCTATCAAAGTGTGGGTTTTGAAAAAAAGAGGTCAACCTCTAGAGAAGGATAGCTTCCTTTGGTACTCACCTAAAACTAATCTACTAAACTTGTAGAGGAAAAGGGTAGAAGGAGATAACATAAACTGAAAAACTACTCCTATGGTTTAAAATGTGAAATACCAAATTTTTATGACAAATACCACTGCATATCACGCACAATGAGCTCAACAAATCAGCTTGTTTCATGACACAACTCACACCTTTCTCATGATCATGTATTAATATTTCATAAGAAGGATTTAATGTTTGCAGAATTAGCAGGAAAATTGAAGATTCTCACAACTAATTATTGATTAACACTTTGTCACAACTTACAACCTACATAAACCATCTACTTTCTATTTAGAGGTTTTAAAAATGAGACATGCATTCAAGGATTCAAGCATAAATCACCAAAACATACATCAATTATCTAGCTACATAGTAAACAACGTTGAGAAGGTCAAAATCACTGCATCTTATTGAATCTCAAAGGTAAAATGTTGTAATACATGCCTGTAAGTGAGTTACAAAAAAATGCAGAATTTTCTACCAAGGACTCCAAAAGTCACAAAGTAGAGAAAGTACATGTCAAAACTGACTACAAATGAGTCACACAAGTGATTATAAACATATCCAACTAAGATCCACCAAAATAGGACCTAGAAGCCTCTTTGGGTCAAATGCCTCCATAAAGCCAAAAATATAGTAACAAGATCTCTTCCAAATAAGTTCCAAAATGTTGAAATAATCAACTTTGACCAAGTCTACCATAAATCCATAAGAAACCAATTCCTAAAAGCACTCAAAAATACCAACAAGGTGAGTAAACATCTCTATATGCTCTCCAGATGTTTGTAAACCTCCTTCAAACTCCCTATATGCTTGCAAAAGAATAAAACTCCATAACTATCCTTATTTGACCATATCTTGAAAAAAAATGCTTATATCCTTTTGCACAATAAAAAAAATTAATCAAAATGGTTTATAAAATACCATTTCAACTATGCTTTACATTATACATTTGGTGCAAAACATAAAGTTGACTCAGTCTAAGAAAAAATAAAAATTTGTTTAAGGGACTCTCCTAGTCACTTGTCATATGAATAAAATGCAAAGGTTTAAATTTTGACTTGCTAATATTTTAATCTGAACGGATGAAAATTCCTTTACTTTTGGCTGGCACTTATTAGGGTTTCCAAACCCTAACACAAAAGTAATGGGAAACCATTCATTTCCACTTTTATTTTTTACTTTTTAGCTTCACTGTGATTTTGAGTGCTGCCAACATAGGGTTTTGACTGGAGCATTCATGGAGGTTTTGATGGAAAATTATGGAAAAAGGAGGCATATTCTTTGCAATTTCATACCAAAAAATGCAACACCAACCTTGGGTAAGCATTCCACTAAGAAAACCCCTACATCTTTCATTTTTTTGTAGAAGATATGTTTGCTCCAGCTTTGTCCTCTTTGTGCATTTCAAGCATTTTCTCTAAAAATAATAGAAGAATGACCGTGGATTTATCATTTTCTTCAATTCTCCAAAATGAAAATGCTTTCATTTTTTGTTGTTTTTGGAAATAAAAATGATGAAATCTTCTATTCTGAGTTTCATTTATTATACTATGTGGCTGAGGGTTTGACCTCTGTGTAGGCTATATATTTTCAATTTTCATCTCCTTTTTTCCATTTACCATGTCATAATTACCTTTACTATGATACTATCATGCAAGATTATAACATGAATGAGATTTCATGAGAGGGATCAGTTTGAGCACATGGCTCAACCATTTTGATCTTTCCCTATTCCATTGAGCTTCATCTATGATTAACTTGAAAAATTTCTATCTAGATGAGGAACAAAAAAGATCTGCTAAATGATTCCATACCATTACACAGTACGGGTATAGTCCAAAGATTCTATGCATCTTTTCCATTCCTTCATGAACACTACCCTTTCACAAGCTCGAAGCTCTGTCCTCAACTCACTAGCATTGCCACTTACAACCCGAGGTCTAATTTTGAATTATCTTAAACCTCAGAATAAGAAATATTATATCTTTAGCATAAACAATCTCCTGAACTTACCATACACTTCTAGAATTGAAAATTTTGGAAATTCCTTGTCCTTGTTGCAATGTTCAAGAAGAGGTGAAAAGTTACCTACCAAAGAAATGTAGAAACTATATCTCTACTCACTATGATTACTTGAAGAAACTGCCCTCTTTTGAAACCTTGGGAAACTCTTGGTTAATGTGCTTGTAACTATGCATTATAAGTTGTGTATGAACCACCCTTTGGCTATTATTTTCCACCAAGACCATTGATAGTCCCCTTCATATGACTGCCATTCTTCCTTATTAAGATTTCATATCTCAACATGTTACAAGTTAAGCATCTCTTGTCTCCTCTCCCAAGGATTCAACTTTGTAAATCATTTTCTACTGGAAATTTTTCATACTCTGCCACTCCTTTCTTTACTATGCATGCATAGAATCAATTTTCTTTTGTAAGTTATGCATTTACATTTGATTGTTTTATCATGTTTCCTCATTATAATATATCACCGTCACACCATACTTTGGAAAAACAACATGCCTATTTCTAGAGTGCTCTCTCTAGGTTTCACTATCCACATCTTGGAAAATTTGTCGTTAAGAAAAAGACACAACTAGCATAAGTAGTATCATGCTCACAGAATTGTGACCTATTGGATGTTGTGGTTGTGTTGTTGATATGTGGTTGCCATTGATATCAACACTAGTATCATTATTTTATTGAAGGCTATATATGTCGAGGATATTGAGAAAATTGTTAAAGGAAGAGTTATAGGTTTCCAGTGGAACAATGAAGATCATGAAAGTGTCTTTTTCTATACGTTGAAGATTAGTTGTTGTGGACTAAAAGGGTTTATTGTTGAGAATTTATCTAGTTCATCCTACCCGGAAGTTTTAAGAATTACTGCGTGAAGATTTGGTATGCACTATGGATAGTTGTGTTCGACATTATTTACGTGGGTTATGTCGGTGTTCCTAATTGAAGTTTATGTGATTCTAATAATTTATGTTGCAGATATTTCTCTATTAGTTCTTGTTGTTTGTGGATACTTCTAGATCATTCTCTATTCTTCTTGTACGTTCATGTTAATCAGTGTGCTTGTGATCAAAGATTTTTCTTGGTATGATCAGGTTTTCATGTT
>VDFB02000017.1:131598261-131605761 GCA_007258455.2 Sequoia sempervirens
CCTTTATTTATGACTCAAGAATGGAAGTTAAATAAATGAATTCTCAATTGTTGTGTGCAATGCTTTGCTCGTTATAGCTACTGTTCTCTCAGCCTTTCTAAGTTTCAACAAGGAGGAACTTCCCATGTGCTCTGTACAGCAAAAGCTCTGCAAGTACCTTAGACTTTCCCTAATTTATTTATGGAGATAAACAAGTTATTGTAAGAAATCATAATCTTAAGAAATTTTGAATTGAAGTTGGATACCTAGACTCAATGATTCCTAATCCTTTTTTTCATCTGGAGAAAACATGATGTCCCATCCACGGATTTTTGTTTTGTTTTCCTGTTTCCTTTAAGGTTCATAAATGGTGCTATTCTTATGAGCTAAGGTTGATATACAAAACTTGACATGGGTATTAAATATATCAATACAAAGTCAGACTTTTGCGTTGATATACAGCAAAATATCCAACTCTGAACTGACCCCATCAAGGAAACAGCCAACAACAAAGAGAAAACAAAGGCGCTAAATTTATCACAGCCTCCCAATGGGAAGAAACATGAACAACCATCCTATTATTGAATGATAGGAGTGCCACTATAACATTCACTTTAGTGGCTATATCACTTAGTGATATGAACAAAGACATGAACAATGCGGATATACTGGAAAGCTTTTCGGTTCACTTCTTATTGATCAAAGAGGGTTCAACACAGGTTAGATCTAAGGCTCCACTTGATTTCTTTAAATCCCCCAGTTTCTTAGGGAAAATGCTTTGATTTGCTACAAGTTAAGTCATCTGATGCTCTAAAGCTTCCATGTGTTAAGTCAATTTCAGTGGAGACCAAACAAGCTTGAAGTACCTGAAAAGACTTGCTGCTCGAAAGCATTCATTTGTTGAGCAAATTTCCCATTAGAGACCAAACACAATGGAAAACTTGGTAAGAGAAGACATTTATGGCAAGAAGTTGGCATGAAATCTTTGGATTACAATGGGGAAACCGTTTGATTGTAAGCTGTCTTAAGTTTCACTGACCATTTTTAGATAGATGCTAAAACCTAGCAAGGCTTGTTTTCAAGAATTTTAGGAATGGAGTAGAGTTGGCAAATCATACTACTCTGTGGATCATATGTTCTTTGCTTCTCTAACCGTCCAGATTGCGTGTTTGACCAGGAAGCCTTGGCTTGTTTGATAAAACCTATTCTTTCACCCACCAAGTGTTCATAGTGCAGCAGTCTCCAAACTATGAATTGTGATGTTGAATCAATCTTGGATTTAATGTAGCCATACTTAAGGCTGGTCCGTTTGGAATGTTTAAATTTGTAGTTCCATTTGGTTCTAAAGGTAAGCCAAACAAGATGCATTGACGAACCATTTTAAGAGAAAAGCAATCAGAGAGGCTCCCATTTGGTAGTGCTCATCTTGATGAATAGATCATCATTTACAAGACTAATGATAATGTTAATAATCTGTTGATCTTTGATGTGGAGAGTGAAAGGAAGCTTAAGTGAGTTCCAACATTTTCATCAAGGGTTTTGTAAAGTGTTAGAGATCTGTAATTGTTTGGATTCCTTTCTTGAATAGCTTTTTCACTTGCATGATGGGAGGCAAATCCAAAGGCTGATTATTGAGCTAGACTAACCAATTCCACCAAATAGAAGTAGAGAAGTTGAGACCTCATTTAAGCAAATAGGTAAGCTTTCAATTGACAGAATTTGACGTTGAATTTTTTTTTCATAAATTTTAACCTCACACTACTGGCCTCCTCTTCATTGGTCAATGTGATGTGGTAATGGAGGAGGATATTCCACAATCCACTAAGAAATTAAATATTTTCTTTGGATCCCAAGGGTCATTGTTCCCTAAATCACCACATTTCTTACGCAAAGTGTATTGCATCCCACAGATACCCTTTCCCATCTAGCCTATCAAAATTGTCCAGCTTTCAGAAGTAATATAGTTTGTTGAATTTGTCATGCAACCTACAAAAAATAAATAGAATATTTGAGTGGAAATGATAATATTGTTCACAATTTGAAATCTTTTAGCTAGCAATAGGAACTTCGCATTCCTAATTCTATAGATGGCTAAGTGACACCATTGCAATTTCCATATTCTATTGAAATTGGACAAAAATCAATTTCACATGTGGCTAAGAGTGACCCTAATGCAAAGGGGGTGCCAAGGTCACCCCTGATTTCACCATTTTTTAGTTGAATCTATTGAGGAGGGTTATCTTAGAATAAGATTATACTTCATTTTATTATGGAAAGTCAAGAACCGAAAGCCATATTATAGATATCAAGTGTTTACGTTCATATTTTGAACTTGTCGTCATCAACAAACTATGAACTTGAGTACACACTTGTTGAAAATGATATATGACTATAATATGTCCCATTTCTTTATTTTCTCAATTAGGTTGCCAAGAGCATCATCAACAAGGAGGTATAAAAATGCGGTTGGTGAGCAACCTTGTCTTGTAAATTTTGTAAGAAAAGGGATTGTTAAGAGATATATTGATAGAAAGACTAGTAGAAGCATCATTGAAGAGAATATTCATGTGACAGATAAATATTTTGTCAAACCCCAATCAAAAAGGCTTTTTAAGAATAAAGGGTCATTTTATTATGTCATAAGTTTTTTCAAAGAGCAAGTTGATGAATGTAGCACCTATCCTTGATTGTTTGGCCTATTGAAATGTTTCCTAGGCAAGAACCAAGTTGTCAAGGATAGATTATCCCTACAATAACTTAATTTTCTCCTTTCCATAACAAATTATCTCCACAATAACTTAATTTTCTTCTTTCCAAAACAAATTATCCCAACAATAACTTAGGGTAAGTGTTCAAAGATGGAGGACCATAAAGGGGTCTTAAGTGGTCACTTTTTCTCTAAAGTCAAGAAATACTAACCTTAGATGACAAATTGAAGATAGTTACACTCAAAACTTTAAGATGTAAAGGAAACAAAAGGCGTAACTTTCTTTGAATCTACTTTCTAAACTACTATTTTATTTTTTTTGAAAACTGGTAGAGCTTAAGGGGTTCAAAAAAAGGGGCCACACAAATTGGTCATTTTTAAAAAAAATAAAACATAACATTTGGTGTGGCCCCCCTAAAATGTTAACTTTTTTTTAGCATTTCAAAAATCACTTTGGTGAGAAATCATCTAACACCATGTAGTTTATCCCCAATTTTTCTACTAACTTTTTAATGAATATGTGATTTTTTACTAATTTTTAAAATGGACACATCTTGAAAAATAAAAATTTGAGTGTGCTTCCCTCTAAAAATTATGAAAATTGATTGAAAATCATTTTTTTAATGTGTAGAATAGAGTCTAGTTTATAAATATATAATTTATTTGAAATTTCAATGACAAGTTGAAAAATAAAGTGAAAAATACCAAACATTGGTTTTTGACAAAAAAATGATACATTAACAAAATAAACTAAAAATGAAAGCCTTAACATACTCAAAATGTGAAAAATATTACATGGTTAGATAGTTAAGAGGGAAATTAACATTACCATTGTATTTTTTCAACATGTCATTGAAACTCGTGCAAACCTAATGGGGAGCACGCTCAAGATAATTCCATTTTTTTTATAATTCGCAAAAACATGTCTTTGGATGTTGGAAAGTCACTCCAAGCCTTTGGGTTGGAAGCCCAAGACAAATCCAAGCCAAAGGCTTGGAAATTTCCAAAGCAAGAAAAAATATGAGTGCATTATAATGTGCTCACATTATGTCAAAGCAAAACATAATGTGAACACATTATAACATGCTTGTATTATGCTTTGCTAAATTCAACTCTCCCATGCTAATTTGGGTGGTGAATTTGCTTATGGTTTTAGAAAATGGCATTAGAAACTATACTCAATTTCTAGTTTTGCACTTTAGCTATTTATTAGATGTGTGTATTGGTGGTTTGAGGAAGAGGCGTGGCTAGAAGGCAGGGTTATTTTACAAATCTATTATACCAATTTGAAAACCACTTTGAGCATGATGGCAATGATGATAGTCTTGTTGAACAAGAAGAATGCACTAATGATCTCTTAGATGACATTATCTCAAACAAGCTTATCATAATTCCTAGTCACCCAAGCACAAATCATCAAGTTCTTATAGACCAAGGGAATCCTAGAGCATAAGATATTCCTCTAACCCAAGCTCAAAATCCACTAGTAATCCTCATGAAAAGGAAGACAATCCACAAGAATATATCCTAATGAAAGACAAAGAAGCCTTTATTAGGTACCTAATAAGCAATGGATCCAAGCTTCCCTCAAACTATCCTCTTAAACATCTAGGTAAGAAAATCATCCCAAATAAAGAAATATGCATCCCTACTAAAACCTACAACATTAAACCCCATACCCATTGATATCAATCTTGATTCTACTTCATCCATCCCCATGAGTCTTACTCTCTTGACCAATAAACCCCTAAATCGAAATGACTATGTGTCAACCCCCATCAGGAGGAATTTGTTCTAGCACAAGAGAAACTTTCATGCTTAAACCAATTCCAAAATCAAAATGTTCTTGACCAATTGCATGTCTTGAATGAACAAATGGTAACCCTTTTCTTTGCACAAATCTCCCATCAAAGAAACTTTCAAAGCTAAAGTATGATCAATTCGACCAATCCAATCAAAACCAATCAAACTAATCATTCCAATGAACTCAAAATGGCTATGAAGGATGTTATCCAAGGGCTACTAGCAATGAATCATAAAAGTAAATCTCAAGAGTTGTGGCATACCCCTCACAAGCGTGAACATGTTGAGATCATCCAAAACTCCCTAGCATGACCATTCATACAAATCAATCCACATAAGATATTAAACAAAGTTCATCCACCTCTTTCATGCTATCAATAAATCTAATATCCATATACCTTAAAAAATCCAAAAACATCCCAATTATCAATGCTTGAAGTTGAAGAGTTACATGAAATGGCTCATTAATCAAGATAATATCAAGATCATAAAAACCTTGCTCATATCATAAAATAAAAATCAAAGATGATCCCTATCTAACACATGATCAAACTTTCCCAAAACCAACTCAAAATCATAATTCTCACATTGATCCCATTAATCAAATCTAAGAAAAATATCCCCTTAATCCCCATTGACTCCATCCAAGAGCCAAAATTCTACCCATTGGGCCCAACCACTCTTGTGTAGTCTAGCTTCCTAGAAAATGAACAATTTGAAAATCCTATTATATCCAAATATGATGGATGCACATCCTGCTTCCAAGGTAATAAATATCCCATTAAAAATTGAGCATGTCAAATCATAAAACATCAAGTTAAAAGATCAAGCTTTCACAAGCAAGGAATCTTTAAACCCATCCCTATGTATGCAAACGAAGAATTATAAGGCATTGGATGTAAATATCATGATAAGTAGAATAAGGATGATATACCCATGAGAGCTAGGGTGATTTCTTCAAATACCAATTAGTTCCCTCTCATCATTTTGTGAAGGAACACACTACCACCAATTCTTTCATCAACCTTGTCACTAATCCTTTCATTGATCCCATCACCAACACCTTACAAGCTCCACAATATATGTATGTATGTATGTATGAGTTTATGTGTGTATATGTATATATGTATGTATATATATGCTAATATAATATTCTAAGAGAGAGGAGACACATTTAGGATTATGTTGCTAGATTTATTACATACTTTTTCCTCTTATAGATTATGGCTATAATGTTGTAGTATGGAAAAATATGTTTGATTTTGTTACTACCAATTAAATCACATAGTGGGGAGCATGCAAGAGAGGCATGTGTTATGGGTGGATTGAATCCATGAAGCCAAACATTTAAGACTTTTTTGTATTCCTATTTCAGGTTTATGGTTGAAGGTATAAGGTATCTATTTAGGGTTGTGGGTATATGGTTTAGGGTTTATGGTATAAGATTGAGGGTATAGGTTTGAGGGTGAAAGGCTTAGGGTTTAAGGTATAGGGTTGAAGGTTGAGGGTTGAGAGTGTAGGGTTTAAGGTTTAAAGTATAGGATTGAGGATTGATGGTATAGGGTTGAGGGATATCATTTAGGGTTAAGGTTATATGGTTAAGTGTATATGGTATAGGGCTTATGGTTGAGGATATTGAGTATAGGGTCAAGGGTACTAGGTTTTTAGTTGAGGGTAGAAGTTATTTATTTATGGTTGGGGGTTTAGGGAATAAGATTTAGGGTATAAGGTTGAGGGCATAGGGTTTAGGGTATATGGTTGAGGGTACATGATTTAGTCTTTAGGGTTGATAGTGTTAGGTATAATGTTTAAAGTCTAGGGTTTATGGTTGAGGGTATAAGGTACATGCTTGAGGTTTGAGGGTGTAGGGTTTACTTGATATAGGGTTGAGGGATAGTGTTTAGGGTTGAGGATATATATTGAAGTGTATATGGTATAGAGCTTAGGGTTTAGAATATATTGAGTATAGGGTTAAGGGTGTTGGGTTAATGATTGAGGGTATAAGGTATCTATTTAGGGTTGAGGGTATAGGGTTTAGGCTTTAGGGTCAATGTGTGGAGTTTAGATTTGAGGGTTTTGCATATAGGATTTAGTGCCTACAATTGAGGGATAGTATTCAGGGTTGAGGGTGCTAGGGTTCAATTTATAGTGTATAGGGTTTAGGGTTGAGGATATTGGGTATAGAGTTTATGGTTAAGGGTATAAGTTATCTATTTAGGGTTGAAGGTATAAGGTATAGGGTTTAGGGTTGAGGGTATAAGGTTGAGGGTTGATGGTTTAGGATTTAGGGTTGAGGGTATAGGGTTTAGGCTATAGGGTTGATGGTATTGGGTATAAGGTATAGGGTTTAGGGTGAAGGGAATTAGATATAGGGTATAGAGTTTATGGTCAACCATTCCAAAATTTTCTATGAAAGGGAATACCATTCATATGAACTGATCGATATTAAGAGGAATTTCAATAAATAAAGGAATACCTATTAACACCACCTGTTCTCATGCCCCCATTGATGGTAAATACCTCATACTATATATATCAACAACCTCGTCAGCATTGGGGGAACTTGTAGCACGAAACAATCATGATGGAAGAGAAAGATCATTCTAGTATGTCTCAATCACACACTTGTTGGATACGAGCTCAATTATAATCCTATTGAATGTGCATGCTTTGTGGTGGTTTTTGCCACTCAAAAGCTCAAACACTACATTTTGAATCACCAAACAAAGCTTGTAGCAAAGATTGATCCCCTGAAGTATCTCCCTAGCAAAGCAGCCTTAATGGGTCGATTAGCCAAATGGGTCATGATATTAAGTGAGTATGACATTCAGTATGTTGAGCGAAAGGAAATAAAAGGACAAGTCATAGCCAATCAACTTGCAGATACACCCATGACAACAAACCATCCCTTGATATCTGACTTCCCCAATGAATCCATATTCACAATAGATACTTCAATCACATGGAAACTTTATTTTGATGGATCCCACATGAGTCATGGTTCAGGAGCA
>VDFB02000017.1:131610761-131901504 GCA_007258455.2 Sequoia sempervirens
CATCAAATTTTTCATAATGTGGAATCAAATATTCTTATTAAAATGGCTAGAGTATTGCGATCATATCCATGTAAGCCAAGAAGTCAAATGAAGAAATGAAGTAAATCTAGATATAAGACTACTCAAACTAATATCATACCAAAAACTATCAAGTGAATGATAAAACACCAAATTGAACCCAAATAAAATATATCATAGCATAGGAAGGAATGTAGAACATGTAAGTCAAATAGGACCCTTGAAGATCAAATCAACTCACCAACCAAGATCTATGTCACCCAAAGAAGATGAAAAATTTAAAGAGGGTAGAAACTCACTCAAAATATCAAGCCAAAAAAGGGGTCTCTATTTTTATGATAATATAAGGCAAAAATCCTCACCAAATTAAGAATAAAATAATAAAATAAGTGGCTTAAGAGCCTTGTATGTATAACGAAAATTGCTTACATGATACAAATCCACATTTAGGAACCTATATTTCCTTTCGATATTTGTGTATAAGTTTAAAATTCAATGCAACCAACTATTTAGAGGATAAAATGTTGTAGATCCAGAAATGTGAACTTCTTAGGAAAATTTTATAGTTGATAAAGACTTTGAAGTCATGAAAAGAGGTATGTAATGATGAAAGATTAAGAGACACAAGACTTAAAAACCTCTTAAGACCTAAGCACCATCCCAAAATGGGTTTCTAAGCACCTATTAGGACCTATTTGAGCTTGATTATGATCAAACCAAACTCATTAGACTAAGTAAGCTATGGTTATAATTTTGAAAAAAATTAACCTAATTACAAGTGAAATGAAAAATTAAGTGGGCAACCAAGATGAAGGCCTTGGAAATAAAAGATAATTTTTTATCATGGGTGGATTGGAAATGAACTAATAAAAGCTATAAGAGTTGTTTATTTACTTAAACACTTAAATAAAAATCTTCTCTTTGATTCCAAAATATAAAATTCTTTATTAACAACACCGACCACGAGGAGGTAGAAAATTAATTGACAACATCAACCTATATTTTTAGAGGTCAATAACATGATCAAATGAAAATCATAGATTATGAAGTACATAGCAACCTAAAATAGAATTAATTAAAAAGTACAAAGAATTCTTAGAAATTATGTACAACCTTTGAGTCATTAAACATTATTCAATTACCAAATACAACTTTTTATTTTAAAATTAAAAATTCTTTGTATTACCTGAGTGAAAGTTCTATGAGCACCTCCACTTCTAGGTGTTGATGTTGAAGGCCCATCATTAACCTATTCAACATCAAAAGTGATTTATAAGAATACCATTCATCTAAGGTTCAACTACTCATATGTAATAGTTATAATTATTTACTAGTTACATACCATTGTACTCGACATCGTCATGTAATAGTGACATGGAGGATCGTTGGAAGTAGGGTGAACACTATGACCCTAAAATTTCATTATAATCATTCAACTAATTTAGTTAATCTTGTATTTTAAATTGAAATTTAATAAATTTAATTAAATGAACTTATTGACATTTACTTGACTATCAAAGACAAATTCATCACTCAAGAGAGGTTATGCCATCACCATATGATTTATTACAGATGTAACTTGGACACATGCATCCTGACTATCCTTGGGATCATAAATAAAGACCGACATAAATGAGATAGAACTAGAAACCTGGTAGAATCACCCACCTCACCATGTACTAGAGCCATAGTATGATGTATAAGGCTCTGAGTGAGTGAGTTAATCAACTACAAGGTATCCACCTCAATAGCCTCCTTTATAACGGAAGGGATAGTCACATGCTCATAGTCTAGTCTAGTGAGTGGTCTAGTTGGTTGGTGTGGGTAAAGATGTGCCCCCCTCTATCTTGTGTAGAGCCCTCACCTCTACCCTAGAACTCTCACATGTGAAAATGATTTGGTATTTTATTGAGGAAAAACTCACAATAGAGTTTCCTTAAAATGTATTTAGTACCCCATTGTTGTTGCATGGAGGATGGTCAAAATCTATCCACCACCTATACCAAAAATTGTTCTTTATGCCTTGGTAGTGGAACCAATGGATACAGAGTCTCTTGCATGCACTATGTAAAGGTTGATTCATTCATGGGTTGGTGAAGAGTGCACACAAGTCATATTTTAATTTTTTTATATCTATAACTTGCTTATATGATAATTTGTTTGCATAAAATTGTTTTTGTTCTTACCTTTTTCTAGACCAACTATTTATTTTCTTGCTATCTAATTCTACATGTGATATTATAAAATACAATGATTAAGCAAGGGTGATCCTATGGGAGTTTGTTCCTACATGATCTCTCAACCGTGCAATTAACTCCTCAATTTCTTTCTATTATTTTCAATTTTCCCTAATATGTTTTCTTATGTTCCTAGAGTATCATGAGGAATTTTTCTTCAAGAGGGGTTTCATTATGAGGTAAATTGGGATTTACAAGATTTGGGGGTGAATTTTCAATTCGTAAAAATTAAACAAATTGCAATTAAAAATAAATTTAATATACATATTTCATATAAATTTTGCACTAAAAAAAAACTTACTCCTTTGATCTCCTCAACATCTTGGCAGCACTTTGGTGAATATTTGGTGAAATACCAACTCTCTAAGAGCATGAGCACATTTTTTAGGGTTTTTGGCCACAAACTAGCTTTGCAATGCACATAAATGTAGAGTGAGGTGTTGGTTGTTTTCAATGAACCAATAGAATCGTACCAGATACCTATGGGTTTTCCATACTCAATTATCAAATACATGCAAGATGTTTGGCCAACGAACAAGATACAACACTAGTCGTTTTATCTCCTACACTTTGGGCTCTGCAAAACCTAGGAGCGTGGTCCCACAATGCGTATTACACAACTCTAGGATAGTTTCATCTTATTAGTTGCATATTCAAGCAGATACATTCTCAATGACTAATAAGATGAAACTATCCAAGAAGTTGGCATTTCCTTGAATGAATTATACATATTAAATCGAGAATACCAAACAATATAAACAATAACCAAGTAAACATGTGTTAACAATTATTTAAAAGATTGTTCTTAAGTCAAATAACTGGAACCATGAGAAAGACTTAAGTATATTAGGATTAGTATCATTATCTATGGGCTAGGAGTCTAAGGAAATTGAAATATAAGGTATATTTAATTCTGAACATCCAAGATCCAAGAGATATTACTCTGAAATTCACCAATCTATGACTGAATTCTAAATATTACTTATCAAATCCACTCACTCTGCATAATAATTTGTAATTTGATTCAAGCATTTAACCTATTCCATGAACAAGATCTAAAACCAAAGCACATATCAAAGTATAACAAGATGACAATTAATGAAATGATCTTTGATCAATATTTTCATTAATAATTCAAATACAAAGCTAAATGGAGAGACCGCATACACGAAAAATCTCCATTATCATTCTGAAATGTTCAAGAACCATGCATTCAACAAATTTACTATCTAAGCTCAAAACATTCGATAAAGACTTAATATATTCGCTTTGTGTTCTCAATTTTCACCTTCTAATTCTAGAATTCAATAAAAGACCCCCACAAATGGCCCTGAATTCCCCTTTTATAAAACAAGGGATCAAAAAAAAGCTTCAGGCCAGATGTACACATGTCACATTCTAATTGGACTGCTACAAGACATATTCCCTAATTCAATTACATTTGCACCCCTCAAAAATGGAGGGAATACATGCGAGACAAAGATTATTTACATTCGTTATAAGGAACAAATTTTCCTTCCTAAAAGCACATGTCAAAAAGAATAATCTTCTTCATCATAGCACATCCATTTCATCGAGAAAAATGAAAAAATGATGTAGAACAAAAGTGAATTTGCATCTCAGTCAGCATTCCACATCATCAATAGTCGATACCTTCCTATGAAACATATATTTTATACATTGTAACTCATGAGGCTAGACCTGTACAATACTTGACCAATTATATGTTTCACATCCATGCTTACAAACTAAATTGGCCAAGCAATACTATTTCCCATTTTTCATATTCCTCATCAGATGGCCAGTTGAAAACAATAACTTATCTAATGTCTTCTTGTATGGGGAGTACTTGGTTATTACAGAATTGGATTCCTTGTCAAAGTCCTCCAGAAAGCTAACAATAAATGTCAACTTCCCCAAAGTGTCATTAAAGACATTAATATCAATCTCCTTATAGATTTCACCCACCTAAGAATCTATAACCTTATCTAGCTCCTTTTTCCATACTTGCAATTATTTCATTTGATAATTAGTGAGTAGAATATCTGGAAATGGTGACAAATCTACAAAATCATAATGAGTTGTTAGTTCTCTTATCTTTTTCTCTAGTGGAGATATGTATCCTTGAAAATTTTGCTCACTCAACTCACACACAAATGTATAGGTTGGAGGCACATGGGGATATTTATCTTCATGTTGGCTAGCTCCAACTGCTATTAACTTTAATCTCTCAGCTCTTGGGATCCACTTGTTCAAGATTGGAATGGCTAACTCTTATCCCTTTGGGACAATCCCATTGCCCACATCATCAAGGCATAATTGTCATGCGCACTATCCATTCTAGCCTAGATCTTCTCATTCAGATGCCTCTAAATAGTATGAACAATTTTTGATACATTTTCATACATTGTGCCTTGAGCCTTTTCCAATAACCCCTTATATGTTTCAACTTGCAGGAGAAGTTGCTCCCTTGTTTGTTCATTAAATGAGCTAGGACCTGGTTGGCTTGATTCCTCAACTGAGAGTGATCCATGTCCCAAACTATATGGCACCATTGCTAAGTCCTAGCCTAGAGGTGAATGCTAGGAAGATGCAACTAGAGACATTGTAGGTGGGTGACTTGAGCTAGGTTGGCCCTATTCTCTTTGCACTTCTCCCCTTTGTTTATAGAATTCTAACTTATTTTCTAATACAACCACCTTCTACTGAATATCATCATATTCACTAATAATCTCTTGGTATTTATTCCTAAAATCATCCCTCTCTAGGGTGAGAATTTCCATAGTTGCTTTAGTAAACCTAGCAACATTTACAGCCATATCAACTGCCTCCAAAGCTGGGGTATCAACAAACCTCTCCACAAGAAATTTTCCACTAAAATTTGATGGCTCTATAAGGACTGGTTTCCTAGATCCAATAGCTAGTGACCATATTGACAATGCATCCCAATCCTCACTAAATGTTGAACCCCGAAGTGCCATTTCCAGCTATTCTTTTATTTGCAATAGAGGCCTTTCAGCCCTCCTTATGGAATCTAGAACAATAGCGTCAACAATGTTCCATTATGGTAGCAGCAACACACCACTCTTCTTTACAAGCTCTCTACCAGCATAGGCATTAATCTTTGAATGCAGATGTTTCAATAAAGGAATCATCTTCCATAAACTCTTGACAAGCCTCTACTCTCAAGTCACCAGCAGTATTTAGACCACTAATGTGAAGTTTTCCCAATCTGAGACTGATCTGCTCTAAACTTGAGGCAATTGCCCCTTTAGGAGGAGGCATTCCTAGCTATGTATCCTCAGGAGTGATATAGATGTCATCCTCATTTGTATCAGAATATTCAAGCACTCCTCTTACCTCAGTCCTTTACTTCTTTAGAGGTTGCTTCTCAGAAGGGACAGGACTTTCAGGGGGTGAATCAAGATCAATTATAGGAAAAGGAGCCTATGTGGGTGGTACTGGCAATGCATTCTCAAGAGAATCTACCTTTGTCCCTTGAGAAGTAATAGGGGTCGAATAGCTTTGTTCTTCATTTGTTTCTCTCTTCCTCCTAGAATAAATTCTTAGTTGCTTGGGTGGTTGGTATGTAGGCCTTTCTTCCAATGTTACTTCAACATCCTCCTCAACCACCCTTTCCTTTCCTTTATCTGTGACCTCCCGTTGTTCCCTCAACATACCAACTACACTTTCAAAATTTTCCATAACATGCATGACTTTGTTGAATTCATTGTGTATGTTTGGAGGAGGATTATATTGGGGATCCTTCTTCCATTTTTCTTCTACCATCTTACTATAAGCATGATATTTTTCTTTCCTTTCATATTATTCTTCAATGTTAAAAATGTTCCTGATGACATCTTCAGGATAATCAAAAAAATGCACAAAAGTACCCATCTTCTTATCTACTTTTAACTTACTAATGAAGCCCTCAAGATCATGATTCGTCGGACGCATAGTCAGAAACTTATAAGGTGCCAACAAATGCACTATTTGCTTCCATGCCCCTTTTATCAAAATAGAATCAACAAACTCTGTCCACTCTAGAAAGAATGATCCTTTCCTTGTATCAGGTAGATGCACTGTCTGTGAAGCTCCTAGTTTCCAAATTATTTCAAGGAATCTTATCCTCAAATGCACATCCCTTGGCAAGACATATGGGTCCAGGCCATTGCCATATACTCTAAAAATTGTCTTGTCAAGATATAAAATCAAGTCTCCCCAATTATGACTCAAGCTCAAATCTGGTCTCATCTCCATGGGTCTCAAGAGCTCATGAATTTCTTTGGGAATTCTTGGCGGTTTAGATATTAGGGACATCCTTATTTTGGATGCAATATCATTTAAAAACATTACAAAATTGTACTTCTTGTCATCTTTGTCTAGAATTCGAGTCCAAGATTGAACAAGCAGGTCAACACCTTCCTCCTTCCTTCTCAAAGTGATATCCTTTTCAAAGACCTATCCTTTATGCAAAAACATGTGCATTAATAGTGAATACCACCAAAACTTTACCCATTGTTTTCCTTCCTTCAGCTCAACTAGGCCTTTGTGGATATGTTTTTCCAGATAGGTACCATAATCATAGACAATGTTGTATGGTGGGTGTTGTAAATGTGTGGCCAGATAACAGTATTCTCTCTGTAAAGTATTAGGTGAGGTAGAACCCTTGATTTGATATAGAGAATACATAGTCTTTCTAAAATAACTAGCAAAATAGCTCATTGGGAAAGCCTCAATCTCCTTGTTATCAATCTTAATCTACCTTTTGTGTTTCCTAGTGCCTGTAATTGCAGTATGTTGAGGCAACATCTTTGTTCTAATGAATACCTTGGTATTGTTGTACATTCTCTTCTAATATCATCCATGTACAAAGGGACCATATCCTAACTCCACTCATGCAAGTCAATTTTTTTTTCAATTTCCTTCCCGGTTATCCTTACCATATCTACCCCATCAAATGTCTTGACCACCCTAGAAACTAGGTCATACCTTGAGGTGATATCCTTCAAAATATCAACATCCATGTATACATTGGGAACAATTACCTTTCCCATATCCAACCTCCAGGGATTACTGATAGGAGCTATGAGGTTCCTGTTCCTAAACCAATGTTGAAACAACTGCCATCTAGTATAGGGTGCTTCAGTGTCCTTTATGAAGCAAGCTTTATCTATCACTCCCTCTTTCACAATAGGGCTAGGGAATAATACCTTTCCTTCCATTTTCTTACTCGTAGATGGGAGAATGACCTAGACTGGGTTGAAGAGGTGGCAATCTATACTTTGGGAGACATGGGTTTATGTACTAGGGTTTTAACAGGAGGAATTTCAACTATCGACCTCCTAATTGCAACCTATGACTCAAAACGAATGCTAGTGCTAGATGATTTTATAGGGTTACAGCCTTTTAAAAATAAAATTTTCCCTAATATGATGTAATAAAAGAAAAGCAATAAACACACTTGTCTGAAAGAAAATTGAAAGCAATCCCTAATTCAAAAAACCTAAAAAAGCATAAAACTGCATTTGTCGTACTTACAGCTTTCAATTGCAATGAACCCTAATACCAGTCAAAATGACTTATGCGAATTACTTCTTTTAATTCTCTGTATCACTCAAACACATCTTCAAATCCCAAGTTAGCAAGAACTGACCGTATACACAAAATTTTAAGGCAATTGAGTAAGTTTACAGGTCACCTCTGTCATTACTTCCCACTCACATGAAGTGAAACATTTGCAACAGGCGTACTTCATAGCTTTGAATGTATATCATTGATCTTCAAATGAGATGGCCTTCCCAAATGACTTAGATTGAGTGAATGTCATTTGAATTTACATCGTTTCTCCAGCTTGTACAAGTAGCTAATAGAAACATTCTGACTGGACCTCCTCCACATACTTGTGGGCTCCACCCATTAGTAGCCATAGAGTGTATGTGGCAGCTTCTCATGAGTCTTGTTGTTTTTAATGAGCCTGCATCTTACTTCCGTGAGCTGGAAGGGAATAGTGGTGATCATCTTTTATCATTCAACCATTATCGTCGATCTTAAAAGCTTGAGCGTTGGATTGGAACACAATAGTTGGGCCCACATACCTGATCAAGCACATGTCAACATTTTTTTGACCTCACAACAATTAAGTTGTCGTCACTTGGGATGCACAAGCCAATAGGGAGCCGCTCAGATCATATCCCACAATCCCATGATCTTCAAACCTACACATGCAATGAATTTATTCATAAAAGAGGGCCTCAACTAGGCCAACAAAGATTTTACTCTTGGGTATTGATGACTTAAACCTAAGTCATTTATGACCAAGATATAAGAACCCAACTTTAGGAAAATTAAAACACTTCATAGCAAGCAATGACCTAAGAATCTCAACGAAGGGGCCAATAAGAAATGCATAATGATGGCTCATAATAAAAATTATGTCACTAGAAACCGGGAAAAACAGTCAATGCAACAATAGAACACCAAAGGGTTAAACATGGATCAATTAGAAATTAGGTTATCTAAGTAAAACCTTAAACCCATATCAGTGGGTGACATGTGGCATGCTATTACCAAGCATAAAAGGTCTCAAAATATCAAGAATTTTGAGGGCTCTATCATGAGGAATGTTTGTATCTTTTTATTTCTTTAATGATCAATAATGCAAGTGCATTATAACACACTCATTTTATTGCTTAGAAGTGACCAAGCCTAAGACTAAGTCACTCCAAGCCATAATCCAAGCACGTTATAATGCACTTGTGTTATGGCTTAGATGGGGCCAAAAGGTGGGGTGGGAAATTTTTGGTCCCCCATCTTTTTGCACCTACCCCTTAATGCTCTCCTTTCCCATTATATCCTTGTAAGGAAGCTAAGGTAGCGGGACAACTTCCTACACTAATCTTGAAAGGAGAATAATGTAAAATTTTACAGATCTTTAATAGTTACATAAACTTAAACAAAAACAAACACAAATATTATGCATACCACAACACAGTGATTTATGTGGGGAAAATCCTTTCAAGAGAAAAAACCCACACTCCAAAACCCATCCAATATATTATTTAGTAAATCACAAAGATTACAATATACTTGCATAGCAAGATCTTACAGGAGTATCACCACTTAGAGATCAAGAGATGACATAACTACTATCAGACTCTTAGAACACATCACTATCTCTCTACACCGCAGTTGTAATACAACACCCTCATAAAATAGGATCACATTTTAGGGTCAGACAGGCCAACAAAATATCAACCATTAGATCCGAAACCTAATAATTAATGGTCTAGATTTACAATGTATCGTTTATCTAATGTATGTTGGTCATTTTGGTAGTTTCCTAAAAAAGTTAACAAAAAAGTGTTTACACGCATGCGCATCCCACTCCTTCCCCTTTATTCCATTGTATATTACACCTATAGGTGTAACTAGGAATATATATATATATATATGAATATATATATATATATATATATATGAATATATGTATATATATATATGAATGTATATATATATCCTATCAACAATAACCTTTATATAATTGCAAGGTTGAGACACAATTTCCCAACATATCTTCCACTTTTCGAACACCTTACAAGAGTAATAGGAGGGAGTAAACATTGTCTCTTAATTGCTAGGGACCAAAAGGCCCATAATCTTTGAACACCATCTAAACTTCTTTGTGCTCATAGGCTTAGTTAAAGAATCAACAACATTCATCAAAGTCTCTACCTTAACTAACTTCACCCTACCATCTTCGACTATATCTCTAACAAAATGATATTGTACATCAATGTGCTTGGTCCTAGCATGAAATGTTGGGTTCTTGGCTAGACATATAGCACTTTGATTGTCGCAATAAATTTTCACTGCACCTTGTTTTATTCCAATATCTAAACACAGTCTCTTAATCCAAATGGCTTCTTTACAAGCATGATTAGTTTCCATGTCCTTTAGTAGTGGACAAAGCAACCACAACCTACTGCTTACTCATCCAACTGATTGCACTACTGAATAATGTAAACACATAAGTATCAATGGATCATTTGCTATCAATATCAACTGCCCAATTTGAATCCACATAACCATGAATATCAAGGGAAATCTCATCTTCATTCATATTACTATGATAACATAAGGAATAATCTAAAGCATTGTGCAAATATCTGAAGAGTCTTTTATCTGCATCCTAATGAACTCTACTAGGATTAGACATATATCTGGAAAGAACTCCCACTGCTTGGGAAATGTCTAGTCTAACAAACCATAGCATACATCAAACTTCCAACTACACTTTGGTAAGGCACTCTACTCATGTCTTCCATCTCTGATGGAGATGTTGGACAATCTGAAATAGATAACTTTGTTCCAATTGAAATAGGAACACATAATGGTCTACAATCTTGCATGTTAAATCTCTGTAAATTGAATTGACATACATACTTTGGTCAAGCTATATCTTTTTGTTCACTCTATCTCTTTTAATTTCCATACCAAGAATGTGTCTAACTACACCAAGATCTTTCATTTCAAATTTAGCAACAAGTTGAGATTTAAGTTTTGAAATCATACCTTTCCCTTTTCCAATAAATAACATATCAACAACATATAATGCAAAAACCAGAAAATAATCAACATTAGTTTTATAATAAACATAATGATCAGATTTAGAAGGCTCAAATCCCAAACTCAACACATATGTGTCAATTTTTTGATACCACATCCTAGGACTCTGTTTAAACCTGTAGACATTCAAATTTGACCACTCCCACATAGTCAAGTTTCCCCCCTTTATCCATCTATTTCGCATCCCCCGTCGATGTTAATTAAATGATTTATTTAATTAATATTTGCATTTTTTCTAATGTTCTTAAGGTATTTAATTTAAATAATTAAATACTTTACCTTTATTTCCCTTTCCTTTCTAAATTAAATAAATGTCTTAATTTATTTGATTTAGTCACTTCATCTTTTGAATTTAAATCAATTTTAAATTTATCATTTTCTCTCTCCTTGTCCTATTCTCCATAATTCTTCCTAATCTAAATTAATTTAATTAATCTTTGATTTAGATGTGCACACCTTTAATCAAGATTAATGCCACATCTTCCATAACTTGCAACTTGCTACTAATCTCTCGTTAGTCCCCTTAATCACCTATTCGCACAACCTTAATCATATGAGTAGGTCAACCTAATCCCCATGCCATTTATGGAATACCTCTAAGTCAACCATCATAAATGCTTTCTTCATTTAGCCAAGACATCCTCTTCCCAATGTGAATTAAAAAATCACAATTATTCCTCCAAGGCTGTCCTCTTCCCCATGTGGGTTATTGAGGAATTTTAAATTCCCCATGTGTCACATCTCCCACATGGGGACAAGGACCTCCTTTATGGGGAGACCTTGTAATAATCCCAAGGTACTTCCAAGTACCTTCACATCATGTGAATTAAAAATTCACATTTATTCCTCCAAGGTTCCTCTCTTTCCCATTAGGATTATTGAGGAATTTTAAATTCCTCATGTGTCGTATCCCTCCCACTTGGGGACAAGGACTTCCTTTTTGAGGAAATATTCTCCCAATCCCAAGGTACTTTCAAGTACCTCCACATCACATTCCCCCTTTACACCTCATTGCCACATAGCAAGATGTGAGAGCTTGTGAGTCCTCAACTCATCATAGTCTTTCATCTTGTCCATGGTGGCTAAATCCTAGCCCTCCATTTTCTTTAGAGACCTTTCCCCTAAAATAGAGGATTTTGACCTCATTTTCATTCATTCACACACTCTAGCATTTAAGCATTCACACATTCAAGCACTGAAGTTCTCAAGCTCTCACACAATCCTCCATTGCTGCAATTTTCAAGCTCACTTTTCATCCATTTTGTGCACTTTTCCAAATACCCACCTTCACCAGTGCATCCCCCAATGCATCCACTTCATTTTGCATCTAGTTTTTATGTGATTTTCCATCAAAAGAGCACACAAACAATCGATTCAATAGGGCCAACCAACCAATTGACTTGGGCAAGGTAATCCACTTGTTTTCATCTTTCCTTTGTTCAAGTTTAACTCAACTTATCTTGAAGTGTTGTTTTGTGTTTTTCTTCCTTTGCATTTCATTTTTTTGCATTATTTTAGGTTAGAAAACATGCTACACACATTTTTGGCATGCCTGGTGGGACCCACAAATGGATATGTTTCTTTCATGTTCTCTATTGTTTGAAGTTTTGAAAGTTCAGGTTTACAAATAGGAAAATCTGCTACCTAAATAGGTAAACCTGCCTATATAGGGGTGAACCTACACATGCAAGGGTGAGCCTACAACAACAGAGGTGAATCTGCATCTTGTAGATTCACCCATCTGACAAGTTTGGGAAAATTTGCTCTTTTTTTCTTGAAACAGGGGAACCTGCTCCTCATTTGGGCGAACCTACTCTCTACAAACAAGAATTTTTTTGCTGAAAAGGGTGAATCTTCCTTGAATAGGGGTGAATTTTCACTCCAAAATGGGTGAACTTGCCTCTTACAGAGGCGAATCCGAGGTAAAATGACTTAATATTTCTATTTTCTACTTCGTTTTGGTTTCATTTTCAAGTCCTAACCCCCTAACTTGATTGTTTGTGAGTGTGTCTGCTTTTCACTAATGTTTTGTGTAGTTGTTTCTCGTTCTTCCAAGGCCATGGGTTCAAAACTACTAATGTTTTCTTGTAGAACAATCGGTCCCAATTCTTTTAGTTTAGTTTGCTTGTTGTTTTTCATACTAGTTAGGCACACATATAACTAATTAGAGGGTCAAATTTATTTGTTTGCTATGTTTGTGAGTGGGTTGTTGATGTATCTAATCCCCTTGCGTCATTTGGACATCCTAGGTGACAAGAAATCGTAGTTCACTCTAGTCCACTTGTGTCTACCTGGGAGGTACTAGTACGTCTAAGCTCTCCCTTTGCGCTATGTGTGAGCCTAGGGACTAGTCGAAAAATGTCTAGTATCTTCTTCCTTTAGTAGAACCTGCCCCATATTTCATCACTCGAGGGACGATTCCAACCACGTGTTACCAATAGGGTATATAAAGGGGGAGAGCAAAAGTTGTACCTCAATCTAGTCGCGTCATGTCTAGCGAAGCATTGAAGCTAGGGTGATACCTAGATAAGACGTGAAGAGTTGGTTTGAGTTTCTAGTACCTCATTGGGGCTATCGACTCACACTTGTGATCGCTAGTGTTCACGATTGTGCCCCACATACCGTGCATATATCGAGGATTCATGAGATAGCCTTATTCAGCCTAGATAGAGGACCGTGTTTTCCAAACCTTATCACTAATTCTAGGATTGTCCTACTTGGCGTGCTTTTTTGTGTGATACTAGTGCATTTCTTTTTAGTTGAGTCAACCTTGCCTTTTGTCTATTGTTTGCTATAATTTTTCCTTTGCCACAGTTAGTTGTTCCTCACCCAGTTCAGTCCAAGTCTATCATTCTAGGCGAATTTTCCTTTGTCAAAGGCGAACTTGCTTCTATTTGGGGTGAACCTGTTGTCCATAGGGACAATTTTGTTTTGGTTTGAGTCATTTTGTCAGTTTTTTCCCCACAAATCCACTTGTTCTCTACCAAATAGGTGAACCTTCTCCTTGTTTGGGAGAATTTGCTACTATCCTGGGCGAACTTACCTCCTAAAGGGGCAATTTTTCTCACTGTCTAAGTCATTTAGTCAGTCGATCTGTCATCAAATTTTCTTGTTTCTATAGAATAGGATAATTTGCTTCAGGTTTAGGTGATTCTACTTGTTGTTCCAGTCCCATGTCAGTATTTTGAGTCATCAAATTCACCCATCCTCTCATAATAGGAAAATTTTCCACATCTTTGGGCGAATTTGCTATTAGTTTGGGTGAATCTACTTTAGAAATAGTCAATCCCATTTTTCATTCGAGTCTATGTCTGTCCATTTTCTAGTTAAGCATGTCTATTTTCCCATTTAGAGAGTCCATGTATCCATTTAGCGCATCCATTTATCCATTTATAGGGTTTTTTTTTTCCATTTAGAGAGTTTATTTATCCATTCGACGCATCTGTTTATTCGTTTAGAGAGTTTAGAGAATTCATTTATCTATTCGGTGTGTTTATTTATCCATTTAGAGAGTTTATTTCCCCATTGGGATAGTTCGTTTCTCTATTTGTCAAATCTATTTATCTGTTGTCTAGGCCGTTTGTTTGTTTAGTGAGTTTATTTGTCCATTGGGTGATCACATTTTTAGAAAAAATTATCCTCGTCCATCTTGTTCAAGAAATAGGCAAAGTTGTCATCCCTACTAGGTGATCCTACAAGACGAATCCACCTATTTCCCTATCATTCTTATGCGTTTAGGTGAATTTTCCAACTATTTGGGTGAGCTTTCTACCCTTTTAGGAAAATATACTAATGGTTTGGGTGAATATGTCACTGTTCTAGGAAAATCTACTAGTGTCTTAGGCAAATTTTCCAACTGTTTGGGTGAGCTTGCTCCCCTTTTAGGTGAATCTGCTAATGGTTTGGGTGAATCTGTCACTGTTCTGGGCGAATCTGCTCCTTGTTTGAGCGAATTTTCTCCCTATTTAGGAAAATCTATTAGCTGTTTGGGAAAATTTGTCACGGTTCTAGGTGAATTTACTCCTTGTTTGGGTGAATCTACTCCCTGTTTAGGTGAGTCTGCTAGCTATTTAGGCGAGTCTGTCACTATTTTGGGTGAATCTACTCCCCTGAACAGGAAAATTTTCTCCTCAGAAGGGCAAAATTGCTACACATAGAGGTGTTTCTATTTCCCATACAAATACCAGAATGTCAATCCTTTGGGCCACTAATATCTTATCATTTTCCTAGTCATTTTCTTTGATCGAAACATTTTTATCACCTTCCATTTTCCCATAATCTTCACTTTATTCCATTTTCACTTTCTAAGATCATTTGTTCATCATCCAAATCATATAGGTGCATCTTAGGATATCTCTAGATTTCATATCCATTATTGTTTCATCATTTCAAATCCCCTAGACTTCATTTTAGAGATTATTATCCAAGTTGGCTTAGGTGTTTGAATCTGATCATTATCATCTGCATCTGCTTAGGATTATCATTCGTACTAGGTCAGTTATCATCTTTGTCCCAATCAATATGCTTCCATCTTGAGGTGGATTCGGTGCTATAATCATCCATTTTTCCTTCAATTTGATCAATCAACACCTTAAGTCACCTAGAGTGATTTCTAAACTTGGTTTAGAATTTGTTTCATCATCTTATCTGATTAATTATCTAATCCGAACAATCATTTCATCTCATCAATCGATCCAATCAAATCCAATCTTATCCCTCATCTAATCATCTAATCAATCAATCCTTCATCCAATTTAATCAATCCTCTAATCATCACCTAGATCATCCTTGCACTGCATCTTAGAGTGTGGCGTCATCCTAGCTCATCTAGTAGTTTTGCACTTTCATGCACGTTTAGACCTTATCACAAGAAAATAAAATGGTGAAACTACAAGGTCAAGGTGCCTAGAACATTCCTCAAGATCCCAATAGCCAAGGAACCTAGAATATTCCTCAAGATCCCAACAATGGTGGTTCAACCCAATCTAACACTGAAGTCCAAACCACATCACCTCCTAGTTATGAGAGCATGGTCATCCAACCTGAAGTCACTATCGATGAGTACCTCTATAACCCTGCAAATGTTTAGATGACAGATCACCTCCTCAATGAACGTGGGGATGAAATTCTTGCCACCTTAATTATGAAAGGGGTCAAACCGCCTCTTGAATTTAACATATTGCAATACATCAACACTGCACCACCTGCGCCCATGCCTCAAGATTCCCAAAATTCATAGAACATTCCAGGAAATTCATATATTCTCGAAGGTCCCCCCATATACAACTGGTATCAAGAAGGGTTTGGGAATGCCGTCCTTTATGAGGTCCACCATCCTTCCCAAATTACTGTTGTAGGAGCCTCCTAGTTGAGTCCTAATCCTAATGACCCCCTTGCCTATGGCATGCCACAAAATTTTCCATTTCTGCCACATCCTAACGTCCCGCAAGGTCCAAATCCCATTCTATCTGCACCATCTCTTCCAAACTAGTTGGGTCATCCACTCATCAATACTAGGGGAAACCCTTTCCTACCACCACCTTTGGGGTCCACACTTGTATCCAATTTTTTCATTCCCCAACAACCATAGTAGCCACTAAAAGATAACCCTCCACATACTACCGTTCTGTAGCAAAGACCACAACAACAACCTCCATAGAAAAATATTCCCATCTTGGCAGTACAACCACAATAGCCTTCACATCAACCACATGGCAATCCAACACAACCCCCTCAAAATCTCTCATTCCAACAATTGCAAGCCACCCAACAACCCAATATCCCATCTCTACCCCTTTGGGCGCAACCATCTCATCAACACACACATGTCCCAACACAACAACCACCACTTCATCATCATATCCCACAAAACATCGCACAGTATATGTATCACCTAAATAGATCACTTTACACATGACTCGCCACATCAAACCAAAATCCTGGCCATACGCATCATGTTCCACAATAGCCACCTCACGCTACCACTTTGCAACCACCTTATCAACAACCACCATACCAACACGCTGCAAAAAACCTCCTATTGGTAGGCTAATCCCCAACATCCACCATATGCTTCACAACAACACACCACCTATAACTGTCAGTCCAACCCATACCACGCTTCACAGTAGCCTTTTCCTTATCAACAACCATCATATCAACAAGGTACTTCCACCTCATACTATCAAGCACCTCCATCCTACCAACAAGGGGCCTCTACCTCTTATTATCAAAATCCTCCATATTATTAGCAATCCTACGCAACCCAGCAGCCACAGTCCACCTAAACCAATCAACATCAGCCTATGCCTTCATACACACCTCCACCTTCATACAACCAAAATGTATTTGTTCCATCATCATCCTATCAGCATTAACCTCCATATAACCAATCCATCCTGTCTAATCAACCTCAGGTACCACCCATTAGCAAGGAGTGGGAAGAAATGAAGGCCACACTAAAAGACTTGCAAGTAGGGACTAACAAGCGATCCTTTAAGTTTGAAGACATTTGTCCCTATCCTTTTGATCCCTCAATTTCATCAGTTCCTTTCCCAAAACATTTCGAGATGCCAAAATTTGATAAGTACAAAGGAACTAAAGATCCTAAAATCCATCTTCAGGAGTTTTATTCTCATTTTCAAGAAGTCCAACATAATGATAATTATCTCCTGTGATTATTTCCAAGGAGTCTAATAGGGATAGCTCTTTAGTGGTTCATGGATCTTGAGAAGGGATCCATTAAGTCTTTTGTAGATCTTTCGAAAACGTTTGTCTCCCACTTCTCCTTTAATTTGGAGAAGGATATCAATACTTTGGATCTTTTGAAAGAGAAGCAACATGAGGGAGAAAATTTCACAAGCTACCTTCAAAGGTGGCGAGCTTTGGTTGGTCGAATGAAATCCTCACTTAGGGAAAAAGACATGGTCACCCTTTTCGTCAAAAATTCTCACCCAGACATGGCACATAATTTTAAACTCCATTGTGTCACAACCTTTGGACAGGTAGTAGAGAAGGGTCCTATGCTTGAAAGAGCCCCTATTGCTAAAGGGCTAGTCAAAATTTACAATCATGACAAGGAAAATCCATTCGGGGATAAACCTTGTTACTGGAACAAAAATAAGAACGTTGTCAATGATGGTATCATAGACACCAAACATTTTCAAGTAGCTAACACATCAAAAAGACAACGTGTCTCTAATCAACCATCTGTTCCTAATGCCATCTCAATACCACAGGGGGCACCTAGTCCTCCCCCTCAAATCAGAATAATCAAGGGAATAACAAATGTCAATTTACTCAGCTAGGAAAGCCCTTAAGTGTCATGTTAAATAGGCTCCTTCAAGCTAATTATTTGATTGCGTATCCCAGGACCAAGCCTCTTGATGAATCCAAACCCAATCCAACCTGGTATAAAGAAAATGAGTACTGTGAATTCCACAAAATCAAAGGGCATTCATTAAATAAGTGTCAAGGCTTAAAAACCTACATCTAGGATCTTATAGATTAGGGTGATATACATGTGGATGCCAACCAGGCTTCTTTGTCTAATGCTCAACTTCAGATATACCAAAACACATTCCCAAAGCATAACCAAGGAACTAGCACATCAAATTCCAATTCTGGATCCAGTAACAACAACGATCAGAGTAACACCACAAATAACATCAGTTACAAAAATGTGTCATTTAATTATGAGGGTCTCATCATGCATATTGAACAAGAAGAACCACGTGTGTCTATGATACACGTAAAAGGTAAAGACCCACAATGTGTTGTTACTACTCACCACACTTGCATCATAGTTCTTGGAGCCTCTACGTCCACCCAACCACCCCCTATAAGTTCTCTTGATATAATATTCTTGACCACCTAGGGAAGACCCCAGTGCAGATATCCATTTTGGATTTGCTCAAGTCTTCTCTTGTGCACCAAGATATTTTAGCCAAAGCCTTACAAGATACCCACGTCCTCAATGACATCGATCCTACTCAATTCCAAGCATTGGTAGGACATCTCTCAGCCACTTATCAGCTAGGATTTAGTCAAAATGACATTCCTTGCATCAATTCCAACCATAACTTCTTGCTCCATATCAAGGTCCTTGTAGCCCACCATAAAGTGAAAAGGATCTTGGTAGATAATGGCTCTGCTCTGAATCTATGCACGTTAAAGTTCATAAAGTAGGTAGGATATACCCACACTTACTTAAATAATCAGGTTATCACTATCAAGGCATATGATAATGTAGAGCATGATTCTAAGGGAACAATTTGTCTTGCAATTTAGGTTGGACTCGTTGTATAGTACAGTACATGTCACGTCGTTGATTTGGACCTTCCCTATAACCTTCTTCTTGTCTGCCCATGGCTACATGCCATGCAAGATGTTGCTTCCACTTACCATCAATGCTTGAAGTTCCCATTTAATGGGATGGAAGTTACAATTCATGCCGACCCTCAACCGTTTGAGTATTTTCGTGCACTAGAAGCTTCTTTTCCCCATTCTCATTACTGTCCATGCATATAAATGGGGGAATCTCAAGAAGCATCATCCCATCCATCTTCTAAATCCCAATCCACTACAACATCCACTACATCTTCCACACCTAATTCCACCATTACCAAGGTCCAAATCATTGACAAGGGGTGTGGTGAGTATGAAATGCATATTGCTTTAAATGTGGCAACAATGCCACCCTCACCACATACATATGGCCAACCTTCTCAGTCTACACCGAAAGAAGAAGAGAAGATGATCACCTTGAGCTCTAAAAATGTGGTGTCCAACACCTTTCGCTCCCCTAGTTTAAGACAAGACACTGCTAAAGATGATGTTAGCTAATGGGTATATCATGAGGAACCCAAACCCTTTCCCCCTCTGAAGGAATACTTCCAATAGACCTATCCTTGGCCCTCTAAGTTTTCAGAGAAACATAATTATGGGGGGAGGCCTTGGTACAAAAGAACAAGAAAGGAGACAACCCATTGAGGCTTCCGTGCAACCAAGATATTCGAGTTTAGGCCATGACATCAAACAAAAAGCTCCTATGCCATCAACTAGTGCCTCTAACAATGTTAGTGTGGACAAAAATCTCCTCAAAGACATACCAGAAGAAGAATCCATCATACATGCATACAATGACATGGATCACGTAGACCTTTCCCCCACGTTCAATTGCTTATCCGTTTTCACCATGAGCCTTTCCTTTCATCACCCTTAGCTAATCGATTGGGACCTACATGGTAGCACACCTATTGACACCTTTCCCTTAGTGGATGCGTATGTAAATCTTATGGGACTGGGGGAGGATGAACGCCCTAGTCGCAAAAATAAGAAAAAGAAAATTCGAAAAGGGTAACCTATTGAAAATCTCCCTAAGGCACTTCTTGACTCAAAAAAAGTAAAAATAAAGGACATATCTAATAGTGAAAACCTCGACGAGGCACTGGAAGATGGGGACATTCATCTTCCCCTTGTGGGAACCCAACTGGAAAAACGATCCTCTATATTCATAGAGGAAACACAAGAGGTAAATTTGGGTACAAAGAAGATCCAAAAATCACCTATGTGGCCAAGTCCCTATCAGAAGAGTACTCCACTATTGTCCAACTTCTCAAAGGAGGAATCATCAATTTTGTGTGGTCCTATTCAGATATGCTAGGATTGGATCCTGCCCTAGTCATGCACCATTTGGAAGTCCACCTAGATGCTAAACCTGTCAAACAGAAACTTAGGAAGATGCATCCTCAAGTAGCTCTATTGGTCAAAAAAGAGTTGGAAGTGCTATTAGAAGTCGGATTCATCAAGCCCATTGACTATTCTGATTAGATCTCCAACATAATGCCAGTTGCTAAACCTAATGGGAACATCAGGATTTGCACCGATTTTCAAGACCTCAACAAAGCCTATCCTAAGGATGACTTCCCCTTGTCGAACATCAACATGTTGGTTGATTTAACTGTAAGACACAAGATGCTATCCCTCATGGATTGTTTCTCTAGATATAACCAAATCATAATAACACCTGAGGACCAGCATAAGACAGCCTTCACTACACCTTGGGGCACATTTTTTTACAATTTCATGCACTTCAGCCTCAAGAATGTAGGGGCAACTTACTAGTGTGCAATGACTGTCATCTTTCATGATCTCATTCACATAATCATGGAAGACTATGTTGATGATTTGTTGGGGAAATCCAGAACTAGAGAAGAGTACCCTATGATCCTAGAGAAGATCTTTGAGAGGCTAGAACATTACAAGCTATGCCTGAATCTGAAGAAATTTGTATTTGGTGTCACGTCTAAAAATTTACTAGGCTTCATTGTCTCTAAAAGGGGCATAGAAGTCAACCCTACTAAATTCAAGGCAATCATGGAAATTCCTCCGCTGTGTAATATAAAATAATTAAGGAGCCTTCAAGGAAAACTGTAGTCCATCAGATGGTTTATAGCTTAGTTAGCTGACAAATGCTAGTTGTCCACCCACCTCCTAAAGAAACATACATCCTTTAAGTGGGATTTAGAATGTCAACTGGGTTTTGAAAAAATCAAAGAGTACTTGGCTCATCTGCCCATTCTCATGCCTCCCATTCTAGGTAAACCGCTTATGTTGTATATTTCAGCTACTTCAGTTGCACTAGGGGCATTGTTAGCACAACATGATGAGTCATCCAAAGAATGTACTATCTACTACATTAGTCAGAACCTAGTAGGCTATGAGTTCAACTATTCTCTGATGGAAAAGGATTTCCTAGCTGTGGTCTTCAATTCATAGAAATTCTATCATTATATGCTCAACATCCTGTGAAGCTGATATCAAAGGTCAATCCACTCAAGTATTTTTTATCAAGAACTAATTTGAGTGGCCGCATGGCTAAGTGGGTTATGTTGTTAAGCAAGTTCGATATCAAGTATGTGGCCAAAAGGTGATTAAAGGGTAAGTGATAGTAGACCAACTAGCAGATGCTCCCCTAGTAGATGCCTATCCCCTAATAGTAGAATTTCCTGATGAAGAGGTTCTTACAGTAACAAAAGAAGCTACGTGGACACTCTACTTTGATGGGTCATACACTCACAACGGAGTGGGGGCAGGCATCTTGTTCATCACCCCACAAGGTGATTATATCCTGAAGTCATTCAGGTTGGTTTTTCCATGCACACACAACATAGCTGAATATGAAGCTCTTCTCACTAGCATTAGAATCACAATCCAATGGAACATCACTTATTTGAAAGTCTTTGGTGATTCCTAGTTGATCATCAAACAGGTTAATGATGAGTTTTTGACAAGAGATGACAAGCTATTACCTTATAAGTGCATGGTGGGTGATTTCAAAAAGTATTTCACCTCTATCTAATTCAACCAAATCCCTAGAATGTAGAATAAAGCAACTGATGCAATGGCTACAATTGGTTCCCTGATTGACATGCCAAAAGATCGAACAAACTATGAGTTCCTAATTGAACAACTGCTAATCCCTGCTTATGACATCCCTGAGAGTGGAATGGTGTGCAACATCATAGGTCCCGAATCACCATGGTACCATGAAATTTACACCTACCTTCATGATAACATATTACCCCCTGATCTTACATGCAATCATAGGTCCTGAATCACAATGGTACCATGAAGTACTCTCGTAGGTGATAGGCTTTATCATCGTGGGTATGATGGAACCCTTCTTAGGTGTCTAAATGAGACCGAAGCTCACACTACATTAACATAAGTACATAGTGGTGTTTGTGGGGCCCATTCAAATGGCATGGCCTTAGCTAAAAGGATTCATAGAGCTGGTTACTATTGGCCTTCAATAGAACATGACTCTTGTGAATTTGTGAAGAAATTTTTGCCTTGCCAACAACATGCGAACCTGATGCATGCTCCTGCTCAAGATTTGCAGTCTATCATAGCACCATGTCCTTCCTCTCAATGAAGTTTTGAATTAGTTGGCAAGATATACCTTCCATCCTTTGATGGCCACACTTTCATTATCATTGCCACCAAGTACTTCACCAAGTGGGTGGAAGCGATGCCACTCTCTCAAATTACGGGTACTCATATTTCCAAATTCATCCTTTTCCATATTCTCTGTAGATATGGAATCCCATCCACCATCATTTTTGAAAATGGAAAGCCATTCAAAAACTAGGTTGTAAAACACATATGTGACACCTTCCACATTTAGCATCATTGGTCAACACCCTATTATCCCCAAGGTAATGGTCAAGCGGAGGCTACCAACAAAACCTTGATTAGGATCCTCAAGAAAGTGGTCAATAACATTGGTCATGATTGGAATCTCCATATCCATCCTACCCTTTGGGCATACTACACTTCCATCCACACCCCTACAGGTGCCACTCCATATTCCCTCATTTATGGTGTCAATGCAATCTTTTTGATTGAGGTCGAGATCCAATCACTGAGAATATATTTGAAGAACATCATCAGTGACGAAGATAATCAGGTTGCCAGACTCAGTTAGTTGGAACTCCTAGATGAAAAATGGATCAAATCATACAATCATCTTCAAGCATATCATAATCATATTAAGAGAACCTACAATAAGAAGGTTTGTCCTCGCCAATTCAATGTTGGTGATCTAGTCCTTAAGGAGAATCAACATACCTAGCAGACTGAGATAAGAAAGGTAAATTTGAAGTGAATTGGTTAGGTCCCTATGTCATCACAACTAAATATGAATTTTGGTTATACAGGCTTGCTACACCAGAAGGAGAACCCCTAGAGGATCCCATCAACATCATGCACCTGAAACGGTTTTATACTTAAGTCAGCTGGGTTATCCTATCCTACAAAAATACCAAAAAAGTAAAAAATTGTCAAAAATATAAAAAGTTCAAAAAGTCAAAAAAATCCACAAACAATAAAGAGAAATAATTCGTCCTATGGTGAAAACCACCTTTGGTGGTGCCTTGGGTACGTACATTTGGTGAAAACCTAGTAACAAGCACCATTCGTAGAGGGCTTAATCATTATCTACCTTGTATCCTAGCTACTTTATCCTTCTATCTATCCCATCTGTATATCCAATCCTAACATCCTATCGATCCAACCCCTTTCATCTGCATCCCCTTACCTACCGCTTGGTATATTTTGGTTGAGCATTGGATGATTTTTATCTGCTATCAGTAATCCTAAGCTTTTATCCTACTTTGAGCTTGTTTCATCAGTCGATCTCACATCTTCATCTAGAAATATGTTATCGTGTTGGTCTTTATTTAGATCCCATCATGTCATGTCAGTCTCTTGGTCTCATTTTTTTTCGTTGGTCTTTTTCGAACTACATTTCCCTTGCGCTTTCATGTAGGAAAGGTTGATCATTTGATCCACCCCTGGGGCTTTGTCCATCCAGTCATTTTCCTCCATCATCGATCTCCATTTTCCTCTTTCCAATTTTATCCGTGGTCTTTTATCGAACTAAGAGGGATTTGTGCTTTCACATAGGCAAGAATAATCTTTGATAAGCCCCTAAGCCCCTAGGTCTTTAGGGTGTGTCAGTCTTGTGTCTTGTGTCTTGGATCTTGTGTTGTGTCATCAAGTATCTCCTTATCTAGCTGGATCTTCACAAATTAGATCCACTCATATCATGAGGTCCAATTGGTTTTGGATTCTCTTGCGTCATATCAATCTTTTAGCTTAGTATCCATCTTTGGTCTTAACATGATGCATCCTTCCTAATAGACCTCATCAATCTCATCGACCCTCTCAATTTTGTGGAAAAGGAAGTCTAAAATTGATTATGATCTTTTGATGCTTTTGGCTTTTATTTATCATTTTAGCTCCCTATCATACCTTTTCATGGTCACCTTGATCCATCATATCATGGTGTACTCTCATTAGTAAACATAGGGGCATATCTTGATCTTTTGTTTGTTGTTGTCTTCTAGGTTGTCCCACGCAATACCCACCAAGATCCCTATTGTCTTGTTTACGTTGGGGCATCCTCTGTGCTTGTGGTTATCCCAATACCTGGCCTAACCAAAGTAATCATGACTTCGGAGTGTTGGGATAGCCTCCTTGTTTGTTGTGTTTTTCTTCTGCATTAGACATGAATCTATCTTGGTACTTCATACCCTAGTGTATTGTGTCTTGTGCTACAATAAAAATTAGTGCTCTTAAGAATGGAAAATCGCATTAGGATTGCATTTCATTCTTTATTTCATTACATTGCATTTAACCTTCATCCATCCCCTCCCCTAACCTATGATTTGTAATTTTGGTTGTGCAAACATTCATCCCCCCTCTCCCATTCTTCTCAAGATTCCTACAATTCTTGATAGGTGTCATTTCACACCCATGCTACCCTTCATTTTATAAGCTAAAGAAAGCATGATATGCCAATAAATGAGGCCTATTAATAATGTGTGATTCATTGTTATACCCATCACCCTTAATTTTGTAATGATTACAGGGTAATTACTTGCCATTATCCCATTATTCACACCCATATATTAATGTTTGTAAGGAATTTAATTACTCCCATCTTCCATGTAGGATGCATTATCATCCCACTTTGCATTTATCATTCTCATAGTCATTTTTTTTTAATTTGGTTAGATTAATCTTAATTGGTTATTCTAAGCATCTTAGATTCATTTGCATTATCATCTTAAGTTGTTTAGATTAATATATTTTTGTTAGTCTAAGTATCTTAAGTTCATTTTCATTATCATTTTATCTTGTTTGGATTAGCCTTAATTGGTTATTCTAAGAATCTTAAGATTCATGACATTATCATTTCATTACATTATCCATTTACATTACATTAAACATCCTAATCTATCTCGTTACATTGCATATTCATTACATTCATCCATAACATAGATCACATATGCATACATACATTTTTCATTCATGTTATCATAAATTACAAATCAACAGTGTGCATACATATATTTACATCTACATTACAAAATTAGTCATCCAATAATCATATCATACAACATCATAATAGTCCATCACATCCTGCATCACAAAATGTTAGGCATAAACATAAATCATCATAGATACATATAAATGTCATCAAGAGTCACATTCATACACACACATCCATAAATAAACATTCATCACATAATAACATATGGTGTCGACAATGGTCATCACATATTATATAAATCTCAAAATATAATGTCCATCATAAAATACATCAATACATATCCATGGTCCTCAAATAAAATAAAGAGACTATATCCATGAATGGGTGATCCCTAGCTAATCTTTGTTGTGGCACCTATGGCCTTTGTCCCTATCCTCTGTACATCCATCCTGCACCTGTCAAAAATTGAGATCCTATCATCCATGTCACCTATACCCTGATTTTCTCGCATCTAACCTTTGTGGTGAATCTGGAACTGGCCCTCTACATGGAGGAGTCTCTCGATAGTTGTTATAACCTCGGGTGTGTGTCCCTGCTAAGTAGGATGGTGCTGACATCTGCAGTACCACTTGGACGTAGGCTAGTACCCACTGTCCAAGATCTAGCACTGCTATGTAGTAGGCTGCCATATAGTAGCTAGCCTCCCTCATGTACTCATATCTCTCTAATGCATGATACTTGGTTGAATCTCACTCTGCCCTATACCTATCCTAAAATCTAGAAAGGGATCCCCTCTCCCGCACCCACAACTGATCAATCTTTTCTAGCATTTGAGACACCTGATCTATCACCATGTCCCTCTCCTCCTACATGACTTGTACCTATTCTTGTGTTGCATCCCTCTCCCTCTATAATGTCTACACATGTGCCCCTATCTCACCCCCCTCACCCTACACGGCCTGTACCTATGTTGCATCCCTCTCTCAGTCCACTGCCTATACCCATGCCTCTGTCACATCCCTCTCCCCCTATAGGGAATGCGCCTATGCCTATGTTGCATCTCTCTCTCTTTGCATGGTTTTCAACTGGGCCCTCATAGCCTCCTCTCTCTCTAGCACCAACCCTGCATCCCCAACTATCTAGTTTGCTACCTCTACTCTATCACGAAGCTCATCTTGCTCCTGCCTCAAATCGGTCCTCTCCCTCAGTAGATTTGTCACCTATCTCCTCAAATCCTCTAGATCTCTCTCTGCCTCCTCTAGGACCTGTACAGACACTTGGTCTGCCAACCCTCCATGGTCCCTCTGTCCCCCTACCTATAGTATGATGACCTCAGCCTATAATTTTTCCCTCTCTAGCACCAACTCACTCCTCTCTAGTGCATTCTAATCTTCCAGCTCCCCATAGTCTCTCTGACCCTCTGTCCCCAATCTAGACACCTCTGCACGTAACCTACCCACCTCAACTCACAGTCCATCTCTCTCTGTCTCTACCTTATTTACATGTTGTCCTACCTCATATGCCAAGGTCTTGTAACTCCTCTCTCCCTCTATATGCACCCTATCCACCTCAGCCACCATCCTTCTCCTCTCAGCCTCTGAATCCCTAAGTCTCTACTCCACAATCTGTAGACTCGCTAGGGCCCCTCTTAGCAGTACACTTGGGTCCTCTGGTGGTAGTGGTATGTATGGCACTACAACCAATGGATCAACCTCGATAGCATCTACCTCCATCGCCTCCCCTGTCCATCATCTCTCTCCTCCTCTACTTCATCCACCTCCTATCTTCTCCTCTATTGTCCTCCTCTCCTCACTCTCTTCTGTTGGTCCTCTCTCTCCTCCTCTATCTCAGCCTCCTCCTATCCTCTCCTCTGTTGTCCTCCTCTCCTATCTCTCCTCTATCAGTCCTCTCTCTCCTCCTCTGCCTCAGCCTCCTCCTATCCTCTCCTCTATTTTCTTCCTCCCCTCCTCACCCTCCTCTATCCAGCTAGTCTCAACTCATCTTCTAGACCGAAGCCATGTGCCTCTATAATCTAGTCCACCAGCATGATCTGTGTTGGTCGGTGATGGGCCCACCATGCAGAGAACCTCACTATCATCCCCACATCTGCTCTCCCTCCTCTCCTTCTTGGGTAAGGTACCTCTCGAAGCTCCTACCACTATTGTCTCGTGAACTCTATTGTAATAAAATCCCCCCATGGTCTCTCTTGAGTGATATGTCTGAATCTTTGCAGTCTTGCAGGGATGTCCTACTGAATCCCGTACTGTCTCAGTACTTTTTATGCCCTGTGTAGCTCCACTATCTAGGGCTCCCTCCTGATCAAATAGGCTAATGTATAGAAGTATCCTCTATGCCTCTCCTCATCCTCCCTCCATCTAAAAAATCTTCATGTCATGTATGGCCTCCATACTATCTGATCCTCTTGTAAATCATCCAATCTCCTCATCCATCTCTCTAGATCACCGAAGTCCTAATAGTGAAATCACCAGTCGTACTCCATCCCATACCAGTATGCCATTAGTAGTGTAGGATCCTACTCCCCTCCTATCAAAACTCCTAGCCTGGAAACATTGATATGCTCTTAGGCCCAAACCTGTAACAACATCACATGTGTAATGTTGACTGCTCTCTGATAGCACACCATGTGCATGTCCCTGTACAACTATGCTAGTCTGCATGGAACCCATGTGAACTCCCCCTCCCTCTGCTCTATAATATGTCTCACAACCTCCATAATCTTGATGTTGTAGAAAGAACCACTCCTATCTGGAATCAAAATGTCACTAATCATACCACAGAGATACAATGGCAATGGAGGTACTCCCAACCCTAAGCATTTGTCTAGATCCAACTCCATCCCCTGAATTGGCAAGTCATCTTGTTTGAAGAGGACCCATAGGGTCCGGTCTAGCTAATGCTCTTCTGACCTCATCCAACTCATGAGGTGACCAGCTATTGGTAGCTACAAAATCCTCCACACGTCATTAGTGTGACTATCATCTCCCCTATCGGGAGGTGGAAGGTGGACACCTCTAAACTCCATCGCTCTATCAATGTCCTCAATAGTGCTTGGTGTGCTCGAATAGTCAGGTACCCAAGCATATGTAGCAAACCCGCACATGCCAATGCCTCGTGATCCTCCCCGTTCATCATTGTAATCATTGCCTCAAAAACCTTTGAACGCCTCTCTCGCATCCACAGGCTGTCAAAATGTTGCATTCACATCAAACATCATGTCAGTTGTCTTTTAATTACCCTCCTCACTTTTCTTTCTCCCTCATTTTTGCCCCTGCCTCGGGTTGACTTCTCAAATTTTCTACACCCCTTTCACCCTTTCCCGCATCCCTTTTGCTCTTTTGGGTGAATTTTCCCAATTAAGGGGTAAATTCACCCCTTTCTTAATCTTTGTCACACTTTGGGTGAATTTTCCTATTTTTTGGGTGGATCCTCCCATATTTCAGGCATATCTACCCATGTTTTCTGCACTAGGCGATTCGTCGCATTGCAAGCAACTCTACACGCGGTTTCCCCATAGGCGAATTCAAATGTTTTATGGGCGGATCCACCCATATTTTCAGCGTATCCGCCCATGTTTTCTTCCCTTGGTTCCCCACGGGAAAATTTGCTTGTGTTGCGGGCAACTCCTCCCACAGTCTTCCCACGAGCGGATTCACCCATGTTGCAAGCAACTCTGCCCACGATTTCCCCATGGGTGGATTTTCCTGTGTTGTGAGTGACTCCACCTACAAATTTTTTATTGTTATGGGAAACTCCACCCGTGGACCTTGCACGGGCGGATCTGCCCATGTTACGGGTGAATCCGCCCCATGCTCGGCCCCATGGGAAAATCCGCCTGTGATATAGGAAAATTTTGCCATACTAACTCTACACCCCCCTTTCCCAAGTGGATTCGCCCAATTCTTGGGAAAATCTTCCCCTTTTTGCTACGTTTTTTTCCTTTTTCCTCTATTTGGGTGAATTCGGCATCCCATCCCAACCCTTTAATAGGTGATTTCGCACAAAAATTTGGGTGAACTTGCATTTTCTCAACTACCCATTTTACTAACCTACCCAAACCCCAAAACCCATGTTTTCAGATTGCATAAAAATTTTAAAAATTAGTTCAAAATCACAAAGAAGGTTTTAAAACTAACCTGGTGTGGTGCCACGTGCTCATGGTAGTACCGTCATACCTCATCCCCCTGGTGGATGATCTCATCTTTGTACTCCTCAACCATCCTCGTCACCTTCTTCTTCTCCTCTCTCTCTCACTCAACTACCAAGTGTGCAAATGAGGAATAGTAATTATTCTAAAATTACTATATATTCCCCTTTCCCTCCTTTTAACCTTTTTTAAATTTTGGATATTTTTACCCATTATTTAATTTTCTTTTTTAATTGACTAATCCTTTATCTTTTGCTGGCTACCATTTGCACACCATCTGTTTGTTCTCCTTCGTTTAAAAGCCAATCTTCATGGTTTTTTGAGCTCTATCTAATGGTACCTTCTATTTCTTAATATTGAGAAGTCACCTAGGGCCCCTTTTTCTTCCCCATCCACCCTCTCGAGGGAGCATACCCTACCATTTTCCTCCATTCTTTTGTGATGATCATTCCCTTACGACACTGGGGCATCTCCCTTCATTTTCCATCATATGGATAGCTTACACGACTTTTCCTGCACTAGGGGCATCATTTTTCTAGTCCATTCTTCTATCGAATCACCTATATTTTTTTTTTCGAAACACAGTTATTAGATAACAGTATTTCAAAGAGGGAAAAAATGTAGACATATAAATTTGACCACTCCCACATGGTCAAATTCTCCCCCTTTATCCATCTATTTCGCATCCCCCATCGATGTTAATTAAATAATTTATTTAATTAATATTTTCATTTTTAATAATGTTCTTAAGGTATTTAATTTAAATAATTAAACACTTTACCTTTATTTCTCTTTCCTCTCTAAATTAAATAAATGTCTTAATTTATTTGATTTAGTCATTTCATCTTTTGAATTTAAATCAATTTTAAATTCATCATTTTCTCTCCTTGTACCATCCTCCATAATTCTTCCTAATCTGGATTAATTTAATTAATCTTTTATTTAGATGTGCACACCTTTAACCAGGATTAATGTCACATCCTCCATAACTTGCAACTTGATTCCAATCCCTCATTAGTCCCCTTAATCACCTATTTGCACAACCTTAATCATATGATTAGGTCAACCTAATCCCCATGCCATTTATGGCATATCTCCAAGTCAACCATTATAAATGCTTTCTTCATTTAGCCAAGGCATCCTCTTCCCAATGTGAATTAAAAATTCACATTTATTCCTCCAAGGCTTTCCTCTTCCCCATGTGGGTTATTGAGAAATTTTAAATTCCTCATGTGTCACATCTCCCACATGGGGATAAGGACCTCCTTTATGGAGAGACCTTGTAATAATCCCAAGGTACTTCCAACTACCTTCACATCATGTGAATTAGAAATTCACATTTAGTCCTCCAAGGTTCCTCTCTCTCTCCCATGAGGATTATTGAGAAATTTAAAATTCCTCATGTGTCACATCCCTCCCACATGGGGACAAATACTTGTTTTTTTAGGAAATCTTCTCCCGATCCCAAGGTACTTTCAAGTACCTCCACAACACATTCCCCCTTTACACCTCATTTCCACATGGAAAGATGTGAGGGCTTGTGAGTCCTCAGCTCACCATAGCCCTTCATCTTGTCCATGGTGGCTAAATCCTAGCCCTCCATTTTCTTTAGAGGCCTTTCCCCTAAAATAGAGGATTATGACCTCATTTTCATTCATTTACACACTCTAGCATTCAAGCATTCACACATTCAAGCACTGAAGTTCTCAAGCTCTCACACAATCCTCCATTGCTGCAATTTTCAAGCTCACTTGGCTTCTATTTTGTGCACTTGTCCAAATACCCACCTTCACCATTACATCCCCCATTGCATCCACTTCATTTTGCATCTAGTTTTTTATGTGATTTTCCATCAAAGAAGCAGACAAACAATTGATTCAATAGGGTCAACTAACCAATTGACTTGGGCAAGGTAATCTACTTTTTTTCATCTTTCCTTTGTTCAAGTTTAACTCAGCTTATCTTGAGGTGTTGTTTTGTGTTTTTCTTCCTTTGCATTTCATTTTTTTTGCATTATTTTAGGTTAGAAAACACACTACACACAAATCCATACAAATATTTCTTCAATTTGGAAACCAACTTACTTCTACCTTTCACCATGTAGTGCTTCAGATGTCATATAAATATCCTCCTCCAAGTCATCGTGAAGCAAAACAGTTTTCACACACATTTGTTCAACCTCTAAATCATAAGCAACAACAATAGCAAGTAAAAATATAATGGATGTCATTTTTGCAACAGGAGAAAATATATCACCATAATCAACACCCTCAACCTGAGAGTAACCTTTCGCAACTAACCTTGCTTTGTACTTTTCAATACCTCCATTTGAACCAATATTTTTCTTGAACACCCATTTGCAACCAATAGGTGTATGTCCTTTAGGAAATGGTACAAGATCCCATGTATCATTCTTTTTCAAAGATGCCATTTCTTAATTCATAGCAATCTTCTAGGATTTTGCATCATTCATACCTAATGCCTCTTCTACATATTTGGATTCATCCATGTTAGTATTCAAAGCAAAAATAAATCTCCAATCATCAGGTGTATACCTTTCAAGTGGATGTCTATGCCTTATAGACCTACAAACATGTTGATTTGGAGGTTCTTCCTCCTCTTCTGAAGGTTCACAACTAAATGAGATCTCCTTAACTTCTTGACTATCCTTGGGCCTCTATTCAACTTTCTCAGGTGTAGAAGGAAATTGAATCACATCTTCCTATTTACTTTGTCCTGGCTACAATGTAATAGAAGAAGGCTTAGTTTCTATAAAAATAATGCTTCTATTATGTATTACCTTTTGTGCAACAGGATCCCAAAGCTTGTATCCTTTCACACCATAACTATATCTGATGAAGATACATTTCATAGTATTGTTCTCCAACTTTGTCCGCTTCTCCTTTGGCACATGTGCACATACCTCACAACCATAAACTCTAAGATGTATTAATGAAGACTTGTGACCTAACCATGCCTCTATAGGTGTCTTATCAACAAGAGCTGATGTATGAGACCTTTTAATCAAGTAATAGGCAGTGGCAATAGCTTCAGCCCAAAACCTTTGTTCTAGGCTAGCACCACTCAACATACTCCTAGCCTTCTCCATTAGTGTCATGTTCATTCTTTATGTAACTCCATTTTGTTGTGGAGAATACAGATCTGTCGTATGTCTTCGAATACCAAAATATTTATAGAATCTATCAAAATCATTAGAGTGAAATTCAATATCATTATTGTTGGAAATATGTGCCTCAAACATTACAGGTTGAAACCTCCATTAGAGCCAAGTCGGTGTGACATCTTCATTGTCTGGCCAACAAGCAATTTGATTCATTTTGTTTTGAATAGGTCACTGTGACCTAGCTTCTGTCTTGCCGAAAGGTTACACTTTGGTCTATCGTTGTGACATAGTGTATTCGCTATGATCTCTTATCGATCAGGAGACCTCTGGCCGAAAACCATTCAATCATGTATCGGGGAGACTCTTGGCGACTATGGTCTTCAAGATAACTAAGGGTTCTCACTAAGAAGTATCAACAAAGTGTTAAAGTCTCACCGACAGCATTTACTTTGAGGTCTTTGGGATAACCCAATTGGCTCGGTGAGAAGTCACCGCGAAAGAGAATGTCATGCTGACAGTGTTTGGTTTGTATTCATCGAGGAGACTTGGCCAAAGGAAATGCCATCGGTAAGAAGTCCTACCGATGTGGATATGTCTCACCGACGAAGACTCAAGTGTTAGCCTTCAGTGTAACTCAAAGTGATCGAAGAAACCTCTTAGCAACTGGAGAATGTCTTGTCAATAGCCTATGGCCATCGAGGTAACTTAATGATCTCAGGAAGACATCTCAGCGATAAGCTTTTGTCTTGCCGACTGTGACTTGGTGCTCGGTATGACTTAAGTCTTCAGAATAACATTTGTTATCTCGATGAAACCTCTTGGCGATAATGTAAGTCTTGCCGACTATTCTTTGGAGCTCGATATGACTTGATCTCATCGGTATAATGTCTCACCGACAGCTATGAGTCTGGGCGACAATGATACATGTGGAGAACATCAGCATGAGGTCCTAGTGAGAATGATATGTCCTACCAACAAAATGTTTCTTTGGAGTGACTTGTGACATCGATATGAAGTCTCACCGAAGCTCGATACTCTCGTCGAATGGAATGCTCATGTCGATATGACTTCGGTATAACCTTTGATGACTCGCTATGATCTCCTAGCGAAAGTGATAGGTTTGGGCGACTACGTGGTGACTCGTTATAACACATGAAGCTCGATAGAACATCTTGGTGACTATGGTGACTCTTGGTGATATCAGTATGAAGTCTAAGTGGCATCAGCGAGACACTGTTAGTGTCTCACCGAGATTCCAACATAGTGCGAATTCTATTGACCGAGTAAGAATTTTCGATGTGGCATCTCATGAATGAATAGGAGGAGCCGAATGTGAACAGTTAGCAGTCAGTTCATTGTGACGGTTCTGTGAGGAAGTTCAACAGTTAGGGAATGCTATGGATATACTCAGAGATTGTAGTTTGTGATCGGTTAGATGATCGATTGGTTCATTGGTTGATTCAATAGATTATTGATCAGTGAATGTATTCTAATCTATAAAGGTTGTAACTTGAAATTTTTTGTTCGATGAATGTTCATGGTGAATGCTGCTGTATAATGACACCAGAAAGATAAGTCTGGAATTTGTATGTAATCTTCATTACTGTAATACAAAGTGATTTCTCTTGGTGTGGTGGGTTTTTATCCCATAAGGGTTTTCCCACGTATATCTGGTGTTCTTGTGTGATTGTCAATACTCTATTTCTGTAATTGTTTCATAGTGCATCTTAACTTGACTGTAATTGTTAATTTTAAAGTGTGTCTGCATTCTTTCCTAAGGTATTGACGTTAGGAGAATTGTTTTCTGCATATAATTTTCCTTACAAGTGGTATCAGAGCCTGGCCAGTTGTGTTATCCTTGGGGGTACATTGGGTTTTGTGTATCAATTCTATTCAGTGGGAGTCTTGTAGAGTTTTTTATTTTTGATTACAGGTTGAGATGGCTAGCACATTCGGGAAGATGGAAATAGAGAAATTCAATGGCAGTAACTTTGAGCTGTGGAAACTCAAGATGGAGGATCTTCTTGTTGATCATGATCTATGGCTTACAATCTCTGGAACGAAACCTCAAACCATGAAGCAAGAGGATTGGGACTTGACAGATAGAAATGCAAAAGGGTTGATAAGGATTTGTTTGGCAGACTTAGTTCTTCTCAATGTACATGAAGAGAAGACTGCCTCTTCCTTGTGGAAGAGACTGGTGTCTATTTATCAGGGAAAATCTTTGGTGAATAAGTTGTTCCTGAGGAAGAAGCTCTACTCTTTGAGAATGCAGGAAGAAGGGTCTGTAGTTGATCATTTGAATGCATTTAACATGTTGCTCGCACAATTAACATCTGTTGGTGTAAAGATTAAAGAAGAAGATCATTGTATGCTTTTGTTGTGTTCTTTTCCAGACTCTTGGGATCATCTGGTGATGGCTATTGGGAGTACAACATCCAGTTTCAAGATGGAAGATGTTGTTGGTTCTTTTTTGTCAAAAGAAATGAGAAGAAAATCTTCTGAGATGGCTAAGGAAGCTCTTGCTGTCAGAGGAAGGTCAAAAGACAGAGGCAAGAAGAAGGATAAGAAGTCCAAATCAAAATCAGAAGGGAGATCAAAGTCTCTTGGCAAGAAGTCCAAAGTGAAATTTTGGAACTGTGGGCAACCTAGTCATGTCCGAAAGGATTGTAAAGATGAGAAGAAGAAGAAGAAGAAGAAGTTTACTTCCGACAATGACTCTTCTCATAGTGATGCAGGCGCCTTTATTGCAGCCTTGGCTACTTAGGCATCAGATGATGTCTGGAAGATTGATTTTGGAGCATCATTCCACATGACATCTCACAGAGAATGGTTCACAAAGTATGAAGAATATGACGGTGGAAAGGTGTACTTGGCGAGTGATTCAACTTTGGAAATTGTTGGTCGTGGAAGAGTTAGAATCCAATTCCCTAATGGCAGAATAAAGGGGATCAATGGTGTTATGCACATACTAGGTCTGGCTCAGAATCTACTTTCTGTTAGTAAGCTTAATGATATCGAAGTACAAGTCTTGTTCTTGGGAAGTGGCTGCAAGATGACTAGAGGTTCAATGGTGCTATCTAGAGGTACTCGAATTGGTACCCTGTACAAGCTGGATGCACAAGTTGTTCAATGTAACAATGTCTCTTCGAAGTCACTGAAAGCTACTCATGGAGGTAAAGTGGGAAATATCCCTAATTATCTAAACTCTATAGAAGTAAAACTTCATGTAGAGAAGACTATGCTTTGGCATCATAGGTTAGGCCACATAGGAGAAAAAGGTTTAAAAACCTTGAAGAACAAAAACCTGGTTGAGGGGCTTGAAGATTGTAATTTCAAATTCGAATTTTATGAACACTGTATATATGGAAAGCAACACCATGTTTCATTTTATGGTAGTCCTCATAAATCTTCTGGTTTGTTAGATTATATTCATTCAGATGTGTTTGGTCCAGTGAATGTTCCTTCATTGTCTAAATCAAGATACTATGTGTCGTTCATTGATGATTATTCAAGGACAACATTTGTATATTTTTTGAAAAGTAAATCAGAAGTGTTCAGTCAATTTAAGGAGTTTAAAAATCTTGTTGAAAATTAGACTGGTAGAAAAATAAAATGCTTTAGGACTAATAATGGCGGTGAATTATGTTCTGATGAATTTGAAAGATACTATAAAGACCATGGAATCAAAAGACATAAGAATACACCTTATACTCCATACAGAATGGAGTTGTAGAAAGGTTCAATAGGACAGTGATGGAGAGAGCACGAAGTATGCTTAGTAGTGCTGGTTTGGAGGAGAAGTTCTGGGCTGAAGCTACTGCTACTGCATGTTACTTAATTAATCAGTCTCCAAACTAAGCTCTTGTTGAGAAGACACCTTTGGAAGCGTGGTCTGGTAAGAAGCCCTCTCTTAGACATACTAGAGTCTTTGGCTGAAGCATATGCGTATGTGCCAGATGTGAAAAGGTCTAAGCTAGAGAACAAGGTTGTCAAATGTATTATTATTGGCTATAGTGCTAACATTAAAGGATACAAGCTTTGGAATCCTGTTATAGAGAAGGTTGTATATAGCAGGAGTGTAATCTTTCATGAGCTAAAACCTTCCACCTTGGATATGCATTTAGAGACAAAGTCAGAAAATAGTAAGGACGTAGCAACAATTCCTCCTACACAAGAGAAAGAGGAATTGAAAATTTAAAACGTACCTGAAACTGAGGAAAGCTCAAGCAATTCTGAAAGTTTTGAAGAGGAAGAACCTTAGCCTCAGCCAGTGAGGAGGTCAACCCAAGAAAGGAAACAACTAGATAGGTATGGGTTCTCATTAATTGAGTTTACCTGTGCCTACACTTTAATTTATAGCACTGATGAGCCTAGGATTGTAAAGGAGGCATTTAAAGTGTCTGATTCAAATTCTTGGTTGGAAGCCATGAATGAAGAAATGGCGTCATTAGATAAAAATGAAACTTGGATTTTGGTGCCCTTTCCCAAAGGCAGAAAACCTGTGGGCTGCAAATAGGTATTTAAGAAAAATATTGGTCTAGATGGCAGTGTAGAAAACTACAAGGCAAGACTGGTTGCAAAGGGTTATTCCCAGGTAGAGGGAATTTATTATGGGGAAATCTTTTCTCCTGTAGCAAAACTGACGTCCATTAGATTTCTTTTGTCACTTGCAGTAGCATATGACTTAGAGGTAGAATAGATGGATGTGAAGAAAACATTTCTTCATGGTGATTTTGAAGAAGAAATCTATATGTCCCAACCTGAGCACTTTGTTGAAAAAGGTAAAGAAAAATTGGTATGCAAATTAAAGAAGTCTCTGTATGGGTTAAAGCAGTCACCTAGAATGTGGTACCAGAAATTTGACACTTATGTATTATCTTTAGGCTTTGTGAGATCAAAATATGATCACTATGTATATTATAAAGCTGAAAGTGATCAAGTGTTTGTTGTTGCTCTTTATGTTGATGATATGTTGTTCATAGGAAAGAGAAAGCTAATGATTTCTAATTTTAAGTCTCAGTTGTTTTCTAAGTTTGAAATGAAGGATCTTGGTGTAGCAAGGTATATTCTGGGGATGGAGATAACCAAGGACATGAAGAATAGAAAGCTTTGGCTCAGTCAAAGTAAGTATGTAAGGATTGTTCTAGAGATATTTTTCATGAATGATTGCAAGCAGTTAGTTGTTCCAGTCTTGCAGGGAACAAAGCTATTTGTTGAGGACTGTCCAAAATCTCCTATTGAGATGGAGGACATGACCAGTGTACCCTATGCTAGTGCAGTAGGCCTGTCATGTATGCAATGGTATGTACAAGGCCAGACATTTCCCAAGCAGTGGGAGTAGTTAGTCAATTTATGGATAATCCAAGAAGAACACATTGGGATGTTGTGAAAAGAGTTTTCAAATATTTGAAGGGGACTTCAGATTTTGCATTGTGTTACCATGGGAATTTGGTTGAATCACAGAGGACTCTCAGCATTCGTGGATATGTAGATTTTGATTGGGCAGGGGACATTGACAGTAGGAGATCCACTAGTGGGTACATTTTCATGATGAATGGTGGTGCAGTGAGTTGGATGAGCAAGCGGCAGGCTGTAGTCACTTTTTCCACTACGGAGGTTGAATACATGGTAGCTACTCATGCTTGTAAAGAAGTTGTATGGTTGAAACTTTTGTGTTCTAACATTGGTTTTGATGCAGGGGAAATAACTATTTTCTGTGATAGTCAGAGTGCAATTTGTCTGGCAAAGAACCCTACTTTCCATGCTAGGATGAAACATATTGATGTACAGTACCACTTTGTACGAGATATGGTGGAGGATGGAAAGGTCAGCTTGGAAAAGGTTGATACTCTGGAGAATGTTGCAAATTCATTGATGAAGCCAGTGAGCACAGACAAGTTTAGGTGGTGTGCCAGTTCAATGGGCCTTAGTTCCCATGATTTTCAATAAATATGTTGTGCTCTGGAGGTGCTTGTATGATTTTCGTCAAGTGGGAGATTGTTGGAAATATGTGCCTCAAACATTACATGCTGAAACCTCCATTAGAGCCAAGTTGGTGTGACATCTTCATTTTCTAGCCAACTAGCAATTTGATTCATTTTGTTTTGAATAGGTCGTTGTGACCTAGCTTCTTTCTTTTCGAAAGGTTACACTTTGGTCTATCACTATGACAGTGTATTCGCTATGACCTCTTTTCGCTCGAGAGACCTTTGGCTGAAAGGCCATTCAATCATGTATCAGGGAGACTCTTGGCGACTATGGTCTTCGGGATAACTAAGGGTTCTCGCTAAGAAGTCTCAGTGATATGTTAAAGTCTGACCAACAGCGTTTACTTTGAGGTCTTCAGGATAACCCAATTGGCTCGGTGAGAAGTCACCGCGAAAGAAAATGTCATGCCAATAGTGTTTGGTTTGTATTCATCGAGGAGACTTGGTTGAAGGAAATTCCATCAGTAAGAAGTCCTACCGATGTGGATATGTCTCACCGACGAACACTCAAGTGTTAGCCTGCCAACAAAATGTTTCTTCGGAGTGACTTGTGACATCGATATGAAGTCTCACTGAAGCTCGATACTCTTGCCGAATGGAATTCTCATGTCTATATGACTTTGGTATAACCTTTGATGACTCGCTATGATCTCCTGGCGAAAGCAATAGGTCTAGGCGACTGCGTGGTGACTCGGTGTAACACATGAAACTCGATAGAACATCTTGGCGACTACGGTGACTCTTGGCGATATCAGTATGAAGTCTAAGTGGCATCGGTGAGACACTGTTAGTGTCTCACTGAGATGCCAACATAGTGCGAACTTTTTTGACCGAGTAAGACTTTCTAATGTGGCATCTCATGGATGAATAGGAGGAGCCGAATGTGAATAGTTAGCAGTTGGTTCGTTGTGACAGTTCTGTGAGGAAGTTCGACAGTCAGGGAATGTCGTGAATATACTCAGAGATTGCATTTTGTGATCGGTTAGATGATCGATTGGTTCATTGGTTGATTCGATAGATTGTTGATCAGTGAATGTATTCTAATCTATAAAGGTTGTAACTTGAAAGTTTATTTTCAATGAATGTTCATGGTGAAAGCTGTTGTATAATGACACCAAAAAGATAAGTTTGGAATTTGTATGTAATCTTCATTACTGTAATACAAAGTGATTTCTCTTGATGTGGTGGGTTTTTCTCCCATAAGGGTTTTCCCACATATATCTGGTGTTCTTGTGTGATTGTCAATACTTTGTTTTTGTAATATGTTTCATAGTGTATCTTAACTTGATTGTAATTGTAAATTTTAAAGTGTGTCTGCATTCTTTCTTGAGGTATTGACATTAGGAGAATTGTTTTCTGCATCTGATTTCCCTTACAATTATCAGTCCTCAAAATTTTTATTTTCTTTCCAGTCTGCAACTCAACCATTGCTTTAAATTCTTTAAATTGACTAGAAACTTCAGATTTACTCTTTAGAAAACATACCCATGTCCTTCTACTATAATCATCAATAAATGAAGCATAATATTTGGATTTACCAATCAAAGGAACATCTACAAGGACCAAACACATCATAATGAATAAAATCCAATACACCACAAGATTTATGAGAACTCAAGTAAAACTAAATGCAGATTTATTTTCCATAAATGTAATGCTCACAAAAATTGAATTCAAGCTTACAATCAGTCAAACCTTCAACAACATTTTTATTTTCCAACGTCCTTAGACCCTTTTATCCAATGTGGCCAAGTCTTTTCTATCATAGCATATTTTTCTCTGCAAGTAACTTTGTCTCAGAGGAAAGAGCACCCTTGGGTACCCAAAATCCATGACCATCTGTTGAAGTTGAAACCATCACTTCTTCCATTGACTTGCTTTTCACAGAAGTACTATTGCACTCAATAGTGCATGAATTCAACTTATACAGTGTGTCATATACGATAGCTCTAACAATCACCATAGCACCTATAACCATCTTGCATCCTACATTAGAAAATACTACCTGTACACTTACATCTATTAGTTTGCTTACAGATAACAGATTTTGTGCTAATTTAGGGATATGCAACACACCATTAATCCTTTTTATTCCACCATCAGTAAATTTGATTCTAACTCTACCATGGCCAAAAATGTCCAAATGAGAATCATCACCCAAGTACACCTTACCTCCAACAAATTCTTCATATTCAAAAAACTAATCTTTATTAGAGGTCATATGGAAAGATGCACCTAAGTCAATTAACCATGCATCATTACCTACATGAGTTTCCAAAGCTGCAATGAATGTGTCACCATCTTCCTTCTCAAATTTAGAATCATCATCAAATTTCTTCTTTTTCTTATTCTTTTCTTCTTTGCATTTTGTGTGAACCCCAATCTGAATACTTGCAAAGCAATGAGAACAAACACATTAAGTTAGGATTTGCAAGCAAGAACAAGGATTCCCCATGAAATCCATTCAACAAAACTCAAACTAGGAAAATAAACAATGAAGAACACAATGAAAACAACAAAATAGATTGAATCCTAATTTAAATTTGCAAACGCATAATCCCATGGGGGAATTGGTGCCAATTTGATGTGAAAATTGGCCCTTTCCCAATTCCTATGATGCAAGATTGATGTGTTGATGAAGATTGATGAATGATTCACTCTTTTGATGAAGATTGAGTGCTCCAAGCAAAAAACCTGCATAACCTAGCTATGATTCAATGGTGATGGATGACAATGGCTCAATATTTTAGCATGGTAACTTTGCATAATTTGTGGATGATAAAATGAGGATATGAGCCCTTTATTTATAGAATGCCAAGATGGATGAATGTCCAAATTTGAGAAATGTGGGACTAACATTCATCCAATGGAAAGATGCCACTTGTCAATCTATGAGTGGATGAAGGATGTGCAAGATTTGGGGATTGTGCCAATAAATGCATATTTTTTAATTTCAAATTTGTTGAAATGATTTGCAAGAGGGAAGAAAAAATGCAATAAATGCCAATTGGCTCAAAAAAAGGACATGTAAGATGAAGTTATTGCCTTGTTGGATGTACATGTCCACTTGGATTTTTTTTTGAATTCAAACTTGAAGGATATTCCAAAAGATGCCTTGTGATGAAAATAGAGATTTAATAAATGAATTAAATCTATTTTCATGTGCAACTTGCAAAATCTAGAGGATGGGACATGATGAGAGATTAAATTAATCAAGGGTTAATTAATTTAATGAGAGATTAGATGATGTGACCTATTTGATTCAAATTTATGGATTTATTTAAATCAAATAAGAGAGGAATATGATAAGAGACTAATTAAATAAAGATTTTGATTTATTCAATTAAAAAAGATGATGTTAGATTAAACCAAATAAGGTTTTAATTTATTTAATTTAATAGATAGACTTTAGAGATTTAATCAAATAAAATTAATTACTTAATTAAATAGGGATAACTAGATCAAATGGATTGATTTAATTAACAAAAGAGAGAGACTTAATTAAATAACAGGTTTATTTAATTAAGGGAAGAATATTGATGAATTTAATCAAATAAGGGAATTTGATTAAATGGTTAGATTGAGGGATGATTCAGGATGAAACGATGTTAGTAGGTCAGGATCAGATGCACAATGTCAATCGGTATATTTTACGTGTCTACATTTTTCCCCTATTTGAAGCAATGCACTTGTTGCATTGGTTCAAAGAATAAATGATCTTGATCAAAGCCAAAAAAAATCGCTATTAAAAAACTTTCCCCACTGCTGCCTGGCAAGAGAAAACATGCCAATATATTGCCCCCTTGAGAAATTGGACAAAAATCTCAATTTTTGGGTGATCTTGCAAAAAAAGAGGACAAAGTGCCCGACAGATCCAAAAAGGCTCCAAGAGGCCAAAAACATGTCTAAATGAAATAAAACGATGTTAAACAAGCCTCAACAAAACAAAAACAGGTTCGAGGGTCCAAAACCCTAGCAGGACAGCTATTTAGGGTGAAAAAACCCTAATTTTTAAGCTTAAAAGGGGCCCAAGGGATCACTTTCAAGTCATTTTCATACACTTCCATTAGCAACCTTGAGATTTGAGCTCTAACATCCTGATGATATGGTGCAACAACAACTTCCCTTGCACATTTCTGATCGAGTTCGAACATACCAGCGACCACCTGGCATCGGGGCACCAGTAAGTGACCCTTACTTGAGCTTCATTTTTTTTATTTTTATCCTTCAATTAATGCTTTTAAAGGTTGATTAGTCTATAGCGGCACTATATAGTGCCGCTCAGAAATCAAACTGTGTCGTGCGGTGTGATATTGCATTGCGATGGTGCAGTTGGGAGTTTGAAAACTTTGACGTTGAGCTCGGGGCTAGCAGGGTGGTTTGCAAAGTGCAACGCAATGGTCTTGCATTTGTTCAAAGTGTGTCGTTGGAAGAGAAATTGCACCGAGGTGGTTCCATTTTTTTCTTTTAAGCCCTAGCATTAGAGTTTTATTAGAAATCAAACTATGATGCCTTCATGGATTGCATTGCTAGAGAGGTTTTTGAACGCTTAGCGAAGAATTTTTCAAAAAAATTAACATGGTGATCTTCCTTGATGCAGGATGCGGCAAGGGAGCTCTACTGTCGAGAGCACAGGCACGGGACTTATTTGGCTATTTGCAGGACTTAGGCGATAGGGATCAAGATCGACTCTGGATCACAAGGTTATGGCATATCACTTATGCAGCGCCCATCTGCACTCACCTAGGGATGTTGTTAGTGTTGGCCAAGAGATGGCATAGCAAGACTTCTTCATTTCATCTTCCCACTGGCGAGGCCACCATCACCCTAGAGGACATTTCGTGTATTTTGAGATTGTTGATTCATGGTTGGCAAGTATTTTTGACATGGACAAGGGGCGCGATGCTTGCCATAGAGTCCTCACCACAAAGGATATCATTTTTTGTGAGGGGTAGATAGAGCTCAAGTGGCATAGGATCCTGGCAGCTCCCCTTCACTTAGTTGTTGCATCCATTATTTCAGGTCTCGTCACCCAAGTAGGTAGGGGTGATACTTCAGTCCTGGCTGGGGATATTGTTGGGAGCGTATGGTTCGAGATAGGCCAATCTATTTTGCTTGGGGGTTGGTGTTTCTTACATCTCTATACAGAGATCTGCACAAGTATGTGTACATGGACGGCAGAGCACTCAAAGTAGGGGTGACTCTTCTTCACATCTAGGCATGGGAGCACATTATTGTGCTCCAACCATCAGTTGTTTCAGTTTTGATGATGCCAGATGATCCCCTCGTGTGGCGATATAGAGGTGATGAGCACGGAATCCCCTACTAGAGGAGAGTCTTGGACAAGATACAGGTTTTTACGTGGTGACCATACCTTGGTCGGCCCAGATGGGCCGAAGATGTTGATCAGTTGTTCTATGCCTGCCAGGACCACTATATGCAAGGTCAAGATCACACGATGATTGAGAGGTACTTGCCCAGGTACGTGTAGTGTCAGTTCGGTGAGCCCCAAGATCGCCCTGATGACGATTATGTAGATGTCTTCACCCGCACGATGACATAGGTTTCATGGGGCCTATATATTCCTACCTCAGAGGTAGTTGACAGTTTTAGGCAATTGGTAGCTTAGTCGTGGGCTTACGATAAGGGGCCTGCAGATCCAAACATGACACAAGAATACAGGGATTATTTCTAACCTCCCCTATGATTGACCATTCTAGGTGTAGTCCTAGATCAGTGGAGAGTGAGAGGCAAAGGGGTAGGATGAGGATGAAGGGTTGATGTACAACAGGACCAGCCAGTCGGGCCCCCAGTTCAGCCAAGGCAGGGAGATGTACTGATACCAGATCAATAGTAGGTGCCACTAGGTGTACCACCATAGGTTAGGGATCAGTCTCAGTGCAGCCTAAGGTACAGCCACTAGTACAGACACCAGTACAACCACCAGTGTAGCCGGCAGGACAGGTGGATCCTCGAGTTGCGTTGATTGCGCAACTACAGGCTCAAGTCTAGGTTGTGACAACTAAGAGAGATCGGGCTAGGGTCAAGAGAGAGCAGATGAGGGCTGAGATGGACCAGGCTACTCAGCAAAGACAAGTTGCAAAGCTATAGGCGGCCACAGAGCTAGGTCAGAGACAATAGTTAGAGAGTATGGCAGCCTCCTGTTCCTAGGGTACAATGTCTATTCAGTCTTACAAAGATGTTGTCTGAGAGGCTGAGTACTATCAAAGACACTATCATGAGGTTATACCCAGAGGAGGATGGGTCCTAGAGTACTCACAGCAAACTAGCTACAGACCAGCAGAGGGTCACAATGATAGGGGTGAGGGCAGCATACAAAAGGATAGATCTTGATTGAGATGATACGATATTTTTTTGTGCCTTATGGGATCCTTTTTGATAGCCCGATGGGCCTTTTGTACTGATTGACATACATGTACAGTGAGTCAATTTATTATGTACTATGACAGTTACATTATTGATGATATATATACGATTCAATGATGATTTTGATTTGATGCGATGTGTATCATTTATTTATGCATGGATGATTTTATTTCTATATGTTGTGCAATGATTTTATATGATGCTTGTATGATGCTATATGATGCTATATGATGGATTTATGGATGCATTTATTTATGATGATATATGCATTATGATTAACAAATCTATATTATGTTAACCTATGATGTACATATGTATTTATGTGATGTGAAATGATGTTGTCTATATGATGATATATTTTTGTTGATGCAAATGGTGATATGATATGTGATATGGATTGTAATATGCAAAATTATATGGTATATACTTGAAATGTTATGTGAATAATGCTTAAATATAAATGGATTATGGATGGATGTATGCTTTGTATGTAAATGAATGGTGTATGTTCCTATTTATGCTGATGTGGAATGATTTATGAAATGAATGATTTGTGATGTTATTTATGAGATGACATGGATGATTAGCGGAAAAAATAATGCACTATAAATGTGATGATCATGATATGATGCAAATGTGATGGTTTTAAGATGCTTAGAATAACAAATATTATTATCCTAAACATATTAAATGATAATGTAATGTATGTGATGCATTTTAATGTGTGATGTACTATATGCAATGATGATGATGTTCGATGTCAAATGAATACAATGTGTGGGATGACCTTATAATGTTATGAAAGTATGTATGCAAATGAATTATTTATAATGCTTATGTACCTAATGTGTATGATTATGCATTATGTGATAATGGTGAAATGGTTATGAAATGTTTATGCGAGGATTTATGTGATAAATGCAATGTGATGTATGCAATGGATGCAATGCAATGTAATAAAATGAATGTGCTTATCTATGAAGACTGCTTATAATGCCATATTTATATGATGATGGAAATGCAATGCATATGTTTCCTATATGATATGCTTATGCAATATGCTAATGATTTGTGGATGTAGGATCGATGAAAATGGTGATGATGATGGTGATGATCAACTGTCATAGTACTTTTGTTAGTGTGACTCGCAGGAAGAGAAGAAGTCATTTCAACAAGACACAAGATGATGCAAATGCAAATGATGATGATGATGATGATGATGATGATGATTTCTGAGGAATTAGGATTTTCAAAGGGCCAATTTCCTTATGTTTGATAACACACGTGGTATGATGCATCAAGGTATAGAGAACCAAGATGGTGTGGTACCTAGTGTGATGGACTTTAACTTGACCAACAGATAGGAGTATTGTTGTTCCCACCTGACATATGGAAACCTTGATAGGATGCACTTTAGAAGTTTCAAACACCTCGAACCAAAACACAGAAAGATAAACCTATCAATGCAATAGTCGGAAAGTTGTCCAAGACCTCCTCCATACATACCTAACAAAGCAAGTATTTTCCAAGGTTATATTACAAGAACGTCCAACAAGCATAGCAGACAAAAAGATAATGATCATTGCCCCATTCCTATTTCTCTAAATCCTATTGTTTGGATATCATCGAGAAGTCCTTGGAATGAGTGCAATAAGATAAGTCAAAAGGATAAAGACAAAGTAAACAAACAAATTGATGTTCTTCAATACCGCTAAGCAAAAGAGGATGTGTTTTCAAGGATAAAAACTGAAACTATTGCCAAAAGATAATTCCCATTGTAGGAAGGATTCATCCTAGGACATGTTAGTGGATGGCGGCACGTCATTTCATTTATCTGAAGTGTTCTTTCAAATGATTGATATGGGACCAATTTGGATGATGAGTTATCGACACCAAGAGATGACCAACTTGTTTACTCACTGACTTAGACCTAAGACTTGACGTTTTGAGCTTTCACTTTCAACCTGCTAGACTTGTTTCTGATTATCTTACCAAAGATTGAGGATGATGATCATTTATTATGAGCGATGTTATTTCAGGTGTAGGCAAGATTAGATGGAGGGATTTTTTCAAATATTTGGATGTTTTTTACATTTTGCAATGTTTTGAGGCTATTTTTGGTATTTTTGAGATCTTGCAAATGTTTGGTTTTCAATTTTTCAAATGTTTTGGGGTTTTCTAAGATTTTGACCAAGAGACCAACCTAAAGACCTATCCTAGAGGCCTTGGGGGCTGATCAACAGATTAACCTTGCCTATGTTATACATGCAAAGACCATGTAGTTTGACTGATGACTTGACCGATTTACAGATGACGATATACATGATGAGATGTCAGTTTATTATGACAGACTCCTAAAGGACTAACGTAAGTATCTCAAGGGATGATCAAAGATCAACCTTTCCTACGTTCAAGCTCAGAGACAATGTAGTTCGACAAGACGACTGAAATTTTGACATGTTTTCGGATTTTGAAGATTTTTTGATATTTTTTGGGTTTTCTGATGTTTTGATTTTTTTTTATTTTATGATTTTAAGGACCTTAAGAACATACACGAATCTGATCCAATAAGAACATACCCCTAGCATAATGTAATAGACTACTCTGATAAAGGTAGGACAAGCTGATCTTGAGGGTAGGTCGAGTAGTACTAGGAGTGATCATGATACAAAAACAGGACCAAGCTATGGTGCAGACGCGGGTGGATGAGTGATGGATGATGGAAGCATGATGGATGAATGATGCAAAACAAGCCATAAAGATCCTGGTGGATGGAACATGCTTATTTTACACAAGGCGCCTGTTTGCTAGGTTTTTACCAAGGTACCTGCCCAACATGCCACTAAAGTGGTTTTCACTAGAGGATAGTTTTTTTCTCTTTACTATTTTCAATCCTTTTTTCTAATTTTTTGTTTAGATTTTTTGCTTTTTTGATTTTTTTTTGTTGTTACCAAGACGCCTGTTTGCCAGGTTTTCGCCAAGGTAACCATTTTTTTAGGAATTTTTCTGATTTTTTGGTTCTATACCTTGAAAGATTTAGGCATAAAACTTTTTGAGATGAGAGCTATTCATGGGCTCTTGCAGAGGTTCCCCTTCGCTGTTGATAACTGATATGCCCCTAACTTATAACTTGCTATGATAACGAATGGTCCCAACCAATTAGGTTCAAATTGTCCTTTGTTGCTTGGGTTTGGGACATTCTTTTGATTCTCCTTTAAGACCAGTTCTCCAACTTGGAAGGTCCTGCTTCAGATTTTCTTATTGTAGCTCCTTTTGAGTCTATTCTAATAGACTTGCAAATGATTCAAAGCATTTATACGTCGCTCATCCAGTAGCTCTAGCTCATTTAATCTTAACACTCGATATTCTTCATCTATGATGAGGTTTTGTAGTGATATCCTGAGTGATGGGATCTTGATCTCAATGGGGAATACTGCTTCTGATCCATAGACCAGGGAGAAAGGGGTGGCACCGATGGGTGTGTGGATACTAGTTTGATAGGCCCAAAGGGTGGGATTAAGCTATAAATTCCAATCAGGACCTGCATCATTGACTTTTTTTTTGAGGATTTTCATAATGGTCTTGTTTGTAGCTTCTGCTTGGCCATTGCCTTGGGGATAGTATGGGGTGGAGAAGTGGTGTTGGATTTTAAATTTTTCACATAAGTCACAGACGTCCTGATTATTGAATGGTGTCCCATTATCAGAGATAATGGCTTATGGAACACTTTAATGGCAAATGAGATAATTCAGGATGAACTTTGAAATTTGCTTCCCAGTTATATACGTCATGGGTATGGCTTCCACCCACTTAGTAAAGTACTTTGTTGCAGTTTTAATGAATGTGTGGTCGTTAGATGAAGTGGGGGTGATTTTTCCAATGAGATCCAATCCCCACTGCGAAAAGGGCCATGGTGTGATGATAGGATGAAGCTCTTGAGTTGGAGCATGGATGAGGTCCCCATGCTGCTAACATTGTAGACACTTTCTAGTATAATCATGTGCTTCTCTTTCCATTGTGGGCCAATAATACCCCATCCTCAGCAATTTCTTGGCTATAGTCATTCCACTCAAGTACGAACCACAGATATTGTTATGTACTTCAGTTAGAGCGGTTAATGCCTCGTCAGTGTTTAAGTAGCACAGTAGGGTTCCTTCTATGCTCCTACGATATAAGGTATCTCCTAGGATGAAAAATTTGGATGCCTTTTTTACAAAGGTTCATTTTAGGTTTGATGGTAAGTCAGAGGGTATGAATCCTATTTGAAGGTATGTGTAAATTTCATGGTACCAAGGATCACCGGGACCAATGATTTTGCACAAAAATTTTGATTCTGGTACCTCAAATGCAGGTACGAGAAGCTGCTCTATCAGGAATTCATATTTTGGAACATTGTGGGGGATGTCAAGCAAGGATCCAATTGTTGCCATGGCGTCTGTTGCTCTGTTGTTGGTTCTTGGTATCTGCTCAAATGTTATTTCAATGAAGGATTCTTTAAGAGTCTCCACCAATTTCTTGTATGGCGTGAGCTTTTCGTCCTTGGTTTGATATTCATCGTTCACTTGATTTATTATCAATTGAGAGTTTTCGTATACTTTGAGAGCTATAATGTTCCACTGCACTGCTATTCTGAGACCTATGGTTAAAGTCTCATATTCTGCTATGTAATTGGTGCAAGGAAATACCAGTTTGTAGGATCTTGGTATGCAATCCCCTTGTGGGGTGATAAAGAAAACACCAACTCTTGATCCATGTTGCGTGTATGAGCCATCAAAGTATAGTTTCCAATGGTTAGCTACATTGAGAGTGAAAATAGATTCATCTGGAAACTCTAAGATGAGATGATTCTCGGAATAGATTAGTGCTTCTGCAAGCTAATTTGCGATGACTTGACCTTTGATTGATTTCCTCTCTACATATTCAATGTCGTATTCTGATAGTATCATCACCCATTTTTCCATTCTTCCTGTGAGCATTGACGTTGATAATAAGTACTTGAGAGGATGAATTCTGGCGATGAGTTTTATTTTATGTGCCAACATGTAATGTCTGAATTTCTGAGATGCAAACACTAATATGAGGCATGCTTTCTTGATGAATGAATAGTTTAGCTCATGCTCAACCATTGTTCTGTTGATGTAATAGATAGCCCTTTATGTTCCATTTTCATCATGTTGAGCTAGGAGAGCTCCAAGGGCTATTGTTGTTGTTGATACAAAGAGAATCAATGGTTTTCTTGGGATTGGTGGCATTAGGACTGGTGGTGTCAGTAGATATTCCTTGATTTTATTGAATGCCTCCTCACACTTGGTATCCCATTTGTACACTACTCCCTTGTGGAGTAGGTGAGAGTATGCATTTTTTTTTCCACCAGTTGTGCTATGAATCTTCGAATGGATTGGAGTCTGCCTTAGAGACCTCTCAATTGATTTAATATTTTTGGTGCCTCCATCTCGAGGATTGATTTTACCTTTGTTGGATCTACCTTGATACCTCTCATTGACACTATATATCCTATCAATTTTCCCAATTGTATGCCTAACACGCACTTCTTTGGGTTTAATCTAACCTTGTACTCCTCTAGCCTGTCAAAAATGGCACTAAGGGTTGTTATGTGATCTTTTCTCTTTCTTGATTTGGCTAAAATGTCATCAACATAGTCTTTGACTGTCTTATGGATCATGTCATGGAATATCAATGTCATAGCCCTTTGGTTTGTTGCTCCTGCATTCTTTAGGCCGAATGGCATCATGTTCCAGCAATAAGTCCCCCATGGACAAGTGAAAGTTGTTTTATGTTGGTCCTCTTTAGCTGTCATGATCTTATTGTACCCTGAGAATCTGTCCATTAGTGACAACATTTCATGTCCAGCTGTCACGTCTACTATCATTTCAATGTTTGGAAGTGGGAAGTCATCTTTTGGACATGTCTTATTCAAGTCTCTGAAGTCTTTGCAGATTCTGATGCTCCCATCGGGTTTTGAAATAGGTACCAAGTTTGACACCCATTCTGGATAATCTATCTGTCAGATGAATCCTACATCTAATAGCTTTTTTAGCTCCATTTTGACTAATAAGGCGGTCTGAGGGTCCATTTTTCAAAGTTTTTGTTTAACAAACTTTGCTTCTGAATATACTGCTAAGTGGTGGACCACAGTCTCTGGATCAAGCCTTGGCATGTCAGCATAACTCCATGCAAAGTTTTTTCTTTCTTTCTCTTAGGAAGGTTGCTAGGAGCTCTTGCTCTTATGACAATAGTGATTCCACATAGAATGTGATATGGGGAGTTTCCTATGTTCCTAGATTGACCAGATTGCATTTTTCTGCCAAGACTACTGAATTTTCTTGTTGAATAGCTTGGAAAGGAAGATTGAATCCCCCATCCTTGGGCACCTTCGAGGGTTTTTCACTGTTGGATGCATCCTTTCTTTTTACTTTTTTCTGGTCAAAGAGTGCCACAGTGTGGTTTTCACTCAAGGACTTAGATATGATTCTTAATTTTTCACTTTTGTGACTAAGGGATTCAATCATTTCCCCATAATAGGTATGTGTATCTAGCTCGATTATGAACCATGCTTTATGATCCCCATCTGGAATGTTATCTCACAATCCCATGAATTTCGAGAGTGCTTCATCATTTTTGAATGTATCAAGAACTGGTAGTCCTCGTTGGTCGTTGTCAATGAGTTGGGGATATACTAGGAAAACCTCATGATTTTGGTGGTTTGATTCAAAAGATAGGGTGCTAATCATGCAAAGAGTGGTATCCTCAAATAGCCTAGGTAGATTGGGTGTGGGATCCTCGTCATCACTACTACTACAGATTTCAGTTATATCAAATGTAAAGTTATCTATGAGATGACCTGTAGATATTGGTAGGAATAATTCTATTGCGGTTGGCTGAGGAGGATTATTAGCCCTTCTAACTGGAGGACTTCAGCCATGTATGGTTATACTCTGAGGGTTACATCCAAGGCCAAGATTTTTTATTGGTCGCATCTCGAAAATGATAGGTGTTATAAGCCCATTTTTGTTTTGACCAAGAATTTGATTTGTCATAGCCCATTGAGAGCATCATTTGTAGACCCTTACTTCTGTCATCCATTGGTAAGTCAGCTATTGGTATTTCATCTTGATATAGCATATGAGATGGATCTGCCTCAAAAACTTCTCGACCGAGATCCCCCAACTTGTAAAGTTGGGATAGTCCACAGGAGACGTTTGGGATGTGGAGGCTTCATTTATTTGTAGGTGTCCCTATGATCTAGGAGATTGTGGTAACTCTCCTACAACAAAATCATTATTAGGGATCTTGTAGTTTCCACAACCATTATCTTGGATAATGACCTTGATGTAAGAGATGGTGGGAATGGTGGGAGTGGCGGGTGTCTTTGTCGCAGAAGTGGATGCTAGAGTGGCGGGATCGATGTATGATGTAGATGGACCCTCATCATTTTTTGGTACTTGGGGGATTTTATAGTACTTTTCTTTTCAAGTCTTTTGCAATAGGAGAAGGGTTTGGGATCTCCATGGATACTAACTTCTTGTCCCTCATGTGTAAATTTCACACATTGGTGGAAAGTCGACGCTATTGCTTTCATTGCATGAATCCATGGGCGTCCTAGGAGGATGTTATATGGCAAGTTGAGGTCCAAGACCTGACAATTGGTTTCCATGATGACAGGCCCTACTTGAATAGGGAGGTTGATTGTGCCCTGAGACACTCTTTCTTGATCATCATATGCTCTTATTGTGATACCCTTTCCTTTGTCGATGGAATCCTCTGATATTTTCAATTGCTTGATGAGGCTGAAAGAACATATATTCAAACCCGCACCTCCATCCACCAACACCCTTTTGAATTTTCTCTTGTGTACGATGGATTTCAAGTGGAGTGTGCGGTTGTGAGATGGTTGAGTGGGGAAATCCTGGTCAGAGAATGTGAGGAGATTTTGTGTAATGATATTTCTGACCATAGCTTGGAATTGTTCGACATCGAGATTTGTGAGGATAGTGGATGAAGCCAACTCTTCTTCTAGGATATTCTTATGACTTGATGATATTTTTAGCAACTCCATGATGGAGGTTTGCGTTGGTGTTCTCTTGAGCTGATCTAGGACATTGTATCCATTGGGGACAGATCTAGATGTAGGGACTCTATTTGGTTGGGATGATCCTACGATGGTAACCTTTCTGCCTCTTGTGGTGACTCCACAATCTTTGGAACGGGTGCCCTTAATGGTGATGACCATGCAGTTTTCCTCTAGGGAGGTGACAACAATTTCATACACATGATTTACGTTTGTTTGGGTGCCCTTCCCTTTATCATTGTTATTGTTATTCCCTTTATTGCCATGATTAGGCATCGGATTCGTGTATATCTTAAGGTCTTGGTTTCCTGTTGGTTGTTCCAGGTTTATAATTCTTTTATCGATGAGATATTGGATTTTTTTTTTATCTCATGCAACTGTTCATGGTATGGCCTTTGATTTTTTGGAATTCATAGAGTTGATTCTCATTATACCAAGGAGGTTTCACATCTGGTTCTTGGTAATTCTCAAAGGTAGGAGCCTGGATGAGTTTTTTGTTTATCAACTTCTTCATGATGACTTCTAGTGGCTCCCCCAAAGCAGTGTATTTTTTCTTGGGATAACTCTTGTTGCGTTGGGGTGGTCCCCCTTGATCATTGAGATTGTTGATTGTTGGATTGTTGTTTGGTTGGTGTGTTGCATGATGATTGTTTGGTGTTGGATTTGGACTTGTGGTGTAGGTGTATTTTGACGAGGGGCACTAATGACCAACTTGGCATCAACACCATCATTAGTAACATTTTTTTTCCTTGCCCACATGTGAGTTTTATTTTTGTAATTGGAAGGTGGGCAGTTGTTTTGTTGTTTGGGGTATGAGGTTGATCCTGCGGGTTGAGTCATAAGGGCTCATTTGATGTTGAGCACCTTAGGGATCAACTGGTCATATGTGGTTATCCCTTGAACCTTGAGATGAAATTCCAAGAGGCTATCAAGGTTTGCTATGATGGTGCAAACTTGTTGTTCTTTGGGCATAGTCCACTTGCTCTAATTGGCCTTGGATTGCCATCATTGTAGGAATGAAGTGAATGATTCACCCTTTACTTGTTTCAGCGCTGAAAGTTCTTCTAGACTAACATCCATGGAAATGTTGCATGCATAATTTTTAATGAACGTGTTTATAATTTCTTGGAATGTCCTAATGCCTGAAGGTAGATGAGAGAACCATTCCATAGTGTGGTCAGCCAAACTCCTAGGAAATAGTCGCATCAGATAAGTATTGTTGTATATGACTTTCATGCAATGAACCTAGAATTCTTTGATGTGATCTTCAGGGTTTCCCATCCCATGATATTTTTCAAATTTTGGGATCTCAAATCCCTTAGGGAATGGTTTCATCACTAGGCTCATGTCAAATGGATAGGGGCACAAGTTTCTTGGTGTTGTTGTTGTTCGCCCTAATTGAAGATTGAGCACTTGTTGCGAGAGGAACCTGATTTGTGTCGTTATGTCATTTTGCGGATCACGAGGTGGGATGAATGTGTTATGGGGTGTTTCAATTATGTTTTGGATGGGTGGGTTGTTTGGTGTGTTGTTTGATTGGATTTGTATGTTATGTCGAGCTAGGTATGCCTGCACCTGCTGTTGTATTAACAATGCTTTATTTTGTTCTTGTTGTTGCTACTCTAAGATTGCTTATTGTTGTGCTTGTTGTTGTGCTTGTTGTTGTTCCAACAATGCCTATTGTTGAGCTGCTAGGATTGCTTTTTGTTGTGCTTGTTGTTGTTCCAACAACGCTTGTTTTTGGGCTACTAATTCAACTGCTTCTTGTTGCTCTTGGTATTGTTTTAATGCTTGTTGATATGCTTGCAGTTGCGCTACTTCTTGTCATGCAAGAAGTTGTGCTTGTGCTTGTTGTGCTTGATATTGAGCTTGAGCTTGTGGTTGTGTTGCTTGTTGAAATAGAATTTGTGCTTCAACAGCCCTTTGTGCTTGCAATGCGGCTTGGGTTGCTTGAGCGGCTTGAGCAGCTTGTTGTTGTTGTTGTTGTTATTGTTGCAATAATGCTTGGGCTTGAGCAGCCTATTGCACTTGTAATGCGGCTTGGGCTGCTTGGGCAACTTGTGCGGCTTGAGCAGCTTCCTGGGCAGCTAGTTGCGTGGTTTTTTATTTTTTCACTTGTTGGAATCCCCTTTGAAAAGCAGCTTGCAATGCCACATTATATTGGCTTTGATGTGCTGGTGGATTTGGAATGGTGTTTTTGAAGGTGGTGAGTGGTAATGTTGTGTTGATAGTTAAGGTGGTGGATGGTGTTGTTGATGTGGTTGGTCCTTGAGAGACCATGCTTTGTGATGTTAGGGGGTGTTTGATGATGTCGTGATTGCTTGTGTAGTTGTCATCTGTTGTTGCGATATCAATGCCAAGCTTTGTGTGTTGGGTGTGATGTTTTGATTGGTGATCAGAATGTTGGTTTGATTGATACTTGGTAAAGGGGGAAGCCCTAAAATAAGTAGTGGTGTGGATAGTGGTGGTAATGGTGGGAGAGGTCAAAATGTGAGGGGGGTGAGTCCTTTAGAAATTGTTGTGGTGCCGAAAATTCCCCCAGGTCCGAACATGTCTCCTTCCTTTGGCGAATTTGTGAGGAGATGTGTTTGAGGTGTTGCGCGGAAGGTTGATGATGATGAGTCATTATGGAAAGTGAGAGGAACATACTTGTGTAATGTATTTTGGGGTATGTTTTGTTCCAAGATGGTATTTGTATCCACGTCTTGATTGTTAACAAGGGGGTGTGACTAAATAGCATTAAGAGATGTATTCCATTTATTAACATTGGGTTGGGTTGGAGAAAATGATATTGTGACTTGCATAATGTTTTGGGTAATGTTTTGGGATGGGGGTGTAGATGAGATGGGGATGGTGGATGAAATTAGAGGCATGATCTCCAAAGATGGTTCTATTATTGAGCTTGTGTCAAAATCAAATGGTAACTTTTCCCCTTTTTTTGCTAGTTCTAGCATGTATAATGAAGGGTTAAGCCTCATCATGATATTGATGATCTTATGGTTTTCTAGATTTTGAAGCATTTCAGTTGTTTCATCGTGAGACATCCCAAAGGTAAGGTCTTCTTCCTGATTTCCTTCTTGTGGGTTTTGTGATGATGATATGGTCAAAGGATTGCTTGATTCAACATGATTCATTTATGTGTTTGTTTGGCTTAGATCACTTGAAGCGGGTGTTTCTTTTTCGGCTTCCATGCTCTTCTTGTATTGAGATTTGGTTTGAACCATAAAACAAGGATCAATTTTCACAAATGGGAGATGAATCTCTTAATTCCTTGGATTGACCTTTACTTTATGCACAAAAGAGAAGTTTTTAGGATATCCTGAGGATCAAAATGTGATATGATGATGATGTAGGAGATGGATGATGTGATTTTTTTGGTCTTTTGATAAAATCTTGAGGGGGATGCTAGGCTTTTGGGACTTTCAGATATGTTTCAGATTTTGATTTGATTTTCTCTTGGGATTGTCCTTGATTGATTGAGTTTGGTTTGATTGTGAACAAATAGACCCTAAGATTTTGGATGATTATCTAAAGGGTATATTTTCTTAAGGGATGATAATTTGAATACGTGTAGGGAGAAGGATGCATCTACCCACACCTATTCAAACAAAATGATAATTTAACCAAGCATATGCAGAAGGATGCATATACACATACCTAGCTAAACAAGATGGTTTGATAACTTTAACTAAGCATATGCAAAAGGATGTATCTACACATACCTATCAAAAGGTGATTTTGATAAGGATTTCAAGGATGTCATCTCAAGGATTTGGTGATTTTGATTTTTTTCCAAAAAGCCTAGAATTTAAGGATGATTTCAAGATTTTTCCAAAAGGTGATGGTGAGATGATTTTTGTTTTGATGTTTGAAGGATGGATGAGAAAGGATTTTTTATTTTATTTTGATCCTAAGATGAACCTAAAAAAGACTCTTTGTTTACCTATACCTCGGTATTGAAGAACATGCAATGCTTCTATAGTGATTCAATTTGTGCATACATGTTTGTATTTTGAACCAATGACTTTTGTTTTGGGATTTGGATTTCTTGAGGTTTCAACACACATGAAATTTAATTTTTTTTAGCTTTGCTTAATGGCTTTATTTTACAAAAAATACTCACTTTGATTAGGTTTTCCAAGCTAGATGTCCAATGTCTTGATTTCTTCGCATCCCATAAAGTATGTTATGAGGAAATTTGATGAACTCGAGGCAAGGGTTTACCTATTGTTTACTTTAGTACACAAATCAAGATATAATCCAATGTTTAAAAACCTCTAAGGATGTAAATCCCAAGGGAAAGCAATAACATATGGATTGAGTCAATTGTATTTGTCTCCTAAAGGGTTTGAAATTTTGATGAGAATGTTAAGTGTTTATTTTCAAGATATTTTCAAACAAGCAAAGTATTTTGTACCCAAGAATAAATACAACCCTATGGATGTGAAAGACAATATTTGTTAGATTCCCACTTGGACAAGTCCAGCTACGCTTATCTTTAGCAAATGGTTAGATGCTTGACCCCACTGGATCCCCTCCACAACTCATTAACGTCAATCGGGGCAACCAAGCATCAACACCCATGAAACTCCCATGGCATGTTTTCTATTTCTACTAAAATACCGTAAAAGTGTGGGGTGGCTTTAGAATGACCTTTATTGCACCAACAAATAGATTAAGGATTTTGGAAATTCTAGAACATTGGTTTTAATAAGGACTTTTCATTCGTGGAGATTGACCCATACGACGAGAGTCCCCTTTCGGATCCATCACGTTAGAATCAACCGCATGATATTGGCATTTCTTCCAATACCCACATTTATATCCTGACTGGAAATACTCTCGGGTTCAGAGTGTTACCGGTTGAGTTGTTCCCTTGGGTGAGTACTTTTTCCCCAAGGTTGAGTCGTTCATTCTCAAATTCAGAATCATAATCAAATTTCTTCTTTTTCTTCTTCTTTTCTTCTTTGCATTATGTGTGAACCCCAATTTGAATACCTGCAAAGCAATGAGAACAAACACATTAAGTTAGGATTTTCAAGCAATAACAAGGATTCCCCATGAAATCCATTCAACAAAACTCAAACTAGGAAAATAAACAATGAAGAACACAATGAAAACAACAAAATAGATTGAATCCTAATTTAAATTTGCAAACTCATGATCCCATGGGGGAATTGGTGTCAATTTGATGTGAAAATTGGCCGCAAGATTGATACATATTGATGAAGATTGAGTGCTCCAAGCTAAAAACCTACATAACCTAGCTATGATTCAATGGTGATAGTTGACAATGGCTCAATATTTTAGCATGGTAACTTTGCATAATTTGTGGATGATAAAATGAGGATATGAGCCCTTTATTTATAGAATTCCAAGATGGATGAATGTCCAAATTTGAGCAATGTGGGACTAACATTTATCCAATGGCAAGTTTCCACTTGTCAATCTATGAGTGGATGGAGGATGTGCAAGATTTGGGGATTGTGCCAATAAATGCATATTTTTAAATTTCAAATTTGTTGAAATGATTTGCAAGAGGGAAGGGAAAATGAAATAAATGCCACTTGGCTCAAGAAAAAGGACATGTAAGATGAAGTTATTGCCTTGTTGGATGTACATATCCACTTGGATTTTTTTTGAATTCAAACTTGAAGGATATTCCAAAATATGCCTTGTGAGGAAAATAGAGATTTAATAAATGAATTAAATCTATTTTCATGTGCAACTTGCAAAATCTAGAGGATGGGACATGATGAGAGATTAAATTAATCAAGGATTAATTAATTTAATGAGAGATTAGATGATGTGACCTATTTGACTCAAATTTATGGATTTATTTAAATCAAATAAGAGAGGAATATGATAAGAGACTAATTAAATAAATATTTTGATTTATTCAATTAAAAGAGATGATGTTAGATTAAACCAAATAAGGTTTTAATTTATTTAATTTAATAGATATACTGTAGAGATTTAATCAAATAAAATTAATTACTTAATTAAGTAGGGATAACTAGATCAAATGGATTGATTTAATTAACAAAAGAGAGAGACTTAATTAAATAACTGGTTTATTTAATTAAGGGAAGAATATTTATGAATTTAATCAAATAAGGGAATTTGATTAAATGGTTAGACCGAGGGATGATTTGGGATGAAATGATGATAGTAGTTTGGGATTAGACGCACAATGACAATCGATATATTTTACGTGTCTACGCATTCCTTACAAACATGTTCAGGCTTACCATAGTTCCAAAAAATAACTTTAGACTTTCCAAGAGATTTAGATCTCCCCCTAGACTTGGATTTTTCATGCTTCTCATTCTTCTTTCCTTTTTCCTTAGGTCTTCCATGAATATTTAGAGCCTCCTTGGCATTGATGGATACCTTCCCCATCTCATAAGAAAGAAAAGAACCCACCACATCTTTAGTCTTCAAAAATAAAAATTACTCCCAATAGCCATAACAAGAGAATCCCACTAATTAGGCAAATAACAGAGCAAGATCTAACATTTTTCCTCCTCGTCCATTTTGACACCAATGGATGCCAATTGAGCCACCAACATATTGAATGCTTCTAGGTGGTTTGTAATTTTTCCACCCTCTTCCATTCTCGAGGAATACAACTTCTTCCTCAAGAAAATCTTGTTCACTAAATATTTGGCATGATACATCTCACCAAGCTTATTCCATAGTTTCTATGCAGAGGTCTCATGGACATTAATTAAAATAGAGTTTTCCAAGCACAATTTGATTAGACCCTTGGCTTTATGGTCCATAACATCATATTGAGCAGCCCGAGTAGGATCTGTAGGCCTTGAAACATTCTCATCAACAACATCCCATAGATCTGATCTATCAACAGATCCTCCATCTTCAACTTCCACATTTCAAAATTATTTCCATAAAATGTCTCCCTCTATTATCCCTGATGAACTTGCCATTGCCATCTGAAAATTCCTACAACAAGATCACAAAGTATCTTCTACACAAGCTCCCACTCAAATTTAGATTAGTTCAAAAAACCCAACAACCCACAACTAAAACCAAAGGTGAGCAGGCTTTGATACCACTTGTAAGGAAGCTAAGGTAGCAAAACAACTTCCTATACTAATCTTGAGAGGAGAATAATGCAAAACTTTACAGATCTTTAACAGTTATAGAAACTTAAATAGAAATAAACACAAATATTATGCATACCACAACACAATGATTTATGTGGGGAAAACCATTTCGAGAGAAAAACCCCATACTCCAAAATCTGCTCAATATATTATTCAGTAAATCACAAAGATTACAATATACTTGCAAAGCAAGCTTCTTACAAGAGTATCACCACTCATAGATCAAGAGACAGCATGACTGCTATCAAACTCTTAGAATACATCACTGTCTTTCTACACCATAGCCATAATATAGTTCCCTCATAAAATAGGATCACATTCTAGGGAAAGACAAGCCAATAAAATATCCACCATTAGATCTAAAACCTAATAATTAACGATCTAGATTTACAATGTATCATTTATCTAATGTATGTCGTACATTTTGGTAGTTTTTTGAAAAATTTAACAAAAAATTGTTTACACGCATCCCACTCCTCCCCCTTTATGCCATTTTATATTACACATGTTGGTGTAAATGGATATATATATATATATGTATGTATATATATATATATATATATATATATATATATATATAATTGCAAGGTTGAGACATAATTTCCCAAAAATCCTTAGCAAAGGGTTTGATTTGCATTGCAATAGTTTTAGTGATGATCTTGGAAGATGAAATCAACAACATTATAGGCCTCCACCTTGCTATAAATTTTATTTGGTTTCCTTTTAGAATTAACTTGATCAAAACCTAAATTATATAGGGCCCTAGAGTAACTTTTTATTTTGATTCTAGGTAAACTTAGATGAAATCATCATGAATAGTAGGTCATGTAACCTTGAAGAATCTAGATGTTGATCCATCCATAATTGTGCTTCTTTCATCAACCATGAAGAAGATATTTTTTTCAAGCTCCTTTGGAGAAAAGATTTAATCCATTAATTTGATAAGAACATGGGAAGATATTTAAGGAATGCAATTTTGAATGACATGGTCTAGTTCTTGTTCAACTACTTTATCAAGTGACTAGTCTTGGAACAAGTTATTGTATTGAAATAAGTTTGTAATCTCATGTTGGAGGTTCCCAATCAATATGATATTTTCTTTCTTATGTTTTTACTTTATTTTTAAAAAAATAATCTCTAATATAATTTAGTCTGGAGATAGCTAGAGATCATTTCTCTTGTGGGTCTAAAATTATTGAAGATTTTCTATAACCATGATACTTCATTGAATAGACTCGTTTTCAATGTTAAGCAAGAGTGGCTTTTTATGCTTTCAATAATTTATTTATACATATTTATCATGTATTCTTATATCTTCAACCATCCTCTTTCTATAGAATATGAGGTATTGAGTACATTGTGTGAGAATATGTTCCCACCAATCATTGTAGATGAGCTCTCATTACTAGGTTTAGGATTAGAGGGACACAATTACAAAGAAACTTTGGATTATGCAAATGGGAGGGGATGGGATAGAATGGGAGACCACATGATTTCCTCTTCACCTACCCATGAGATCTTAATGAGGATTGAAAAGATGGGGTTTTTCCTTGATAAAATTAAATATACCAAGTTGTGTGAGGGATTGAGGAAAATATGGCATGTCATGTCTAGGATATGGGAAATCCATAGCCATATCCAATTTATCTAGACATTTATCAAATTGTTATCATAGTTAAGATGGGTAACCTGCATCCATTTTCCAACATCCTTTATCATATTCCCAAGGTTATAGTTTCCCCTATTAGGATTAATGAGAGATAACTTGGGTGGAAAAATATTTATCATAATTTGACAATCACTTTTTAAATTACTAATCATTATTATAAACCTCATGACTTGAGCATCCCTTTTATTTAGTTGATCATATAATCTCATGATCAACCTTGAATTCAAACTAATAATTGAAGCCTCAAGGAACTTGATCATAAGACCACTTTTCCTCTTGTTCATTTCCTCATCTACAATCCAAGTACATGACCACCCACCTATCATATTAGGGAAATGGATTATGACAAGTGTAAGAATGAGTATAAGGACAAGCCTTAAGAAATTAGTTTGAGCTTTCCACATTTTGAATTTTAGTATATTCTTCTTTAAGGATTAAAACTTTGACCTTAGTCAAAATGCATGAGATGTCCCTCCAACATCTAGTTGAATCCAAGGAAACCCCCAAGTTATTCATAGCATCTACCACCTGATTACCTTCTCTATATATATGAGAAATATTTATTCTCTTCAAATCCATCAAGAGGTTTTGAACATCAAAAATACTATCAAAACAAGTCCATATTATCTTCCATTTACATTTAATAGCATCTATATTTTTTTTATAGTCACCTTCCACCTGTAGTCTTTTTATTCCTAAAGACATGGCAATTTAATTTCCCCTAACATATAAAAGGAAATATGCATCAACCCAAGATAATTTCCACATAACCCAAATAGATAAATCAATGCAAACAAGTATTCAAAATCCATATGCAAAAGAATAGACAACATAAAATCAAAGATGACACAAGATATACCCTAGGAAAACCATCAAGAGGGAAATACCCAGCCTCCAAAATCATCCATCACTCATGTATTATTTAGATATAAATATTACTATACATCTTTAGAGTCCTCCATGAACACCTTTGAAACATCAAGCCCTCTACAAGAACTCGATGTGAACAAGCATGTAACCACACATCCCATGCCATGCTTCAACCCTCACAAATGCTAATAGGAGATAACAAGAGATAACAAGCCAACCATCCAACCTTCCAACCTTAGACAACTATCCATGTGTTTTCTTTTATATAAACAAGCTCACACAAAACCACCAATTGGTATTACATAAAACCATGTCAATAAAACCTTAATCTTAAAAAACCATTAACCCCTCATTTAATATTGGTACTAGGTTTTCCCAATATTAAATGTTTTTCCCATGTGCAACCCACATTAAATATTTAATCATAATGGGTTTGAAGTTAACCATGGTTACAAGATTAGAATTTTTAGGAATCACATAAATTAAGGTGTTGTTTAATTTCTTTAGAAACTTTCTAGATTTAAAGAAATCTTTGGCAACTAGGTAGACATCATCCCCCACAATGTCTTAAAACTCCTAGAAGAAGGTTGGGGGGAAACCATCAGTACCAAGAGTTTCGAAATCCTCCATACTGAAATTTGCAATCCTCACTTCTTCATGGGTGGCAAGCCTTAGGATGGTAGCATTATCATTATCAGTTATTGCAACTAGGGTTTTGTCCAACAACTATTCTTCCAAATATGTAGTATGGTTGGAAATAGATTCTAGAAATGAGTGTTGAAAATACCCCAAATAAATTTTCCCAATTTTATCCTTTGTAGTGTCTTAAAACCCCTTGTCATTTATAAAATTGGTGATTATATTCCTTTTTTTTTGTGTTTTAGGGAAAAGAGGTGGAAGAAAGCAGAGTTTTGATCACCTCCTTTGAGCCATTAGATTCTAGATTTTCATTTCTAGAATATTTCTTCTTTCTTAAGCACTTTAATTAAATAAAGGTGATACTCCTCAAACTAGAAGATTGCCTCACTCACATCACCTTCATCCATTTTTTCCTGAATATCCTTGAGATTAGCATTTATGTCACACTTTTCATGGAAAACATCCCTAAAGACCGATTCGTTCCATCCTTTCACCTTATTTTTAATATTTTTTAGTTTTTGGCTCACATGATATATTGTAGATCCCTAAATGGGAATTTTTTACCAATTGGATATCTTATATTTGGAATCAGTATGAGTGCCCCACATAATCTCATATTTGAAGGGGAAAGGCCTTGCACGACAGTGTCATCCTAGCTCAATAGGAGAGGGTTATGGTTGAACACCATCTTAAGTAGAGATAGGAGGTTGATATTATGAAGGGTGACCCAATTAGTGGAGGTTAGAAATTTTTCTAATCTAACTGGATAATATTTTCACCAAATATCTTGTTTGTCCATGTAAAAACCTAGCCATGAAGGTCAATCTCTATAAGCCCAATAGCATTCAGAAGGTCAACCAAGTCTACCATGATGTTAGTGTGGTCAATTAGGCCTCCACATTTCTTTGAGGGGTAGAGAAGGGAGTTTAAATACCCTACAAGCACCCAACACACATCCTTATTTCCTAGAACCAATCTTCTTAGCTTGAGCCATAGATTTTTTCTAGCATTTCATGTGTTGGGCACATAGATATTTAGGAAATTCCAAGTAAGACCAATAGCAGAGAACTTAGTACCCAAGCAATGTTTAGAATGGAGAAATAGGGAACCACTCATCTTATTCAGGTTCCACATTGTAACAAGGCCACCTAATACTCCAGTAGCCTAACTAATCAAAAAGTGGGAAAAAGGCCATATGTTCTTAGGAATGGTTTCAATATGAGTGTTTTTCATCTTAACTTATTACAATAAAAGTTGTCAATCTTGATCTCCAAAATGCAATTTTTTAGAGTTAGGTGTTTGTATGAGATATTTGGCCCTCTAATATTCCATGAGAGGAACTTCATTTAGATATCTTCTTTGAGGACATATCCAACATCCTTTGTATGTTGATAGCTATCTCCTTTGCAATTTCCCTATGCCTTGTTTTCCTTTAGGAGTATCTATTCACCTTGGTTTCAACCCCTACATTTTCCTTCTTCAAATTTCCTTTTTCTTGGGATTTTTCCAACCATCTAAATCTTGTGGATGACTATCAACCTGGAAACATATTTTTTCCTCTGTAGGAATAGTTAGACCAATCCCTTATGAATACTTTACACTTTCGCTTTATAGGAGAGGAGTTTCCTCGTGGATATGATTGTTGGGTGGGTCACATATTATTTCCTCGTCTTCCTTATCCTTCAAATAAAAAGGTGATATCTCTTTCAATTAATTCACTAAAAACATACACTTTTGTAGTATTTTCAAGCACGACTATGTTCTTAGAAGATGTGGATAGTGTTAAATTAGTATTAAGCTTTGCTTCCTTTTTATCACATTTTTTTCCGCTTCTTCCTTATGTCTCCATTCAAATGGTAAGTTTTCTTTGAATTCATTCATTGATAGCACACTCTTCTATAGGGTAACATCAAATACTACCATGTTTGTTGAAAGAATGAAGAAGGAACCCCTTAATGTGTTATCATTGATGTCAACATTGGTTTTTGATATTTTCACTAATCCAAAGAATAGAATGGAGATATCTTGATATGGTATTTTGGTCTGCATTTCCTCACATGATAATTTTTACTTATTTTTGCTCCTACCTCAAATAGGTAGAGTTGGTTATGTTTTACAATTGAAAAGAGGGTACATTTTTAAATATTATATGTCACATTCATGTGCATAAACAAAATTAGAAGACTACAATACTAAATTGCATTATGAAAATGCATATAACATAGAAGAGAATGCAAAACCTTTTCAAAATTGTAGTCTTTAGTGATAATATAAAAGTAGGATGTCTCACACAATCCATGAGACTAACTGTATGAACGTATATAATAGAAAATAGTATACATTTATAGATACAAAAATAAAAGAATGCACATATAAAGAAAGGGGACCCGTCATTGCCTGAATGACGAATCATGGTCGCTTTTTTCTGCACCATATTCATTCCCTCTCACTTGTCCTTCTTTCCCTCCTTGTTGCTCCTAGGCTTCCTGCAGTGGCTTCCTCCAGCTGAAATAAAAGTGTTGTTAGAGCAATGAAGGATCACCAGTCAAAATATGTGCATACATCTATAAGCATATAATCTAATCCTCATGTGCATTCAAATATTCAAGTATACCATAAATGTCCAGGAAAACATGAGAGCTCAATCAAACACACCTATCATCTGCTTGTTTTTATCTAACATGTTTGCTTCCTGTGTAGGTATAGGTGACATCCTTGTCATTTTTTTGTTTCATTCGATTACAACACATTGGATAAATGTGGCTCCCACAAGGGTTGAGCCCAGTGTGCTATCATTTATTTTTTTGACAGGATAAATTGTTATGTCTTCCATGACATTGTGATTCAACCATGGATGAACTCATCATTCATAGCAATGAAGTTGATGAATTCAAATTTACTGGTATTAACAATAAATTGATGCCCAATGGAATCGCACTGTCCTAAAAGAATAAACAATGGTATTCATAAAATATAGTGACATATACTTGCTCAAAGTAATCATAAAGGATGTATGCATCTAGCTAAGGAAAAGGTTTATGACAGTTAATGATAGGGCTTGGTTGGCTGAGACAATCACTGTCCCATGCTCTGGGTCACTCCTTGGCAAACCCATTTGGTGTTGCTCTCCACCTTCTTAACCTATAGGTCCTAAAGCTTGTTAGGCACCCCTGGTTCTCCTGGCCAACCCTACTATCATCTACATACGCCTAACCAAGTCAATCTTGGTGCTTATTCCTCTATTCTCTCCTTGGTCCTTAATTATCCTAAAGGCCAACTAACTCTCCAAACCTTACCAACTTGTTGCAGGGTCATGTGGTGTCTTCTATAGCTTCAAACCATCCCTCCATGGTTCTTGATTAGTCACAAGCCTTCAAATCTCCATCGCTTCCCTCAAACCCTAGTCTAGGGTTTAAGAAGGTCTAGTAGCCCTTGAGCCCCAATTAGGCCTCTTAGCCCGAGAAATTAGGCTATAACTCCAATCCTACTGAGGTTCATCACAAACTTATTTTTGAGACCCTGGTTCAATTGCCAACCTCTCAAGGAATTTTTGGGTTTTGGACCTTCACAGGCCGTACACAAGCCCAACCCTATTTTTGTGGGAATTAGGGCTTTTTAGGCCTTTTCTTGGACAGTCAGTGATCTATCTGCCTCCTTCAACCACCAAATGATTTGGCGAAGACTCTACCTTCTTTCTAGACCTTTTCCAAGACCCCTGCATCCACTACACACCTTGATTGCAAATGAATAGATACCCATGCAACGTTAGGGCTTGGTTTTTAACTGTCTTCCCTAACCGGGCACTATCAAGCTCGCCTAGGGAAGGTCTTTCACCATGTATCCATGACACCTATTGACTTCTAAACCTAAGATATGTATAGGAATGGAGCTTAGCCTCATTTCCCAAAGTCTATACACCAGGTATAGAGGGAAACAAAGGTCTAAGACTCCATTATTTATAGCTTGCCGGTCTGATCAGAATTTGAAAAGAAACAAAACTAACTAAAAACAAAGCTATAAAACATTGTGACAAGTTAATTACTGACTAAAAAAAGCTTGTAAGATAGTTATCACTCATTCCACACTCTGTTCATAATCTGGAACTTCCCATTAACACAGTCAAGAACTAAAAACATCAGAAAATTGTAAGAACTTCAATGTTTTTCTCATAAGAACAGTAAACCCAAAAAAATACCATGCTTTTTCCAACCAACCAACCCTTATTCCAGGTCGAGGGCCACCTTTTAAAGGTTCCCAAAGTAGTTACACTCCCTTGGTCGACCTTCTAATGATCAAATAGCAAAGTTGAAAAACCCGTTGTGTTTTCCAACTTTTTCCAAATGTTGGCAACATAAGCCAAATGAGCAACTATACTCATCTAATATTTTCACCTCCTATTACATTGATCACAATAGATCAATATTTATTCAAAAACTAACTAAATGGTCAACATGACCATGAAGTATCAAGACACAAAATTTCTTCCTAGGCTTCCAACATATTTCCTAGTGATTCCAAGTGCCTGGTGCTCCTGCACCAGTTAATGCTTTAAAATAACAATTAATGGAATCAATAATCAAGAAAGGTGCAACATTATATTGTATTTATTAAACATGTGTTATAAAGCTACAGGGTAGATAGCAGTCAATGACAAGGATGAAAGTGGCACCAAGTGTGCACGGGTTCATGAACAAACCCTACCTCATCCAGTATTATACTTTCATATTGGATAATTATTGGTCACAGTTAGCTACTCTAAGGATTCCATAAAGAATTACAGTCACAATGAGGATGCTACAAATGAGGATCTAAAAGTGCATATGGATCTATCAAAGTATCACCACCTATTTAAAAGGTTTAATAGTGACCATGTTGACAAATGCATGGCAGTGAACATGGAGATGCTTCAAAAGGGCATGATTGAGATAGAACAATCATTGGGACATGAAAAAATCAATAATCAATGGGATTAATAAAGGATATAGTCATAATTTCATGACTGAGATGAGGACAGTGAAATTTACTCCTTTGAAGGATGAACATAAGGAAAAGCCAATTTATACTTACTTGCAAGTTGATGGTTTCTCTCAATATTATTCATCAAAAGAAACACCCCAAAATGATAATATGATGTATGAAAGTTAGTGATGTATGGAAAATCATGTGCATGACATGTCAATCCAAGGCATGATGAGGTGGATTATACATAACAATATTATCCTTTTAAGGGACAAGGTCTTTGTTGTTGAAAACACAATGAGAATGATGATCTTGTAGAAATCCTATCTAGAAACCTTGTCACATGCTAATCAGGGGTCAGTACTAGTGGTGGGTTTCTTAAAGAGAGGAAGGTAGCATGAACTATGCAAATGGAATTGAACTTTCTGAGAAGATAAATATAATAGAAACTCTAGATAAATCTAATGCATCTACCAGTAAGGGAAAACACAAAGTCCAAATTAGGGAGGCAGATTGAGAGTACAAAATGGGTTTTGTGGAGAAGTTTGGAGTGAATAATAACATTTCATAAAGGTGTCAAGCTTGTGGGCATGATACTGCTTATGCTAGTTGTGTCTTTTTCTTAAGGGAAGATTTTCCAAGATGTGGATAGTTAAACCTAGAGAGAGCACTCCAGAAATAAGCATGTTGTTTTGCAAAAGTATGGTGTGATGGTGATATATTACAATGAGGCACCATGATAAAACAGTCAAATGTAAATGCATAAATTACAAAAGAAAATTGAGTATATGCATGCATAGTAAAGAAAGGAGTGGCAGAGTATGAAAAGTTTCCAATAGAAAATGATGGAAAATTTTGAATCCTTGGAGAGGAGACAAGAGATGCTTAACTTGTAACATGTTGAGATATGAAATCTTAATAAGGAAGAATGACATTCATATGAAGGGGACCATCAATGGTCTTGATGGTAGATAATAGAGAAAGGGTGGTTCATACATGACTTATAATGCATAGTTACAAGAACATTAACGAAGACTTTCCCAAGATTTCAAAAGAGGGAAATTTCTTCAAGTAATCATAGTGAGTAGAGATACAATTTTTACATTTCTTTTGCAGGTAACTTTTCACCTCTTCTTGAACATTCCAACAAGGGCAAGGAATTTCCAAAATTTTTAGTTCTGGAAGCATATGGTAAGTTCAAGAGATTGTTTATGATAAAGATATAATATTTCTGATTGTGAGGTTTAAGATCCTTTAAAATTAGACCTCAAGCTATAAGTCAGAATGCTAGTGATTTGAGGATAGAGCTTCGAGCTAGTGAAAAGGTAGTGTTCATGAAGGAATGGAAAAGATGCATAGAATCTTGCACTATACATGTACTGTGTAATGGTATGGAATCATTTAGCAGATCATTTTTTGTTCTTCATAGAGATAGAACTTTTTCATGTTAATCATAGTTGAAGCTCAAAAAAATAGGGAAAGATCAAAATGGCCAAGCCATGTGCTCAACCTATCCCTCTCATGAAATCTCATTCATGTTATAATCTTGCACAATGGTATAATAGTAAAGGTGATTATGACAATGTTGGTCACTTTTTCATGGTAAATGGAGCAAAGGAGATACCCGTGTGTTTATAATCAACAAAAAATGAAAAGCTATGACCTACATAAAGGTCAAACCTTCAGCCACAGTATAATAAATGAAACTCAAAATAGAAGAGTTTATCATTTTTATTTCCAAAAACAACAAAAAATGAAAGCATTTTCATTTTGGATAATTGAAGAAAATGACAAAGCCACGGTCATTCTTCTGTTATTTGTAGAGAAAATGCTTGAAATGCACAAAAAGGAAAAAGCTTGAGCAAACATATCTTCTAAAGAAAAATGAAAGAAGATGTAAGGGTTTGCTTAGTGGAAAGCTTACCCTAGCTTGGTGTTGCATTTTTGGTATGAAATTGTAAAGAAGATGCCTCTGTTTCCATAATTCACCATCAAAACCTCCATGAATGCTCCAATTGAAACCCTATGTTGGCGGCACTCAAAAGCACAGTGAAGCTAAAAGGTAAAAATGAAAGTGGAAATGAATGGTTGCCCATGACTTTTTTGTTAGGGTTTGGAAACCCTAATAAGTGTCGACCAAAAGTAAAGGCATTTTTTTCCTTTTGGATTAAAATATAAGCAAGTCAAAATTTAAACATTTGCATTTTATTCATATGCCAAGTGACTAGGAGTCCCTTAAACAACTTTTGAATTTTGCTTAGACCGAGCCAACTTTATGTTTTGTACCAGATGTATAATGTAAAGCATAGTTGAAATGGTATTTTATAAACCATTTTGATTAATGTTGTTTGTTGTGCAAAAGGATATAAGCATTTTTTTTCAAGATATGGTCAAAGAGGGCTAGTTATGGAGTTTTATGCTTTTGCAAGCATATAGGTAGTTTGAAGGAGGTTTGCAAACATTTGGAGAACATATAGGGGTGTTTACTCACCTTGTTGGTTGTTTTGAGTGCTTTTAGGCATTGGCTTCTTATGCCTTTATGGTAGACTTGGTCAAAGTTGACTATTTCAAAATTTTGGAGCTTATTTGGAAGAGATATTCATGCTATTTTTTTGGCTTTATGGAGGCATCTAACCCAAAGAGGCTTCTAGGTCCTATTTTGGTAGATCTTAGTTGGAGATGTTTATAATCACTTGTGTGACTCATTTGTAGTCAGTTCTAAATTGCACTTTCTCTACTTTGTGACTTTTGGAGTCCTTGGCAGAAACATCTGCATTTTCTTTAACTCACTTACAGGCATGTATTACAACATTTTACCTTTGAGATTCAATAAGATGCTGTGATTTTGACCTTCTCAATGTTGTTTATTGTGTTTAGCTGGATGATTGATGTATGTTTTTATGATTTATGATCTAATCCTTGAATTTATGTCTCATTTTTAACCTCTAAATAGAAAGTACATGGTTTGTGTAGGTTGTAAGTAGTGACATAGTGTTAATCAGTAATTAGTTGTGAGAGTCTTCAATTTTCCTTCTAATTCTACAAATATTAAATCCTTCTTATGAAATATTAATACATGAACATGAGAAAGATGTGAGTTGTGTCATGAAACAAGTTTATTTATTGAGCTCACTGTGTATGATATGTAGTGGTATTATCACAAAAAATTGGTGTTCCACCTTTTAAACCATAGGAGTAATTTTTCAATTTATGTTATCTCCTTCTACCCTTTTCCTTTGCAAGTTCAATAGATTAGTTTTAGGTGAGTACCAAAGGAAAGCAGCCTTCTCTTAAGGTTGACCTCTATTTTTCAAAACCAACACTTTGAGAGGTCTTCCAATGTTTCACTGAATGGTTGAACAGGGTTCAACAAAGGGTGCACATTCAAGTGATAACAATTTTGGCATGCCTGGTGGGATAGAGAACTAACTTCCAGTCTCTTTTGTACTACACATTACTATTGGTTGGTGTGTACAATAGTAGTTTCTTTCTTTAGAGGAAAGTTTTCAACACACCTAGTGACTCCGAGAAGATTTCTACTGGTTTTTGTAGTCTAAGTGTTGGTATGTTTTAGTTATTACAAAGAAAATCTAGTTTCTCTTAAATTCCAGCCTTATGAATAAAAAAACATGTCAATGTATCATGGAAATATGTCATACCATTCACCATTTCATGAAAGTGTTTCATTTACACCTTATCAATCATTTCAAGCCAATGCCAATGTTGGTTTTAGTCTAAGTAACTTAATAATAGCAAATAACTGACATGTTCAACATGCTTACTGCCCACCCACCCCTACTTAAGCTTTGCAACAACATGCCTATGCTCATCAACAACCCCAAGAAGGTTATTTTATTTTCAACCAACAAAGTTACTTTTCTAATGAGCCTCAAAATTTTGATAACATGAACATAGAGGATGTGTCTTTGTACTTCCAATGACAGTTTGATGAAATCAATAGGTAGTAGGAGTGTAACTTGCAACAGAATGAATGGGCTTACCAATCTCATCTCCATGAGAAATATTTGGAGGCACAAAAGAGGCAATTTGAGGAGAATCTTGCTCAACAGCTTGCTGCAAAAGATGCAAAAATGAGGCTAAAGCTTTCCAAACAAGAGGTTTCCATGGTTAAAATTCCAAGCTTCAAACAATGTGAACCTCTTAAGCCTGCAAGATTTGAAATTCCAATTTTTAGGAGTAATGAACCTTTACGAGGGCCTATACTTGATAAAAATTAGTTCATCATCCCTCAAGAGTAGCCCATTGATAAGGATGACTTCCTCCTCATGGAGAAGATCAATAAGGTAAACCCATTACATTTATTTGTAGTGTGTTACCGACTACAACAATAAAATATTGAACAAGAGAAGATCTCTCAAGGTGGATTTTTTAATGTTTTTGCTAATGATCCTCCTACTTTTGTTGAAAATAATGAAAATGTTTTGATAGTTTAGCTAGGACAGCAGGATGAACAAGGTGTGAGTTTGATCATATCAATAGTTGTTTCAGAACAAGAGGATAGAAAACAATCTAAGGATTTGTTGGTTGATGACAACCAGTATGACAATGGAGCCTTGAATCATAAATTTGAACCTAACACCATTGTCCAGGATATGAGCTTTGATATCTTTAAGCATGTTATGGATGAAAAGGCTAATATTGAGCTTTATGAAGAGTATGCATAGAGATAATTGAATAGTTTTTTTAAAATTTAGATGATACAGAATCAAAACTTTTGCAAGTTGAGGGTGATTAGTTTGAGCAACAAGGTGCAAGGAAAATGGGTGAAGACTAGAAGGAAGAGTTGGTCTTCTCATTTGATGAGATGCCTTGTTTTATTGACGAGGATGAAGTTTTGAAACAACAAGAAGATGTTGGAGGTCTTTCTAAGTTGGTGTATGATGACAAAGGTGAGTTTGAAAACTTAACTCATGAAGAGGAAAGTATAGGAAGCACTATTTAGGGAGATGTAGATATTGATGTGCATGAAATTTCCCATCAAGTTGAACAAGTCCCCGAATCAGGGTTATTGCTCCACAAAGAGGATGATTTCTATATTTTATCAAAGCTTGATGAGAGCTACACTAAGCCTAAAATTAGTCTTTCAATTCAAAGAAGTAAAGAAGATATTGAAGAGGACATGTTTTGGAATGACTTAGAGACTTTTTGTACTGATTTGGATGCTAAACTAACACCTCTAGGTGAGGTTAACCATGAGCAGCGTGAGCATACAAATGAGGTTACTATTTTTACACCAAGTTAGTCACAGGAGATAGACCCTTCTAGCTAGCGAGGTGAAAAGATGGCATTCCATGAACAAGATATCAGAAAGGATATTCCAAGCTTTGTTCATACAAGAGGTTGTCCAATAAAATACTTAGCCCAGAGGGAGTCCATTAAAGCACCCACACACAAAGCTTTAGCTGAAGATGGCATTAGGGATGCATTTGCAGCTAGACAAGACTATGTTCAACTCACTTATCCTCTTTCGAACAACAATACATATGATTTTTTTGATGAGGTAAGTGGACTTGTTTACCTCTTTCATGAGGTAGTATTTCATCTTGTTGAACATTTTTTTGTGTATCATCTTTTCTTAGTTGTCCTTAAGCAAGCAAGTCATTGTATATTTAGAAGAAAGGGCAGCTACTTCAGGCATCCTATAAATGGTTTTGTTTAAGTGGTTTTTTCTTGTTGTTAGTGTAGGGTAGGTTTTTAGATGCAAGTTTTTAAATCCCAAAGTGTTGTTCAACACAATTAGGTAGTTCTCCTTTTGATATTTTGGTGTTTGAATAAGTTTCCAAGGTGTCATATATTGATCTAGTGAATTATAGTATTTTTTAGGACTGGTTTCAGGTTGTATCAGCTTTTAGGTGACTTAGTGCCCAATGGATAAGCTTCAAGCCACTGGTTAGGATGTTTAGCAGGAAAACATATAGTAGATGATGCTAAAAATGTTACCTATTTTTTCTCCTAGCTCAAATAGGTAGAGCTAGTTATGTTTTACAAGTGAAAAGAGGGTACATTTTTAAATCTTCTATGTCACATTCATGTGCATAAACAAAATTAGAAGACTACAATACTACATTGCATTATGCAAATGCATATAACATAGAAGAGAATGCACAATATTTTCAAAATTGTAGTCTTTAGTGATAATATAAAAGCAGGATGTCTCACAAAAGCCATGAGACTAACTATATGAACGCATATCATGGAAAACATTATACATTTATCAATACAGAAATAAAAGAATGCACATATAAAGAAAGGGGACCCATCATTGCCTAAATGACTAATCTTGGTTGCTTTGTTCTACACCACCTTCATTCCCTCTCACTTGTCTTGCTTGCTCTCCTTACTGCTCCTAGCCTTCCTACAACTAAAATAAAAGTGTTGTTAGAGAAATGAAGGATCACCAGCCAAAATATATGCATACATCTATAAGCATATAATTTGATCCTCGTGTGCATTCAAATAGACAAGCATACCATACATGTCCATGAAAACACGAGAGCATAATCAAACACACCTATCATATGCTTTTTTTTAACTAACATGTTTGCTTCCTATGTAGGTATAGGTGAAATCCTTTTTGTTGTTTTATTTCATCTGATTACAGCACATAGAATAAATGTGGCTCCCACAAGGGTTGAGCCTAGTGTGCTGTCATTTTTTGTTTGTATAGGATAAATTGTTGTCTTCCATGACATTGTGATTCAATCATGGATGAACTCATCATTCATTGCAGTGAAGTTTATGAATTCAGATTCACTGGAATTAATAATAAATTGATGCCCAACAAAATCACATTGTCCTAAAAGACTAAACAATGGTACTCATCAAATATAGTGACGTATACTTGCTCAAAGTAATCATAAAGGATGTATACAATATCATTGTATTAAAATAGATTGCAAAGTACAGCATGTAGCTAAGGAAAGGTTTATTACAGTTAATGCTTTGAAATAATAGGTAATGGAATCAATAAGCAAGAAAGGTGAAGTATTACACTATATTTATCATACATGTGTTATAAAGCTACAGGGTAGATAATAGTCAATTGTGAGGATGATAGTGGCATCAAGTATGCACAAGTTCATGAACAAACCCTACCTCACCCAGTATTAAAATTTTAGATTGGATAATTATTACTCACAGTTAGCTACTCTAAGGATCCCATAAAGACTTACAGTCACAATGAGGACGCTAGAAATGAGGATCTAAAAGTGCATATGGATCTATCAAAGTATCACCACCTATTTAAAAAATTTAGTAGTTACCATGTTACCTAATTCATGACAGTGAACATGGAGATGCTTCAAAAGGGTATGATTGAAATAGAAAAGTCATTAGGAAATGAAAAAATCAATAATCAATGGGATTAATAAAGGAGATAGTCATAATTTTATGACTGAGATGAGGACAGTGAAATTTACTCCTTTGAAGGATGAACATAAGGAAAAATAAATTTATACTTACTTGCAAGTTGACGACCTCTCTCAATATTATTCATCAAAAGAAACACCCCAAAATGACAATATGATGTATGACAATCAGTGATATATGGACAATCCTATGCATGACACGTCAAGCCAAGGCATGACGAGGTGGATTATACTTGACAATGCTAGCCTTTTAAGGGACAAGGTCATTGTTGTTGAAAACACAATGATAATGATGATCTTGAAGAAATCCCATCAAGAAACCTTGTCACATGCTAATAAGGAGTCATTACTAGTGGTGAGTTTCTTAGAGAGAGGAAGGTAGCATGAACTGTGCAAATGGAATTGAACTTTCTGAGAAGATAAATATAATAGAAACTCCAGATAAATATAATGCATCTACCAGTAAGGGCAAACACAAAGTCCAAATTAGGGAGATAGATTGAGCGTACAAAAGGGGTTTTGTGGAGAAGTTTCGAGTGAACAATAACATTGCATAAAGGTGTCATGCCTTGTTGGAAAAATAAGGACAAGAAACTAAGAAGGGGGGGTGAATCAGTTGTCACAGAATATTAAACTTTTCATACTTAACTTAATCTCATATCTGATGAATGAACAATAAACCATAAACAATCAACACATTAGAAACACAAAGAACACCAATATTTTTTACGTGGAAACCATGTTAGGGGGAAAAACATGGTGGTTGTTATTCTGCAATATTATAACCTATTAAAAGTATAATTAAAAATAATAATGGGAATGCACATGCATTCAGGCACATTGCCTAGAGCTCACTGCTCAAATACAAGAGGGCTCATTGCCCAACAATACACAACAATATAGATTAGATCCATAGGGTATGAACTAAGAAAATAGCTTCTACACGAGCCTAATTATAGTTCCAGTTAAGCACATAAAACCTTCTTCACACTTTGCTAAAACTTCTTCACACTCTACTCTACAATTGAATGATTAGATCAATGTTCACACACTTTCTCTATTCTAGCTTTTCTTCACTTCATACACATACTAACTTTTCTCAAACAATCACTCTTATATATTTGCAAGATGAAATGCATCAACAACTTAGTCAGCCAGAAATATAAAACATATTTACAATGTCGGCCCAAATTTACAAATAAATTTTAATGTGAATAAAACACCATCGACTAATATTATGATGATACCCAAAACAATATCTTTGAGCACGCCAAACATTAAAATCTTAATCTTGAAGCATTTGCAACACGTTACAACCATCATGTTAGCAGAGAACATGAAAACCCAATCATACTGAGAAAAATATTTGACCACGAGCACTCCGATCAATGCAGATGTACAACAAGGATAGAGAATGATTTAGAAGCATCCACAAACAACAATAACTAACAGAGAATCATCTACAACAATATAAATTATTAGAATCACATAAATTTCAATCACGAACACTGTCAGAACACAACTATTCATATCATGATCAAATCTTCATGCAGACCTCTAAAACTTCTGGTAGATGAACTAGATACCCTCAGCAATAAACCCTTTAGTCCACAACAACTAATCTTCAACGTACACAACAAGACACTTGAATGATCTTCATTGTTCCACTGGCAACCTACAACTCTTCCTTTAACAATTTTCTCAATATCCTCGACATATATAGCCTTCAATACAATAATGCTAATAGTGTTGACATCAATGACAACCACATATTAGCAACACAGCCATAGCATCCAACAATCTCCCCCTTTGGCATTGATGGCAACACATGATGTGAAAAATACCATCAACATAGCTACACTTACTCTCCCTTTGGTTATGACTTCTCAATTTCTCTTCTCCCCCTAAAGGATTTTTCACATTGCTCTTCTCCCCCTTTGACATCAATGATAAAGATAAGCATTACCTTCCTACATACAAGTTTTAAACCACATATCTACACATTTGACTACTCACCCTGAGTAGCAACCACATAAACATCAATTTGGATCAGGAAATATCTATGAAGCACACGAATTGATGCAAATAAATGCATCTGTAGTTCATATCAGGAGGGGTAATCACCCCTAGCATCCCTCTAAGATACTCAAAAGTATCCTTCAACAATGGCTTAGTGAAAATGTCTACAACTTGTTCTTTGGTAGACACATACTCTAGTCTGACTTCTTTCTCATTCAATTTCTCCCTCAAAAAGTGAAACTTGATTGATATATGCTTGGTCTTAGATTGTAGCACTGGATTCTTTGATATGTTTATTGCACTTGAGTTGTCAAGTATATGGAAATAGGCTCATCATATACTACTCTGATAGCTTTCAGCATCTATTTCATCCACATCACTTGAGTACAGTTATTTGTAGCAGCAATATACTCTTCCTCAGTAGTAGATAAAGAAATGGAATTCCGCTTTTTGCTTAACCTAGACACCAGCTTCTTCCCTAGGAAGAAGGCACCACCACTAGTACTCTTCTTGTCATCAACATCTCCTTCCCAATCCGCATCAATATATACACTCACAATAAGATCATCATCTTTACGATACTAAAGACCAAAGTTAATTGTTCTGTTTAGATATCTGAAGATTCTCTTTACAGCAATCACATGAGATTATTTTAGATCCTAAAATCTAGCAACAATACATACAACATTCATAATTTCTATTTTGGTCTAAGTTAAGTAAATAAATCCACCAATCATTGACCTGTATCTTGTTTTATTTTCCTTAGGAGAATCATCATTTTGTGTTAACTTGCATCTAGTTACCATGGGAGTACCAACAGGTTTTGAGTCTTCCATGCCAAACTTCTTCAACAACTCTCACATATTTGGACTGAGATATGAAAATACCCTTGTCTAACTGAGCAACTTTTAATCCCAAAAAGAACTTCAACTCTCCAATCATACTCATCTCAAATTCACTCTTCATTTCATCAGAAAACTTCATACATAGATTATCATCTCCTCCAAAAATAATATCAACAAAGACCTCAATAATCAACTCTTTTTCATGATCCAACTTGAAATACAAGTTGTTGTCAGCAGTATCTTTATTGAATCCAAGTTTTGGTAAATATTTATCCAGTCTAGCATACCAAGCTCTAGGTGCTTGCTTGAGTCCATATAGAGCTTTCTTCAATCGGAAAACCATGTCCTCCTTGTCAATCAGTTGAAATCCATCTGGTTGTTCAATATATACTTCTTCTTCTAGCTCACCATTTAGAAAAGTTGACTTTACATCATTTTGATAGACTTTATAGTTCTTATATGTAGCATAAGCAAGAAATAACCTTACAGCTTCAATTCTAGAAATAGGGGCAAAAGTTTCTTCAAAATCAATACCTTCCATTTGTGAATACCCTTTACATACTAGTCTTGCTTTATTCTGGACCACTTCACCTTGTTCATTTAGCTTATTTCGAAAGACCCATTTAGTACCAATCACATTTTTGTCTTTAGGTCTGGGAACAAGTATCCATGTATCATTATTTTCAATCTACATTAGTTCTTCTTTCATAGCTTCCATCCAGTGTTCATCATTGCAAGCTTCATTGACATCTTTAGGCTCAATCTTGGATATCAGGCAATATTCTTCTACAATTTTTCTCCTAGTTTGCACACCTTTATTCTTGTCTCCTATAATTTAATTTTTAGAATGATTTAGCTTCACATACATTTGAACTTTGGGACTCTCTCAAGCTTCTGGTTCTTTTTGTTCTTTCTTCTACACTTACACTGGTCTCTCCTTCCTGACTTAATTTATCGGAACAAATTAAAGTTGTTTTACCAGAACATATGGCACAATTTGAAGTTGATTATGTGTCTAAGCATTCTTCCCTTTGTTTGTGTTGTCTTATTGGTCATCTGAATCATATCCACAGTATCTAGATGATCTAGAAGAGTCCTCATCAACTCTGACATTTGCACTCTCAACCATTTTTCTCAGTCTTCTCTTATAGCACCAATAGGCCTTTCTTTTAGTAGAATAACATAGAAATATTCCTTCATCGCTTCTTGCATCAAACTTGCCTATATCCTCATTTGTCTTGATATAACACTTGATTCACAAGATCTTGAAATATCTAATAGTAGGCTTATAACCAAACCATAGTTCAAAAGGAGTCTTACTAAAATTACTATTGACATTTACCCAATTTAAAGTGTACACAATAGTGCTTACAGCATCCATAATTTTTTTGTTCTTCCTCTTTGCAACTCCATTCTGTTGAGGGGTTCGGGGAGCAGATAACTATCTTCTGATTCCATGCTCTTCACAAAAAGAATTGAACTCCCTGGAGGTGAATTCACCACCTCTATTTGACCTTAAGCATTTTATTTTTAGAAATTTCTCATGTTATGCCATGGCCTTGAAACTTTTGAACCCTCTAATGCTTCACATTTTTCTCTTAAGAAAGCAACCCATATCATTCTAGAATAATCATCAATAAGCAACATAAAGTACCTTTATCCATGAAGACTTTTGAATTTGGAGGGACCACATAGATCAGTAGGTACCAGCTCCAATAATCCATTTGTATGATGTTGTTTGCTCCAAAAAGAAACTCTAGTTTGTTTTCCCATCTGAGATTCCTTGCAAATTGTGTTAGCAGGCTTCACTATCTTAGGTAGATCTCTTACTGCTTGAGTGGAACTTACTTTGACAATGTTATCAAAATTCACATTACATAGCCTCCTATAAGATAACCATCTTTCATCTACTTGAGCAATTAAACAACTTTCACTAGCAGCATTTAGGTGAAAAATATTACCTTCTGTCTTTTTACCTGAAGCAATTACCTTTCTAGATCTTCCATCTTTGAAATGAAGATCAAAACCCTTTTCCACCATTTTTCCAACATTGGACGGGTTGTGCTTCAATCCTTCAACATAAATAACATCATTAGTGTTATGCTTACCACCAAGACAAATAGATCCTCTACCACGAATTGCACCAGCATTGTTTTCTCCAAATCTTACAACCCCACCATCATACTTCTCAAGACTTAAAAATTTTCTTTTCTCACCAGTCATGTGATGTGAGCATCTATTGTCAATAACCCACTCATCCTTTTCTTCAATTCAGGTTGCAAGAGCTTTCTCAACTTTAGCAGATTCAGTAGCCACCAGACCATTTTCCTTGATAGCATGGAACACCCATTCATCGTCATTTCCATTATCTTTATTAGACTCATCATCAGTCACTCCTTCTTCAGCATAGTAATGTTTCTTTTGGAATCTAGATTTCTTAGGCTTGGATCTAGGAACTCTTTCAAGACACCTTGATGCAAAATGGCCTATTTTACTACAATAAAAACACTTAATAGGAAACACTCCTTTATACTTACCTTGTCCTCTACCTTCCTTCTTCACAATTAGTGTTCCAATTCTTCTACCTCTCTTTCTTCATCTTCAATCTGTTTCATTTCTTCCTCATACTTGAATGACTTTCTGGAACACTCTCCTGGATCATATCTTTGCTTGTTTCTTCCAGATACAGTAGCCTTAAATGCAGTTTCAGTCTTGGGAATAGATTCACCAAATTCACTGAACTCAAAGGCAACAATTTTACCAATCAATGTATCTCTTGTCATATTCGTCAATGATTTGGTTTCTTCAATAGCATGAGCCTTTTCTTTGTAAGAGGGAGGCAATGATCTAAGCACTTTAGCTACAATTTCTTCCTCTTCCAAGGTACCACCAACACATCGAATACCCATCACAATTTCATTTACTCTTTGCATAAAATAAATATTTTCATCTTCACCCATATTCAATTTTCATACTTTCCTTTCAAAAATTGTAGCTTAGCCATCTTCACATGTACATCTCCTTCATACAAAGTTTCCAGCTTCATCCAAATCTCATGAGTTGTCTTCAGACCTATCACATTTGTCATTTCCAAATCTGTTAGAGCACTCAGCAAAGCTTCCATAGCCCTGACATTATTCTCAACTTCTTTAATCTCATCAGCAGTGGAAGGACCATTCTGAGGAATAACATATGGATTCTTTGTAATCTTCCAAAAGGGTTCTCCAATACACCTCAAATGACATTCCATCTTGGCTTTCCACAATGAGTAGTTTGTTCCATTGAATCTAGGATTGTCCTTATTGTATGATGCCATCTCATATCACCTCAAGATTTTAAAATTCTTCAAAGGAACCTACTCTGATACCAATTTTTGGAAAAACAAGGACAGAAAACTGAGAGGGGGGGTGAATCAGTTGTCACAAAATATTAAACTTTTCATACTTAACTTAATCTCAGATCTGGTGAATGAACAATAAATCATAAACAATCAGCACATCAGAAACATAGAGAACACCAATATTTTTTACATGGAAACCCTATTAGGGGAAAAATCATAGTGGATGTTAGTCCATAATATTATACCTTGTTAAAAGTATAATGAAAAATAATAATGGGAATACACATGCATTCAGGCACACTGCCTAGAGCTCACTACTCAAACACAAGAGAGCTCACTACCCAACAATACACGACAATACATATTAGATCCATAGGGTATGAATTGAGAAAATAGCTTCTACACAAGCTTGATTATAGTTCCAGTTAAGCACAAAAAACCTTCTTCACACTTTGCTCAAACTTCTTCACACTCTACTCTGCAAGCGAATGATTAGATCAATGTTCACATGCTTTCTCTTTTCTGGCTTTTCTTCACTTCATACACACACTAACTTCACTCAAACAATCACTCTTATATATCCGCAACATGAAATACATCAGCAACTTAGTCAGCCAGAAATATAAAACATATTTACAATGTCGGCCCAAATTTATAAATAAATTTTAATGCAAATCTAACATTGTTGGCTAATATTATGATGAGACCCAAAACAATATCTTCAAGGGTTCCAAACATTCAAATTTTAATCTTCAAGCATCTGCAACACGTTACAACCATCATGTTGACTAAGAACATGAAAACTTGATCATACCGAGAAAAATCTTCGACAACGAGCACTTCGATCAATGCAGGCATACAACAAGGATAGAGAATGATCTAGAAGCATCCAAAAACAACAAGAACTAATAGAGAATCATCCACAACAACATAAATTATTAGAATCACATAAACTTCAATCAAGAACATCGACATAACCCACAGAAATACTGTCAAAACACAACTATTCATAGCATGATCAAATCTTCATGTGAACCTATGAAACTTTCGGTAGATGAACTAGAAACCCTCAGCAATAAACCCTTTAGTCCACAACAACTAATCTTCAACGTATAGAACAAGACACTTTCATGATCTTCACTATTCCACTAGCAACATGCAACTCTTTCTTTAACAATTTTATCAATATCCTTGACATATACAGCCTTCAGTACAATAATGCTAATAGTGTTGACATCAATGACAACCACATATCAGCAACACAACCACAACATCCAACAATTCTGTGAGCATGATACTGCTTATGCTAGTTGTGTCTTTTTCTTAACAACAAATTTTCCAAGATGTGGATAGTGAAACCTAGAGAGAGCACTCTAGAAATAGGCATGTTGTTTTTCCAAAGTATGGTGTGACGGTGATATATTATAATGAGGAAACATGATAAAACAATCAAATGTAAATGCATAACTTACAAAAGAAAATTGAGTCTATGCATGCATAGTAAAGAAAGGAGTGGCAGAGTATGAAAAATTTCCAGTAGAAAATGATTTACAAAGTTGAATCCTTGGGAGAGGAGACAAGAGATGCTTAACTTGTAACATGTTGAGATATGAAATCTTAATAAGGAAGAATGGCAGTCATATGAAGGGGACTATCAATGGTCTTGGTGGAAAATAATAGCCAAAGGGTGGTTCATACACAACTTATAATGCATAGTTACAAGCACATTAACCAAGAGTTTCCCAAGGTTTCAAAAGAGGGCAGTTTCTTCAAGTAATCATAGTGAGTAGAGATATAGTTTCTACATTTCTTTGGTAGGTAACTTTTCACCTCTTCTTGAACATTGCAACAAGGACAAGGAATTTCCAAAATTTTCAATTCTAGAAGTGTATGGTAAGTTCAGGAGATTGTTTATGCTAAAGATATAATATTTCTTATTCTGAGGTTTAAGATAATTTAAAATTAGACCTCGGGTTGTAAGTGGCAATGCTAGTGAGTTGAGGACAGAGCTTCGAGCTTGTGAAAGGGTAGTGTTCATGAAGGAATGGAAAAGATGCATAGAATCTTTGGACTATACCCGTACTGTGTAATGGTATGGAATCATTTAGCAGATCTTTTTTGTTCCTCATAGAGATAGAAATTTTTCAAGTTAATCATAGATGAAGCTCAATGGAATAGGGAAAGATCAAAATGGTTGAGCCATGTGCTCAAACTGATCCCTCTCATGAAATCTCATTCATGTTATAATCTTGCACGATAGTATCATAGTAAAGGTAATTATGACATGGTAAATGGAAAAAAGGAGATGAAAATTGAAAATATATAGCCTACACAGAGGTCAAACCCTCAGCCACATAGTATAATAAATGAAACTCAGAATAGAAGATTTCATCATTTTTATTTCCAAAAACAACAAAAAATGAAAGCATTTTCATTTTGGAGAATTGAAGAAAATGATAAATCCACGGTCATTCTTCTATTATTTTTAGAGAAAATGCTTGAAATGCACAAAGAGGACAAAGCTTGAGCAAACATATCTTCTACAAAAAAATGAAAGATGTAGGGGTTTTCTTAGTGGAATGCTTACCCAAGGTTGGTGTTGCATTTTTTGGTATGAAATTGCAAAGAATATGCCTCCTTTTTCCATAATTTTCCATCAAAACCTCCATGAATGCTCCAGTCAAAACCCTATGTTGGCAGCACTCAAAATCACAGTGAAGCTAAAAAGTAAAAAATAAAAGTGGAAATGAATGGTTTCCCATTACTTTTGTGTTAGGGTTTGGAAACCCTAATAAGTGCCAGCCAAAAGTAAAGGAATTTTCATCCTTTCAGATTAAAATATTAGCAAGTCAAAATTTAAACCTTTGCATTTTATTCATATGACAAGTGACTAGGAGAGTCCCTTAAACAAATTTTTATTTTTTCTTAGACTGAGTCAACTTTATGTTTTGCACCAAATGTATAATGTAAAGCATAGTTGAAATGGTATTTTATAAACCATTTTGATTAATTTTTTTTATTGTGCAAAAGGATATAAGCATTTTTTTTCAAGATATGGTCAAATAAGGATAGTTATGGAGTTTTATTCTTTTGCAAGCATATAGGGAGTTTGAAGGAGGTTTACAAACATCTGGAGAGCATATAGAGATGTTTACTCACCTTGTTGGTATTTTTGAGTGCTTTTAGGAATTGGTTTCTTATGGATTTATGGTAGACTTGGTCAAAGTTGATTGTTTCAACATTTTGGAACTTATTTGGAAGAGATCTTGTTACTATATTTTTGGCTTTATGGAGGCATTTGACCCAAAGAGGCTTCTAGGTCCTATTTTGGTGGATCTTAGTTGGATATGTTTATAATCACTTGTGTGACTCATTTGTAGTCAGTTTTGACATGTACTTTCTCTACTTTGTGACTTTTGGAGTCCTTGGTAGAAAATTCTGCATTTTTTTGTAACTCACTTACAGGCATGTATTACAACATTTTACCTTTGAGATTCAATAAGATGCAGTGATTTTGACCTTCTCAACGTTGTTTACTGTGTAGCTAGATAATTGATGTATGTTTTGGTGATTTATGCTTGAATCCTTGAATGCATGTCTCATTTTTAAAACCTCTAAATAGAAAGTAGATGGTTTATGTAGGTTGTAAGTTGTGACAAAGTGTTAATCAATAATTAGTTGTGAGAATCTTCAATTTTCCTGCTAATTCTGCAAACATTAAATCCTTCTTATGAAATATTAATACATGATCATGAGAAAGGTGTGAGTTGTGTCATGAAACAAGCTGATTTGTTGAGCTCATTGTGCGTGATATGCAGTGGTATTTGTCATAAAAATTTGGTATTTCACATTTTAAACCATAGGAGTAGTTTTTCAGTTTATGTTATCTCCTTCTACCCTTTTCCTCTACAAGTTTAGTAGATTAGTTTTAGGTGAGTACCAAAGGAAGCTATCCTTCTCTAGAGGTTGACCTCTTTTTTTCAAAACCCACACTTTGATAGGTCTACCAATGTTTCACTGAATGGTTGAACAGGGTTCAACAAAGGGTGCACATTCAAGTGATAACAATAATATCTACCTATGCGGTGATAATATGATGTTCTTGACTATTATGTGCATTTATGTTCAATATTTTAGTTGCTTTGGATGTATATTTTGGAAGCTACAAGTGAAAGTATTTTCGTACACATTTACTGGCCATATATAGCGTAAATGGTTATGAGTAATTTGGTCCACATTCCTCTGGTGATAGGAATCAAACTTTGCAAATTTGGGAGTTTTCTTACAAGTGTCAACACATTATATATTCCAGATGGTGCATGTTTATGTGATTGGGTTCATCGTTGGTGTTGATCGATTAGCGTATTTTGTGATTAAGTCTAATTCTTGGTCGACCTAATACTTGGTGTATGTTGTGGTGATTAAATATGTAATGCAGATGTTAGTGAGATCTATTTTAGGTCCATGATGACCTAAATTAAATGTTGCACACTTTTTTAAGCGCAAAGGTATTTTTGATTCAAGTGTTGAGTCGACAAGGAAATTTTGATTTAATATAGAGCTACATCTAATTAGTCCAACCTAATTGATGTATACAGATGAATTGGGTATATATGTAAGACATTTTTGAGATTGTAGGGTGATATGTTATGTGATGAGATGTGAATATGTGAATTTTTATGTACATGATCAAAATTATTATAGATATATTGTGAATGTTGAGTGACTGTAAAGTAGAGCGGTGTTTTGTATTTTGTATCTAATATAGTGCATTGAGTCAGTATTCAAAGCTTCAAGGGAACTAAATTTAGCATAAGGAAGGTGCATTTTGTATCAGTTCACATCCTATCTATGTGGCCATTTCTATTTTGTATCAGTTTAGAAAAGAAAAGACTTGAGGAATGTTTGAATGCAATGGTAAAAAGAAAGATTGATGAATGCACAAGACTTGAACAAGAAGTGGTAACTTTGAGATCAGATTTGGAAAAAGAAAGAGTTCATGAGGAAAAAATAAAAACAAGTTCCACAATTCTTGATGAGCTAATTGAAAGACATAAACCATCTAAAGATGAACGAGGTTTGGGACTTGAAGAAGGAGAAAGCTCAAAGGCTAATCAAACCCCTAACATGGTTGAAAATAAAGAAAAGACTCAAGGAAATGATAAACAAATCAAGAATCAAAGAAGTAATGCTAGAAGGCCCTCTATTAAACAACCAAATGCTCAAAGGTACCCATATTTTAATGGTATTTTTTTTTCATGCAATAAATTTGGACATAAAGCAATAGAATGTAGAAGTAGAATGAGTCAAAATGTTGGACCTTTTGCAAACAATGTTTTGCATGCAAGAAATTTGGACATAGAGCCATTGAGTGTAGAAATTAGATGATGAATAGATATAATGCCAACATAATGGTTAAATATTCCAATGGTTATTGTTATAAATGCAATGCATTTGGACACAAAGCTAATTAGTGTAGATCTAGATTAAATAGAGGTCGTTTTGGTTAGAAATATGTTGTATGTTATAGTTGCAACAAACCTGGACACATTTCAAAAATTTGCAGAAGAAAGAATGGAAGACAAACTAATCCGGCAAAGAGAAATGAACTTGTAAAGAAAATTGATCACATTGAAGTAAAAAAGGAAATGGAGAAGATTTGGAGAAAGAAAGAGGAACTTGAGAACAAAGAAGAATCAAGAACTAAAAATGAATTTGTACTTCCTTCTGGTGCAGACAATTCTCTTGAAAAATAAACCTAGGCATGGGTTTAGGGGAAGCAATAATAGAAAAATCAAACAACCCCCTAAAAATATGAGGTGTCAAGGAGTGGCACACAGATATATGGTATAAAATCATATGCTTAAGCTTTTGGAGAAGATACCGGTAGAAAATATGCAAATCTGAAGAAATGTGGAGTGTTTTAGGGTTTACTACTTATCAATGAAGGGTTTTATCAGCTTTATGGAATTTGAAGCATTTAATGTAGAATTAGGAAAAATTGAAAAGATTTAAAGTGAGTTTCTAGGTTGATTTTAATCACACTTGTGCATTCAAAGAAGGAAGAGCATTTTGAAAGAGATTTGAAGGTGATTCAAAGCAATTTTGGTGCAGAGTAATCAAACACTAGATCTTGTGCACATAAAGAGGTATTTATAGCTTATTGTGCTTTGTGGGTTTAAAATAGAATTGATTTATTAAGCATTTGAGCTCGAATCAAGGTTAAAATGGCTACCCCAACTATTGTTAACATCACTACAAATCCTAGACCAAAATTCAAAAGGTATCCAATGAAAATATTTGATAATGATCCTGATGGTGCCTTCTCAAAGATTCCATTTAGGGTTTTGCCTATGAAAGATACTAGGGCATACATACATGGGAAATTGGAAGAATATAATCACATGAAAATCATAGAAATTTGGACCAATGAGCTTACTAGAGATAATCACCTGGTGAAACCAAAATATATTAACCTAGTGCAAAAAAAGCTAGATGTTTGGAACTGGTTTCCTAATTACAGTATTGATGTTGATGCCAAATATGTGAGGCTAGCATTGAGAAGACTACACAACAAGTTTGTATGGACTGGCATTCCTAGACTAATAACCAAGGAAGTGATCAAGGATGTTACAGGGTTGTGTGATATCGAGCATGTACTAGTACTTAAGTCTATGAAGAATGAAGGTGTTATGGAACCTATCGGTGCCACTTATGATAAAATCACTTTGAAAACTAAACCTATTTGGAATCCTGCTGTGAAATATGCTTCTATGATGATAGGTCACAAGATCTACTCTACAAATAGGGAAAATTATCTTTCAGCTATAGCTATCCATGTTGCACATGAAATGGTGATGAATGGAAAGGATTTTGACTTGTGTGAGTTGCTTCAACAACTTCTTGATAATTTGAAACTAACAAGAGAAAATAAATATGCATTTAAGTTTTGTATGAGCTAGTTGTACGTTTACTGTTTTACTTCTTGAGAGATCTTCCTAGCAAAAAAGATGTTGTATGGGATAGAAGAAGATCAATGGCACATCAAATTCTAGATTACATGCATAGCTTAGGCCACTGGCAGACTCAAAATGATTCCTTGACTGCATTCTTTGTAGTTTTTCAAAAGAAGATGCATGAAAGGGAAATAATTTCCCACAAACTTGTAGACAAATATGTAAAGGAAATAACTTTCCTTGTTACAATTGATGAGTGTATAATTGAGGTCGTTGAACTAAGGTTGATATGGATCATGCCTCTTGGCTATGAAGTTTCTAAAAATGAGGTTGATGTATATGTAGATATGTTGATCAAAATTCCTAAGGACCCCTCATAAGCAAGACATGGGACATATGAAGAAGAATCAGTAGAAGTACATTTGGAGTTGAAGAAACCAAAAATAAAGAGGAATGCAAGGAAAATAGTAGAGGAATGGGATAGAAGGGAAGGATACACAAAAGAATAAATTAAGGAGGCCAGAGCAAGAGAAGCTAGTATGGAAAGTGAGACCTTTGAACCAAGAATATCAAGAAGAATAGCTTCTACCCTTGCCTCTACTTTACCTAAGTCCTTTGGTGCAGCTAAAACTATCATTGGAAAAGGAAAGAAGGTGGAGCCCAGTGCTTTGATAATTGAATAAATCATTGCACCCACTGGACCTAGCACAAGGACAAGCAAGAGGAAGAATGTTCCTTTGGTAGCAACTCCTGCTACCTCTACAAGAAGAAAGAAACAAAAGGCTTTCGAGGAAAATAATTTAAGTGCAATTGTTGAGGAAGATATTGAACTGGGAGTAGAACATGAAGAAAAATTGACAAGAAAGAGAAGAAGCAGTACAACTGAGAGTGGTGAAGGTGCTTCACAAGAGGAAAGCACCAAAGCTAAAAAGAAAAAATTTGATATTGTTGACACTTCAGAAGAAGAAACAGAAAGATAAAAAGAAGCATTCATTGTACACGTTCATAAGAATCCTAAGAAGAAGAAAGAAAAGAAGACAAAGGAAGGAACTTCATAGCAAAAGAAAAAGGATAAAAAGACTCCTCCACTAAAAGCTTGTACTCCTCTGAAGTTAGATTTTTTGGCTAATAATATGTTACAATATGACAATATGTTAGAAGCCACAACAAATTTGTATGAAGAAGTGAATGAAATAGATAGGAATACAATTATAGAAGCTATTATCCAGTATATTATTTTTTTAGAAGCTAACATGAGTAACATCAAGAAGAAGGTTCCTAGAGTTGTGTGGGATGCCTTGATAGAAATAAGACATGAATTTATTGAAGAAAAGGATAAAATGAAATATGATACCTTGGATGAAATTGGATCCTCCTTATCTAAGGATGCCAAAGCTACACTAATTGAGGTTTATACTAAAGAGTTCAAAGTTAAACAAAGTGTCACTATTCTTATGGACAGAGAAAAGGATCAAATGGATAAACTAAAGTAAGAAACAGTAAAGATAGTCAAATACATTGCTAAGAAATTTGGCATGATAACGACTTCCACATCTAGTATAGCTCAAGAAAAGGAGAATGTTGAAGAAAAGGTTACTAATGCAAAGGAAAATCTTCCTCTTGATTCAAACTTTCCAATATTCAAAGAGGTCATAGAAGAGTTGGAAGTATATGATCACACTACAAAAGAAACACCATTGTTTGAAGTCACAAAGAATGTGGTGTCCTTTCCACCATAGATAAATGAAACACATGCTTCCCCAAAGACTTTTGATCCTTTGAAAGATACTGACAAGCCTACCAATGCTAATTAGAGAAAAATTCTAGAGCAAGAAAAAGAAAAGAATGATGCAGATGGAACTAAGGACAATACTGATCAAAAGAACGAAGATGCAAGTAAGGATACTGAAGAAAACCAAAATGAGAATGGAGAAGAAGAACAAAGAGAAAAATAAAAATATAATAATAAATATGGTGATGACAAGGAGGATGAATATAAGCAAAATAACAATTCCTTCGGTGAAGAAGAAAAAGCAAAAAATGAAGAAGAGTCTGAGGAAAGAAAGAATGAAGAAGATGCTCAAAAGATCATGGACTTATCTAAGCCCTTTGGAGAAACTTCCTTTGGTAATCCTCTCAGGGGTATTTTGACAAGACAAATAAGATTTCAACCAGAAATGCCTCTTGAGCTACTACATCTCCCAATGTATCAAGGAAGTGTGGATCTAGAGAAGATCTCACCAATTCAAAAGTTGGAACTTAGAGATATCTTACATGCTTCTGGAAGAAAAGAAATAATTAAAACTCATTAGAAGGGAACTGGATTGATAAATGAAGCTATATATACTTTGTAGGATGCTACCCCCAGTACTTTAATTGACAACTCTTTAACCTCTATGGAAAATCTTAAGTCTTTTTTTGATTCTCTTAAGGAGTACACTTTTGGTCTAAAAGGAAAGATTGAAAATAAAGTGGAAGCAAGGGTTGCAGAAAAGAGGATGCTAGAGTTGCAAGAAAGATGTGCATCAGCACATACTAAAGTGGAAGCATGCTTGAAGGATGTAAAAGAATGTGAAGATGAAGCAAAGAATTTTTTTTTGTATTGCATGAAGTGGTCGGATGTCACTCAAGGTATTAAGGACTCAATGGACTCAATTGAGAAAAATAACTAATGCCTCTAGCACCTATGATCTGGCTTAAGATAGAGATCATACCACTTGGACTGCCATCACAGATCTACAAAATAAATTCTTCACATTGTAAAGGTAGAAAGAAGACATCATAAGGTGGTTTGGAAAGCTTGGGGACTTGGTGAAAACCAAGCACATACTAGTGTCAAGTTCCCTAGATGATGTAGAAATTATTACAAATATAAATCCAAATCCTAGTACTTTGGAAGAGGGAGAGGAGAGCATAGTAGAACTAGAATCAATGTACAAATAACTTACAGTAGCCAAGAAAACTTGGAATGAAGGGAAATCTACTTGGCAAGAAATTTTCAAGGAGCTTGAAGGTGCCTCCTCCTCTGGTTAAACATTTTTCACCTGTATATTCTTTCATTGTTTCAGTTGTTTTCTAGTTTTTCATTGTACATGTGAATGGATAAAATTTTTGGGTTAACTCTCTAAGGGGGGATCAATATATTTAATTCATTTATTTACCTCTACATATGCATCATAGTTTGTATTTTACATGTGTGTTACCAACACACCCTTTCTCCTTGATGTCAAATGGGGAGATGGTGTATGTTTATAATTTTGGAGATGTTTGAAGTTTTTGGAGAAGTATGGAGACTCAATTTTGGAATCATTTTTTTGGCACATGTTTCCATCAATGAAAAAGGGGGAGATTGTTGAAAGAATGAAGAAGGAACCCCTTAATGTGTTTTCATTGATGTCAACATTGGTTGACATTGATATTTTCACTAATCTAGTGAACAAAATGGAGATATCTTAATCATGTATGTTGGTCTACATTTTCTCACATGATATGATCTACTTATATGGAGATAATATGATGTTCTTGACTATTATGTGCATATATGTTTAATATTTTAGTTGCTTTGGATGTATATTTTGAAAGTTACAAGTGATAGTAGTTCGGCATATAGTTTTTGGCCATATACAGTGTAAATGGGTATGAGTAATTTGTTTCATGTTCCTCCGGTGATAGGAATCAGACTTTTCAATTTTGGGAGTTTGTTTATAGGTATCAATACATTATATATTCTATATGGCACATATTTATGTGACTGGGTTGATCATTGGTGTTGATCAGTTAGCATATTTTATGATTAGGTCTAATTCTCGGTCGACCTAATGCTTGGAATATGTTGTGGTGATTAAATATGTAATGCAGATGTTAGTGAGATCTATTTTAGGTCCATTCCGACCTAAATTAAATGTTGCATGTTTCTTTTAAGTGCAAAGGTTTTTTTTATTCAAGTGTGGAGATGACAAGGCAATTTTGATTAATATAGCGATACATCTAATTAGGTCGACCTAATTGATGTATGCAGATGAATTAAGTATATATGTAAGACATTTTTGAGATTAAAGGAGTGATATGACATGTGATGAGATGCGAATATGCGAATTTCTATATACATGATCAAAATTATTGTAGATATATTGTGAATGTTGAGAGACTTAAAGCAGTAGTGTTTTGTATTTTGTATCAGATATAGCACATAGAGTCAATATTCAAAGCTTCAAGGGAACTAAATTCAACACAAGGAAGGTGTATTTTGTATTAGTTCACATCCTAGATCTGTGGCCATTTTTATTTTCTATCTATCTTTGGCTATGAGCCCTATTGGATAGTGTGTCTTGGCAATGAGCCTTTGTAATATCTTATAACTGGTTATAATATATTGTGAGCTAATCCCCACCGTGGTTTTTCCCTTTTTAGGTTTTCCACGTAAAAATACTAGTGTTCATGTGTCATGTGATCTTGATATTGTTTCATGCTTTCATTCTTTGTTGCAGTTAGATGTGTTTTGATAATTGGATGGCTTATGATCAAATCATTTAGTGGAATATTGATTCACCCCCCTCTCAGTATTTTGGGTGTTCAACAATGTTTTCTATAGCATGTGTTGGGTGAGTAGCCAAATTTTCTTCCTTATTCCTAGATTTAGGTGGATTTGCAAGGATGTTATGGAGATCCTCTTTGAAGGGATAGCCCTTCGAGGAGTCACTTAGAAGCACCACAAATCCTTTTAGTTTTTGCTGACCTTTTACTGAGGCTTTGCGGTTAGAGATTAAATGACCAAATTTGGAATATTTTTTATAGAATGTAGTAGCATTCTCATAGAATATTGGTTGGTACAATTTCCCATAGAATTCAGAGAAATGGAGATTGAGAGGTTCTTATTAATATCAATATTGACACAAAAGTGGGAAAAAACTAACCCAGATTTCATCTTTGTTATGATGTTGATTGTTATGAAGTGACCAAGAGAGTTCCCAATCTATTGGAATACCATTTCACCCTAGAACTCAAGTGATAACCTAGGTAATATAATCCAGACAAGAGCAGTTTTGTTGAGTTCTTTTGTCAGTTCAAACCTTGGCTTCCACCGACAAAGGGATAAGTTATGTTTACCATACAATTTAGGGCCAAATGAGAGGGTCGGTAAAATATCATCTTTAGATGTGAAATTGAATAGGAATAAGCCAACAATCATGGCACTCACCTCAATAGTACCCTTCAAACTCCATTTGGCAGTAGTCCATTGGCAAACCATACCAACGGAAGCGTGAAAGGAAAAAAAATCCCACCATATTATTTCTCCATAGAGGAAACAATCCTTTCGACAATGGATTCCAGAAGAGTTATCTTCATTCCAAATTCAATCTTAGAAAAAATAGGAAAATCATTTTCCCCCTTAAATGAATCTTAATTTTCACCAATGAGAACATTTTTCTAGACCTTAAGGTCTAGGATGACAGGCTTCATGGGCACCACATCATTCAACAGAGATTCCATGGAAGGAGGGCCCCTTGAGGACAAGGGCCTAGCATGTGCTATATGTACACATGTTTCCAATAGGGATGGAGGGAACCATGAGGTTCCTCAAGAGAACCAACCACCATGCGCATAGAGAATTTGAAATTACAGAGCGAGAAGATCTCAATAAAATATAAATATTAATTGTTACTAAGATTTGTTATTGTGTCTTCCAATCTTTGATTTTGGTAAAATAAAAGTCAATCTTGACTTTCCCAAACCTTCTAGACACTCTAGAAAGGCTGAAAATGCCTCCAATATTATTAAAATGTTGCAATCACCCAGTTATCACAAGAACAAAAATATGCAAAATAGAGTATACATATACTTATTTTTCCTTCAACTATTTTGATTCTCTAGATCATCTGAGGATGCAAGAGAAGAGTATACTAGTATTTTGAGAAAAATATTAGCTATCTATTAGTCTTGATCTCTCAAAAATTAAAAAATATAATGAGCTATATTAGAAAAATCTACTCTAATACCATGTTATATTTTTCGAGAAGCAAGAATTGAGCCAAGATTTGATGTCAGTTGTAGGTCACATGCACTCTAGTCAAAAAAATGATTGACTATCAAAATGTGGAATGGAGAAATAAATCTGAAAGAGAGAAAATTGAGACAAAGAAAGAGAAATTTGAGAATACTCTCACTGAACTAGTGAAGGTGAGAGGAGAGTGTTGTACATATAGAAAAAATAGGGCATATACATCCAAGAAGTGCATTAATTCCTACTAGCCATAAAAGGTTGGAGGTTTTACCTACTTGGTAAATTCCAAAATGTATAGGATAACATCCTTAGGTGAAGATAAGAGAGAGGTTATGAGAGGTGACATAAAAAATCCAAAAGAGGGTGAGAAACCCAACTACCCCATAACCTACTCAAGCAAGGACGGAATAGTGGTTATGAAAGGTGGCACAAGCCAAAAGAGGGTATGTAACACAACTATCCATGTATGGGAGAGAGTAACACATGTAGCTAATGTATTTTGTCATGCATCCTCATATTAACCACACCTAATAAACCTTAGCAAGATTAAATAATATGTGTAGGAAAAAATAAATACCCCTTTAACATAAGAAAAAAAACATACACTAACATAAGGTACTCTACAATAAGCTAAATGTCAATCAAAATAACATTTGCAATAAATTTCATGTTTTTCGAACTCTTGATGTACTCTGCATGAACCCAAATATCATTCCAAATAACATTTGTACTAGCTCTCCCACACACTTTAAGGCTACGTCCAAAAAAACAATTATATCTCATACCAATAAATGTAATTAAATTCCATATTGTTAAGATTTATTTACATTCTCTATCAATTGTAATTAATGATCCAATACTCGGATAGCCTCAAATTTTTACTATAAAAAGGAATGTTGAGTTCAACTAAAATCATTGTTAAATTCAGAAAATATTTTCTAGTGCTATATTATGAATTTTATGTATTTTTTTACGTTAATAAAAATGATGTGATGGTATTATTAGGGATACTCTAAATTTTACTACCTACGATTATGTAGTTTTAGAGAAAAAGAGACAACAATTGACTTCAGAATGAGTGGAATTGGAAGGAAATTGATCTAGTTCACCTAGTTATTGTAGCTAGTTTTGAACCAGAATGAGGACCTCTGATGGAGATAAGTTCTTTCACAAGGAGTGCAGCCATAGAAATATTTTGGTCTTTTCCACATGGAAATTTTGACAGAGACCCTCAAAGAGGAATTGTGGACTTTCAAAGTTATTTTGATTCTTCTTGGTGCATTGGATTTGCTTGAAGATCAGGGTACTAAATTTAATATCCCTTCAATATCTTTTGCACTACTCCAATTGGTACCCATGAAAGGTGCATTTTTTATATTCACAACTCTATTTTATCCAACATGTTCAAAAAACCTTGTGGTTTAAAAATATGAATATTTATGGCTCCTATAAATCCCTAGCATATTTGGTAAACCCCATGATTTAAAAATGTGTAATGCTTCAACAACAACACAAAATAATTGGTGAAACTATAACCCTTATAAGGAATCAAAGAAAATTCAATTCAAGTCTTACTCATTCTATGACACGATTACCAATTTGGTATCAATTGTGTCAAATGTAAATGTTGCATGATCCACTCATATTTACAAAATTATGTAACATTATAATTCAATTGCAATAGAATAAATGGTTGTATTATTCTTTATTATTCATTTGCATTAAAGAATTATTTTGTGTTAACTATATATTCAAGTTATAGAAGATAGTATAATGTATTTCATTGGGAAAAAAATCAAATAATTTTATGTGCTAGATATGTATTCAAGTTACACACAATAGTATAATTTCAAATTCAAAATATAGTCAATTGAAACCAGCCCAACCTTCGATAAGTTATGCCTCCAGATTTGATTGCTAAAAAGGCAAGAATAAAAATGATCGAGCAATTTGTAAGTTCTAAGAATACTACAAAGTCCTGATGGGGTTCATGTTACTTGATTATTGCTAACTAAAAATAATGTGTAATGATTCATAAGAACAAATAAGGCATCATCAAGCAGAGAGAGTCGAAAGGTTCAAAGTTCTCAACACATAAAGAACTTGTGATTAATTCTTAACAAAGCCCCAATCTCTGAAAAAAAGGATTTGTAAATAATATTTATTTAAGCTTATATAATGTGGATATGATGAGAACAACTTCCCCCCATATTGTGGGTCCAATGACTTCATGTTCCCTACAAGTTCTAAATTTGTTTTTGAAACTTCACAGATTTTCATGTGACAATTGAATATCATGTGTGTCAAAAAAAATAAAATAGACCTTTGATCAAAGTGTAGTTTGCAAGATAGATAGGTTGAAGTGTGCATTATGGGTCACATAGGTACATGTGCATTTGTAGATCGAAAAAACCCAAGTGTGCCCTTGCAGGTAACATAGTTCCAAGTGCACCTTTGTGGCTTAGACAGTTCCAAGTACACATTAGCAAATCAAGTCTACACTTATAAATTGCTATGTGTCAAAAAACAAACTAAACAAAAACAAAATTGTCTTGCCAGTTTTTAACATGAACTTTGCTACTTGTATAAGGTAAAAAGGATTATAATTCCTTATCAAATTAGAATAACAATTTGTAGAAACCCAAAGGGAATTGCTTTTCCAATAAAACTATATATTTAAACTATTTACAAACCCTCACTAAGGATTCAAACATATCCTTTATGGATACAATAGTCTTCACCATCAAGCCCACATGGACCATACCAAAAAAAATAAAAAATCATAAAGTTCATAAACACATATTTTTAATTTGTTAGAAAATTTTCCATAGGCACAAATTTTGAGCCATGTCACCTAGCCATCATATTATACATACATAAGTTCCTTGAAAAAACTCTAGATGTAGTAATCATGTATTTCTTACAGTTGAATGAGAACAATCATAGAGCTTCTAACAAAAAGAGACAAAACATGTTCATATGCCAGCCATTTAAAAATAAATAAAAATTTGACATCCTCTTATTAGACATATGATAAACTAAATGCACCTTACTAAAAGAGGAGAATCAATTTCCACTTTTAAGTGGTAAAAAATGAGAGTTTTGTACATGTTACTAACATGGTTATAAGAGTAAATACATATTGTTGATAAATCTCAAGGCTTATTATGCACACTACATTGTATACATATTCAAAAGGTTAACACAAGTTAAATTATGTATTAAATACATGATATCAATTAAGTAATTTAAGATAATGATTTAAGTCTATCCAACTCATTGGTGGAAAAAATGTGGATTCATTATTTGACTAAAATGTTGGTAATGGTAGCATTTTAATTTAGATGCCCTTCACATATTTTTATGCCTTCAATATTTTTACTCAACCACTTACAGAACATGTCATAATCTTTCCTAGTATAATTGTCAAAACTTTAAAGACAATTCAAAATATCAAGTTCAATCACCATTATTGGGAAACTCACAATATACTATTAATCTTATATAAACATGGTATAAAGAGTTGACACAAATAATGACAATTCAAAATACCACATTCAATGATCATATTGAGAAACACATGATCTGTTGTCGAACTTATACATACATGACATATAGAGTCAGCACAAAAAACATACTTTGTGAATAAGAAGAAATTTTAAGAAATTTGCAATTCTACACCAAAACTTTGAAAAGAATATAGGGAAGTTAAAGGGTAAGTGCACAGAGATGGTTCCCAAAAAGGGGACTTAAGTGGCCACTTTTTTCTAAAATTAGGGAATACTGACCTTGGACGTGAAATTGAGGATAGTTACACTCAAAATTTTGAGATGGAACAAAAAAAAGGATCGAATTACTCTGAGTCTACTTTCTAAACTACTAATTTATTTTGAAAATGGTTGAGATAAGGGGTTCAAATGAGGGATGTACACAAATTGGTGTTGTTTTTGTCAGAAAAACATAACATGGCAACTCTTGTACGACCCTTGTACGATGAATGTTTTTTTAGTATTTTTAAAATTGCTATGGTTAGAAGTTAGCTAATAGTATGTAGTTGATGCACGATTTTTCTAATAAATTTTTAATGAATATTTGATTTTTTTACTAATTTTTGAAGTGGACACTTCCTAAAAAATAGAATTTTGGTCGTGCTACCCCTACAAATTTTGGAAACTAATTGAAATTTAAAAAAAAAAAATTGTATAATAGAGTCTAGTTTCTAAAAATGTAATTTATTTGAAATTTTGATGAACAGCTAATTTATAACGAAAAAAACACTAAACATAGTTTTTTTCCAAAAAAGAGACATACAAACAAAAGAAATTATGGATGAAAGGTTCAACATTGTCAGAAAGTGAAAAAAATTACATCGTTGGATAGCTAAAAGAGAACCTAACATTACCTAGATGTTTAATTTGTTTGATATTGAACCATGTGCAATCCTGATGGTGAGCACGAACCCAATTATGTGAAATATTGTAGAATTTAAAAAAACACATTCTGGTCATTGGGAATGCCCTCCAAGCCTTTGGGTTGGTATTCCAAGGAAAATACCAATACCAAGGCTTGGGGATTCCCAAAGCAAGATATAACACGCGCGTTATATGTCAGTTTTGACATGGTTTTTGTTTGTTTGTGGGGAGCATGTCTAGCAAGGCATAACATGAGAACAGTATAACACACTCCCTTCATGTCTTGCTTTATGTTAAATGCTACTCTATTGAATGTATGTTTATATATTTGTCTGTTTGTATGTACATGTATGCTTGTTTATATATTTTTATGTTTGTATGTACATGTATGCTTGTATGTCATGTATGTATGTATGTATGCATGTATGTATCAATGCATGTATATTATATGTATGCCTATTTGTATGTAAGATTGTATCTATGCATGTACATGTATGCTTGTGTGTATGTAGGATTGTATGTGCATATGTATTATGCTTGTATGTATGTATTTATGTATGTCTTTAGATGGAGGGATAATTTTAAGAGAGAGAGAGGAGTTGTCTAGGGAGGGTGGGAGAGGGAGAGGGAGGGCGAATTGGAGAGGGAGAGAGAGCGAGAGGGAGAGAGAGAGAGTCTAGAGAGATGGAGAGGGGTTGGAAGTGAGAGTTTAAGAGAGAGGGAGTGGGAGAGAAGGGGTTGGAGTGAGAGGGACTTAGCTAGGTAGGGTGGGAGAGATAAAGGGAGGGAGAGAGAGAGAGAGAGGAGGGTGGGAGAGAGAATTGAGAGAGAATAAGAGAGAGATGGGGGAGAGAGATATATGGAGAGAGTGAGAGTTATGTAGGTAGGGTTCCAAAGGGAGATACTTGAGAGTGTGAGGAGGGTGAGAGGGAGAGACTTGAGAGATAGGTAGTGAGAGGGAGTGTGAGAGGGAGGCAGTGGGAGAGAGAGGGAGTGTGATTGAGAGAACTGAGAGAGGGAGAGGTTGTGGGAGGGAGTGACCTAATAGAGGGATAGAAAGAGGGGGTGGAGTGAGAGGGACTTATCTAGGTAGGGTGGGAGGGATAGATAGAGAGAGGAGAGAGAGAGAGAGAGTTACCTAGGTAGGTTTCCATAGGGAGAGACTTGAGAGAGAGAGGAGGTGGGAGGGAGAGACATGAGAGAGAGGGAGAGAGAGATAGATGGAGCGAAAGAGGGTGGTAGGGATTGATTGAACAAGAGGTACGTAGAAAGAGGGAGAGGGTAGATAGAGACAATTAGAGAGGGTAGGAGAGAGGGAGGTAGGGATACGTGAGATGTATAGACAGAGAGAAAGTGATAGGGGTTGGGGGTATAGGGTTTACGGATTAGGGTGGAGGACCTATAGGGTTGATGGTTTCTAGGGTATTAGGGTTTAAGGGTTGAGGGTTGAGGGATTAGGGTCGATGGTAGAGTATTGGGTTGAGTGTATAGGGTAAAAGGTTTAAGGTATTAGGGTTAAAGGGTGTAGGGTTAAGGGATCAAGGTTGAGGGTAGAGGATTTAGGGTATAGGTTTGAGGGTATATGGTTGAAGGATTAGGTTTAGGGTCCACTATAAAGGGTAGATGGTATAGGAGTTGAGGGTTTAGGGTTTAAGGATTGAGGGTTGAGGGATTAAGGGTTGAGGGTTGAGAATTGAGGGTTAATGGTTTAATGTATAGTGTAGAGGGTAGAGGTAGAGGGTTTAATGGTTTAGGTTTTAAGGGTTGAGGGTTGAGGGTGAAGGGTTGAGGGTAGAGGATTGAGGGTATAGGGTATAGGGTTGAGGGATTAGGGTTGAGGGTCCAATGTATAGGGTAGAGTGTATAGGGGTTGAGGGATTAGGGTTTAAGGGTTGAGGGATTAATTTTTGAGGATTTAGGGATTAGGGTAGAGAGTTTTCTTGGAATTAAGGGTGTAAGGGTTGAGGGATTAGTGTTGAAGGATTAGGGTTTAGGGTAGAGGGCATTGGGTTGCGGGTAGAGGGTAGAGGGTTGAGGGTTTAAGGGTTGAGGGTTTAGGGTTTAGGGTTGAGTGTTTAAGGGTTTATGGTTGAGGGTTGAGGGATTAGGGTTGAGAGGGAGGGATGGATGGATAAAGATAAGGAGAGAAGAGGAGGGAGGGACATAGATATATGAGGGTTGAGGATCCAATGTATAGGGTAGAGATTTGATAATAGAGGGTATAGGGTTGATGACCGGTAGGGTTGAGGGATTAGGGTATTGGGTTGAGGGTATAGGGTTGAGGGTACATATGGTTGAAGGATTGTGGTTAAGAGTCCAATGTATAGGGTAGAGGGTATCGGGGTTGAGAGTTTAGGGTTTGAGGGTTGAGGATTGAGGGGTTGAGGGTTGAGGGTTGAGAATTGAGAGTTGGGTGTTTAATGTATAGAGTAGAGGGTAGAGGGTTTAAGGGTTGAGGGTTGAGGGTTTAAGGTTGAGGGTAGAGGATTGAGGCTATAGGATTAGGGGATTAGGGTTGAGGGTCCAATGTACAGGGCAGAGGTTATAGGGGTTGAGGGATTAGGGTTTAAGGGTTGATGGATTAAGGGTCGAGAGGGTTGAGGGATTATGGTAGAGAGTTTACTAAGTTCATTTAAGGGTTTAAGGGTTGAGGGATTAGGGTTGAGGGTAGAGGGTAGAGGATTGAGGGTAGAGGGTAGAGGGTTTAAGGGTTTAGGGTTTAAGGGTTGATGGTTTAGGTTTTAGGGTTGAGTATTTAATGGTTTATAGGGTATAGAGTAGAGGGTAGAGGGTTTAAGAGTTGAGGGTTTAAGGTTGAGGTTAGAGTATTGAGGGTATAGGGTTGGCGGATTAGGGTTGTGTTGATGTTCAAAACAACACAACAACGTTAAACAGAATATTACTATCCTATTTCTCTTGAAAGAGAAAGACAACATGTAGTAATCTAACTCCCAAGGTCCTAGTAGTTGGTTCTCAACTATGCTAATTTAGCTTAGTAGTCAATATGATTGTAATGTTCAAGGGGCCTTTGCTAGTAATAAAGAACAAGCGTGTATAACATCAGATAATCTACGTTCAAAAGGGGGGGTTTAAACAAAAGAAAAAGATGAAACAAAGCTTTGTATCAGAGAAAAATGAATAAAATCCTTATGTATCCAGACATGTGGATCGATAATGAGTGTTCATTCTACCTAACAACAATTATAGCAAGATGCAATCCATAGAATAAACTACACCACTGCATACACCCATAATGCTAATTCAGAGATCATCAACATTCACTAATCTTACTTCCAAACAAATCACACTCATCATTCGAAACATGAATCAAATGAATACCATAACAAATTCAATTCACAAATAATCCAATGACATGACTTTGAATCCAGTTCCTTCTATTGATTTCCATCAAATAAAGAACAATTAAGCACAGCAAAACACTGGCGTATGGATTAATCAAATATCATTAACCTTATCAAGATGGATCCAAACTCTTAAAAAGAAAACATCACATGAAAATCTATCAAACTGTAAAATCGAGCCTCCTACTCAAAATCTTCAGAGTATCTTTTCAAAACATTAAATCCTAGATCTAGTTTCTATTCTCTATTCTCAGGTGGCTAATCTTTCTTCAATTTACTGACCTTTTCAAAGTAGATTCTAATAGTACATATAGAGTGCCACATGCATGAATTTCTCAATCATTAATCCAGATCCACAATTCATGGAGTCAGAACTGAGCATAGAAGTGAATCTAAGAACCCCTTTTCAAGGCTAATTACATCATTGTACGAAGGAGAATCTAATATTTCAAGAGGAAAAATAAAGAACACAGATCAGAGTTAGAGTAGAGTTTATGTCAATCATCCACAAAAAGAGGAGAAGAGTAGATGGAGTATGACACCAAGAGTTAATCACTTTTGCACTGAATGCTCCTGAATATACTCATCGTAACTAGAGAATATATGTTGAAGAGTATCCAAATTCGGGCCATCCAACTAGTCACCTTCAAATTTGATCCTTTCAAACTCCGCAAAAACCAAACTTTGGGTCTCCTTTAGCTTGATTAACTCCTTTCTGGCGGTTCCTACTTCTTCACGAATATCCATAAACTGATCAAGTAATGAACTCTCCCCATCATCTCCCTTTTGCATGATTTCCCCAAACCTGCCCCTCCATTTCTCCCTTAATTCATCCAAAGATAGGCCTTCTTTGTTTGAGGAATCTATGTTGGTTATAATGGCTACAACTGCTTCCAACTTAACCATCTGTTGATGGAATTCCTTGCTCATTTCTCGGACTTCTTCCTGGTGTCCATGCATAATTCTAGATTTGTATCTTATGATAATTGCATTCTTCTCCACAAAATCTTCATTACCTTGCTCAAGAATTGAACATTCTAACAAGGCGGTTTTGGGCACTTTGTTGATATCCATCAGCCTTTTAACATATTCCCCATATTCACTATCTTGCTTGTCCAAATCCTTACCTTGCCGGTCTAAACATTTTTCTAACTCGAGAGCAGCTTTATCAATCTCAAAACCTTTAACAATAATATCATCAACCTCCCGATTGAGCTTATCCAACCATTTATCCATCATTCCCACCTTGCTTTACATCTGAATCAAATCATCAGCTTCCCTCTTTGTTAACAAGACTGGGAATTCAGGAGGCACAACCTGTTGAGAAATGGGATTAGAAACCTCCTTCAAGAAACCATGAAGCTGATCCACTTGAGCCTTAAGCTCATCTTTCCTTTGCTTGTCCTTGATCATCCGGGTTTTGGTTGGAGAGGCCACAATATCAATCAAACTCATTTGTTGATTTCTTGTAGGCTTTCCCAAATTTACCACTCCCAACTAATAATCAGTTATTTGCATGTCATCACGGTTCTTCTCCCTTACTGGAATGGCACATTTAGTAATGATCTCTCCGGCCTCAGTGAGCCTAGTGGAGTGAAGAACCCAAGACTTTTTCTTTGGCTTCTCTTTTCCAATTTCTTTCATCATTTCTTCCCAGTTCAACGGTTGTGGTTGAACAACTTGTTTTCTCTCCATATCCAATTTCAACCAAGTAGGAGAAATAGGGGTAGTGGTTTCCTGGGTTGAAGAGGAAGCAACAGTGGTAGAAGACAGGGGATGCAACAATGTAAGCTTTGGTTGAGAATCAACCACCGGCACATTTTGTTGATCACTTTGCTCTCCTTCTAGTGCTAGCTTTTCAGCTTCCTCTCTATACTTTTGATCTTGTAGCCTCTTAGTCTCCAGCTCATGCCTTAAGCATTCTTCTTCTTCCTTCTTCTTTTCCAACATTTCATCTCGCTACTTTTTCAATGTTTCAACATAATCCCATGCTTCCTTGGATTTCTTTGCATGTTCAAACATCTCGGCAGCATCCTTTTCCCTTTTCAAGTGCTCTTGCTCTTCCCTCCTTTTGTAGGCCTCCTCTTGTTCCTTGAGTTTAGCTTCAACAACCTCCTTTTCTCTTCTTTGTTGAGCTTTTTCCTCTTCAAGATCATGAATTTTTTGCTGCAACACCAACCTCTCCCTCTCTTCTTGAAGTTTGAATTCTTGCTCCTTTTGTTGTTGTTTTCGAGCTAACTCATCGGCCTTCACTTTATCTTCTAACTCCTTTTGCTTGGCCGCCAACTCAGATTGTGCTTTGGCCCCTTCTTCTTGTAGCTTAGTTGATGCCTCAGCTTGTGCTTTAGCATCAGCTTCTCTTTTTGCCTCCTCAAAGAGTTTCCATGGATCCTCTTCTATCAACATGTGTTCAGTGCCTGCATCATCTTTCATATCTAGAGATGTTGATACGTGATGTTCTTCATCTGAGGCAGTCTTCTCCAAATTTGTTTCTATATTATGTATCTCCACCTCGTCTTCCATTTGCCTCAAGGCTTCTGCTTCATCATGAAGAGCTCCTATTGATGATTCGTGGTGTAACTCATGTGCATCAAAGGGCTGAGTAGGTACCTCTTTTGCAGCAGATGTAGAAACAGCTCCCTCTGCAGTTGTTTCATCTTCATGCACCTCTGAAAGATCTTGAGGAACCACCTCATCTCCTTGCTACTTAGAAGGTAAAAATTCTAAGGGTTCCTTAGGTGCCACCCTTCTTTTTACCCTTTTGTACCCCTGGGTGGTACCAACCTTCCTCTTCTTAGACGATGATGCCTCGGCTTGATTAACCCTTAAAGTTACCCATTGGATACTCCTATCGAGCACTGGTCTAGCAATCTGCATTATATCAATTATCTCATTTGTACTCCAATCAACCGGATCAAGATCCTTAGTTCCAATATTATTTGCATCATATCTAGGATCCAAAACTATCCCATCATTAGATAATGTATCAGGAATGTCTTCCTTTATCCCAAACTAAATCATGAGTGGGATAGGTATCCTTTCGTAATTATTCTTCCTGAGATCATACTCATCTTGCAAGTCTTCCCAAAAATCCTCCAATATATTGAAATGCTTTTCAAAGACACTAGGGAGAAAATCCCTCATCTTGTGTTTGGGATCATAGTATTTCCTAGCAGTGTACAAACCCAACCTCAAATAAAATAATTCATCACAAACTACCTTACCTACCTGAATGTGTGGACAACAAAAGGCTCCCAACTTCATCGGAAACTTATGACACCTAATCTTATGTTTGTTGTTGAACTGGAGGTTTACAGCCAAGGCTTGATAAATAAATTCCATTAAAATGATCCTATCACCACAACACCTTGGTAACAAATGAGGGTGACCATCAAATCCTGCTAACTTAAAATAAGTGAACGTGGGGTACTGGATAAACTAATGTCCCCACTCATTCACAAAAGCCATTGCCTCCCGGCTAAGCCTGTACCCAGCATCACCATTAAGTTTGTTGATAATGACATAAAGAAAGGCATCATTTACCCTTCTATAATATTGCTCAGATGTCTGCAATGTGAGCTGGTTATAATGCTCCCACACCTTCTTCTATCCTTGGGCTTCTCCCAATATACCCACTGTTCAGAGTCCAAGAAATATCCCTACTCGGGCAGCTGCATAGACTACATAAGAGGTCATAAAGAAATGCTTGGTTTCTCTCACTCTTATTATCTGATTGTGAATGCTATCAGACACTATCATTGACCAATCAAATCGTTGCCTCCCATCCAAAATAGTTTGGATAAAAGGAAACATCCATTCCTTAAACAATGAAGTATCCCTCTTCCCAAACACCCTAGAGATTAACATAATTATATCACCAATTTCTTTATAAAAATCTGCCCTTTTAGGTTGGTCTGGAAGTTTGGTCAGTGACTTCTTTACCACTCTCATCCAATTCTTATTCATGTGGAGTCTATTCCTTTCTTTGTTGTCACTGTAGAGCTTCAGAGCCTCTGCTTCATTTAGTTGTCTGGAATTCTTGGGGTCGGGTATATGAAATAGGAACTTGATCATTGGAGGCATGAAGTCAATAATGACATTACCTTTTACATCCACACATGCCTAGTAGCAGGGTTATATGCTCCAACTGCTGCAAGAACCAACTTCGAACATTGAATGGATAGAGGGAAGAGTGCAACATGTGCCAGTCCAGATTGAAGAATCCTTTCTGCCCTTCCTATGGTCTTCTCCTCAGTGAAAGTCTCCTCATGCAACTCTTCATAGTTGAAAGGACCTAAATTGGTGTCAATGATGTCAGTCCAATCATAATCAATCTTGCTTGTCATGAGGACAGCCTCCCGATGCTTACATCTCAGGGTATATGGGAGTTGTTCCACTTTAAACTTCTTTGGCCTAGTTCCTCGCCATGAAGTTTCCCCTGGCTGGCTCCTTTCAGAAGCTTCATCTGATACTCCCGACATTTTCTTCTACCTATAGAAATTTCTTGTATTAGATGAACAAAGCATCTAAGTTAGTTAATCATAAAGTCATTGCTCCATCCTCCTAAGATAACACTTGGTCCAACTAGGCCTTTATCGAAGGTGGACCCGTAGAGGGATGAGGCATAGTCCATGTTTCATAATATGTGGTGGGGCCAGGACGAGAATAGAATTAGAATTAGACAACACTATGTCGAAGTCGGGGCCGGGACAGGAACAGAATTAGAACTAGACACAAAATATGGTTACCAAGTTCAACTTCCTCTCCCGACCCGGTTTCGACAAAGAGCAAAGACTATCATCATAAGAAGGAATGGGAATGAATCAGAGACAAAAGCCGGAGTCGGTGTTGGGAAAGGGAACTAAACCAGAAACAAATGATAGCCACTGAGTTCAACTTTCTCCCCGGATCCACTTCTGACAGGATTAAAGATAGTCATGGGAACCAGTAAAACCAACCAATGAAGAGCCTTCAAAACCAGAAGATCACATGGGCCCCAAACCCTAGGTCACATGGAACCCAACGACAACTAGTAAAGTCCTAATTTTAAAGCTCCAATAACATCTTCATACAACAACCATTAAAACCATGAATAGGTAAAATTTGTGAAAATAAAATCCACACGATACCCTATTTGTAAAAACTAGGGCACGGCGAGAAACCGTTACGAACCACCCAAAAACAACATGATAAAAACCAGAACAGGGTCTCAAAATGAAAATCATTACCTGAGCAAGGAAACCCTTTCAAAATCAAAACCTTAGTCAAAACCAAAGCACGACAAACAAACTTGTCATGAAAGCGACAGCCGAACCAAATGACAAAATAAACAACAAAAATAAAAATGAAAAACAGAAAAAAAATGACAAACGAGTTTGATGCCATAACAAACAAAATAGGATAGAAAAGAAAGAAAGAACCAAATAGACCAAACAAAAGAACAACAATGAAAACCAACCAAGCATATTTCTTAGAAATAAACCACCCACAAAAATGCAAAAGCGACACAAGCGATAGAATAAAAAGGAAGAAAGAAAAGACAAGGAACCTACCTCGAGACGTCCCTTGGAATTGATTAGAAATTCACAATGATTTGCTCCACAAATTTGTCCTATGATCACCTCAATTCTCCTGAGAGTTTTCTGGCTATAATTTGCTTAAACAATTTGTCCAATAATAACAATGAAGCAATTTTAAGCATAATTAAACCTTTAATCATTAATTCACACGTACAAATAGGCCGCATTAAATGCCATAAATGCAGGGGATCGGGGCCAGAGCCAACATCATGATCAAACAACTAAGTCAAGTCAATGGAACATCAAAAGGAAAGACAAAGTGGATCCGGGTCGAGAACAAGATAGGGAAACTATACAAAGTTCCTGATTTTGTATCTAACCCCGGATCCGGCCCCGACAAAAGAACCAAAAAAGAACAGAAACAGGACTGGAGTGAACACTAGACCCGCTTCAAACAACCAGAAAGTGAAAAAGGAATGGAAGCAAAGTCATGACATGAGAACAATATGGAACCTTTGAGACTTCAAATTTAATTTCCAACCCTAGATCCGATCCTGTGAGAGTGAACAAACAAAAACAAAAACATAAGGAAATGATCAAGGGAACAAGGGAAAGGACCGACACAAGCGCAAGTCAAAAACAATCAACAACAGAGAAGGGAGAAGAGAGAAAGAAGAGGTAGAGTCGTAGTCGGGACCAAATCCAACTAAGAAACCCTAAAATAGTTTCACATCAAGGTTTGGTTTTGGACCCGGCTCCATCAGAATAGAAGATGGACTTAGGAGAAAAAACAAAGAACCCCTAAGACCAAACAAGATAACCCAAGACAACGAAAACAAAACAAATCTCCAAAGCAAAAAGGGGGGAGACCCATTTTTATTCCAACACAAAAATGGGGTGGTTATGCAAGGCATAACAAGTAAAACCACTCAATGATATGTTGAAGAAAGATGCAAAAATAGTGTAGACAAATGAAGCTAAGCTCACCTTCAAGAATATAAAAGCTGCAATTGTAGAAGCACCAATACAGGTAAGTCCATATTATGTTAAACCTTTTTATATTTACTCTTTTGATTTTGGTCATACTTGTGCAACAAAACTAACATAGAAAGGTGAGAACAAAGAAGAAAAGCCAATTGCTTTTATGAGTTCTCCATTTAAAGAAGCAAAACTAAGATACACAAGTGTTGAGAAAAAAGCCTTTACTTTGGTTAAAGAAATACAAAAATTTAGACATTGCATTATTAGGAGTATAGTCAAGCCTATTATCCTAGATGCAACAATTAAAATGTTTTTAACATAGAGTGAGCTCAAAGAAAAGAGAGCTAAATGGGTTACAATTATGCAAGATTTTGATATAGAAGTTATACCCATGAAGTTGGTTTAGGGACAAGCCTTGGTTAAATCTATTACATAGATAAATCCAAAAAATTCTAGCCAACAATATACTTTGGATGTAAAATATCAAGAAGATTAATATTCAGATATATTGCATTATTTGGTCAACCATACCTACCCTAACCGTATGCAAATAAATCAAAGAAGAGCCCTTAAGATAAAGTCACAAAGTTACATGAATAAAGGAGGAGCTCTATTCAAAAGAAATCATGAAGGAATCTATTTAAGATGTTTGAATAGGATGGAAGCAAATGAAGTGTTGTAGGAATTACATGATAAGTTTAGAACAACTCATGGAGTGCCTTTAGCTATTGCACAACTCATCTTGAGAGTTGGTTATTATTGGCCAATTATTTTTAAGGATACATATGAACATGTGAAACACTATTATACATGTCAAACTATGGCAGATAAAGAAAGATTTAATGCTTATCCATTACAACCATTGATGGAAATGCACTCTTTTTCTCAATAGGGATTGAATTTCATTGGTAATATCAATCCTCCTTCATCTGTGGGTCACAAGTTTGTATTAACTACTAAAAATTATTACATCAGATAGACTGAAGCGTGTCCTAGCAAATAGTGCACACAAAAGTGGTAATCAAATTTTTGGAAGAAAAAATTATTACCAAGTTTGGAGTACCATACACATTGGTATGTGACAATGGCCCTACTTTTTCTTCATTAGAGTTTTCCAATTGGGAATTTGAATATAGTATAACATTGAAATTTTCATCTAACTATTATTCATAGGGAAATGGATTAGTAGAGTCATCAAACAAAAATTTGCTGGATATAATTAAAAATTGGTTGAAAATAATCCTAGAGAATGGCATTCTTTATTGACATTCACCCTTTGGGTAGATCATACTAGGAGAAAATCCACACTAGGGAATTATCCTTACCACCTAGTTTATGTTGTAGATCCTATATTGCTGATAAATTTGAAAATTCCTACTTGGCAATTTGTTCAAGAATATATTGGATTAGATGATCAAATTGAAGCTCAATTATTGCAATTAATGCATTTATATGAAAAGTGTACCCGATCTATAGATCATTTTTCTAGGCATCAATCTGTGTTAAAACAATGGTTTGACAAAAGGGATAGATTAGAAACTTTCAGAATATCCGACTTAGTCCTATATTGGGACAAAACCCAAGAATGGAAAGGTGAGCATAGTAAGTTTTATAAGTTATGGATAGGTCCTTATCAAGTTTATGAAATTATAGGTGATAGCGCCTACAGACTTAAAACTTTTACTAGAGAGGATGTCCCATTGACTGTCAATAAAAAATTTCTGAAACATTTTTTTTAGGTATAGGTTTTTGCAAATAGTTTTTTGTAAATAGTTTTTGTTGTTTTGTAAATAGTTGTTTTTTTCTTTGTTTTGCTTTCCTTTTGGTTGTTGCATTGTTAGGCTATACAATGGTTTGAAACCTTTGAAGGTGAACAAGATAATAGAACTCCAATTCTAGAAATTTGATCTATGTTTTGACCGAAAGTAGTCCTTTAATTATAGATGATTGGGGAATTGTTCAGTTCCTTTTACTTAAATTAGCATAAATCATTCAGTTGATGTTGAGCTACAAATTCCCATATCTTAAATCATTCTACTAAAATTTGGGATAGTAGTTATTTACATTGAGTGAAAAATTAAAAGGATACCTTTGCTACCACTATAATTGCCAACCTAATAGCGAGCTTCATTGCTTGCAAGTTGAAATGAGCTATCATTGAAATATAAAAAAAAAAGGTTGAAATTAACTACAAAAGAAATATTAAAAGAAAGAAATCAACTCCTTAGGCTATCCAAATATCTCTACCAAGGCTATAGATGCTTGAATGGTAGTAGAGCTATGTTTGGGGGAATTACAAAGATAACCTTTTGGGGCTATAAATGCTTGACTAGAAACAAGGCTCTATCCATGGTTGGCTTAAAAGAGAATTGCCAAATTATGTAGGTCAATGAAGATAGTTGCTATGCTCTAAGTTTGTTGTATCAGAAATAATCAATTGGACACACATGAGCTCAGTAACTCTTAATCTTATATACTAACAAAAGTGAAGTTTGAATATCAAAATGAAGATTTGATTGCTTATAATTAGAAGACTAAAAAAAGTTGAAGCATGGTTGTTAGATCAAAAATTGACTTTCTATTGTTTTGTTTAGTTTTGTTGGTTGCTAGTTGGCTATGTGGTCTCAAAACACACCCCATTTTTCTCCTTGGAAAAATGAAGACCTCCCTTTTCCTTTTTTCCATTCCTCTTGCTTTTTCTTGCTTTGGTGTTGTTTTTGGGAGGGGGGTTGGTAAAATTTCAAGTCTTATTTCAATTTTCTTGTTCTTTGCCTAAGTCCTTGTTCTTTCTTAGATTTGGTGTCTTGGTTTTTTCTCAAAGTTCTATTAGTTTATTAGAAACTAAAATCTTGGGGTTTTTGTGGTTGTGTCAAAGATGTTGTATATTTGATTGGTCCTAGTCCCGCCCGGTAAGTCATCACCTAAAAGTTTTCAATCCTGGTTGTCATGTTCTTTTTTGCATCAGTTAGTCTAATGGTTTCTTTTCTTCTTTTAGCCAGAGGTTGAAAATCAGAGGTTCTATTATGAAATTTTTGAATCACTTTTGATCTTGCTTAGAGCTGGTTCCCAGTTCTTGTCTCTGCTCCTAGGTTTTTTACAAAGATTAGAGGTAAGTGTCCCAGTTCTCAGTAATTTTCCCAAGGTTTGGTACCAAAGGTTGTCAACCCCTATCATCGTAAATGTTCATGTATCTTAAAGGCCTTTTCCTCATAAAAATAAAAGTGACACAAGAGTTCCATGTAAGCTTTTCATGCCGTCTCCCTCTACCAATGAGCCCACACAGAAACCAACCCGTGTTCATAATTTGAACCCTAATCCACCATGATTGCACCTTTATTCAAGAAATTAATGTATTGTAATAGGTAATTAATGAAGGTGGTGAACTACATAGACATACTTGACACCACCTAGAGCATGCAATTGCTTTTGTAACACTCTACTTTGTGTCATACTACAAATTCGTAAGAGAAATTGAATGAATGAGACTGATATTGTGGCGCACAAGGAAAGGAAAGTTTCAAGAAACTAACAAAACAACAACCAAGGGTTTCAAGGTTGCATTTTGAAAATATTGTCATCATTAGCAAGACTAGGTATGTCTTGAATAACAAAAATTCTGTCAATCATTTTTTATGCATGAAAGCCTCAAGAAAAAGGTATTTCCCTTAGTAACTGATTTATGGGTATGTGTAGGATCATCATGGAAAAAAAGGCCCTTAAGTGGCAAAAAATTCAAAAAAATCAGAGTTAGGCAACTTGATGTAAAAATTTGAATAAGTTATCTATATTACTTCAAAAATATGTAAGAATAGAATCTGTAGCAAATTGAATAGTTAGTTTCTAAAATGCTAGGTTTGTTTAAAAAAAAAAATCTATTTGGTCAAAATTTGAAATTTCAATGTAGTGGTACTTAAATTTCAGGGAAAAAATAAGTAGGTGTATGTCTTACCACCCTAACCACAATAAAATGATAATATATTTTATAATATTTTAGATGTAAGTAGATGACTCATTCCCCGATGTGATGCATATTTTTTTGTAATTTTTTTCAAAGTAAATAATTAATTATGAATTTTTTATTAAAACTTTTTAAAAAATATAAGAACTCGTATGTCTAACCACCTTAACTTGGTCAAAACTTCATGAAATTCAATTTTTCTTTTTTAATCCTATAGGATGTGAAGCATAGAATGTGATGCATGTTTTGTATTCAAAAAATATGATACCATTTGAAAGCTATGGATTTTTTTCAATCAGCTATTAATCAGGACTTTAGTCATAATTTGAATAGAAAATGAATAATAATTATTTATTAAATTCAAAATAAAGCATAATTTATATTGGTGGAAAGCTGAGAATCCTTTAAAAACCCTTTTCGTTTAATCAATTTTGGCTAAAAAAATAGTCATTAGCCACATACCCATCATATTGCCACTTTTTGGCCCATCATGATCCTACACATACCCTTATGTTAATTTTTTTTTTATATAAATTTAAATAAATGGTGAATTGAAATTTTTATGAATTGTTAAAGATAACTGGTTAAATTTAACTCTAACTCACACATAAGGAACATATTTGGAAATGCAAAATATGCCGGCGAAAATGAGTACTTCTGAAGCAAAAGAAAAAAATGAATTCTATATCAATTGGTGGGATAGCTAATGATTCTCATATAGGATGGTCCTCTAATGTTGAATTCCTCACACATACATGGCAAGAAAATGCTTCACAATGTACAAATTAAGAATGTTGTACCAAGTGGATCACTTTTAGTAGGAAACTTTCTGCTAGCAATGGAGGCTCCTAAACTGGTTATGGAATGTTTAAACTACTACAACCTACACAAAAGAATCATTGAGAAGGAGGGAAGAACTTATGTTAATCTCTCTAAAAAAGGAAGTATATATACATAAATGGGCTTTCTACATTTACTCAGATGTACCCTATTGAAAACTAAGACCTACCTAGGTGTCGAAGAATAGAATAGGAAAATTATGAGTACCCTTTAGAGTTAGGAGGAAACTACAAAGCAGACAAAGCCAATTCTAAGGTCTATGATCATCTCAGATGTTCAAGATATTATAACTATGCAAAGCAGGATAGTTGGATTGTGAAATGCTAGTAAATTTGAACCATGGATGTTTGTAATCATAGCTAAATTAGTGAAAGGCCCTATGCCAATTCATTAGGGAGGATTTATTAGTGACAAATTGTATGATTAGATACAGGCATTTCCAAAGTTAAGATATTTTTCTGTCTTTATACGTGATCTAATCTTACACCTTAAGGGAAAATAAGAAAGGGTTGAAAAGAATTGGTAGTCTAGGTAGAGAAGTAGGAAATAATATGATATATGCTCATTTACCCCAAATTACTATTCATGAATATAGGTGTTGTGCCCTTAGCACACACGCCCCGTTTGGAACGGGGACCCTCTTTTCTTTCACCTTGTCAGGTCATTTTTGTTGCCCCTCATTTTGCGTGCCCCCCTTTTGGTGTCCTGGATGGTCAATGTTGCTTTAAAGTCCCACCATAAATTGATTGTGCCTTCCCCTTTTAATGTTGTCGTGTTTTGGTGCCTCGTGGAGTCCCTCTGGCAGTTTGACCCTGCCAACGGCCCTGGGCCCTGCTGGGCCCGGCCGTTCGGGCTTCCCTTGTCGGGTTTCCCCATTACACCTGCCATTCCCAATGGCGTTTGCTTCGCGTCCTCCCAGACCTCGGGCTCTGGACCCCCGTTTGCTGTCTACTAGAAATCTGTGGAAAATCTCGGTAGCTACCAAATCCTTCGGTCCCGGAACCCTGGAGTTCCGCGAGTGCTTCACCGTCGCTCACAGAAAACCTCTGGCAGCGTCCTGCCTTCTAGGTCCCGCCACCTTATTTAACATCTAGGGAGTCTGTGGGAAATCTTGACTATTGTTGAGTGCTCCGGGCCCCATCATCTGAGATTCTGAGTCTGGAATTCCGTGATGGTTCCGCCATCCGTGACGGTGAATCTTTGGTGGAACTCCGCCCTCCGGGCCCTGACTCTCTCTCTGCCACCACCGATCCGACCAAGTGGAAATCTTCAAGCGGCCGCCGTCCTGCGCCCCCCGGCCGTCGGACCCCGGGTCTCCTGCCACAGTTGTCGATTTCAAATTCACCAACCTTCTGTCTCGCCGTACCTGCATTTAATAAGGTCATTAATGGCAATTAGGGGTATAAAAGACCCTCTCAAGCCTGTCATTATCACCTGACAGAGTTGCAAAGCGATTAGAGAACTTGCTAGAGGGGCCCACTGTCTTTGAAACCTTCACGTTCATGGCCCTCAGCATCACTTTGCCAATCGTAGGTGGATCCCACATCTCTTGCATCGAGTGTTCGAGGTAGGTTTTCCATTCACCCCTCCCGAGCATTATTTTTCATGATTTCTAAGGATTAAAATGAACAATGAACATCAAAACGATGAATGAATGATGAACCAGAATGTCACGAGTAAAACCCATGTTTTGAAAACTTAAGAAAACCTTCGAGGGTGCCCTCATCACTGATGCAGAGTTCGACCTCACCGCGGCTGTTCTTCCCGCATGGAAATCATCCCTTTTGGCCCTGGGGCCTGTCTTGGCCGTCCAAACCCAAATGATGAACCTTCCTTCCTATGGCCTCATTCCCTCCAGACCTCCGTTCCTAGGATTCCGTCCTTCATTTGCTGTTGGGGAAACTCTCGCCTGTCCTTCCGCCCACCAGACTCCACCTTCACATTCACCATTGGGATGTAATTTAAACTACTGAATGACCTCATCCATGCCAGGCTTCATTGTGTAGGATTCCTTCCCTCGCCTGTCGTTTCAAATGAAATTCTCGCTCGCCCATCCGAGCTACGGTCTCCATGTCCGGTGTTCCTCCTGGCTGTCAGCGAGACTTGCAGATCTCACCAAAACCTTACCCCGCTGTGGAGGCCTCATGCTGATTTGTAATCTGCAGGACCCTAACTGCCGGGCTGCCCCCTCCAGGCTTCCGCCCAATAAAAGCTATCCCAAATGGTGAAAGATGAACGCCTTCCTGGTACCATAGACCCGAATGCTCAAAAGTGAAGTTACAAACTAATGACTGCCCCTTGACCCACTAGGCCCCGAACCCCGGAGTTTCATCTCTAGAATTCTATTTTTTAGTCTGCCATTCCAAACTTCCATCTCTAAATGGCTCTCTGGCCCGAGACTTCCAGATTCTCCTAAACCAATCCAGATGAGCCCAAATCTGAAATCTAACTTTGGCCCACGTGCTTAATTTCTATCTTCTTCATTGTGAACCTCTCTAAGTACTAAAATCTGACTGAAGAGAATCTCTGAGGGCCCTCTGCCCTATTTTCGCTTCCAAACAACATTCCTACCGAGGAAGTCCGGCCCTCCGGCCCCGAACTGTCTAAATGCCCTTAATCAAAAGATCAATAACATCGGGGATAAAAGGTCATGTTATGCTTAATTGATTATTTAAAATAGATGTTATCTTCAAGGTTTCAGCTAACATGAATGCTTTTGTGATCCATTGTGCTAACTATGCCTTTTCTTGTAGAATATATGGAATCGGGCGTGGGACCTTCAGGGGCAACTATCAAAAAGGACAAAGGGAAGAAGTCAGGAAAGACCCCTCATGGGAAAGAGGACAAGGACCAGATGAAATACCAATTCGAGGGCGAGCCTCTAAACTCAAAAGTCACCACATATTGGAAGGAAATCACTGACACCAACATAGGCCAAGTTGATATTGATGAATTCATGCAAAGGGTCAGGGTCAATCCGACGACAAAAAATGCAAGATTGATAAGACAAAGTGGAATAGCAAAGGCTGCTGGATTCCCTCCATCCCTTGTAGCCCCCGAGTTGGTCATGGCTCGTCGGGAGGTGTATCAATCTGACACAAGGACAATCATTGATAAAGAGGGCAACATTCTCGTCAACATGTCGCCTAAGGGAATCACAAAGACTTTCCATATCCCCACTTTTAAGGAGATGGAAGTCTCTACCATATAGGAATGCCAGGTAGTGTGGGATGATAATCCGATAGGCTGTAAGAGGTCAATCAATCAGCATTGGCTCAAAGAAAAGTGGAGCAGTGCTGCGAAGGTTCCTCAAGACCTCTTCTGTAGCGATTTCCACGAAGATTACCATGACTTGGTCATGATGCTAAGCCAAGTTATGGGCCTTCCTACAACGACCTTCTTCCAAGAATGGATGGTGTACTTCATTGAGCAAATTCTTCATGGGAATGAGTATGTCACCATAAAGACTTCATTTTATTAGGGAGGAATCATAAGCAACTGCTTCCATGAGCAGTTTGTCAACATAAAGAAAAGCTCCAAGTTTTATATGACTTCCTATCTCATCTATTCCTTGGCGGATCGGAGGTAGTACAACGGGTTGTTTATGGCACCCGATCAGGAACACAGGTGAAGACTCAAGGCCTATGATAGGTATCTGCAGCTCCAATACTAGAACTTCAAAAGGGAATACTATAGAGTAAACAACACCTTCATCGGCCATATTGTCAGAATGATTGTCAGAGACTTTAAGAGGAGGGTCTCCCACAGTGCCAAGGCATTTTTGAAATAGTATTCCTTTCTCTTAATCCAATATCCAAAGTTCATGTACATTCGTGCCCAGGGCTTCACTGAAAGGCCAAATAGGTTGCCTAAATACCCTGACGACTGAATCATCCTTCTGGAGCTTTCTCGGCAACTCCAACCCCTATAGGCAATCTTTAATAGCAAGCACATAGTCAAGATCTCCTATCCCATGACCCTTGGCCAGGGCATGTACTGACTACAAACTTCCCAGTGTGCTAGTAACTCCGAGAAAGAGCTGAAGGATTACCACTTCTACCTACACACTGCTTGCTCGCAGATGGACCTGTATGGTCATGTTAGAAAGGCGTTGGGGCCAGGGTATGCCCATCTTCACCACATCGAGGATTTTTGGGCTGACTACCAGGATGATAAAGAGGTACGCGCAAGGAACTATATGCAAATGAGTGTGTAGTTTTTAAGAAGGGTGCAGCCATTCCCCCGTACCAGACCAAGTCAAAGAAGACGAGGCCACCATAATGCACCCTAGGTACCCTATAATCACCAATCTACTAATACCAACAATAGACAGGGATGAACAGGAGGTTGATGACCTTGATACCATAACCCAGCCAATCTTGGTTCGTACTAAGGAGTGGGTCGATGGGCAAGTAGCCTAATTAAAGTGGCAAGAAATAATTTTAACTTATGAAGGGCTCAAAAGTGAGCCAAGTGCCACAAAGGATGTTGCTACCACCACTTCAACTGGCGAGACCTCCAAGTCTCCTCCAGTCACCAGATCCAAGAAGTAAAAAGGGACAGAAACAAAACAGTCTCCAGACCCCAAGGTCTATGCAAGGAAAGAAATGGGAGGCTCACCTCGCAAAAGACTCAAACAGGCAGGGAGCACCACAGAGAAACCCTCAACCCAAGAGGAGGAAGCAAAGGGTACAGATCAATTGGAACCTCTCTTGGCTCTCCCTGCCCATCTTGTTGCACCACCTACCTCCCTGGTTGTGATCGATGCATCCCCGCCGGCAGTGGACATTTCTGTCCATCTTTCCCCTTCGCCTTTAGTGGAGTCTGTAATAATTATTGACTCCTCGTCTACCATAACTACTCCCCCTTCTTCTGCTGCCATGTCACCAATCACATCGATCCCTCTGGCAACAATAACAACACCTATTCCCACTGCCACCATGCCTGAGGCTCTCTCAAGACACATTCAGAATCTTCCCTCTAAGCTCTTCTAGATCCTAATGGATCCGACTCTTCAAGTAGCCCTTGCGCAAGTCCTCGCTACTACTCAAGCTTCACAACCACCGAAAGGGCCATCGACTATGGAAGCCATCATGCTAATCTCTAAGGAGTGGGAGGAATGAGAGTGGAAAGCCTCAAAGCCTGTTGAGGAGGAAGTCGATGAATACCATGAGCACTTAGAGTACAAACACCGAACCATTGATAGGGTGGCTTATGAGGAGGAGGGAACAGGCTCTTCTGAGAGTGGGGACGAAGAAGCTAGCTCCGGTGCTAAGATAATTATGCAAACCTTTGATGATGACCTTGAGGAGGAGCTGGCACAATAGCTAAAGGACACCGAGGTAGAAGCAAAAATGTCACTCCATGATGGAGAAGGGCAGCCACTAGAAAAATAGCAGCAAGAGGATTTAACTGAGGGTGGAACCCAAGTTGTCAAAAGACTCGAAGCTGAGTGTGATAAAGAAAAGAAAGAAGAGACGACTAAGAAAGAAAGTCCCATAGAACCATTGTCCAATGTGCTACCTATCAAACATCTCGTGTTCATCTAGAACTCTGATGAGGAAGAGGGAGATGCTAGCAAGGAGAAAGAAAAGTCCCCAGAAGAAAAAGGAATGAAAACCTTGGCCTTGACTGAGAGGGGCGAGGGTGGCCACAATTCACCTAAGGGAAAATCTATTGTGCCTGAATGGTTGGAGAGGCAGCTTGAAAGAAAAACCCTTGTGCTAAAGGACCCAAGGGCGAGGTTAGAGGCCATCTTGGCTTGAGCTAAAATCACGACAAAGATGGAGAAGATGCCCAAAGTCTGATCTAGGCTAACGATGGATGCTTCCGGGTCTCAAACAACACAAATAGCAATGCCTATGATTGGCCAGGTTGGGGTGAGTTATAACATCTCCACCATCAACTTGGGGACCACCACCAGAGAGCAGAAAGTCAGGCACCTTGAGGAGTCGATGGCTACAGTGGTGCATTTCATAAAGCAGGATAAGATCTCAAAGGATGAGCTCAAGGCACAGTTCGCGGCCTTAACAAATTACATACAACAATGGTCTTCTGGGGACAACTTGCCTACCACATCCACAGCCGCACCCCAACTGCTATCCAAAGAGCAGATCGATAAGATTGAAAGAAGGAAGAACTTGGAAAAGACCACAGAGGACTGGTTCCAACAACTCTTATACATCAAAAACATGGGAATTAGCTGGGCTATGCGAACAAACAACAAGTTCTTAGACCTGTTGCAGTCTCTGGAGGGCATGAGGAAGCTCTTCACCGACTTCCTTGCGACCTATGACTCCAACTTTTTGAGGATCGATGCTATCCTTTAGTTGCCAGAAGCCATGTGGGAAAAGGAGCTTGCATTTAAGAAAGATGATCATTGGTTGATGGATGTGTGGCAGCGAGACTTTGATAACCAGAAAGACAAACTGGAACAAATCATGAGCAAGGTGGATTCAGAAATTGAATGGATCAAGGAAATCAGGGTAGAGTGTGCTCGTTATCTCAAGTTGATGACGGAGTACAACATGCCCACAGCACAAATGGATCCGGAGAAGATAAAGCCCTACTTCTAGAAGAAGATGGAGGACGGGATGTCTAGCGAAATCATGGTGGAGTTCATGAGTTTTTCCACTCGTGCCTTCGATCAATCAGAACTATTCAGGGACCAAGGCTCAAAGTATGATGAGGATTGGAAAAGGCTATAAGATAATGCAAAAGAATGGAGCTACTAGGTGCTACGATATGAAATCATTGAAATAGACAAGCTCCAAGCAGTCATCCTCAAGTTTATAGAATACACAGCTTCTAAAAGGCAGGAGGACAGCCCCATCAAAGATAAAGAACTCCCTGAAGAGTAGCTACAGGGAAACAACAATTGGCTAAAAGAAAAAAGTGCTATAGTGCCATCAGAAGAGGACGAAATAGGGAAAGGACAAAGATGTAATTTTTAAATTGTGATATATTGGGGGGTAGGTGAAACCCTATTTTGTAATGAATCTTGGCCACACAATGAGAATTGATCTTGGCCATTCATTGGATCTTTTGGGCACTATAAATAGGGCTCTCCTCTCATTTGCAAATGGAGTTGAGATGTAAAAACATACTACAAAAATTTATAAAGAAAAGACATTGACTTGGTGCATTTTCTGGGATTCTCACATGTTGCTTGATTCAATCTCCATTGTTAGATGTTTAACTTAGGTTCTATTGCTGTTCTAGTTAGCTATTTTCTTGCTTTGGTAGATTTTAGAAATGTTGTCCTGTGATAATGAAAATTCATGTTGTGTTGATGACTTCTCAGCCCATACTTTTTGCTATTTGCTGATGGTAGATAGCTGTGTAAAGTTAGCCTAGGCTTGAATTCAAAGCTGCTCCAAAACTTTTATCCTTGTTCATGCATGCACATGGTGAATGAAAGATAAAACATTTGCACACCTTAGAAGATAGCACAAGTTCCACGATACTGCGAGATCTTTGGTTAAGTGGGATATTGTTTTAAGAAGCTATCCATTGCAGGAACTCCATTGTCACTGTTCACAGTTAGTTGTAGATTTAGGAACTCTCGCTCTTCCTTGCCCCTTTTTTTTTCTTTTTTTTAATGACTGACCTATGCTAAAGTTCATTGCACATTGTAAAGCCAAATCCAATGAAAAAATGGAGTCCAAGACTACTGTTTGAACTTATAGCTAATGCATAACAACTCTCCTATCCCAAGAACTCCATTTCAAGATCCAACTTCCCATGCTCTATAATCCCTACGTAAGACCACCTTGTGATTCCAGCAAATCACATTAAACAACTAAGATATTCCAAGCACTGTCAAAACCTAACATTAGAGACCTTGGGATAGTGTTCTGCAATCTGATTGTGGAAGATTATCTTTCAAGACAGTTAGTGCACCTATGCACTACCCGTGTTGAGAAGTGCATAAAAACACCATCAACAGAACTGGCGCTAGAAGGAGGGTACACATTGGGAACACCAAGCTAAGGGTTAAAGGTGAAGCTGGATCGAATTAGATCATTCTCCCCGGAAAGGTTTCAAAGAGTTCTACGGTCAACACCAAACAAGGGAGAATTTGAAGAATTGCAGCATCCTACAAGGGAAAAGTGAGTTAAAGTAAGTAGCGTTGCCTCTTCCTCTTCCTCCATTCCATCCACCTCCATTCCACCCTCATCTTCATTCGACTAGTCTTCATCTTCCACCCAACCATCTCAAACTACATTTGCACCTCCTATCTCCAACAGCCAGGGGATTGCTCATCTTCCGGCCCTTCCAGCCCAGGGCACAGTCCAATCAGCGGCAGCTCAAGTGCAATCCCAGATTATTGTTGTATTGTGGATACAACCCCAACTTGCCATTTTCCAACAGTAGATACCACCTCCGCCACCCTCCATGGCTTGGTTAGCACATAACCCTTCGTCGATACATTTAACCACTTATCATGATATTCCCAAGAATCTAGAGGGCTTTTGTTTGAAGTTCCATCTGCACGACCTACAAAGAATAGCTAAGGAGCACATCAAAATATTCGACATAGCAATTACTGAAATGCAAGTTGATCACAAGGATGTTGCATGCCACCTTTTTCCTTATTTATTGGGGGAAGAAGCCTTTTATTGGTACATTAACCTGCCGAGGGGATCCATTACCTCATGGAACTTAATGAAGGACGCCTTCCTATAGAAATACAAGATCCCCATTAGTCCTTTGGAACTCTATCAGTAGTTTATGTCCATTCGGAGGGAGATAAATGAACCTATTGGATCCTTCAATGACCACTTTCATCGTGTCTTTACTAGGCTCTAGGACCCGTACCTCCATAATGATGTTGCGGCTCTCCTGGTTTACTATGCTGCATTGGACAACCTCACATTGGCTTTGGTGAAAAGGATGCGCCCACCACTCACTACCTTGGTGACTGCCTATACGGAGGTCGTTGTCGCTAGTGCAGACTTGGGGCAGAATATCTCTGACCCGCTACCTTCTTTGGGGCCAATAGCTCACCTGATGTAGATTCAGGGGCTTAATTAGGTGTTTGCTCATCAAACCCCTCTTATGAACCAAGTACCTCAGTTGCCCATGGTACCACATCCAGGGTAGCCACTGAAAATGCACCTCCTGCCCCTTCCTATTTATAGCTCCAACCACAGTATAACTATTCTCAGGCTACTCCACAATAGCAGGCGTATTCCCAGCAACCCTAGGCGCCATTATACCTATCGGGACCAGAATTTCCTCCAGCTTATCAGAATCAGCTGACGGCCCCTCCCGCTTTTCTCCAAAATCTGGTGCCATCACCTAGGAATGGGGCCGAGAAAGATGAGTTAGAGGAATTGACTAAGATGATAAAGAAAATGTCCACTGAAATGACACACCTAAAAAATTAGAATAATCAGTTATAGGCCTCTCTTGTGTAATTTCCAAGCTAATCTTAACAAGGACAACCGAGACAATAGGGATAGTAGGGATAATCAAGAAGTAAGCACTTCCTCTGGGCAGAACTATGATAAGGGGCAAAACGCCAATCAAAATTAAAAAAGGAGACCTTCTTAGAGGCAGAATCACACATAGAACACAAGGCCCAATAACGGGGGTGTCCCTACACCTTTCGACCAACCAGCAAGCAATGAAAAAATGACTAGTGGAGTATACCTTGCCGAGGCAACCTTGTCTGGATGGTGCTGGATTCACAAAACCAGCAGACATTCTGAGTTGGATTGCCCCGAGTTCTAGACAGCTGCTGAAATATTCCAAGTGGAGGTACAGAATGCAGTCAATAATGCCGGCTGTAGGGACATCGTCCCATTCAAGCCATATGATTCCTCCTGTCTCATGGTTAATCAAGCGCTATTTCTGCAAGGTGATTGCAACAAGCCCGAAGTTGAGCCTACTCCTGTTGAGGGTGAAGAAGCACAAGAAGTAAGTAACAAACAAACTTTGGCTCAACTTTTTGATTCAGTAGATAATTGTCCAGTAGATGAAGAAGAGCCATTTGTAGATGAGGTTCACATGTTCCATCGAAGGTCGACTCCCTACTTCCTTAGGAATAGACAGGTAGGTGGATCCTTTACAACTTCTACCCCACCAAACAATTTTGCCACTCCGCCTAATCATAATGCCAACAACAACCCTGGACTTCCCCATATACCTACCCAATACCTCAACAAGAACGGATCTCAAAACTAGTCACAAAATCAGGCTCAAGGCCAATCCCAAAATCCGTCTAGTCAAACGAAGGTCCAACCTCCTAGTTCTACCATAGGCCAAGCCTTTAGTTCAGAAATTGAGAAAATGGGTGAATATGTAATAGAAGAGTTTAAGAAGGTAAAAATTAGTTTGTCTGCCTTCGAACTACTCAAAGTCCTTACCATGAGGCATGCCTTCTTTAGGGTTCTTAATGGAACCTCATCTTCTAGTACAACACAAGAAATGCCAACTAAGAGGGTTACCTTTGAAGAGCCTAGGAAGGAACCAGAGATACAGGATAATATCAGAAAAATGAAGGATATCCCTATAAATCAATCTGTAAGTAAACAAATTGAAAAGGAACCAGAGCAGAGTAATGGGCAGTTTTCCAAGGACCGACCTTTTAGGCAGACCAGGGATAAAGACAGTGATAAGAACAAAGGTCAGGTCACTCACATGGATATACCTACTAGCATCTTTCAAGGAAGGATGGAAACTCCCCCTTTCTTGACCACCATTACAATCTTCGGGAAGAACCTGCATAACTACCTGCTCGATTTAGGAGCGTCTGCCAATGTCATGCCCTTGGCAGTATGCAAGGCTCTTGGCTTCACTCCCATGCCTTCAAGGAGGAAGGTTACCCAGCTAGACAAAACAAAGATCAACATTGTGGGAGAAATAAACTGTATCCCAATGCAGATTGCTATAGATCCATGGATACAACAAGTCATTGATATTCAAGTGGCAGACATTTCCAATGCATATGGAATCATCTTGGGAAGGGAATTCACCAAGGAACTGAATGGATATACCACCACAAACCTCTCTCACATGTGGCTACCATGGAAGGGACTACCAAATCAAATCCGTATCGACCGTGAACCCCATATGAAATACATGATCACATAGTACAATAATATTAATGAGGTGTTATTTTTTGAGACTAACCTAGGGAATTACCATCCTTTTGACTACCAAAATGAGGTTGAGCTTCAGGAAGAATGTGCTGACAAAAGTGCTCGTAGTGTTGTGTAGTCCTTTGACTGATTCTACACGAATGCTTCCAGACACAGAAATGTTGATAGAAGCCAATGGTGAACCTGATAAGGATGAAAAATGGGGAATACTCAGTGGTTTCCAGGAGTTCATGGAAAAATGCGCAAGGGATCAGCTCAGCCTAGGGGCCTGAATGAATTTTCAGGATCTCTTGTTACCAAATTGGTGCAGGGTTCACAATGCTGCCCACTCGGAGTTTGATTACTGCTTGTATCAAATGACAATTGAGCATGTAGAAAAATTAGCTACTCTTAAGATAGAAACGCCAAAGGAGGCGCTAGCAGAACCACCCATTGATCACTACATCGAACCAGAAAATTCCCCTAAGATCACAAGGCCAGTCACCCAGCTGAAAGGGGATAGGAGCTTAATCAGACCCGAAGATAAAGAACCTTCCAAGTGTTGGACACTCCGATTTGATGGATCTAAGTCCAAGTAGGGAGCTGGTGCTGGGTTCAAACTCATCAGTCCAATGGGTAAGACCTTTCTAGCTGCCCACAGATTACAATTTTATTACACCAATAATATAGCAGAATATGAGGCCTTGGTCCATGGCCTTCTCATGGCCTTGAAGAAAAATGTGAAAGTGCTACAAGTTTTTGGGGATTCTGAACTAATAGTTAAACAAATTAGGAAGTTATATTCCTGCCAAGATAGAAGACTTACAAACTATAAGCATAGGGTTTGGGATCTCTTGGAAGGCTTAGATGCGTTTAATATACAATTGATCCCTCGTGCTTAGAATCGTACAGCTGATGCCTTAGCTCAAGTAGCCAGCACTTTACAACACCTCTCTGGCTAGGCTCAATAAATTTATGGTTGACCTAACATCCACGCCATCGGTCCCAGATAATGTTACCCACTTGAAAGTCTTCAATGATGAGAAACATATTCTCAAATTCATCACAAGCTCTGATGTCTTCGCAGCCCAAATAATTGATGAAGCTGATCCGCAGGAAGCTGAACTGGACATATAGGGGGTTATTAATCTCAAAACCAACACCATCTCCAGGGGCATGGTTCAGATGGAACGCATATTTGACTTGGACCAGATAAGAGACCAGAACCAACAAACAAAAAGGGAAGCCATAAGCAACTAATGTGATGCTCACAACCTTGGGACAGCCGAAGAGATCAAGAATGTTTTTATTGGCAAGGTGTGCATGCCGAAGGAAAATATAGGAATTAAGGACACATTGCAGAAGTACCATGATGTGGTGGCATTGAGCTACCAAGATTTAAAAACATATGACACTTTTGTCATTACACACACCATCCCTCTTAAGACAAAGGTGAGGCCATTCTACTAATGGCAGCGCCCTATCAATGCCTTGTTGGAACCCATCATTTACAAAGAAGTACATAAGTTGCTCTCGGCAAGAATTATTTTTTTGGTTAGACACTCTACATGGGTGGCCAACTTGGTCCCGGTCAGAAAAAAGAATGAGGAGATTAGATTGTGTGAAGATTTCCGCAATCTGAACTGCGCCTCGGAGAATGAAAACTATCTAGTGCCTTCATTGGATGAGGTGCTTCAGATCATCAATGGCTCCTAGATGATGTATTTTTTAGATGGGTACTCTAGATACAACAGGTGATGGTACAGTACGAGGATCATCACAAAATGACGTTCACCACTAAGTGCAGGGGAACGTTCGCTTACAGGAGAATGCCTTTTGGGCTCATCAATGCCGGAGCTACCTTCCAGCATGCCATGGATATCGCCTTCAAGGACCTGATTGGCAAGTGCATAATCATCTACATGGATGATTTAACCATGTTTTCTAAAAGGCGAGGCGATCATGTCTCTGATTTATGCAAGGTATTACAGAGGTGCAAGGAGTTCGGGGTTTCCCTTAACCCTAAGAAGTGCATTTTTAGTGTGACTGAGGGTAGGCTGCTTGGGCATATCATTTCAGAACAGGGTTTTTCTATACACTCTGAACGTATCGAGTCCTTACTCAAAATTCCACCCCCCGGAAGCAAGAAAGAATTAAAATCCTTTTTTGGAAAGATCAACTTCGTCAGGAAATTCATCACAGGTTTCGCGGAGATTGTTAAACCTTTCAATGCTATGTGGAAACAAGACCTCAAATTTGAGTGGACACCTGACGCCAAACAAGCTTTTGAGGAAATCAAATGGGCCATCGCTGAGGTGCCTATGTTAGTCAGCCTGGATTATTTGAAGCCTTTCTACATCTACTCGTTCGCTTTAGAGCATTCCTGTGCTAGCATGTTGACCCAGAAGGACGATGAAGGAAATGAGCACCCGATCACCTTTATGAGTGCTCCTCTCAAGGATGCTAAATTGCGATATCACAATATTGAAAAGTAGGCATATGCTCTCATCAGAGGGGTGAAGAAATTTAGACACTACATCCTATGCAATAAGGTGTTTGCCATTGTCCCCGACCCAGCAGTAAAAACACTGCTCATGCAAAATGTATTGGGCTAACGAAGAGCTAAATGGGTCACCCTGCTCCAAGAATATGACATGGAGATCCAATCGATGAAGCTGGTGAGAGGATAGGCACTCACCCACATGATCGCTGAGACAGCGGCAGAGGCTGGACCTGAACTCACTATGCAGTAGTACTAGCTTGAGGATGTCTCCCTTGGGGAGTGGTACTAGAATGTTGTTTATTATTTGTTGAACCATAAGTGTCCACCGCACCTGCTAGGAGTCCAAAAGCGGGCCCTTAGATTGAAGAGCAATGGTTACATACTACAAGGGTCCATTCTCTACAAGAAAAATCATGAAGGTATTTATTTAAGATGCCTTGGCAAGGAAGAAGCAGATTGAGTCTTAAGAGAGTTCCATGAAAAATTTGGCACGGGCCATAGTTCTGGTTCTTCCACAGCACATCAGATATTAAGAGCTGGGTATTATTGGCCAACTATCTTTAAAGATTCCCATTTCCATGTTCGCTCATGTCACACATGCCAAACCACTGCCACTAGGGAAAAGAATTTTACTATCCCACTGTAGCCTGTGCTGGAGGTAAGGTCGTTTGCACAATGGGGTCACAACTTCATCGGTCCGGTAAGCCCTCCATCATCGGCGAGACATAGGTACCTTCCTACTACTACTGATTACTATACTAGGTGGACATAAGAGATCGTATGTAAGCAATGCACCACTGAAGTAGTTACTAACTTTTTAGAAAGTTTCACTTTAAATCGCTTTGGTTGTCCTTATGCTTTGGTATGTGACAATGGACCTACTTTCGCCTCATTAAAATTTGCTAGTTGGGCATTCGAATACGGGATTTCCCTTAAGTTCTCATCTAATTACTACCCTTAAGGAAATGGCCTTGCCGCATCTACAAATAAGAACCTGATTACCGTGATCAAGAAACTGCTAGATAGGAATCCCAAGGACTGGCACACCCAGCTTTGTTTCGCCCTTTGGGCCGACCGCACTCGCCACAAGGCGACCCTTGGCGATTCCCCATTCCAGCTTGTTTATGGCCTAGAACCTATGTTTCCTATCCATCTAAAGATTCCTACTCTTCAGTTCATCAACGATTTTTATGAAGGAGGAGATCGTAGGGAAGCTCGGTTAGCTGAGCTCTTGCATTTAGAGGAAGTTCGAGATCGTGCAATAAAAATTTTTTCCAAACATCAGGGCGTAGTTAAGAAATGGTTCGACCGTCAAGCCAAGATCAAGGCCTTTAGAATTACAGATTTAGTCCTGTATTGGGACAAGGCCCATGAAAAGAAAGGGGGACACAAAAAATTCTACAAGCTCTGGCTTGGCCCCTTTCAAATAGCTGAGATTTTGGGAGACAATGCCTTCCGCCTAAAGACCTTAACTAGTGAGAATGTCCCGTTGCCGGTCAACGGGCAACACCTGAAGCATTACTTCTAGGCTTGAGCTCGTTCGAGCTCTTCTTTGTAAATATCTGTACATAGGTTAGGGTAGTTTTCTTTTCTAGCTTGCTTGCATCTTTTGTTTTGGGTCGCTCTTTTGTTTTCTCCCTCCCAGTAGTTTTGTTTTGAAAAGTTGTTTCCTGCCCCTTAGCGGTGGCCGTGCTTGCTTGACAAGCAGTTTACTTTGCTGTCCATCCTTTGTGTTCTTAGGCTAAACATTCACTGTTGACTATTGGTCTCTGAAAGCTGCCCATGAATGGATTCTTTGTCTAAACTCTGTCTAGGACTTGACCCTTGGCTAGATCTTTTTTACACACATCTCGGATCTCACACAAAACACATAATAATCATTTCTAAAGGACTGTGCCATGGTTGTTATGACACCCTAGCGAGTGAAAAATCTCAAGTCTGCTCTAGTGACCACTACAGTCTCAAACCCATCATAGGCTTTAGTGCTTACCTAGTCAAACTGAATGATAAATGAGAAATGAACATTGAAGGAAATATCAAAGCAAAAGAGAAAAGGAATTCTAAATAAATAATGGACCGTATGGGTGTTCAGGTAACTCTACCAGGGCTATGGACGCCCGGCCGGCAGTAGAGAAATATCTATGAGATTGCAACAACTTCATCGGGGCTATTGATGCCTGGCTGGCAGCGGAGCAATGTCCAGGTTACTTTTGGTGTTAGACGATTTATGTAGCTCACTCGGTTGGATTGGTAACCCTGGTCACTATCCTGAGGAAAGGAACAAACTCACTACACACACTTCTGATATGTCCTATGAATTGACCCAATTAAGGATCTCGTTCTCCTAGATTCATCTTTGGAAACTACTCCTGGTCTGCAAAACCAGAGATTCTAGGTCCTGAATGAATATTTATCCTTAGAATGCTTGGGAGTGTTTGCTAGTGGAGTCGCCATTTATTGTGCCCTTAGCACACACACCCCGTTCGGAATAGGGACCCTCTTTTCTTTCACCTTGTCGGGTCGGTTTTGTCATTGCCTCATTTTGTGTGCCCCCTTTTTAGTGTCCTGAATGGTCAATGTTGCTTTAAAGTCCCACCATAAATTGACCATGCCTTCCCTTTTTAATGTTGTCATGTTCCAGTGCCTTGCGGAGTCCCTCTGGCAGTTTGACCCTACGAATGGCCCCAGGCCCTGCTGGGCCTAGCCGTTCGGGATTCCCTTGTTGGGTTTCCCCGTTACACCTGTCGTTCCCAGCGGTGTTCACTTCGCGTCATCCTAGACCCTGGGCTCCGGACCCCCATTCTCCATCTGCTAGAAATCCATGGAAAATCTCAGTAGTTTCCAAATCCTTCAGTCCCGGAACCCTGGAGTTCCACTCCCAGGGTTTTGCGAGTGCTTCGCCATCCCTCACAGCGAACCTCTGGCAGTGTCTCGCCTTCCGAGTCCCGCCACCTTATTTATCGTCTAGGGAGTCTGCGGGAAATCCTGACTACCGTCGAGTGGTCCGGGCCCGATCATCTGGGATTCTGAGTCTGGAATTCCATGATGGTTCCACTGTCCACGATGGCAGATCTTTGGAAGAACTCTGCCCTCCGGGACCCAACTCTCTCTCCGCTGCTACTGATCTGACCGAGTGGAAATCTTCAAGCGACCGTCGTCCTGCGCCCCCCAGCCGTCGGACCCTGGGTCTCCTGCCACTGTTGTCAATTTTCAAATTCACCAACCTTCTGTCTCATCGTACTCGCATTTAATAGGGTCATTAATGGCGGTTATGGGTATAAAAGACCCACTCAAGCCAGTCATTATCACTTGACAGAGTTGCAGAGCGATTAGAGAACTTGCTAGAGGAGCCCACCGTCTTCAACACCTTCACATTTATCGCCCTCAGCATCACTTCGTTGATCATAGGTGGATCCCACATCTCCCGCATTGAGTGTTCAAGGTAGGTTTTCCATTCGCCCCTCCCGAGCCCTATTTTCCCTTCCAAACAACATTCCTACCGAGGAAGTCCGGCCCTCCGGTCCTGAACTGTCCAAATGCCCTTAATCAAAAGATCAATAACATCGGGGATAAAAGGTCATGTTATGCTTAATTGATTATTTAAAATAGATGTTATCTTTAGGGTTTCAGCTAACATGAATGCTTTTGTGATCCATTGTGCTGACTATGCCTTTTCTTGCAGAATATATGGAATTGGGCACGGGACCTTCGGGGGCAACGGTCAAAAATGACAAAGGGAAGAAGTCAGGAAAGACCCCTCATGGGAAAGAGGACAAGGACTAGATGAAATACCAATTCTAGGGTGAGCCTCTGCACTCAAAATTCACCACAGATTGGAAGGAAATCACTGACACCAACATAGGCCAAGTTGATATTGATGAATTCACGCAAAGGGTCAGGGTCAATCTGACGTTAAAGAATGCAAGATTGATAAGACAAAGTGGAATAGCAAAGGCTGTTGGATTCCCTCCATCCCTTGTGGTCCTTGAGTTGGTCATGGCTTGTCGGGAGGTGTATCAACCCGACATAAGGACAATCATTGATAAAGAGGGCAACATTCTCACCGACATGTCGCCTGAGGGAATCACAAAGACTTTCCATATCCCCACTTTTAAGGAGATGGAAGTCTCCACCATATAGGAATGCCAGGCAGTGTGGGATGATAATCCAGTGGGCTGTAAGAGGTCAATCAATCAACATTGGCTCAAAGAAAAGCAGGGAAGCGCTGCGAAGGTTCCTCAAGAACTCTTCCGCAGTGATTTCCACGAAGATTACCACGACTTGGTCACGATGCTAAGACAAGTTATGGGCCTTCCTACGGCGGCCTTCTTCCAAGAATGGATGGTGTACTTCATTGAGAAAATTCTTCGTGGGAATGAGGACGTCACCACAAAGACTTCATTTTACTGGGGAGGAATCATAAGCAACTTCTTCCTTGAGCAGTTTGTCAATGTAAAGAAAAACTCCAAGATTTATATGACTTCCTATCTCGTCTATTCCTTGGTAGATCAGAGGCAATACAACGGGTTGTTTGTGGCACTCGATTAGAAGTATGGGCGAAGACTTAAGGCCTATGATAGGTATCTGCAGCTCTAATACCGGAACTTCAAAAGGGAATACTGCAGAGTAAATGACGCCTTCATCGGCCATATTATCAGAATGATTGCCGAAGACTTCGAGAGGAGGGTCTCCCACAGTGCCAGGGCATTTTTGAAATAGTATGCCTTTCTCTTCATCCAATATCCGAAGTTCACGTACATCTGTGCCATGGGCTTCATTGAAAGGCCAAACAAGTTGCCTTGATACCTTAACGACCGAATCATCCTTCTGGAGCTTTCTCTTCAACTCCAACACCTACAGGTAATCTTCAGCAGCAAGCACATAGCTGGGATCTCCTATCGCATGACCCTTGGCTAGGGCATGTACCAACTACAAACTTCCCAGTGTGCTGGTAACTCCGAGAAAGAGCTGAAGGATTACCACTTCTACCTACACACTGCTCGCCCGTGGATGGACTTGTATCATTATGTCAAAAAGGCGTTGGGGCCGGGGTATGCCCATCTTCACCACCTCAAGGATTTCTAGGCCGACTGCTAGGATGATAAAGAGGTACATGCAAGGCACTATATGCAAATGACTGTGCAGTTTGTAAGAATGGTGCAACCATTCCCCGTACCAGACCAAGTCGAAGAAGATGAGGTGACCATAATGCACCCTAGGTACCCTACAGTCACCAATCTTCCAATACCAACAATAGACTGGGAGGAATAGGAGGTCGACGACCTTGATACCATAACCCAACCAATCTTGGTTCATACTAAGGAGTGGGTCGATGGGCAAGTAGCCTAATTAAAGCGGCCAGGAATAATTTTGACTTATGAATGGCTCAAAAGTGAGTCAAGTGCCACAGAGGATGTTGCTACCACCACTTCAACTGGCAGGACCTCCAAGTCTCCTCTGGTCACCAGATCCAAGAAGAGAAAAGGGATAGAAACAGAACAGTCTCCAAACCCCAAGGTCTATGCAAGGAAAGAAATGGGAGGCTCACCTCCCAAAAGGCTCAAACAGGCAGGGAGCACAGCAGAGCAACCCTCAACCCAAGAGGAGGAAGCAAATGGTACATATTAATTGGAACCTCTCCTGGCTCTCCCTACCCCTCCTGTTGCACCACCTACCTCCCTGGTTGTGATTGCTACATCCCCGCCAGTAGTGGACATTTTTGTCCATCTTGCCCGTTCACCTCCGGTCGAGTCTATAATAATTATTGACTCCTCTGCCATAACTACTCCCCCTTCCTCTGCTGCCATGTCACCAATCACATTGCTCCCTCTGGCAACAATTATAGCACCTATTCCTATTGCCACCATGCCTGAGGCTCTCTCAAGACACATGCAGAATCTTCCCCCTGAGCTCTCCTAGATCCTAATGGATCCGACTCTTCAAGTAGCACTTGCACAAGTCCTCGCTACTGCTCAGCCTTCACAACCACCGATAGGGCCACTAGCTATGGAAGCCACCATGCTAATTTCTAAGGAGTGGGAGGAACGAGAGCAGGAAGCCTCAAAGCATGTTGATGAGGAAGTCGATGAATACCATGAGCACCCGGAGTACGAACACTGAACCATTGACAAGGTGGCTTATGAGGAGGGAACAGGCTCTTCCGAGAGTGGGGACAAAGAAGCTAGCTTTGGTGCTAAGGTAATCGTGCAAACCTTTGATGATGACCTTGAGAAGGAGCTAGCACAATAGCTAAAGGACACCGAGGCAGAAGTAGAAAGGTCACCCCGTGACGGAGAAGGGTAGCCACCAGAAAAATAGCAGCAAGAGGATTTAACTGAGGGTGGAACCCAAGTTGTCAAAAGCTTCGAAGCTGAGTGTGATAAAGAAAAGAAAGAAGAAGAGACAACTGAGAAAGAAATTCCCATACAACCACTGTCCAACGTGCTACCTATCAAATGCCTCGTGTTTGTCCAGGACTTTGATGAGGAAGAGGGAGATGCTACCAAGGAGAAAGAAAAGTCCCCAAAAGAAAAAGGAGCAGAAACCTTGGCCTTAACCGAGAGGGGCGAGGGTGGCCATGATTCACCTAAGGGAAAATCTACTGTGCCTGAATGGTTGGAGAGTAGCTCGAAAGAAAAACCCCTATTCTAAAGGACCCAAGGGCGAGGTTAGAGGCCATCTTGGCTCAAGCTCAAATCATGACAAAGAAGGAGAAGAAGCCCAAAGTCTGATCCAGGGTAACAATGGATGCTTCTGTGTCTCGAGTAGTGTAAATAGCAACGCCTATGATTGGCCAGGCTAGGGTGAGTTACAACATCTCCACCTTCGACTTGGGGACCGCCACCAAAGAGTAGAAAGTCAAGCACCTTGAGGAGTCAGTGGCTACGGTGGTGCATTTGATAAAGCAAGATAAGATCTCGAAGGATGAGCTCAAGGCATAGGTCGCAGCCTTAACCGATTACATACAACAATGGTCTTCAATGGATGACTTACCTACCACATCCACAACCGCACCCCAACTCCTATCCAAAGAGCAGATCGATAAGATGGAAAGAAGGTAGAACTTGGAAAAGACCACAAAGGACTAGTTCCGACAAGTCTTATATGTCAGAAACATGGGAATTAGCTGGGCTGTGCGAACATCCAACAATTTCTTAGACCTGTTGCAGTCTCTGGAGGGCATGAGGAAGCTCTACACCGACTTCCCTAGGAACTACGACTCCACCTTTCTAAGGATTGAGGCTATCCTTTAGTTGCCAAAAGCCACGTGGGAAAAGGAGCTTGTATTTAAGAAAGACAATCACTGGTTGATGGATGTGTGGCGACGAGACTTTGATAACTGGAAAGAGAGACTGGAACAAATGATGAGCAAGGTGGATTCAGACATTGAATGGATCAAGGAAATCAGGGCAAAGTGTGCTCATTATCTCAAGCTGATGACAGAGTACGACATGTGCACAGTACAAATGGATCCAAAGAAGATAAAGCCCTACTTCTAGAAGAAGATGGAGGACGGGATGTCTAGCGAAATCATGGTGGAGTTCATGAGTTTTTCCGCCCGTGCCTTCGATCAATCAGAGCTATTCATGGACCAAGGCTCAAAGTATGATGAGGATTGGAAAAGGCTGGAAAATAACACAAAAGAATGGAGCTACCAAGTGCTGCGATATGAAATCATTGAAATAGACAAGCTCTAAGCGGTCATCCTCAACTTCATAGAATACACAGCTTCTAAAAGGTAGGAGGACATGCCCATCAAAGATGAAGAACTCCCTGAAGAGTAGCTATAGTGAAATAGCAATTGGCTGAAAGACAAAAGTGCTATAGTGTCGTCAGAAGAGTACAAAATAGGGAAAGGACAAAGATGTAATTTTTAAATTGTGATATATTGGGCCGTAGGTGAAACCCTATTTTGTAATGAATCTTGGCCACACAATGAGAATTGATCTTGGCCATTCATTGGATCTTTCGGGAACTATAAATAGGGCTCTCCTCTCATTTGCAAAGGGAGTTGAGTTGTTGTAAAAACATGTTGCAGAAATTTATAAAGAAAATACATTGACTTTGTGCATTTTATGAGTTTCTCACATGTTGATTGATTCAATCTCCATTGTTAGATGTTTAACTTAGGTTCTATTGCTATTCTAGTTAGTTGTTTTCTTGCTTTGGTAGATTTTAGGAATGTTGTCATGTGATAATGAAAATTTCTGCTGTGTTGATGACTTCTCAGCCCATACTTTTTGTTGTTTGCTGATGGTAGATAGCTGTGTAAAGTTAGCCTGGGCTTGAATTCAAAGCTGCTCCAAAATTTTTATCCTTGTTCATGCATGCACATGGTGAATGAAAAATAAAACATTTGCAGACCTTAGAAGATAGCACAAGTTCCACGATACTGTGAGATCTCTGGTTAAGTGGGATATTGTTTTAAGAAGCTATCTATTGCAAGAACTCCATTGTCACTGTTCATAGTTAGTTGCAGATTTAGGAACTCTCGCTCTTCCTTGCCCCTTTTTTTTCTTTTTTTTTAATGAATAACCTATGCTAAGGTTCATTGCACATTGTAAAGCCAAATCCAATGACAAAATGGAGTCCAAGACTGCTGTTTGAACCTATAGCTAATGCATAACAACTCTCCTATCCCAAGAACTGCATTTCAAGATCCAACTTCCCATGCTCTGTAATCCCTGTGTAAGACCGCCTTGTGATTCCAGCAAATCACATTAAACAACTGAGATATTCCAAGCACTGTCAAGACCTAACATTAGAGACCTTGGAATAGTGTTTTTCAATCTGATTGTGGAAGATTGTATTTCAAGAGAGGTAGCGCACCTACGCACTACCTGTGTTGAGAAGTGCATAAAAACACCATCGACAATAGGGAGCATCATCAAAGAGTTAATGATTTGTTTTCCATAAAGCTAGTTAGAATAATGGAAGGTGACAAAGCCAAAAGATTGTCTTTGGAAGCACAAAGTGTTGTCAAATAGGTTGCAGGATGGTACATTTAGTTTCCCACTTTCACCTACATTAGGGTGGAAGGGTTTGAAGGTTATCCTTTCATGTTGCCTAGGTACCCTATAGATAAAATAGTGTTATTGGAAGGGAAGATAGTTGAAGCCATCCCAAGCTCTCTATAGTGTGGCTCATAAGAAGGTTCCCTTAAATTTCCAAAAGTAATAGGGTACTTCAAATGCAATATAATTAAAGTAGCCAATCTATGTGAAGAGGAATTAAAGACGTATAATTTGGAGTACTTTCCACTTTGAAGAAATAATTATGACCCAAAAGGGAATATTTCCAGTAATATAGCTGGTAAATGCGCTCATGTTCAATATTTAGAAGACTACTATGTTAATTGCGATGGTGAGCATAAATTAAGAAAAAGAAAATATGAAAGGTTATCATTACAATCTATGTGAATTCACAAGATTCATGATATTCTAGATCAATTGGAGGAAGATGATTGTGAAGTTTTGAATCAGGCTTATAATGAAAACATAGTCTATGAAGAACCTATTTTGAATCTAGATTATGAAAGTAGAGAAATAACATTTGTTGAGGAATTCTTTGAACCAGTTTTATTGCAGAATCAACACTGGATAGATGATTTTTGTAAAGATTTAAGAAAAGTAGGAATGAGGACCACATACTTGTTGGATGTTGTGGTTGTGTTGCTGATATATGGTTGCCATTGATGTCAAAACTATTAGCATTAATGCATTCGAAGTTGTATATGTTGAGGATATTGAGAAACTTGTAATGAATGAGTTGCAAGTTGTCAGCTGTGAAGTAAAGTTTAGTATGGTGGTATGTTATGTACGTTGAAGATCAGAGGTTATGGACTAAATGGTTTTTTGCTTAGTGTATCTAGTTTATCCACATTGAGTTTGAGAGATCCACATGAAGATTTGATTGAGTTATGAAGATTTTCATTCAGACAGTTTTTATGTTTCTTCAGTTAGTGTTCCTGATTGAAGGGTTATGTGCAAGATCATGATGTGCCAAAAAGTGGTGATATGTAAGTGAAATGATGGCCCATGTGGCTGCCGACTCTTTTTAACCCAAAATTGATGAAACAAAAAGGGTTTTTAAAGGAGATTCTCAAATTTCCACTAATATAAATTATGCTTTACTTTGAATTTAATATTTATAATTATTATTCATTTTCTATTTGAATTACGACTAAAGTCCTAATTGATAGGCTAATTGAAAAACATCTATAGCTATCAAATGGTATCACATTTTTTGAATTTGTAACATGCGTCACATTCTATGCTTTGCATACTATAGGATTAAAAATAAATAAATTGAATTTCATGAAGTTTTGACTAAGTTAAGTTTGTTAGACACACACGTTTTTATATTTTTTAAAAGTTGTAATAAAAAAATCATATTTAATTATTTACTTGGAAAAAAATTATAAAAAAATATGCATCACATCGGGACATGAGTCCTCTACCTATATCTAAAATCTTATAAAAAAATATTATCATTTTATTATGGTTAGGGTGGTCAGACAGACACCTACTTCTTATATTTTCCTTGAAATTTAAGTACTACTACATTAGAATTTCAAATTTTCACTAAATAGATTTTAAAAAAATAAAAATAAACCTAGTAGTTTAGAAACTACATTCAATTTGCTAAAATTCTATTCTTACATATTTTTGAAATAATATAGATAACTTATTCAAATTTTTACATCAAGTTGTCTAACTCTAATTTTTCTGAATTTTTTGCCACTTAAGGGCCTTTTTTTCCATGATGATCCTGCACATACCCGAAGATAAGGCTATTTTAGTTAGTTCAGTTGTTTTGGATGCTTCTTTGTTGGCTCTCAATGTTTGTGGATGCTTCTAGATCATGCTCTATCTTTGTTGCATGTCTGCAATGATCGTTGTGTTTATGCAAGCTTGGTGATTTTCTCTTGCGTGTTCATGTTTTTCATGTTCCTAGCTGACATGATGTTGAAGCATGTTGTGGATCTTCAAGGAGAAATTAATTGAAGTGTTTTCATGTTGAATATGTTGATTTGGATCCTCACTAAGTTGTTTTTTACTTTGGTTTATTTGCATTAAAGATTATCTATTGATTGGGGATGACAGTTATATTCATTTTATTATTTCTTTATGACTGACTTGTTGCGGTGAAATTTCTTGTTGCAGCTATATAAGAGTGGTTGTTTGTTCAAATTGAAGTGTGTGAGTGGTTCCAGAGTATGCAAATGTGTGTGCATGTGTGAATAGTGTTCTAATCATTCAAAGGTAGAGAAGAGTCTAAAGAAAAATGAAAAAGAGTGAAGAAGAGTGAAGAGTTGTTCATGCTCTCAACTGGAACTATGATCAGGTATTAGCATATGCTAATTTATTAGTTCAATCTCTACGGATGGCTATAATATGAATTCCTTTGTAAGACAGTGTGTCTTCCTTAATCAAGTAATTGAGCAGTGAGCTCTAGGCAGTGCACCTGAATGCAAGCGCATTCCCCATATTTCATTCTCTTTATACTTTTAACAGGGTATAATCTTGTGGATTGACCTCCACTCTTATTTTTCCCCTAATAGGGTTTCCACGTAAAAAAATATTGGTGTTATGTGTGTTTCTAATGTGTTGATGATCTCCATTTTCATTCTTAATAATTAGATTTGAGATTAAATTTGTTTAAGTTAAATAAGTTTGAATTTTTGGGACAACTGATTCACCCCCCCTCTCAATTGTCTACTCTTGTATTGCCAAAAATTGGTATCAGAGCTAAGTTCCTTGGAAGAAGTTTAACAACTTAAGGTGATCTAGGATGGAAAATTGCAAGAAGGATAGTCCAATATTTGATGGAACAAATTACTCCTTGTGGAAGAGTTTAATGGAGTTCCATCTGAGATGCATTGGTGAACCCTATTAGAGCATTACAAGTAATAGATATGTTATTCCACCAAATAGTACATATGCTAAGTATAATATCTAGGCTAAGGAAGCTTTTTTGAGTGCTTTGACTGATTTTGAGATGACAAATGTTATGGAACTAAAGACTGCTCATGAGATCTAGAAAAAATTGGAAATCTTGTAAGAAGGTGATGCTAATGTGAAGATTTCTAAGCTGCAGAGTTTGAAAGGGAAATATGAAAGATTGAGAATGGGTGATGATGAGAATATTAATTTTTTCATTTAAAGAGTGAATAAACTTGTGTGTGGTATTAGATGTGTTGGTGGACATATAGGGGTATGTGTAGGATCATGATGGGCCAAAAAGTGGCGATATAATGGGTATGTGTAGGGTATGTGGCTGATGACTTCTTTTAACCCAAAATTAATGAAATAAAAAGGGTTTTTGAAGGATATTCTCAGCTTTCCACCAATATAAATTATGCTATACTTTGAATTTAATAAATTATTATTATTCATTTTCTTTTTGAATTACAACTAAAGTCCTAATTGATAGGCTGATTGAAAAAAATCTATAGCTTTCAAACTGTATCACATTTTTTGAATCTGAAACATATGTCACATTCTATGCTTCACATACTATAGGATTAAAAAAAGAAAAATTGAATTTCATGGAGTTTTGACCAAGTTAAGGTGGTTAGACATATGGGTTTTTATATTTTTAAAAGTTGTAATAAAAAACTCATAATTAATTATTTACTTGGAAAAAAATTACAAAAAAATATGCATCACATTCAGACATGAGTACTCTACTTATATATAAAATATTATAAAAAAATATTTTCATTTTATCATGGTTAGGGTGGTCAAACAGACACCTACTTATTTTTTCCCTAAAATTTAAGTACTACTGCATTGAAATTTCAAATTTTCACCAAATAGATTTTTATTTTTTTAAACAAACCTAGTAGTTGAGAAACTACATTTAATTTTCTACAAATTCTATTCTTACATATTTTTGATATAATATAGATAACTTATTCAAATTTTTACATCAAGTTGCCTAACTCTGATTTTTTTGCCACTTAAGGGCCTATTTTTCCATGATGATCCTGCACATACCCATAGAAGAATCTTGAGTTTGTTGCTAAGGTGCTTAGATCCCTACTTGTTTCCTACAAAGTCAAGGCTAGTGCTATTGAAGAACTCCCGACTGTAACAAACATAACCAGAGACACATTAGTTGGTAAATTGACTACTTTTGAGTTGAACGAATTTGATGATGCCCTTCTTAAGGTTGAATTTGATTTAAGGCTACTACTTCTGGAAGAGATAGATAGAGATATGATCTGGGTGAAAGTTCATCTAGAAAGACATTCAAGTATGAAGATGAAATCAAAAAAATTGAAGATGAAGAAAGAGAGATGGAAGAGTTGGAAGCACTTATTGTCAAATAGGTACTAAGAGGAAAAGGTAGGTATGAAGGAAAATTACCTCTTAAATTTTTTTCCTACAATAAGATAGGTCATTTTGCATCAAGGTGTCCAAAAAGAGCTCCTAAACTAAGACATAACAAGCCTAGATTTATGAAGAACTGTTACTATGCTATTGATGAAGGTGTAACAGATGATGAATTTGATAAAGGTGATGAAGAATGGGTATTTATTGTTGTAAGAGAAAATAGTCTTGTATCTACTAAATCTACTAGTTGTACAAATGTGGAGAAATCCCTAGCAGTTCAAGTTGAAGGAAATGATGAATGGGCAATTGACAGTGGATGTTCACATCATATGACAAGAGACAAAAGTAAGTTTGTAAGCTTTGAAAAATATGATGGTGGTGTTGTGAGATTTGGTGATAATACAGCTGGTGTGATCCATGTAAGAGGATGCATTTCTCTTGATGGTAAGAATAATATTGATGATGTTCTGTATGTGGAAGGCTTGAAGCATAATCTTTTGAGTGTTGTTCAAATGGTTTATAAGGGTTACAATCTTCAATTCAAGAATGGAAAGTGTAGAATATTGAGTTTTAAAAATGAAATTTCCTTAGGTACAAAAAAAAAAAAGTAATATCTTTCACTTGAGTGCTGCTAGTAAAAGTTGTTTGATTGCTCAAGTTGATGAAAGTAGGCTATGGCATAGGAGATTATATCATGTTAACTTTGATAACATTGTCAAGATAAGTTCTAGAAAGGCTATGAGAGATCTACCTAAGTTGGTGAAACCTACTAATGTAATATGCAAGGAATGTTAGTTGGGAAAGTAAACTAGGATTTCATTTCCGAGTAAGAAGCATTGTTCAAATGAATTGTTAGAACTGGTGCATATTGATTTGTGTGGTCCCTTTAAGGTTAGAAGTCTACAAGGTTACAGGTATTTCAGGTTTCCCATTGATGATTATTCTAGAATGGTATGGGTTACCTTCTTAAGAGAGAAATATGTAGCATTGGAAAATTTCAAGATCTTTAAAGTTATGGTTGAAAACGAGAAAGGTTTGAAGATTAAGTGTCTAAGATCAGATAGAGGTGGTGAATTCACTTCTGATAAATTTAATTCATTTTGTGTAGAACATGGAATAAAGAGAAAATTTTGTACACTATGGACCCCTCAACAAAATGGAGTTGTGGAAAGATAGAATAGAATAGTTGAAGATGTTACTATAAAAATGATGCTAGAATGAAATGTTTCTCATATCTATTGGAGAGAAGTTGTGAGTACTACTGTGTACACACTCAACCGGGTACAAATCAAAGGAGATACTACTAAGACCCCTCTTGAGCTATGGACTAGTAAAAAGCCTACTGTTAAATACTTCAATATATTTGCAAGCAGATGTTATATTAAGAGAGATGAAGGCACATGAAAGTTTGATGATAGAAGTGATGAAGATATCTTTTTGGGTTATTCTACTAAGAGCAAGGCCTATTGGTGCTACAACAAAAGATTGAAGAAAATGGTTGAAAGTGAAAATGAGAAAGTTGATGAAGACCTAGGTACACCATCCAAAACCTGTAGATATGACTCTAATGATTAGAATGACAGTACAAATCAAGGAAATCTGGATCAAACTTCAAATCAAGTGCAAATCAATCTAGAATGTCAGGAGAATGAAGAAGATGGAGAAACTAATGGAAACGAAGAAGGGAGAACATGAGAGATAGAAGGTGAAGAACATCCTAAGAAGACTCTGAGGTATGTAAGATTGATTCATTTAGAATAACATATTATAGGTGATAAGAACAAAGGTGTCTAGACTAGGAGAAAGATTGTCAAAGAATATTGCTTGATTTCAAAAACTGAACCTACTAATGTGAATGAAGCATGTAAAGATGAGCATTGGGTTGAAGCAATGAAAGAAGAGTTGAAATAGATTCAAAATAATGATACATGGATTCTTGTTTCTAGACCTAAGGTTAAGAATGTTATTGGAACTAAATGGGTTTTTAGAAACAAACTAAATGAGCAAGGTGAAGTGATTAGAAATAGAGCAAGACTAGTATATAAAGGATATTCACAAATGGAAGGAATTGATTTTGAAGAGACCTTTGCCCTTGTTGCTAGAATTGAAGCTATAAGATTATTTCTTGCCTATGATACTCACAAGAACAACAAATTTTATCAAATGGATGTCAAATTAGCTTTTCTAAATGGTGAATTGGAAGAAGAAGTGTATGTTGAGCAACTTGATGGATTCCATTTGACTGATAAGGAAGATACGGTGTGTCGATTGAAGAAAGCATTGTATGGACTCAAGCAAGCCCCTAGAGCATGGTATGCAAGATTGGATAAATATTTGTTGAAGATTGGATTCAACAAAAGTGTACTATTGATAATAATTTGTATTTCAAGAATTATGATAAAGATTTGATTGTTAAAGTCTTTGTTGATGAAATTAGTTTTGGAGGAGATGATGCTTTGTGCATGAAGTTTTCTAGTGAAATACAAAATGAATTTAAGATGTCTATGATTGGTGAGATGAAATTATTTTTGGGATTGCAAATCACTTAGTTAGATAAAGGGATTTTTATATCTCAGTCCAAGTATGTGAAGGAATTGCTGACAAAGTTTAGTATGGAAGATTCAAAGCTAGTTGGTACACCCATGGTGACCAGATGCAAGTTGACTACAAAAGATGATTCTTCGAAAAAAAATCAGACAAGATATAGATCAATGATCAGTGGATTGCTGTATTTAATTCAATATAGGCCAAATATTATTAATGTTTTATTTATTGTTGCAAGATTTCAAGCTAACCCAAAGGAATCTCATGTGACTACTATGAAGAGGATTTTCAGATATTTGAAGGGAAATGTTGATCTTGGACTATGGTATCCTCAAGATGATGATCTTATTTTGAGTGCCTTTAGTGATGCAGATTGGGCTAGAGATGTAAATGATAGGAAAAGTACAGGTGGTGGAGAAATTTTCTTGGGTAGGAAGCTAATTTCTTGGTTAAACAAGAACCAGAATGCCATTTCATTGCCTACTACAGAGGCCGAATACAATGTTGCTACTAACAATTGTACTCAAGTCCTATGGATGAAGTAGATGTTGAAGGATATCAAAGTTGTATATAATGAGCCTATTGTTATATATTGTGATAATTCAGGTGCTATTAACATTCCCAAGAATCTGGTGCTACATTCAAAGACAAAGCATATATCTATCAAGTTTCACTTTTTGAGGGAGAAGGTGAGTGAAAAAGAAGTTACATTGGAATATGTGCCTACTAAGAAGTAGATTGTAGATATCTTTACAAAGTCGTTGCCTAAGGATACTTTTGAGTATCTCAGAGGGAAGTTAGGGGTGATTATCCCTCTTAATCATAACTAAGGATGCAATTTGTTTTCATTAGTCCATGTATTTCATAGTCAAATCTTGTTTCAGATTGATGTTGTGGTGGTCACTACTCAAGGGGAGTAGTCAGATGATTTATAAATTCAGATATGTGGTTCAAAGCTTAGAGATTCTTTGTCATTGATGTCAAAGGGGGAGAAGAGTCATGTGAAAAAATAGTGATTATTTTGGGAGAAGATTCTTATGAGAGAAGAGTCATGTGGAAGATTTGAGGATAAAATGAGTCAGAATCTAAGGGGGAATAAGTGTCAAGAGTTAGTTGCGTTGATGGTGTTTTTCACGTCATGTGTTGCTATCAATGCCAAAGGGGGAGATTGTTGGATGTTGTGGTTGTGTTGTTGATATGTGGTTGTCATTGATGTCAAAACTATTAGAATTAATGCATCTGAAGTTGTATATGTTGAGGATATTGAGAAAATTGTAATGAATGAGTTACAAGTTGTCGATTATGAAGTGAAGTTCAGTATGGTGGTATGTTCTATACATTGAAGATCAGAGGTTTTGGACTAAAGGGTTTGTTTTTTAGTGTATCTAGTTTACCCATGATGAGTTTCAGAAATCCACATGAAGATTTGATTGAGTTATGAATATTTTCATTCAGACAGTTTTTATGTTTCTTCAGTTAGTGTTCCTGATTGAAAATAACACTATTTCAGTTAGTTCAGTTGTTGCAGATACTTCTTTGTTGGTTCTTAATGTTTTTGGATGCTTGTAGATTGTGCTCTACCTTTTTTGCACATGTGCATTGTTCATTGTGCTCGTGGTTGGCGATTTTGTCTTGTGTGTTCATTTTTTTCATGTTCCTAATTGACATGATGTTGAATCATGTTGTGGATCTTCGAGGAGAAATTAATTGAAGTGTTTTAATGTTGAAGGTGTTGATTTGGATCCTCACTAAGTTGTTTCTAACTTTTTTTGATTCACATTAAAGATTATTTATTAATTTGGGCCAACAGTTATATTCATTTTATTATTTCTTTGTGGCTAAATTGTAGCAGTGAAATTTCTTATTGCAGATATATAAGAGCAATTGTTTGTTCAAATTGAAGTGTGTGTGTAGTACTAGACTGTGCAAATGTATGTGCATGTGTGAATAATGTTCTAATCATTCAAACACAGAGCAAAGTGTGAAGAAAGGTGAGAAAAAGTATGGATGGCTATAATCTGAATTCCTTTGTAAGACAACGTGTCCTCCTTTGTAATTGAGTAATGAGCTCTAGGCAGTGCACCTGAATGGAAGTGAATTCCCCATATTTCATTCTCTTTATAATTTTAATAGGGTATAATCTTGTGGATTGACCTCCACCGTGGTTTTTCCCCTAATAGGATTTCCACATAAAAAATCTTGGTGTTATGTGTGTTTCTAATGTGTTGATGATCTCTATTTCCATGCTTAATAATCAGATCTAAGATTAAATTTTTTAAGTTAAATAAGTTTGAATTTTTGGGACAATTGATTCACCACCCCTCTTAGTTGTCTTCTCTTGTATTGCCAACAATTGGTATAAGAGCTAAGTTACTTGGAAGAAGTTTAACAGATTAAGGTGATCCAGGATGGCAAGTTACAAGAAGGATAGCTCAAGATTTTATGGAATGAATTACTCCTTGTGGAAGACTCAAATGGACTTCCATCTTAGATGCATTGGTGAACCCTACTGGTGCATTACAAGTAATAGATATGTTATTCCAATGAATAGTATATGTGTTGAGTATAATATCCGGGCTAAGGAAGCTTTGTTAAGTGCTTTGACTGATTCTTAGATGACAAATGTTACGGAATTGAAGACTGCTCATGAGATTTGGAAAAATTTGGAAACCTTGTATGAAATTGATGCTAATGTGAAGATTGCTATGTTGCAAGGTTTGAAAGGGAAATACGAAAGACTGAGAATGGGTGATGATGAGAATATTAATACTTTCATCCAAAGACTAAATGAACTTGTGTGTGGTAGTAGATGTATTGGTGGACAGATAGAAGAATTTGGGATTGTTGCTAAGGTGCTTAGATCCCTGCTTGTTTCCTACAAAGTCAAGGCTAGTGCTATTGAAGAACTCCAAACTATAACATAACAAGAGACAAATTGGTTGGTAAGTTGATTGCTTTTGAGTTGACCAAATTTGATGATGCCCTTCCTAAGGTTGAATCTGCATTTAAGGCTACTACTTCTGGAAGAGTTAGATAGAGATATGATCAAACTGAGAGTTCATCTAGAAAGACATTCAAGTATGAAGATGAAATCAAACAGATTGAAGATGAGGAAAGAGAGATGGAAGATATGGAAGCACTTATTGTCAAATAGGTACTGAGAGGAAAAGGTAAGGATGAAGGAAAATTACCTCTTAAATGTTTTTCTTGCAATAAGATAGGTCATTTTACATTAAGGTTTCCAAAAAGAGCTCCTAAACCAAGACATAACAAGCTTGGATTTCAGAAGAAATGTTACCATATTGAACGTGTAACAGATGATGAATTTGATAAATGTGATGATGAATGGGTATTTATTGCTATAAGAGAAAATAGTCTTGTATCTACTAAATCTGCTAGTTGTACAAATGTGGAGAAAGCCCTAGCTGCTCGAGTTGAAGAAAAAGATGAATGGGTAATTGACAGTGGATGTTCATATCATATAATAGGAGACAAAAGTAAGTTTGTAAGCTTAAAAAAATATGATGGTGGTGTTGTGAGATTTGGTGATCTAATACAAATGGTGTGATTCGTGGAAGAGGATGCAATTCTATTGATGGTAAGCATAATATTGATGATGTTTTGTATATGGAAGGATTGAAGCATAATCTTTTGAGTGTTGGTCCAATGGTTGATAAGGGTTACAATCTTTAATTCAAGAATGGAAAGTGCAGAATATTGAGTTTTAGAAATGAAATTTCTTTAGGTACAAAAACAAAAGGTAATATTTTTCACTTGAGTGCTACTAGTAAAAAAATTTTGATTGCTCAAGTTAATGAAAGATGGCTATGGAATATAAGATTGTGTCATGTTAACTTTGATAACATTTTCAAGATAATTTCTACAAAGGCTGCACGAGAGATGTACCTAAGTTGGTGAAACCTACTAATGCAATATGGAAGGAATGTTAGTTGGGAAAGAAAACTAGGATTTCATTTTGGAGTAAGAAGCATTGTTCCAATGATTTCTTAGAACTGGTGCATACTAATCTGTGTTGTCCCTCTAAGGTTATAATTCTGCAAGGTTACAGGTATTTCTTGTTGCTTATTAATGATTATTCTAGAATGGTATGGGTTACCTTCTTAAGAGATAAATTTGAAGCACGTAAAAAGTTCAAGATCTTTAAAGTTATGGTTGAGAACAAGACAGGTTTGAAGATTAAGTGTCTAAGATCAGATAGAGGTGGTGAATTCACTTCTGGTGAATTTAATTCTTTTTGTGAAGAACATGGAATAAAGAGACAATTGTCTACACTGGGGACCCCTCAACAAAATGGATTTGTGGAAACATAGAATAGAATAGTTGAAGATGTTGCTAGAACAATGATGCTAGAAGGAAATGCCCCTCATATCTATTGGAGAGAAGTTACGAGTACTACTATGTACACACTCAACTGGGTACAAGTTAGAGGAGATACTAGTAAGATCCCTTTTGAGCTATGGAATGGTCAAAATCCTACTATTAAATACTTCAAGATATTGAAGCTATAAGATTATTTCTTCCCTATGCTGCTCACAAGAACTACAATGTTTATTAGATGGATGTCAAATCAGCTTTTCTAAATGGTGAATTGGAAGAAGAAGTGTATGTTGAGCACCCTGATTGATTCTAGTTGACTGATAAGGAAGATATGGTGTGTCAATTGAAGAAAGAATTGTATGGACTCAACCAAGCCCCTAGAGCATGGTATGCAAGATTGGATAAATATTTGTTGAAGGTTGGATTCAACAAAATTACTACTGACAATAATTTGTATTTCAAGAATTATGATAAAGATATGATTGTTGAATTCTTTGTTGATGACATTATTTTTGGAGGAGATGATGCTTTGTGCATGCATTTTTCTAGTGAAATGCAAAATGAAATTGAGATGTCTATGATTGGTGAGATGGAATTATTTTTGGGATTGCAAATCACTTAGTTAGATAAAGGTATTTTTATATCTCAGTCCAAGTATGTGAAGGAATTGCTGACAAAGTTTAGTATGGAAGATTCAAAGCTAGTTGGTACACCCATGGTGACCAGATGCAAGTTGACTACAAAAGATGATTCTTCGAAAGCAAATCAGACAAGATATAGATCAATGATCAGTGGATTGCTATATTTAATTCAATATAGGCCAAATATTATGAATGTTTTATTTATTGTTGCAATATTTCAAGCTAACCCAAAGGAATCTCATGTGACTACTATGAAGAGGATTTTCAGATATTTGAAGGGAAATGTTGATCTTGGACTATGGTATCCTCAAGATGATGATCTTATTTTGAGTGCCTTTAGTGATGCTGATTGGGCTAGAGATGTAAATGACAGGAAAAGTACAGGTGGTGGAGAAATTTTCTTGGGCAGGAAGCTAATTTCTTGGTTAAACAAGAACCAGAATGCCATTTCCTTGCCTACTACAGAGGCCAAATACAATGTTGCTACTAACAATTGTACTCAAGTCCTATGGATGAAGTAGATGTTGAAGGATATCAAAGTTGTATATAATGAGCCTATTGTTATATATTGTGATAATTCAGGTGCTATTAACATTCCCAAGAATCTGGTGCTACATTCAAAGACAAAGCATATATCTATCAAGTTTCACTTTTTGAGGGAGAAGGTGAGTGAAAAAGAAGTTACATTGGAATATGTGCCTACTAAGAAGTAGATTGTAGATATCTTTACAAAGTCGTTGCCTAAGGATACTTTTGAGTATCTCAGAGGGAAGTTAGGGGTGATTATCCCTCTTAATCATAACTAAGGATCAATTTGTTTTCATTAGTCCATGTATTTCATAGTCAAATCTTGTTTCAGATTGATGTTGTGGTGGTCGCTACTCAAGGGGAGTAGTCAGATGATTTAGAAATTCAGATATGTGGTTCAAAGCTTAGAGATTCTTTGTCATTGATGTCAAAGGGGGAGAAGAGTCATGTGATAAAATAGTGATTATTTTGGGAGAAGATTCTTATGAGAGAAGAGTCATGTGGAAGAGTTGAGGATAAAATGAGTCAGAATCTAAGGGGGAATAAGTGTCAAGAGTTAGTTGCGTTGATGGTGTTTTTCACGTCATGTGTTGCTATCAATGCCAAAGGGGGAGATTGTTGGATGTTGTGGTTGTGTTGTTGATATGTGGTTGTCATTGATGTCAAAACTATCATAATTAATGCATTTGAAGTTGTATATGTTGACGATATTGAGAAAATTGTAATGAATGAGTTACAAGTTGTCGATTATGAAGTGAAGTTCAGTATGGTGGTATGTTCTATACATTGAAGATCAGAGGTTTTGGACTAAAGGGTTTGTTTTTTAGTGTATCTAGATTACCCATGATGAGTTTCAGAAATCCGCATGAAGATTTGATTGAGTTATGAATATTTTCATTCAGACGGTTTTTATGTTTCTTCAATTAGTGTTCCTGATTGAAGATAACACTATTTCAGTTAGTTCAGTTGTTGCAGATACTTCTTTGTTGGTTCTTAATGTTTTTGGATGCTTTTAGATTGTGCTCTACCTTTTTTGCACATGTGCATTGTTCATTGTGCTCGTGGTTGGCAATTTTGTTTTGTGTGTTTATGTTTTTCATGTTCCTAATTGACATGATGTTGAATCATGTTGTGGATCTTCGAGGAGAAATTAATTGAAGTGTTTTCATGTTGAAGGTGTTGATTTGGATCCTCACTAAGTTGTTTCTAACTTTTGTTGATTCACATTAAAGATTATTTTTTAATTTGGGCCAACAGTTATATTCATTTTATTATTTCTTTGTGGCTAAATTGTAGCAGTGAAATTTCTTATTGCAGATATATAAGAGCAATTGTTTGTTCAAATTCAAGTGTGCGTGTAGTACTAGAGTGTGCAAATGTATGTGCATGTGTGAATAATGTTCTAATCATTCAAACACAGAGCAAAGTGTGAAGAAAGGTGAGAAAAAGTATGGATGGCTATAATCTGAATTCCTTTGTAAGACAACGTGTCTTCCTTTGTAATTGAGCAATGAGCTCTAGGCAGTGCACCTGAATGGAAGTGAATTCCCCATATTTCATTCTCTTTATACTTTTAATAGGGTATAATCTTGTGGATTGACCTCCACCGTGGTTTTAGCCCTAATAGGATTTCCACATAAAAAATCTTGGTGTTACGTGTGTTTCTAATGTGTTGATGATCTCTATTTCCATGCTTAATAATCAGATCTAAGATTAAATTTTTTAAGTTAAATAAGTTTGAATTTTTGGAACAATTGATTCACCACCCCTCTTAGTTGTCTTCTCTTGTATTGCCAATAATTGGTATAAGAGCTAAGTTACTTGGAAGAAGTTTAACAGATTAAGGTGATCCAGGATGGCAAGTTACAAGAAGGATAGTTCAAGATTTTATGGAATGAATTACTCCTTGTGGAAGACTCAAATGGAGTGCCATCTTAGATGCATTGGTGAACCCTACTGGTGCATTACAAGTAATAGATATGTTATTCCACCGAATAGTACATGTGTTGAGTATAATATCCGGGCTAAGGAAGCTTTGTTAAGTGCTTTGACTGATTCTTAGATGACAAATGTTACGGAATTGAAGACTGCTCATGAGATTTGGAAAAATTTGGAAACCTTGTATGAAATTGATGCTAATGTGAAGATTGCTATGTTGCAAGGTTTAAAAGGGAAATACGAAAGACTGAGAATGGGTGATGATGAGAATATTAATACTTTCATCCAAAGACTAAATGAACTTGTGTGTGGTAGTAGATGTATTGGTGGACAGATAGAAGAATTTGGGATTGTTGCTAAGGTGCTTAGATCCCTGCTTGTTTCCTACAAAGTCAAGGCTAGTGCTATTGAAGAACTCCAAACTATAACATAACAAGAGACAAATTGGTTGGTAAGTTGATTGATTTTGAGTTAACCAAATTTGATGACGCCCTTCCTAAGGTTGAATCTGCATTTAAGGCTACTACTTCTGGAAGAGTTAGATAGAGATATGATCAAAGTGAGAGTTCATCTAGAAAGACATTCAAGTATGAAGATGAAATCAAACAGATTGAAGATGAGGAAAGAGAGATGGAAGATATGGAAGCACTTATTGTCAAATAGGTACTGAGAGGAAAAGGTAAGGATGAAGGAAAATTACCTCTTAAATGTTTTTCTTGCAATAAGATAGGTCATTTTACATCAAGGTTTCCAAAAAGAGCTCCTAAACCAAGACATAACAAGCTTGGATTTCAGAAGAAATGTTACCATATTGAACGTGTAACAGATGATGAATTTGATAAATGTGATGATGAATGGGTATTTATTGCTATAAGAGAAAATAGTCTTGTATCTACTAAATCTGCTAGTTGTACAAATGTGGAGAAAGCCCTAGCTGCTCGAGTTGAAGAAAAAGATGAATGGGTAATTGACAGTGGATGTTCATATCATATGATAGGAGACAAAAGTAAGTTTGTAAGCTTAAAAAAATATGATGGTGGTGTTGTGAGATTTGGTGATCTAATACAAATGGTGTGATTCGTGGAAGAGGATGCAATTCTATTGATGGTAAGCATAATATTGACAATGTTTTGTATATGGAAGGATTGAAGCATAATCTTTTGAGTGTTGGTCCAATGGTTGATAAGGGTTACAATCTTTAATTCAAGAATGGAAAGTGCAGAATATTGAGTTTTAGAAATGAAATTTCTTTAGGTACAAAAACAAAAGGTAATATTTTTCACTTGAGTGCTACTAGTAAAAGTTTTTTGATTGCTCAAGTTAATGAAAGATGGCTATGGAATATAAGATTGTGTCATGTTAACTTTGATAACATTTTCAAGATAAGTTCTACAAAGGCTGCACGAGAGATCTACCTAAGTTGGTGAAACCTACTAATGCAATATGGAAGGAATGTTAGTTGGGAAAGAAAACTAGGATTTCATTTTGGAGTAAGAAGCATTGTTCCAATGATTTCTTAGAACTGGTGCATACTGATCTGTGTTTTCCCTCTAAGGTTAGAATTCTACAAGGTTACAGGTATTTCTTGTTGCTTATTAATGATTATTCTAGAATGGTATGGGTTACCTTCTTAAGAGAGAAATTTGAAGCACGTAAAAAGTTCAAGATCTTTAAAGCTATGGTTGAGAACAAGACAGGTTTGAAGATTAAGTGTCTAAGATCAGATAGAGGTGGTGAATTCACTTCTGGTGAATTTAATTCTTTTTGTGAAGAACATGGAATAAAGAGACAATTGTCTGCACTGGGGACCCCTCAACAAAATGGAGTTGTGGAAACATAGAATAGAATATTTGAAGATGTTGCTAGAACAATGATGCTAGAAGGAAATGCCCCTCATATCTATTGGAGAGAAGTTATGAGTACTACTGTGTACACACTCAACTGGGTACAAGTTAGAGGAGATACTAGTAAGATCCCTTTTGAGCTATGGAATGGTCAAAATCCTACTATTAAATACTTCAAGATATTGAAGTTGTAAGATTATTTCTTCCCTATGCTGCTCACAAGAACTACAATGTTTATTAGATGGATGTCAAATCAGCTTTTCTAAATGGTGAATTGGAAGAAGAAGTGTATGTTGAGCACCCTGATTGATTCTAGTTGACTGATAAGGAAGATATGGTATGTCAATTGAAGAAAGAATTGTATGGACTCAACCAAGCCCCTAGAGCATGGTATGCAAGATTGGATAAATATTTGTTGAAGGTTGGAATCAACAAAATTACTACTGACAATAATTTGTATTTCAAGAATTATGATAAACATATGATTGTTGAATTCTTTGTTGATGACATTATTTTTGGAGGAGATGATGCTTTGTGCATGAAGTTTTCTAGTGAAATGCAAAATGAAATTGAGATGTCTATGATTGGTGAGATGGAATTATTTTTGGGATTGCAAATCACTTAGTTAGATAAAGGTATTTTTATATCTCAGTCCAAGTATGTGAAGGAATTGCTGACAAAGTTCAGTATGGAAGATTCAAAGCTAGTTGATACACCCATGGTGACCAGATGCAAGTTGACTACAAAAGATGATACTCTAGAAACAAATTAGACAAGATACAAATCAATGATTGGTGGATTGTTGTATTTAACTCAAACCAAGCCTAATATTATCAATGTTGTATGTATTGTTGTAATATTTCAAGCTAATCCAAAGGAATCTCATGTGACTATTGTGAAGAGGATTTTTAGATATTTGAAGGGAATCGTTGATCTTGGCCTATGGTATCCTAAAGATGATGATCTTACTTTGAGTGCCTTTACTAATGGTAATTGGGTTGGAGATGTAAATGATAGGAAAATTACAAGTGGTGGAGCATTTTTCTTGGGTAAGAAGCTAATTTCTTGGTTAAGCAAGAAGCAAAATGCCATTTCCTTGTCTAATGTAGAGGCTGAATACATTGCTATTTCTAACAATTATACTAAAGTCATATGGATGAAGCATATGTTGATGAGCCTATTGCTATATACTATGATAATTCAAGTGCTATTAACATTTCCAATAATCTGGTGTTGCATTCAAAGACAAAGCATATATCTATCAAGTTTCACTTTTTAAGGGAGAAGGTAAGTGAAAAAGAAGTTACATTGGAATATGTGCCTACTAAGGAGCAGATTATAGATGTATTTACAAAGTCATTGCCCAAGGATACATTTGAGTATCTCAGAGGAAAGTTAGGGGTGATTTTCCCTCCTAATCAGAACTAAGGATGCAATTTCTTTACATTAATCTGTGCATTTCATAGTCAAATCTTGTTTTGGATTGATGTTGTGGTGGCCGCTACTCAGGGGGAGTAGTCAGATGATTCAGAAATTCAAATATGTGGTTCAAAGCTTAGAGATTCTTTGTCATTGATGTTAAAGGGGGAGAAGATTCGGGTGACAAATTAGTGATTATTTTATGAGAAGAGTCTTATGAGAGAAGAGTCATGTGGAAGAGTTGAGGATAAAATGATTCAAAATCTAAGGGGGAGTAAGTGACAAGAGCTAGTTGTGTTGATGGTGCTTTTCACATCATGTGTTGCCATCAATGCTAAAGGGAGAGATAGTTGGATGTTGTGGTTGTGTTTTTGATATTTGGTTGTCATTGATGTCAACACTATTAGCATTAATGCATTTAAATTTGTATATGTTGAGGATATTGGGAAAATTGTAATGAATGAGTTGTAGGTTGTCAGTTGTGAAGTGAAGTTTAGTATGGTGGTATGTTCTATACATTGAGGATTAGAGGTTGTGGACTAAAGAATTTTTTTATGAGTGTATCTAGTTTATCCACATCAAGTTTTAGAGATCCGCATGAAGATTTGATCGAGTATGAAGATTTTCATTTTGACAATTTTTTTGTTTCTTCAGTTAGTGTTTCTGATTGAATATAAGGCTATTTTAGTTATTTAAATTGTTGTGGATGCTTCTCTATTCATTCTTAATGTTTGTGGACTCTTCTATATTGTGCTCTATCTTTTTTGCACATCTGCATTTATTGTTTTGCTTGTGGTTGGAAATTTTCTCTTGCGTGTTCATGTTTTTCATGTTCCTAGCCGACATGATGTTGAAGCATGTTGTGGATCTTCAAGGAGAAATTAATTGAAGTGTTTTTGTGTTGAAGATGTTGATTTGGTTCCTCACTAAGTTGTGGTCAACTTTGGTTGATTTTCATTAAATATTATCTATTGATTTGGGCTGACAATTATATTTGTTTTATTATTTCTTTGTGGTTGACTTGTAGTAGTGAAATTTCATGTTTTGGATATATAAGAGTGGTTTTTTGTTAGAATTGAAGTGTGTGAGTGCTACCAAAGTTTGTAAATATGTGTGCATGTTTGAATAATGTTCTAATAATTCAAAGATAGAGCAGAGTGTGAAGAAAAGTGAAGAAGAGTGAAGAGTTCACGTGCTTAACTTGAACTATGATCAGGCATTAGAAGATGCTATTTTATCAGTTCAATCCTTGTGGATGGCTATAATTTGAATTCCTTTGTAAGATAGCATGTCTTCCTTTGTAATTGAGTAGTGAGCTCTAGGTAGTGCACCTAAATGCAAGTGCATTCCTCATATTTCATTCTCTTTATACTTTTAATAGGGTATAATCTTGTGGATTGACCTCCACCATAGTTTTTCGCCTAATAGGGTTTCCATGTGAAAAAACTTGGTGTTATGTGTGTTTCTGATGTGTTGATGATCTAAGTTTTCATGCTTAATAATTAGATTTGAGATTAAAGTTTTTTAAGTTAAATAAGTTTGATTTTTTTGGACAAATGATTCACCCCCCTCCTAGTTTTCTGCTCTTCTATTTCCAACAATACTCGCTAGATACACAAAATAAAAATAAAGAAGAAAATGAGCCTGAGCATGTGGAGCCTTCTAAGAAAAAGAGAAAAGCTAGTAAAGTAGCAACTACTATACAAATTGAAGAAAGAGCCCCTCAGGGTCCAAGCCAAGGAGTTTCATTATAACTAGCTGCTTAGCACAAAGAGGTTGAACCAGGTAAGGTTCGAACATAAGTATAGATAAAAGTGACATCTTCTTCCACAACAAAACCAAAGACTTGGAATATGACTGATGAAGAGGCAGGGATGATAGAGAATACTGGTACATAGACAATTTTTTCATCTAAGAGAGCTACAAAATTATTTACTTCTCCCCCTTCAATTAATATGGCTACTATAAAACAAACACTAGGAAAAAATCCTATGATTTTAGATTAAGTTTTAGAGCTAGATGAAGCTTAAATTAAGGAAAAAAATGAATAAATTAGGTGCCATGTGGGAACAAGTAAAAGAAAAAAAATCTAAAGATAAGCCCATGGTACAACCAGTGGCGGAAGAGATTCCAAATACAAGGTCAATTCCTTTGAATGTTCAAGAAGAATTCATAAGAGGAATAATTGCTTCATAGGTGGGGAAGCCTGAAGTTTTTGAAATGGAATCAGGGGAGACTACAAGACAAATTCCTATTGATGATATTGTTATTGAAGATACCTTGGATTCCTAACCTTCACCAGGGAATAATCAAAATGAAATTGAACAACTGCAGGTTTTTGAAAAGTCAAAGGAGGACTAGGTTGAAATTAAAAATAAAGAGCCTTCAAAAACTTCAGGTGATAGGATCAGAGAGGAAGAGAATCCTAGTGTGACAGGTAATGAAGAAGGTGATGTCCTAGGAACTAATACTGAGCACTTAGATGGATAGGAAAATACAAGTCTTGGAATTGAGGGGATAGATTTGAATCCCATTAATCAAGAACCTATTCGAGAGAATACTAAAGATGTTACAATCTCAGAGGATGTAATAGATAAAGTTGAAAATGTAGGAGAAGAATTTCTAAGAATATTGGAAACCAACAATAGAGAAATTTTAAAGAGGTAGAGCATAATGAAGATGAACCTGATTGGTTAATCAAAGAATTAGCTTCCCCATTAGAAGTGGAATTGGTACCTTTAGATCTTAAAATTTTAATGCAAGAAGTAGATACTCCTAAGCCCAGATGAAGAGATAAGATGAAACATGTCATATAGAAGAATGCAAATGGAGGTAGAACACTCCTTGTAGCTAATCTAGTAGTATATAAAAATAGACATGAAATAATGCCTAAGGAGTATAGAATAATAAGTATCAATGATGGACACCCATCCTGGAAGCAAGAATTAGAAGAAATGAAGATTAATTTGGATGCAACTGTTGCTAGGGTACATAAAATTAAATAGAAGAAAAGAGAGTTGAAAGAACGAATTGATACCCTAGAGAATTTTGTAAAATCATTAATCCAATATAGTCAAGCATAGTCTAAATTGCATCAGAATCTAGTACTCATGTCATAAGAGTAGGTGGATTCCATCGCAACAATTCACCACAAGATGAATGTATTTGAAGAATGGATTGAGTATTGGGTAAGACAAGGAGAAAAACTCATTATAGATGTAGTTGGGAAGTACAAGGAAGAACATTGTTGGTTTGAAAAATCCTAAAGATTGGAAGGAGAATGCAGATTTATTAGGAAAAAGTTGATTTTGAGAGGAAAAATGTAGAAAATCTCATTCAAACAGATGTCCAAGAATTGATAAGAGAAAAGATAATTTCAGAACAAGAAGTCCCATTATGTGAAAAATGGAAGAAACAATTAAGTTGGGAAGGTGACACTTTGATACAATGTATAGAAGGATTTGAAAAGGTCACCGAGAAGTGCCTTAAATTGATTGATAAAGATCAAGATTTCATTGAATTGTTAGCATGATGAGATTATGATCCCCAAACACTAGGAAAGGAGGGTAAAGAAGCAAAAGCTTTTAAAGAATGGATCAAAAGAATAAATAAAGACCCTATTCAATTGTTAACTAGGGAAGTTATTGATGAGATCATACATTGTAGAAACACTATAGGCAGGTATGAAATAGATAAAATACAAAGGAATGCAAAAATCCTCTAGATATCAAAAGGTTACACTAGGCTCAAGTATAGTTGGAAGGAAATCCAAGGAATTTCAAAGGAGTGCATGCATCAAATATTAATTGCTTTTCATGAATAGCAGTTGAAGAAAGGTGAAAAGGGGCCCCCAAACCCAAAAGTCAAGATGATATAAGAAAGTACCGGATATCAGATATTGGAAGTGTCATAAATATATATTGTGGAAGTTAGTTTTGTAGGTTGTTCCTAGTCCCAATAGAAGTTTCCTATCCGGTATTCTAAGTAATGCTAATAGTCTTGTTTTATGTAGAGTGTTGCATGTCAAAGTTTGGAGTTGAGGGTTGTTGTTACTAAAGGATGCAAAGCTTTGACTTTGTCTAGAAGATTCTAGTGACAACTAGAATATGCCACGTTCTACATTTTGATTTTTTGTTTCTAATTCTCTCGATAGACTTTAAGTTTAAACTCTTGAGGTCTTGTTCCTATAAAAGGTCATTTATTGCTTTTATTTTTAAGTTCAAAATTTGTGGATGTCGAAAGAGCCAAAACTTCTTTATTGTTTTCTTATTTTTTCTTGTTTTCTGAATCATTCTAGATTAAAAAATTATATGCACATAGAAATTGATCAATATTGAAGCCAATTTGATAGCTAATTATCTCATGTATCTTTTGTAGCTAGTTTATTTGTTTACTTGAACAAGACTATATGCTACGTCGTTTAAGGGTGTATACAAAACCTACTTAGTTTCCAAACTAAATCCCCTTCTTTAAAAGCTCACACCATTCTATGCCTAGCTGTGAAGCAATCTAGTGAAGTATAGAGTAGTTTTCTTTGATTTGATTAAATCTTGGGGCACGTGTGGAGAATACTTAGGATTAGTTTTATTTTTTCAGTATTTTGATGCTTTATTTTAGATTAGATGTTAAATTTTTAAAAATGTTTTAAAAAGAGATGAATGAATGGAAATATTATTGAACATATTTCATTTCTATGAAATTGTTGAATGCTTAAAGCTAAATCTACTTAAGTGAAATAAAAATTATTTGATATTCATGAAATATTATTACAAATTTGTTGATTTCATGAATTTGTTAAATTTTCAAACTAAAAATCTTTAATCTGATGCTTATGATTCCTAAAGAAATTAGAGATAACCATAGAACCCTTGAGATTAACAACACTATCACATCATACCATGAAGTGAACCAAGTACGGTCAAGACTTGACTATCGAATCCTTGAAATTAAGCTAAGTCAACCTTTCCCTATTACTCAGACTTTTAGGTTGCCTTGGTTCAATATTTCAAGTAAAGATAGGTTCTTTATAGTTTTCCTATGATGATTTTATCTGCATTGTTGTTGTGACTAACATCGTCATCAATTGTGATAAAATTAGTAGTCCACTAATCTTAAATATTGGACTCAATAATCAAGCCCATGCCTATACTTATCAACCCGAGTGTAGAGCTATGACTTATCATTATATATTAAGAAATAAATACCACTAGAAAGAGTGGAAAATTTACCTTAATTTAGGCTATGCTATACCTAGGAGGGTATCCTTATATGTTATTAAGAGTTCCTACAAATTCCTTAGAAATTAAACTTAAAACAAAAATGAACTAGCTACCAAGGGTATGACTATGCTATCCAATTAAATCCTCTATGCTCATGGGATGAATAAATCATCTAAAAATATATTGATTTACCTCCATATTAATTAAAACATATCCTCCTCCATCATGTCCAATTGTGGAAGGAAATAAATTGTTGTCAAGATCACACTTTGAATGTCATTCCTTAATCCAAACACAAACATTATCTAGTTTGTCTCCTCTATAATAGGATAGAGTGTACCAAGTACTCATCAAAAAGTAGAATAATGACTAAAGCATATTTCTAATTCACCCAAGTAAATAGATTACACACATCACAAGTGCTCTAGATGTGATATGTATCATCTCCAAAAATCCTAATAAAAAGTCATCGGTGGATTATCAAATTAAAATAAATATATTCAATCTTGAAATTTAAACACAATAGAAATAGATGTATTACTATTAAATTGAAAGAATATAAAATAGATACATGTCATGAACCTTATTTTCAAATGTCTAGTTAAACCAAACTAACCTTTAAAAATAGTATTTATAAAATTAAATTGATATTATTAAGAGAATATTAATTTGATAATAAAAATGGATAAAATTACTTGAAAATAAATAACCATTCAAGTATATGTAAATTAAGTAAATTAAAAATGAATAAATAGATAGATTTCATTTTCAATTAGTTTAAAAGTTTTGGACAAGGTTACACCATTTGCATTATGTCTTTTAAAATAAAAGGAAGCTTTATTGATTTTTTTAAATTATATGTAACATGACCTCTTATGATTCTTAATACATTCTTTTTGGTGGTGGAGGAAATGATTCAGGATCATAGTGGTTGTATATGATCATTCAGGGGGTAACACTTACACTATGAGGACATCTTGTTTTAATTCCTAGTAGCCCTTTGTTATTAGGGGAAAATCCATCATTTGAAGGGGGAAGAAGCAACAATCAAAAAAGAAAGAGAGGTATGAGCAATCTGAATATTGGAGGAAGAATGGAGGGGAAAAAGGAATATGCATTAGGTGATGAAGTTTTGGCCTGATCTTAGTAAGATGAAGCTTCATGGTTATGCAAGTCTCTAGTTAAGGGATTGGTAATGGGTATGGATCTATATGTTTTGAGAATTAAAATATAAGACAATGCATGTTATGTGGGAAGACTCGCGTTGGGATCTAGATGTGTGGAGATCGTCAATAGGAAAAAGGAAGCATTTGCATAGGTATGAAATGATACATTTTTTTTCCCTTCAATCTATTGTTGGAATATAATCCCAACTACTCTATCTTTTTCACTGTATCAATGTTGAAGTAGCATTGAAAACAAATCAAGAAGTTAGATCTTGAAAAGATTTGAAAGGACATCTCATTAACCCTTATGCAAGTTTCACATGTTTTGTGGGTGATAAGTAAAATATTATTTTATGTTTAGTTTGTTGTCCTTCGTTGATACTCAAATCTTTATATATTGTCTACTCTACATTTTGGTATGCACTTTCAAGAGTCCAGCTCCGTAAAGTTATAAATTAGTAATTGTGTTATGTTTGATAGAAGTTATGAGAAGCTATAGCAACAACACTTTGTGAATGTAATGTTAGTACATTTTTCAATGAGCATATGCTCAAGAAATTGTCTACATGTAAGTTCTAATGGTGTCTATAAAGGAGCAATCATTCTAGGAATCTTAAGAAGTTTTGTAATGATGTTTGAGTAGGAACTCAACTTGTACAATATTGTCTATGAATGAGTAGTAGCTAAGAAAATCATTGTAATTTTTCTATTGTGATCAATATAAAAAATTTGTATCTATTTTTTTCTTTGTTTTTTTTCCTACCATTTGCATTCCTACAAATGGTATCAAAGTAGGTTTGAGAATTTTTTCTAGGTTGAAAATTTGTAGAAGCAAATTATCATGGTTGGCTGTTGAAAAGAGGTCAGTTCAAAAAAGTATGTTGCACGATGTTAGGATAGATGGAAATTTTCAAAGAAGAGATTGCTGCCTAATTGCAGCCAAAGAAAGTCATCACTTAGTCTGAATGTGAAGAAGTCAAGAAATTGTTACTACCACAATTTGGTTATGTCGCTACTTTTGATCAAGATTTGAATAAAGTGTTGATCATAATCATTGGAAAAGGAGAAGAAAGCAGGTCGCCCTTACTAGTCAAAGAAAACATTTGGAGACCAACCTGCCATAAAAGAAGGAAAAGGTCTGGAGCTGCCTTCCAAGATAGAAAAGACATTACAACTGAATTAGTAATAGAGAAGTGATAAGAAAGGAGAAAATAATAAGTCTAAAGACTTGGCTTAGCTATTGGTCAAAATTAGAAGGTGATTCATCCCTAGTTTGTTAGTTTATTCCAGTAGCTCCTCACTTGGGGATGTTCTTTTGTTTAGAATAAATTGAAAATGTAAAACTACAACTGTTGGAAGAAAGCTAAAAAAATTCACTTGAAGAGAAAACACATGAAGCTTTTAGATAAGAAAAGTTGATGAGTTGTGGTTGTAATTAAGGGGAGTGTTGGAATATAATCCCAACTACTCCACCTTTTTCATTGTATCAACATTGAAGTATCATTTAAAAAAATTAAGAAGTTAGATCTTGAAAAGATTTGAGAAGATTTGAAAGGACATCTCATTAACTCTTATATAGGTTTCACACGCTTTGTGGGTGATAATTAAATTATTATTTTATGTTCAGTTCTTTGTCCTTTGTTGATACTCAACTCTCTTTATATTGGCTCCCCTACATTTTGGTATGCACTCTCAAGAGTCTAGCTTTGTAGAGCTATAAATTAGCAATGGTGTTATGTTTGACAGAAGTTGTGAGAAGTTGTAGCAACATAACATTATGAATGTAATGGTAGTACGTTTTTCAATGATCAGAAGCTCAAGCAGTTGTCTAAATGTAAGTTGTAAGGGTGTTTGTCAAGGAGCAACAACTCCAAGAATCTTAAGATGTTTTGTAATGATGTTTGAGCAACAACTCAACCTATGCAATGTTGTCTATGAATGAGTAGGAGCTTAGAAAATCATTGTAATGTTTCTATTGTGATCAATATAAAATTACACTGTCTTTTTTTTCCTTTATTTTTTCCTACCATTTGCATTCCTACATCTATGTAGGATGTTTTATTAACAAGTCGCATTTCTTATGGGTTTGTGTATAATTTTAAATCAGATCTTCTTTTGCATGAATGTTTCCATGGATTAGTCACATAGTTATTTATCCTCTATGATTGAAACCAATGTTGCATTAAATAAATTTCTATCAATTTTTTTGAATGCTCTAACCCTACTCTATCTGAGAGGATTTCTTGGTATAGGTAGGTACCAAAAAGAATAGTTTTCCAACCCTTTTCCTTGTGTAGGCTACATCTATCATATTTCTTGAATATATTTTTTTGCATATTATTCAACAGATTGTTAGATATGCATTTATAGTGGATCATTTGTGAATTTTTAATTGTGTAATTAAAGTTCCTATTTCATAACCATTATGTGGAATCGAGTTAATGCATAGTTTTTTTTTCCATCTATTTATATTGTATTAAAAAAAAATTCTCCAGATGATAACTTAGGCTTGCATGCGGTCTCCAGTAGTATTCAACTATATATAGGTATTCTTTCCATTTATAGGAAGCGTATTATTAGCTGATAGGCTATTTTTTTTGAAGTTTTTGCTGGGATTTTCATTAGACTAGCCATGAATTGGATTTGCTAGCATCAGGGGGTTGCCGGTTGGTAGGGAGGGCATTGTTTTTTTTTTTGTGACGATGTGGGAATTCGTAATTATGTGGGTTGGTGGTGTGGAGAATGGTGTCATCAAAATGGGGAAAGTAAATGGTAAGTGTTTGTTGGCATGAGCACCAATGCATCTTCTAGTTGGTGTACAGGGGTGGAGATCAAAGTAAATGCAATATTGAATGTTTTTCGTGTAGGAAGCATATTTTGATTAAGTTGTATTGTCAAAAGAGCCATTCTGATGTGGGTTTGATACAGACTATTGTTAAAATCATTAGCCTCAGCTCTATTTTTTAGCAAGCTGGAGGGTTATAAAACTATTGTGGTGCAGAATTTGTAAGTCATTTTTGATGGGTATTTTGCAGAAACCAGTAATTTATTGTTCATGTCTTTGGTTCTTTGTTTATTGTTACTTTTAATAGCAAGTTGGAGATTTTTAACACTGATGCATTGCAAAATGTGTGAGAAATTATATTGATTAAGTTGCATTTTCAATAGAGCCATTGTGGTGTTGGTTTGATAGCACATTATTTATTGTTCATGTATTTCATTTTGTGCTTATTGTTCCTTTTGATAGCGGGTTGGAGGGTTTTATATTAATTAAGTTGCATTGTGGAAATAATGATTGTGGTATTGGTTTGATAGTAGACCATTGTAAAAATCATTGCATTCTGCTCCATTTTATAGAATTTTGGAGGGTTTTAAGGTTGTGCCACAAAATTTGTAAGTGGTTTTACATGGCAATTTTGCGTGAATGATTAATTTATTGTTCATGTGTTTCAGTCTCTCTTATTATTTGTTGTTATCTATTTGTATCTTTGCGATTATACACATTTTGGAGACTTGAAAGAGGTAATAGGTCTGTCTGGATGGTTCTATTGCAATTAAATCCTTTTTCTCTCGCCCAATAAAAAAGGCTATTTTGTTTGAAGTTTCTGCCAAAATTTTCATCAACCCATCTGTGAATTGGATTTGTCGGTGTCGGGGTTCTACTGGTGGGTGGGGAGGGCACCATTTTTTTTGTTACAACACAAATTTTGGTAATTACATGGATTGGTGGTGGTGGAGAATAGTGTCATCATTATGGGGAAGGTGAATGGTAAGTGTTTGTTGGCGCAAGTGCCAATGCATCTTCTCATTGGTGCACAGAGGTCTAGGCTAAAGTAAATACTATATTAAATGTTTTCGTGTGGGAAAACACACTTTGATTAAGTTGTGTTTTCAAGAGAGCCATTGTGGTGTGGGTTAGATACCAGACTATTGTCAAAATTGTCACCTTCGGCTCCATTTTTTAGCAGGTTGGAGGGTTGTAAAACTGTTGTTCCGTAGAACCTATAAGTCATTTTCAATGGGTATTTTGCAGAAATCAATAATTTATTTTTCATGTCTTTCATTCTTTGTTTATTGTTGCTTTTGATAGCAGGTTGGAGAGTTTTAACACTGACGCACTATGAAATGTGAGAGAAAGTATATTGAGAAAGTTGCATTATCGAAAGAGCCATTGTGGTGTTGGTTTGATAACATATTATTTATTCTTCATGTTTTTCATTTTGTGCTTATTGTTCCTTTTAATAGTAGGTTGGAGGGTTTTAACACTGATGCAGTGCGAGGTGTGCGAGAAGGTATACTGATTAAGTTTCATTGTGGAAGTAGCCATTGTGGTGTTGGTTTGGTAGTAGAATACTATAAAAATTGTTGCCTTCTGCTCCGTTTTATAGCATTTTGGAGGGTTTTAAGGCTGTTGTGTGGAAGAATCTGTAAGTGGTTTTACATGGTAATTTTGCATGAATGATTAATTTGTTGTTCATGTGTTTTGGTCTCTGCTTATTATTCATTATTATTTGTTTGGATCTTTTCCATTATACCCATTTTGGAGACTTGAAAGAAATAATTGGTCTATATGGATGGTTTTATAGCAGTTAAATCTTTTTCCTCTCACCAAAAAATAAGGTTAGGGTTAGTAGTTTGTATCTTTGTGATTACACCCACTTTTGGAGACTTGAAAGAGATTATCAGTCTGTATGGAAGATTCATTGGAGTTAAATCTTATTTTTTTGATGAAAAAATATGGTTATAGTTGGTAATTTTTTTGGGGTTTCAGTTTTTGATTGTGCTTATTGTGCTTGCATGCTTTTGATTGTGGTTATTGGGTGAATCCACGATAGTGGTTTACAATTGAAGTGAGGAAGGAAAACTCACAAAAATTGAATGCATGGAAAAAAACTTGATTTTAGGGGTTCGTATGAACCTATTGGTTCAACCAAACCCATTAGGGGTTCGTTAGAACCTGGGTTGAGGTGAACCCTTTTAATGCTTTTTCGATAAAAAATCCAACAAAACCCCTTTATAAAAGGGGGCTTCGAATGAACCCCTAGGGATTCACTCGAACCCCCCTTATTCCTCATCCCCCCTTGAGACACAAAAAACCTGAATTTTGGCACTTCAGAGCAGGGTTGAGAATGAAAATGGATGAATCTTCACAAACCCAACTAGAATTAGGTAGTCCTCAGAACGAGCTATCTAATGAATATAATTTTAATATGTTTTGGTTTTATTATGTATTTGTTTTTTTAGTTTTATTAAACATAGGTTTTTCATCAAAATGAAGGTCTCTGATGCACATGTGGAAAATAGGCAGTTATCAATATTTTTTGAAAATATGAGTGCACTAGATATTGAAGTCCTTGATCCAACAAAAAATAAAAAATGAATTCCCGATATATACAAAAAATTTGGCATTATATGGTGGCTATGTCTGGAATTGTAATTGGTTTGACTTCAAAACTTGATTAAAGAAAAAATATTGAATAAAAATTTCTAACAAAGTGGAAGAACTAGATATCGAGTTACAAATCTAAATTAAAAAGAATTAGAATTTTATCCTTCATGGAAAAAAAGTTATGCATTATACGATGTGCGTCACTTTTTAAAAATGTTGTTTTTTGAAAAAAAATTGCTTTCATCGGAGATGGAAAAATAAGTGCAATCTGATTCCAAAAATTTTGAAAAAAATATTTTTAGAATCTACAGAAAAAATGTGATGAGACTCTAGTTTTCATCATCTTCAAATTCTTCACAATTTAGCCGCTATAGGTGCTCGAATGTGAAGATTTAGTTAAAAATAATAATTTTAGTGTCCAGTTTGGCAAAAAATTGTAAGCCACTATTATGGGATCACCCTATTGGATAGTATAATTTATTCTTGTGTTTTCATATATACATTTGCGCTTTCATTAAGCTCCCATGCTTTTGATTTGAATATAGTGGTCGTGTTCTTTTTAGTTTGCTAACAAATAGTACTAAATGTATAAGAGGAGCTACATTATTTGGCATTCAGTTATATAGAGAAATAGGGAAATTGTAACAGAACTAGTAGTAAAACATACATACATGTGTTTATCCATATATAGATATATATATATACAGATGTATAAACATTTATTAGCCCATAGGCTACTTGTTTGAAGTTGCTGCTAGGATGTTCATTAGGTCAGCCGTGCATTAGATTTGTTAGCACCTGGGGTGTCTTGGTCAGTGGGGATGTCATCAGTATTTTTTGTGGGATGTGAATCTTGGGAATTACATTTCACATTGTTGATTTTTTAGCTGAAAGGAAAAAGATTTAACTGCAACTGTTCCTATGACAATGGGTGTAATGGCAAAGATGCATGAAGATAACTGCAAAAGGATGGAAAGTGTATGTATATGTATATGTATATATATGTATGTATATCTATATGTAAGTGTATATATATACATATATATATATACATATATATATATATACATATATATATACATATATATATATAGACACATATATATAGTCTTTGCATCTTTGGTGTTATAGACATTTTGTACAGTTAGTTGCTTGGTGTCTTTCTGATTGATCTAAGTTCAAATTCTTGCAAAGAGGATCGTGTAGATTTTGAACAGCAACGTAATTTATTCTTGTATTTGCATACAAATAGAGTAATTGTATAAAAGGAGCTACATTATCTGGCATTTAGTATTATAGAGAAATAGGGAAATTGTAACATAACTACTAGTAAAATATACATTCAATATTGCATTTACTTCATCCAACCGCATTTACTTCATCCATCACCATAGTGCAACAACCACAAAATGTATTAAGCCTTGGGCAGGCAAATACTTAGCATAGACAATTACTCTATTTGTTAGCAAGGTACAAAGAAGCAACTCAATGAATGTGCAAATGTAAATATGCAAATACAAGAATAAATTATGTGGCCATCGATAGTCTACAACATCCTATTTGTAAGGATTTCCACTTAAATCAATTAGAAGGATACTTAATCGCCCTAAAACATTCAATATTGCATTATAAATAGCAATGTAATTTATTCTTGTAATTTGCATATATACATATGCATGTTCATTGAGCTCCTATGATTTTAATTGTGTAAGAGGAGTTGCATTATCTAGCATTGAGTATTATAGAGAAATAGGAAAATTGTAACATAACTATTAGTAAAACATACATACATATTTTTATGCAAATATACATAAATATACAAATGTATAAGTATGATATTGCTATCAAGATTCAACCATGTAGTTTCAAGTCAAACTTATTGACCCATGTTTGATGACTAGTGGTTTATAAGAACCCATCTCTCATGATAATGAATGGTCCACTTAGCACTCACTGCATCTAGGTGATGCTCATAGAGATGAAGCACTAGGCCTTCCGGGGAGGTCACCCATCCTAGTACTACTCATGAAACATTTTTAAAAATGTTGTTTTAAAAATGCAACTTAATCAAAGTATACTTTCTCGGCCTGCAATATTTTCAACTGTTAGCCATATGCAAGATATTTCAGATCTATATGATAATAAATTCTCAATTATTAGCTATATACAAAATATTTAACACATTAAAATATAGTCAACTATCGCTTGTATAGAAAATATTTGAAATGTATATGGAAATAAATTGTTCAATTGTGTTTGAAATTTTAATGTGTGTAAACATATCATATAATCATCCAACTGATTTGAAATATTCGAAAGTAACAATGAAAAGAAAATTAATATGGTGGCCACATTCTTTTCAGTTTGCTAACAAATAGAGTGATTCTATAATAGGAGCTACATTATCTAACATTTAGTATTAAAGAGAAATAGGGAAATTATAACATAACTTATTAAGAAAATGTGATTTATAAAGAAATTTTTTATTAAAAAATCATTCTCCTAATATTACTTATTAAAATCATTGATAATTAATTAATTAACATTGCAAGTAATGTATACATTGTAAATAATGAAGATGACCTACAATTTTATTTTACATTTCTGCAATCAACTTCCAACTAAAAATAATTGATATGGAAATACATAAATCAATCTCTTGATATACGCAAATTCTTTTTAATCTTTGGTGCATTGCTTCTCACCTAACAATAAATAAGTGCACTATAACATGGGGTTTACAATGATGTACAATGCTCCAAATAAATGTAGAGATGTAAAACAATTTCTACATAAGCCATATTCATATCTTTTACTGCACACATAGCTTTCCTTTAATTAATCTATCCATCTAATTATGCCTTTCAAATATATTTTTTTATTATAATGTACTCTACAAATCTTAATCTTGATTAACTCCTACGTCAATGTATTCACCCCCAATACCTTAAATTTTGGACAAAAATTATTATTATTAACAAAAATAGTAATTTAAAAATTTAAATTGTATTCAATTGAGAAAATGTGATTTATTATGAAAAATTTGATTCAAAAATCATTCTCCTACTATTACTTATTAAAATCATTGATAATTAATTAATTGAGATTACAAGTAATGGATACATTATAAATAATGAAGACGACTTACAATTTTATTTTACATTCCCACAGTCAACTTCCAGCTAAAAATTATTGATATGGAAATACATAAATCAATCTCCTAATATACACAAATGCTTTTTAATCTCTAGTGCATTGCTCATCACATAACAATAAAGAAGTGCACTATAACATGGGGTTTAAAATGTTCTACAATGCTCCAAATAAATGTAGAGATGTAAAACAATTTCTACAAAATCCATATACATATCTTTTACTGCACACATAACTTTGCTTTAATTAATCTACCCATCTAATCATGCCTTTCAAATTCACTTTGCACTGCAAAAAAAAAGCTTTCCCCTTTTTCTAAATTAACTTGCCTTTTGTGGTAGACCCTGTTGATGGTGTTTTTATGAACTTTTCAACACAGGCAGTGCGTAGGTGTACTACCTCTCTTGAAAGACAATCTTCCACAATTAGATTGCAGAACACTATCCCAAGGTATCTAATGTCAGGTCTTGACAGTGATTGGAATATCTTAGTTGTTTGATGTGATTTGTTGGAATCACAAGGCGGACTTACGAATGAGTTAAAACAGCATAGGAAGTTGGATCTTGAAATGGAGTTCTTAGGATGGGAGAGTTGTTATGCATTGGTTGTAGGTTCAAACAGCAGTCTTGGACTCCATTTTGTCATTGGATTTGGCTTTACAATGTGCAATGAACCTTAGCATAGGTCAGTTATTAAAAAAAGGAAAAGAAGGCAAGGAAGAGGGAAAGTTCCTAAATCTGCAATTAACTGTGAATAGTGACCATGGAGTTCCTGCAATGGACAGCTTCTTAAAACAACATCCCACTTAACTAGAAATCTCATAGTATCGTGGAAATTGTGCTATCTTCTAAGGTTTTCAAATGCTTTGCCCTTCATTAACCATGTACATGCATGAATCAAAGATAAATGTTTTGGAGTAGCTTTGAATTTAAGCCCAGGATAACTTTACACAGCTATTTACCATCAGCAAACAGCAAAAAGTATCAGCTGAGAAGTTATCAACACAGTAGGAGTTTTCACGATCACAAGACAACATTCCTAAAATCTACGGAAATAAGACACAGCTAACTAAAACATCAATAAAGTCTAAGTCAAACATCTAACAATGGAGATTGAATCAAGCAACATTTGAGAAACTCAGAAAATGCACCAAGTCAATGTCTTTTCTTTATAAATTTCAGTAGCATGTCTTTACAACAACTCAACTCCCTTTAAAAATGAGAGGAGAGCCCTATTTATAGTGCCCAAAAGATTCAATGAATGGCCAAGATTAATTCTCATTGTGTGGCCAAGATTCATTACAAAATAGGGTTTCACCTACCCCCCAATTTATGATAATTTAAAATTACATTTTGTCCTTTTCCCTATTTCGTCCTCTACTAACGGTACTATAACACTTTGTCCTTTACCCAATTGTTGTTTTCACTGTAGCTACTCTTCAGGGAGTTCTTCATCCTTGACGAGGTTGTCCTCCTACCTTTTAGAAGCGGTGTATTCAATGAACTTGAGGATGACTGCATAGAGCTTGTCTATTTCGATGATTTCATATCGCATCACCTAGTAGCTCCATTATTTTGTCTTATCCTCCAGCTTTTTCCAATCTTCATCATATTTTGAGCCTTGGTCCTTGAATAGCTTTGATTTATTGAAGGCACGGGCGGCGAAACTCATGAACTCCACCGTGATTTCATTAGACATCTCGTCCTCCATCCTCTTCTGGAAGTAGGGCTTCATCTTCTATGGATCCATTTGCACTGTGGGCATGTCGTACTTCATCATCATCTTGAGATAGCGAGTGCATTCTGCCCTGATCTCCTTAATCCATTCAATATCTAGATCCACCTTGCTCATGATTTGTTCCAGCCTCTCTTTCCGGTTATCAAAGTCTCGCCACCACACATCCATCAGCTAGTGATCGTCCTTATCAAATGCAAGATCTCTTTCCCACATGGCTTCTGGCAACTGAAGGATAGCCTCGATCCTCAGAAAGGTGGAGTCGTAGGTTGCAGGGAAGTTGGTGCAGAGCTTCCTCGTGCCTTCCAGAGACTGCAACAGGTCTAAGAACTTGTTGGTTGTTTGCACAGCCTGGCTAATTCCCATGTTTCTGACATATAAGACTCGTCAGAACCAGTCCTCTGTGGTCTTCTCTAAGTTCTTTCTCCTTTCCATCTTATCGATTTGTTCTTTGGACAACAGCTGGGGTGCAGCCGTGGATGTGGTAGGCAGGTCGTCCACTGAAGACCATTGTTGTATGTAATCCGTTAAGGCCGCGACCTATGCCTTGAGTTCATCCTTTGAGATCTTATCCTACTTTATCAAATGCACCACCATAGCCACTGACTCCTTAAGGCGCCTGACTTTCTGCTCTTTGGTGGTGGTCCCCAAGTCTATGGTGGAGATGTTGTAAATAACCCTACCCTAGCCAATCATAGGCGTTGCTATTTGCGCCGCTCGAGATCGATTTGCATCCATCGTTACCCTGGATAGGACTTTGGACTTCTTCTCCTTCTTTGTCATGAATTGGGCTCGAGTCAAGATGGCCTCTAACCTTGCCCTTGGGTCCTTTAGTACATGGATTTTTCTTTCAAGCTACTTCTCCAACCACTTGGGCACAACAGATTTTCCCTTGGGTGAATCGTGACCACCCTCGCCCCTCTCGGTCAAAGCCAAGGTTTTTGTCCCTTTTTCTTCTAGGAATTTTCTTTTCTCCTTGGCAGCATCTCCCTCTTCCTCATCAGAGTCCTAGACGAACACGAGGCGTTTGATAGGAAGCACGGTGGACAGTTGTTGAATGCGACTTTCTTTCTTTGCCATCTCTTCTTCTTTCTTTTCCTCAGTATACTCAGCCTCGAGGGTCTTGACAACTTCGGTTCCACCCTCAGTTAAATTCTCTTGCTACTATTTTTCTGGTGGCTGCCCTTCTTCATCACGGGGTGACCTTTCTGCTTCCGCCTTAGTGTCCTTCAGTTGTTGTGCCATCTCCTCCTCAAGGTCATCGTCAAAGGTTTTCATGATTATCTTAGCACCGGAACTATCTTCCTCATCCCCACTCTCGGAAGAGCCCATTCCCTCCTCCTCATAAGCCACCCTGTCGATGGTTCAGTGTTCGTACTCTAAGTGCTCATGGTATTCATCGGCCTCCTCCTCAATAGGCTTCGACGCTTCCCACTCTCGTTCCTCCCACTCCTCAGAGATTAGTATGGTGGCCTCCATAGTCGGTGGCCCTGTCGGTGGTTATGAGGTTGAGCAGTAGTGAGGACTTGCGCAAGGGCTGCTTGAAGAGTCCGATCTATTAGGATTTGGGAGAGCTAAGGGGGAAGGTTCTGCATGTGTCTTGAGAGAGCCTCAGGCATGGTAGTAGTGGGAATAGGTGTTGTTATTGTTGTGAGAGGGAGTGATGTGATTGGTGACATGGTAGCGGAGGAAGGGGGAGTAGTCATGGTGGAAGAGAAGTCAATAATTATTACAGACTCGGCCGGAGGTGAAGGGGCAAGATGGATAGAAATGTCCACTCTCAGCGGGGATGCAGCGATTGTAGCCAGGGAGGTGGGTGGTGCAACGAGAGGGACAAGGAGAGCCAAGAGAGGTACCGATTGATCTATACCCTTTGCTTCCTATTTTTTTGTTGAGGGTGGTTCCACAGTGCTCCCTGCCTGTTTGAGCCTTTTGGGAGGTGAGCCTCCCGTTTCTTTACTTGTGTAGACCTTGGGGTCCAGAGATTATTCATTTTTGTCCATTTTCTCTTCTTAGATCTAGTGACCGGAGGAGACTTGGAGGTCCCACCAATTGAAGTGGTGGCAGCAACATCCTTTGTGGCACTTGGCTCACTTTTGAGCCCTTCATAAGTCAAAATTATTCCTTGCTACTTTAATTGAGCTACCTACCCATCGATCCACTCCTTAGTACAGACCAAGATTGGATGGGTTATGGTATCAAGGTCATCGACCTCCTATTCATCCTAGTCTATTGTTGGTATTGGCAGATTGGCGACTACATGGTACCTAGGATGCATTATGGTGGCCCCGTCTTCCTCGACTTGGTCTGGTACGGGAAATAGCTGCACCCTTCTTATGAACTGTACAGTCATTCGCATGTAGTGCCTTGCGCGTACCTCTTTATCATCTTGGCAGTCGGCCCAAAAATCCTTGATGTGGTTAAGATGGTCATACCCTGGCCCCAACACTTTTCTGACATGGCCATACAGGTCCATTTGCGGGCGAGCAGTGTGTAGGTAGAAGTGGTAATACTTCAGCTCTTTCTCAGAGTTACCAGCACACTGAGAAGTTTGTAGTCGGTACATGCCCTGGCCAAGGGTCATGGGATAGGAGATCCCCACTATCTGTTTACTACTAAAAATTGTCTGTAGGTGTTGAAGTTTCCGAGAAAGCTCCAAAAGGATGATTCAGACATTAGGAAATCGAGGCAACCTGTTTGGCCTTTCAGTGAAGACCTGGGCATGGATGTACGTAAACTTTAGCTATTAGATGAAAAGAAGGCATACTGTTTCAAAAGTGCCCTGGCACTGTGGCAGACCCTCCTCTCGAAGTTGTCGGTAATCATTTTGATAATATGGCCGATGAAGGTGTCATTTACTCTACAGTAATCCCTTTTGAAGTTCCAGTATTGGAGCTGCAGATATCTATCATATGTCTTGAGTCTTTGCCCCTGCTTCTGATCAGGTGCCACAAACAACCCGTTGTACTGCCTCTGATCTGCCAAGGAATAGATGAGATAGGACGTCATATAGAACTTGGAGCTCTTCTTTATGTTAACAAACTGCTCATCGAAGCAGTTGCTTATGATTCCTCCCCAATAAAATGAAGTCTTTGTGGTGACGTCCTTGTTTCCACACAGAATCTACTCAATGAAGTACACCATCCATTCTTGGAAGAAGGCTGCCGTAGGAAGACCCATAACTCAGCTTAGCATTGTGACCAAGTCGTGGTAATCTTTGTGGAAATCGCTGCGGAAGAGTTCTTGAGGAACCTTTGCAGTGCTGCCCCGCCTTTCCTTGAGCCAATGCAGATTTATGGACTTCTTACAGCCTACCGGATTATCATCCCATGCCGCCTAGCATTCTTCTATGGTGGAGACCTCCATCTCCTTAAAAGTGGGGATATGGAAAGTCTTTGTAATTCCCTCAGGCGACATGTCAGTGAGAATGTTGCCCTCTTTATCAACGATTGTCGTTGTGTCTGGTTGATATGCTTTCTGACAAGCCATGACCAACTCGGGGACCACGAGGGATGGAGGGAATATAGTAGCCTTCGCTATTCCACTCTATCTTATCAATCTTGCATTCTTTATTGTCGGATTGACCCTGACCCTTTGCGTGAATTCATCAATATCAACTTGGCCTATGTTGGTGTTAGTAATTTCCTTTCAATCCGTGGTGACTTTTGAGTGGAGAGGCTCACCCTAGAATTGGTATTTCATCTGGTCCTTGTCCTCTTTCCCTCGAGGGGTCTTTCCTGACCCCTTCCCTTTATCCTTCTCAGGGGATGCCCCTGAAGGTCCTGCACCTGATTCCATATATATTCTACAAGCAAGGGCATAGTCAGCACCATGGATCACCAAAAAAATTTATGTTAGCCAACACCTTGAAAACAACATCTATTTTAAACAATCAATTAAGCATATCATGACCTTTATCCCCCCGATGTTACTGATCTTTTGATTAAGGGAATTTGGACAATTCAAGCCTGGAGGGCCGAACTTCCTCGGTAGGAATGCTGTTTGGAAGGGAAAACATGGCAGAGGGCTCCCAGAGATTCTCTTCTGTCAAATTTTAGTATTTTAAGAGGTTTGTAATGAAGAGGACCAAAATTAAGCACGTGGGTCGAAGTTAGATTCTAGATTTGGGCTCATTTGGATTAGTATAGGAGAATCTGGAAGTCTCGGGCTAGAGAGCCGTCTAGAGATGGTAGTTTGGAATGGCATACTGAAAATAGAATTCTGGAGATGGAACTCCGGGGTCCGGGGTCCGACGGGTCAAAGGGCGGCCAACAGTTTGTAACTTCTCTTTTGAGCGCTCAAGTCGGCGGTACTGGGAAGGCGTTCATCTTTCGCCGTTTGGGATGGCTATTGTTGGATGAAAGTCCAAAGGGAGTAGCCCGTCAGTTTTGCATTATCGGGTCCAGAAGGCCGGGGGACCGTAGCGCACCCGGTGTTTGGGACGGCAAACGTCAGACGGAAGTCCGGAGCCTCGGGTCCAGACGGAGATGAAGCCGTTATTTTGTTTTAGTCGTACAGTGGATAGAAGGGAAAATCCCGGAGCTCAGAGGGGTGGGTGACATTTTTTTGCAACGGCTGGCGAGGACAGGAGTCCCACACAATAGAGCCCGACACGGAGGAGGGCGTTCAACAACCTAAATTGCATGGCAGCAATGAACAGGAAGGCGGGGTCTGGAGGGTGGTACGCCAAGTGAGATTTTCCCCTTGGGACGTCGGACAAGGACAGGACTCCTGGGTGACATAATCTAGCGAGAATGAGGCCAATTTGTTCAAGTGACATCATAGTGGGGAAAAGGAGGTCAGGGACCGGAAGGCAGGACACCGTCAGAGGTTCGCCATGAAGGACGGCAAAGCACTCAATAAACCCCGAGAGCAGAACTCCAAGGTTTTGGGCCCGAGAGACCCAAAGGGCGCTGGTTTAATTTGAAATGCCCGCGGTGAGGAGAAGGGTGAGCTCCGGTGGATGGGAGGCAGGGGTCAGTTTGCAGTTTTAACACGACGTCATTCCAGCGGATTTCTGAATAAGGAAGTCCGACGGCCCGAGCCCGAAGGGGAAATCTACCATCGGAAGGAAGGTTTATTGTTTGAGTTTGGATGGCCAAGATAGACCCCAGGGCCGAAGGAGATGATTTCCCTATGGGAAGAACAACCGCGGTGAGGTGGAGCTTCGAATCGATCATGAGGGCACCCTAAAAGGTTTTTTAAGTTTTCAAAAGATGGGTTTTATCTTCCACACTATGTTTTATCATTCATTCATGGTTTTGATGTTCATTGTTCATTTTAACCCTTAGAAATCATGAAAATAATGCTCAGGAGGGGTGAATGGAAAACCTACCTCAAACACGCGATGTGGGGAGATGTGGGATCCACCTACGATCGATGAGGTGATGTCAAGGGTGATGAATATGAAGGTGTCGAAGACAGTGGGCTCCTCAAGCAAGTTCTCCAATTTCTCTGTAACTCTGTCAAGTGATAATGATGGGTCGGAGTGGGTCTTTTATACCCCTAATCATAATTAATGACCCTGATAAATATAGGTACGACAAGACAAAAGGTTGGTGAATTCAAAAATTAGTAACGGTGGCGGGAGACCTGGGGTCCGACGGCCGGGGAGGCGCAGGACAACGGCCGCTATTTGATTTTGACTCAGTTGGATTGGCGGTAGCAGGGAGAAAGTCAGGGCCTAGAGGGCGGAGTTCTGCCAAAGATACACCGCCGTGGACAGCAGAACCATCACGAAATTCCAAAATCAAAATTCTATATGGTCCAGCCTGGAGCACTCGTTGGCAGACAGGGTTTCCCGCAAACTTCAAACAATGAAAATGGTGGTGGGGACCGGAAGGTGCGACACCACCAGAGGTTCATCGTGGAAGACAGCGAAGCACTCGCAGAACCCTGAAAGCAGAACTCCAGGGTCCCAGGACCGAAGGAATTGGTAGCTGCCAAGATTTCACTAATTTCTAATAAGCGGCAAATTGGGGTTCAGACCCCGGGGTCCGGGAGGATGTGAAGCGGACATCGTCAGGAACAGTAGGTTCAACGGGGAAACCCGGCAAGGGAATCCTGAACGGCTAAGCCCGGTAGGGCCTGGGGCCATTAGCAGGGTGAAACTACTAAAGGGACTTCGTGAGGCCCCAAAACATGATGAAATTAAAAGGGGAAGGCATGGTCAACTTATGGTGGGACTTTAAAGCAACATTGACCATCCGAGACACCAAAAAGGGAGGCATGCAAAATGAGGCGATGACAAAAATGACCCAACAAGGTAAAAGAAAAGAGGGTCCCCGTTCCGAACGGGCCGTGTGTGCTAAGGGCACAACAAATGGTGACTCCGTTGGAGAACGCTCCCGAGCATTCTAAGGATAAATATTCATTCAGGACCCAGAATCTCTGGTTTCGCAGACCAGGAGTGGCTTCCAAAGATGAATCTGGGAGAATGAGATCCTTAATTGGGTCAGTTTATAGGACATCTCAGAAGTGTGTATAGTGAGTTCATTACTTTCCTCAGGATAGTGACTAGGGTTACCAATTCAACCGAGCGAGCTACATAAATCGTCTAACACGAAAAGTAACCTAGACATTGCTCCACTGCTAGTCAGGTGTCCATAGCCCCGACAGAGTTGTCATTGCAATCTCACAGATATTGCTCTACTGCCGGATGGGTGTCCATAGCCCCGGTAGAGTTACCCGAACACCAATATGGTCACTTATTTCTTTAGAATTCCTTTTCTCTTTTGCTTTGATATTTCCTTCAATGTTCATTTCTCTTTTATCATTCAGTTCGACTGGGTAAGCACTGAAGCCTACAATGGGTTTGAGATTGCAGTGGTCACTGGAGCAGACTTGAGATTTTTCACTCACTAGGGTGTCATAACAACCATGGCATAGTCCTTTAGAAATGATTATTATGTGTTTTGTGTGAGATCCGAGATGTGTGTAAGAAGATCCAATCCAAGGTCAAGTTCTGAGTAGAGTTCAAACAAGGAAATCATTCATGGGCAGCTTTCAAAGATCGATAGTTGCGAGTGAATGTTTAGTCGAAGAACACAAAGGACGGACATCAAAGTAAACTGCTAGTCGAGCAAACATGACCACCGCTAAGGGACGGGAAACAACTTTTTGAAACAAAACTGCTGGGAGGGAGAAAACAAAAGAGTGATGCAAAACAAAAGATGCAAGCACACTAGAAAATCAACCTACCCTAACCTATGTATAGATATTTACAAAGAAGAGTTCGAATGAGCTCAAGCCTGGAAGTAATGCTTCAGGTGCTGCCCATTGACTGGCAACGGGACGTTCTCACCAGTTAAGGTCTTTAAGCGGAAGGAATTGTCTCCCAAAATCTTAGCTATTTGAAAGGGGCCAAGCCAAAGTTTGTCGAATTTGTTGTGTCCCCCTTTCTTTTCATGGGCCTTGTCCCAATACAAGACCAAATTTGTAATCCTAAAGGCTTTAATTTTGGCTCGGCGGTCGAACCATCTCTTAACTACGCCCTAATGTTTGGAAAAATTTTCTATTGCATGGTCTTGGACTTCCTCTAAATGCAAGAGCTCAGTGAACCGAGCTTCCCTACGATCTCCTCCTTCATAAAAATCGTTGATGAACTGAAGAGTAGGAATCTTCAGATGGATAGGAAATATAGGTTCCAGGCCATAAACTAGGTGGAATGGGGAATCGCCAAGGGCAGCCTTGTGGCAAGTGCGATCGACCCAAAGGGCGAAACGCAACTGGGTGTGTCAGTCCTTGGGATTCCTATCTAGCAGCTTCTTGATCACGGTAATTAGGTTCTTATTTGTAGACTCGACAAAGCCATTGCCCTGGGGTAGTAATTGGATGAGAACTTAAGGGCAATTCCGTAGTCGAATGCCCAACTAGCGAATTTTAATAAGGCAAAACCAGGTCCATTGTCACATATGAAAACATAAGGACAACCAAAGCGATTTAAAATAAAACTTTCTAAAAAGTTAGTAACTACTTTGGTTGTGCATTGCTTACATACTATTGCTTCCGTCCACCTAGTACAGTAATCAATAGCGATAAGAATGTACCTGTGTCTCGCAGATGATGGAGGGCTTACCAGACCAATGAAGTCAAGACCCCATTGCACAAATGGCCTTACCTCCAGCACAGGCTGCAGTGGGACAACATCATTCTTTTCCCTAGTGGTAGTGGTCTGGCATGTGTGACATGAGCAAACATGGCAATGGGCATTTTTGAAGATAGTTGGCCAATAATACCCTGCTCTCAATATCTAATGTGCCATGGAAGAACTAGAACCATGGCATGTGCCAAATTTGTCGTGGAACTCTCTTAAGACTCGATCTGCTTCTTCCTTGCTAAGGCATCTTAAATAAATGGCTTCATGATTCTTCTTGTAGAGAATGGACCCTTGTAGCATGTAGCCATTGCTTTTCAATCTAAGGGCCCACTTTTGGACTCCTTGCAGGTGCGGTGGACACTTATGGTTCAACAAATAATAGATGACATTCTGGTACCACTCTCTGGGGGAGACATCCTCAAGCTGATACTACTGCACAGTAAGTTCATGTCCAGCTTCTGCTGTTGTTTCAGCAATTGTGTGGGTGAGTTCCTATCTTTTCACTAGCTTCATCGGTTGGATCTCCATGTCATATTCTTGGAGTAGGGTGACCCATTTAGCTCTTTGTTCACCCAATTCGTTTTGCATGAGCAGCATTTTTACTGCTGGGTCGGGGACAATGGCAAACACCTTATTGCGTAGTATGTAGTGTCTAAATTTCTTCACCCCTCTAACAAGAGCATATGCCTACTTTTCAATGTTGTGATATCGCAATTTAGCATCCTTGATTGGAGCACTCATAAAGGTGATCGGATGCTCATTTCCTTCATCATCCTTCTAGTTCAACATGCTAGCATAGGAATGCTCTGAAGTGAATGAGTAGATGTAGAAAGGCTTCAGATAATCGAGGCTGACTAACACAAGCGCCTCGGCAATGGCCCATTTGATTTCTTCAAAAGATTGTTTGGCGTCGGGAGTCCATTCAATTTTTGCATCTTGCTTCAACATAGCATTGAGAGGTTTAACGATCTTCGCAAAACCCGTGATGAATTTCCTGACGAAGTTGATCTTTCCAAAGAAAGATTTTAATTCTTTCTTGCTGCTTGGGGGCGGGATTTTGAGTAAGGACTCGATACGTTTGAGGTTTATGGAGATTCCCTATTCTGAGATGATATTCCTGAGCAATCTACCTTCAGTCACTCTGAAAATGCACTTCTTGGGGTTAAAGGAAACCCCAAACTACCTACACCTCTAAAATACCTTGCATAAATCAGAGATGTGATTGCCCCGCCTTTTAGAAAATATGGTCAAATCATCCATGTAGATGATTATGCATTTTCCAATCAGGTCCTTGAAGGTGATATCCATGGCGTGTTGGAAGGTAGCGCCGGCGTTGATGAGCCCAAAAGGCATCCTCATGTACGTGAACATTCCCCACTTAGTGGTGAACGCCGTTTTGTGATGATCCTCATACTGTACCATCACCTGGTTATACCTTGAGTACTCGTCTAGAAAGGACATCATCTAGGAGCCATTGACGATCTGCAACACCTCATCCAATGAAGGTACTGGATAGTTGTCTTTCTCCGAGGCACGGTTTAGATTGTGAAAATCTACACACAATCTAATCTCCCAATTCTTTTTTCTGACTGGGACCAAGTTGGCCACCCACATGGAATGTCTAACTAGAAAAATAATTCCTGCCGAGAGCAGCTTCTGCACCTCTTTGTAAATGACGGGTTCTAACATGACATTGATAGGGCGTTGCCGCTAGCGGAATGGCCTCACTTCTTTCTTAAGAGGGATGGTGTGTGTAATGATAGAAGTGTCATATATTTTTAAATCTTTGTAGCTCCATGCCACCACATCATGGTACTTCGCAACGCATCCGTAATTCCCTTCTTTTCCTCTGGTGTGCACACCTTGCCGATTAAAACATTCTTGATCCCCTCGGTTGTCCCAAGGTTGTGAGCATCGCACTGGTTTCTTATGGCCTCCTTTTTCATTTTTTGATTCTAGTCTCTGATTTGGTCCAAGTCAAATATGCATTCCAACTGAACCATGCCCCTGGGGATCGTGTTGGTTTTGAGGTTAGTAACCCCCTCTATGTCCAGTTCAGCTTCTTGTGGATTAGCTTTATCAATTATTTGAGCTGTGAAGACATTAGAATTTGTGATGAATTGAAGGATATGTTTGTCATCATTGAAGACTTGCAAGTGGGTAATATTATCTGGGACCGATGGCATGGATGTCAGCTCAACCATGAATTTCTTAAGCCTAGACAGAGAAAGGGGTTGTAAAGTGCTGGTTGTTTGAGCCAAGGCATCAGTTGTACGATTCTGAGCACGAGGGATCAATTGTATATTGAACGCCTCTAAGCCCTCCAGGAGATCCCAAACCCTATGCCTATAGTTTGTAAGTCTTCTATCATGACAGGTATACAACTTCCTAACCTATTTAACTATGAGCACGGAATCCCCAAAAATTTGTAGCACTTTTACATTTTTCTTCAAGGCCATGAGAAGGCCAAGGACCAAGGCCTCATATTCTGCTACATTATTGGTGCAATAGAATTGCAATCTGTGGGCAACTAGAAAGGTCATACCCATTAGATTGATGAGTTCGAATCCAGCTCCGGCTCCTTGCTTGGACTTAGATCCATCAAATCGGAGCATCCAGCACGTGGAATTTTTTTTATCTTCGGGTCCAATTGAGTTCTTGCTCCCTTTCAGCCAGGTGACTAGCTTTGTGTTCTTAGGGGAATTTTCTGGCTTGATGTGGTGATCAACAGGTGGTTCTGCTGGTGCCTCTTTTGGCATTTCTATCTGAGGAGTAGTTGATTTTTTTACATGCTCAACTACCGTTTGACATGAGTAGCAATCAAACTCGGAGTGGGCGGCATTGTGAATCCTGCACTAGTTTGGCAACAAGAGATCCTGAAAATTCATGCGGGCCCCTAGGCTGAGCTAATCCCTTGCGCATTTTTCCATGAACTCTTGGAAACCCTATTGAAGAGCCTAGGAAGGAATCAGTTTTTCAAACTCTTTGCAAACTCTTGGAATTAAAGAAGGCATGCCTCACAATAGGGACTTTGAGTAGTTCAAAGGCAGAAAAACTAATTTTTACCTTCTTGAATTCTTCTGCTGCATATTCACCCATTTGCTCAATCTCTGAACTAAAAGCTTGGCCTATGGCAGAACTAGGAGGTTGGACTCTCGTTTAACTAGATGGATTTTGGAATTGTTCTTGAGCCTGATTTTGTGACTGGTTTTGAGATCCGTTCTTGTTGAGGTATTGGGTAGGTATATGGGGGAATCTAGGGTTGTTGCTGGCATTAGGATTAGGCGGAGTGGCGAAATTGTTTGGTGGGGTAGAAGTTGTAAAGGGTCCACGCGCCTATCTATTCCTAAGGAAGTAGGGAGTCGATCTTTGATGGAACATGTGGACCTCATCTATAAATGACTCATCTTCATCTACCAGACCATTATCTAGTGAATCAAAAAGCTGAGCCAAAGTTTGTTTATTACTTACCTCTTGTGCTTCTTCACCCTCAACAGGAGCAGGCTTGATTTCGGGCTCATTGCGTTCACCTCGCAGAAACAACGCTTGATTAACCACGAGATAGGAGGAATCATATGGCTTAGATGGGATGATGTCCCTACAGCCGACATTATCGGCTACATTCTCTACCTCCACTTAGAATATTTCAGCAGCTGTCTAGAACTTGGGGCAATCCAGCTCGAAATGTCTGCTAGTTTTGTGAATCTGACACCATCCGGACAAGGCTACCTCATCTAGGTATACTCCACTGGTCATTTTTTCGCTACTTGCTGGTTGGTCGAAAGGCATAGAGACACCCCCGTTATTGGGCCTTTTGTTCTATGTGTGATTCTGCCTATGAGAAGGCCTCCTTTCTGAATTTTGATTAGCGTTTTGCCCCTATCATAGTTCTTCCCAGAGGAAGTGCTTGCTTCACGATTATCCCTACTGTCCCTATTGTCCCAGTTGTCCTAGTTAAGATTGGCCTGGAAATTACAGAGAGAGGCCTATAACTGATTATTCTAATTTTTTAGGTGCATCATTTCTGTGGACATTTTTTTTATCATCTCGTTCAGTTCCTCTAACTTTTCCTTCTCGGTCCCATTCCCAGGCGACGATGTCAGATTTTGGAGAAAAGCGGGCGGGGCTATCGGCTGATTCTGATAAGCTAGAGAAAAATTTGGTCCCAATAGGTACAATGGCACCTAGGGCTGTTGGGAACACGCCTGCTATTATGGAGCAGCCTGGTAATAGTTATACTATTATTGGGGCTGCAAATAGGAAGGCGCAGGAGGTGCATAATTCAGTGGCTGCCCTAGATGTGGAATCATAGGAAACTGAGGTACTTGGTTCATAAGAGGGGTTTGATGAACAAACACCTGATTAAGCCCCTGAATCTGCATTGGGTGAGCTATCGGCCTCAAAAAGGGCAGCAGGCCGAAGATATTTTTCCCCAAAACTGCACTGGTGACAATGGCTTCCATATAGGCGGTCACCAAGGTAGTGAGTGGTGGGTGCATCCTTTTCACCAAGGTCGACATGAGGATGTCCAATGTCGCGTAGTAGACCGAAAGAGCCGCAGCATCATTATGGAGGTATGGGTCCTGGAGCCTGGTAAAGGCACGATGAAAATGGTCATTGAAGGATCCAATAGGTTCATTTATCTCCCTCCGAACGGACATAAACTGTTGATAGAGTTTTGAAGGACTTATGGGGATCTTGTATTTCTACAGGAAGGCATCCTTCATTAAGCTCCATGAGGTGATGGATCCCCTTGGCAGGTTGATGTACCAATAAAAGGCTTCTTCCCCTAATGAATGCAGAAAAAGGCGGCATGCAATGTCCTTGTGATCAACTTGCATTTCGGTAATTGTTATCTCAAATATTTTGATATGCTCCTCAGCTGTTCTTTGTAAGTCGTGTGGATGGAACTTCAAACAAAAGCCCTCCAGATTCTTGGGCATATCATGGTAAGCGGTGAAATGTATCGGCGAAGGGTTATGTGCTAACCAAGCCATGGAGGGTGGTGGGGCTGTCTGCTATTGGAAAATGGAAATTTGGGGTTGTATCTATAATACAACAATAATCTGGGACTGCACTTGAGTTGCGGCTGATTGGACCGTACCCTGGGCTAGAAGGGTCGGGAGAGGAGCAATCCCCTGGCTACTGGAGATAGGAGGTGCAAATGCAGTTTGAGATGGTCGAGAGGAAGACGAAGGATAGCCGAATGAATGTGAGGGTGGAATGGAGGTGGATGGAATGGAGAAAGAGGAAGAGGCGTTGCTACTTCCTTTAACTCGCTTCACCCTTGTAGGAGGCTGCAATTCTTCAAATTATCCCTTGTTTGGTATTGACCGTAAAACTCTTTGAAATCTTTTCGGGGAGAATGATCATATTCTATCCAACTTCACTTTTAACCCTTAGTTTGGTATTCCCAACATGTGGCCCTCCTTCTAGCATGAGTTCTGTTGATGGTGTTTTTATGCACTTTTCAACACAGGCAGTGCATAGGTGTACTACCTCTCTTGAAATACAATCTTCCACAATCAGATTGCAGAACACTATCCCAAGGTCTCTAATATCAGGTCTTGACAGTGCTTGGAATATCTTAATTATTTGATGTGATTTGTTGGAATCACAACGCGGACTTATAGATGAGTTATAAAGCATAGGAAGTTGGATCTTGAAATGGAGTTCTTAGGATGGGAGAGTTGTTATGCATTGGCTATAGGTTCAAATAGTAGTCTTGGACTCCATTTTGTCATTGGATTTGGCTTTACAATGTGCAATGAACCTTAGCATAGGTCAGTTATTAAAAAAAGGAAAAGAAGGCAAGGAAAAGGGAAAGTTCCTAAATCTGTAATTAACTGTGAATAGTGACCATGGAGTTCCTGCAATAGACAGCTTCTTAAAACAACATCCCACTTAACCAAAAATCTCACAGTATCATGGAAATTGTGCTATCTTCTAAGGTCTGCAAATGCTTTATCCTTCATTCACTATGTACATGCATGAATCAAAGAAAAATGTTTTGGAGTAGCTTTGAATTCAAGCCCAGGCTAACTTTACATAGCTATCTACCATCAGCAAACAGCAAAAAGTATGGGCTGAGAAGTTATCAACACAGTAGGAGTTTTCATGATCACAAGACAACATTCCTAAAATCTACTGAAACAAGAAACAGCTAACTAAAACAGTAATAAAGTCTAAGTCAAATATCTAACAATGGAGATTGAATCAAGTAACATGTAAGAAACTTAGAAAATGCACCAAGTCAATGTCTTTTCTTTATAAATTTCTGCAGCATGTCTTTACAACAACTCAACTCCCTTTGCAAATGAGAGGAGAGCCCTATTTATAGTGCCCAAAAGATTCAATGAATGGCCAAGATTAATTCTCATTGTGTGGCCAATATTCATTACAAAATAGGGTTTCACCTACTCCCCAATATATCACAATTTAAAATTACATTTTATTATTTTCCCTATTTCGTCCTCTACTGATGGTACTGTAGCAATTTGTCCTTTAGCCAATTGTTGTTTTCACTATAGGTACTCTTCAGGGAGTTCTTCATCCTTGATAGGGCTATCCTCCTACCTTTTAGAAGTGGTGTATTCAATGAACTTGAGGATGACCACCTGGAGCTTGTCTATTTCGATGATTTCATATCGAAGCACCTGGTAGCTCCATTATTTTGTGTTATCCTCCAACTTTTTCCAATCTTCATCATATTTTGAGCCTTGGTCCTTGAATAGCTCTGATTGATCAAAGGCATGGGCAGCGAAACTCATGAACTCCACCGTGATTTCATCAGACATCCCATCCTCCATCCTCTTCTGGAAGTAGGGCTTGATCTTCTTTGGGTCCATTTGCACTGTGGGCATGTCGTACTCCGTCATCATCTTGAGATAACGAGCGCATTCTGCCCTGATCTCCTTGATCCATTCGATATCTGAATCCACCTTGCTCATGATTTGTTCTAGCCTATCTTTCTGGTTATCAAAGTCTCACCGCCACACATCCATCAGCCAGTGATTGTCCTTCTTATATGCAAGCTCTCTTTCCCATGTGGCTTCTGGCAACTGAAGGATATCCTCGATCCTCAGAAAGGTGGAGTGGTAGGTTGTAGGGAAGTCAGTGCAGAGCTTCCTCGTGCCTTCTAGAGACTGCAACAGGTCTAAGAACTTGTTGGTTGTTCGCATAGCCCAACTAATTCCCTTGTTTCTGACGTATAAGACTCATCGGAACTAGTCCTCTGTGGTCTTCTCTAAGTTCTTTCTCCTTTCCATCTTATCAATTTGTTCTTTGGATAGTAGCTAGGGTATAGCTGCGGATGTGGTAGGTAGGTTGTCTACTAAAGACTATTGTTGTATGTATTCCGTTAATGCCGCGACCTGTGCCTTGAGCTCATCCTTTGAGATCTTATCCTGCTTTATCAAATGCACCACCATAGGCACTGACTCCTCAAGGTGCCCAACTTTCTGCTCTCTGGTGGCAGTCCCTAAGTCTATGGTGGAGATGTTGTAACTAACGCCAGCCTAGCCAATTGTAGGTGTTGCTATTTGCACCGCTCAAGACCCAGAAGTATCCATCATTACCCTGGATCAGACTTTGGGCTTCTTCTCCTTCTTTGTCATGATTTGGGCTCGAGCCACTTGAGATGGCCTCTAACCTTTCCCTTGGGTCCTTTAGTGGAGGGGTTTTTCTTTTGAGCTGCTTCTCCAACCACTCAGGCAAAGCAGATTTTCCCTTAGGTGAATCATGTCCACCCTCGCCCTTCTCTATCAAAGCCAAGGTTTCCATTCCTTTTTCTTCTGGGGATTTTCTTTTCTCCTTGGCAGCATCTCCCTCTTCATCATCAGAGTCCTGGATGAACACAAGGCATTTGATAGACAGCACGGTGGATAGTTGTTGAATGGGACTTTCCTTCTTTTCCTCAATATACTCAGCCTCGAGGGTCTTGACAACTTCGGTTCCACCCTTAGTTAAATCCTCTTGCTGCTATTTTTCTGGTGGCTTCCCTTCTTCATCATGGGGTGACCTCTCTGCTTTCCCCTCAGTGTCCTTCAGTTGTTGTGCCATCTCCTCCTTAAGGTCAACGTCAAAGGTTTGCACGATTATCTTAGCACCAGAGCTATCTTCCTCGTCCCCACTCTCGGAAGAGCTCATTCCCTCCTCCTCATAAGCCACCTTGTCGATGGTTCGATGTTCATACTCTGGGTGCTCATGGTATTCATCAGCCTCCTCCTCAATAGGCTTCGAGGCTTCCTGCTCTTGTTCCTCCCACTCCTCAGAGATTAGCATGGTGGCCTCCATAGCCAGTGGCCCTATCGGTGGTTGTGAAGGTTGAGCAGTAGCGAGGACTTGTGCAAGGGCTGCTTGAAGAGTCGTATCCATTAGGATCTGGGAGAGCTCAGGGGGAAGGTTTTGCATGTGTCTTGAGAGAACCTCAGGCATAGTAGTAGTGGGAATAGGTGTTATTATTGTTGCCAGAGGGAGCGATGTGATTGGTGACATGGTAGCGAAGGAAGGGGGAGTAGTCATGGTGGAAGAGGAGTCAATAATTATTACAGACTCGGCCAGAGGCGAAGGGGAAAGATGGACAGAAATGTTCACTGCTGGCGGGGATGTAGCGATCATAGCCAGTGAGGTGGGTGGTGCAATGGGAGGGGAAGGGAGAGCCAAGAGAGGTTCTAATTGATCTGTACCCTCTGCTTCCTCCTCTTGGGTTGAGGGTGGTTTCGCTGTGCTCCCTGCCTGTTTGAGCCTTTTGGGAGGTGAGCCTCTCATTTCTTTCCTTGCGTAGACCTTGGGGTCTAGAGACTATTCTATTTCTGTCCCTTTTCTCTTCTTGGGTCTGGTGACCGGAGGAGACTTGGAGGTCTCGCTAGTTGAAGTGGTGGCAGCAACATCCTTTGTGGCACTTGGCTCACTTTTGAGCCCTTCATAAGTTAAAATTATTCCTTGCTGCTTTAATTGAGCTACCTGTCCATAGATCCACTCCTTAGTACAGACCAAGATTGGCTAGGTTATGGTATCAAGGTCATCGACCTCCTATTCATCCCAGTCTATTGTTGGTATTGGTAGATTGGCGACTGTAGGGTACCTGGGATGCATTATGGTGGCCCCATCTTCCTCGACTTGGTCCGGTACGGGAAATAGCTGCACCCTTCATACGAACTATACATTCATTCACATGTAGTGCCTTGTGCGTACCTCTTTATCATCTTGGCAGTCGGCCCAAAAATCCTCGATGTGGTGAAGATGGGCATACCCTGGCCCCAGCACTTTTCTGACATGGCCATACGGGTCCATCCGCGGGCAAGCAGTGTGTAGGTAGAAGTGGTAATACTTCAGCTCTTTCTCGAAGTTACTAGCACACTGGGAAGTTTGTAGTCGGTACATGCCCTGGCCAAGGGTTATGGAATAGGAGATTCCCGCTATGTGTTTGCTGCTAAAAATTTCCTGTAGGTGTTGGAGTGGCCGAGAAGGCTCCAGAAGGATGATTCGCTCATTGGGGTATCGAGGCAACATGTTTGGCCTTTCAGTGAAGCCCTGAGCACGAATGTACGTGAACTTTGGCTATTGGATGAAAAGAAAGGAATACTGTTTCAAAAGTGCCCTTGCACTATGGGAGCCCCTCCTCTCGAAGTCGCCGACAATCATTCTGATAATATGGCCGTTGAAGGCATCGTTTACTCTACAGTAATCCCTTTTGATGTTTCGGTATTGGAGTTGTGGATATCTATCATAGGCGTTGAGTCTTTGCCCTTGCTCTTGATCAAGTGCCACAAACAACCCATTGTACTACCTCCAATCCACCAAGAAATAGACGAGAAAGGAAGTCATATAGAACTTAGAGCTCTTCTTTACGTTGACAAACTGCTCATGGAAGCAGTTGCTTATGATTCCTCCCTAGTAAAATGAAGTCTTTGTGGTGATGTCCTCGTTTCCACACAGAATCTACTCAACGAAGTACACCATCCATTCTTGGAAGAAGGCTGTCATAGGAAGACCCATAACTTGGCTTAGCATCATGACCAAGTCATGGTAATCTCCGTGGAAATTGATGCGGAAGAGTTCTTGAGGAACCTTTGTAGCACTGCCCCACCTTTCCTTGAGCCAATGCAGATTTATGGACTTCTTACAACCTGCCGGATTATTATCCCATGCCGCCTAGCATTCTTCTATGGTTGAGACCTCCATCTCCTTAAAAGTGGGGATATGGAAAGTCTTTGTAATTCCCTTAGGCGACATGTCGGCGAGAATGTTTCCCTCTTTATCAACGATTGTCTTTGTGTCTAGTTGATATGCTTCCCGACAAGCCATGACCAACTCGGGGGCCGCAAGGGATGGAGGGAATCAAGCAACCTTCGCTATTCCACTCTGTCTTATTAGTCTTGCATTCTTTGTCGTCGGATTGACCCTGACCCTTTGCGTGAATTCATCAATATCAACTTGGCCTATGTTGATGTCAGTAATTTCCTTCCAATCTGTGGTGACTTTTGAGTGGAGAGGCTTGCCCTAGAATTGGTATTTCATCTAGTCCTTGTCCTCTTTCCCTCGAGGGGTCTTTCCTGACCCCTTCCCTTTGTCCTTCTCGGCGGATGCCCCTGAAGGTCCTGCACCCGATTCCATATATATTCTGAAGCAAGGGCATAGTCAGCACCATGGATCACCAAAAACATTCATGTTAGCCAAAACCTTGAAAACAACATCTATTTTAAACAATCAATTAAGCATATCATGACCTTTATCCCCTCGATGTTACTGATCTTTTGATTAAGGGCATTTGGACAGTTCGGGCCCAGAGGGCCGGACTTCCTCAGCAGGAATGCTGTTTAGAAGTGAAAACATGGCGGAGGGCTCCCAAAGATTCTTTTTGGTCAAATTTTAGTATTTTAAGAGATTCACAATGAAGAGGACCGAAATTAAGCATGTGGGTCGAAGTTAGATTCCAGATTTGGGCTCATTTGTATCAGTTTAGGAGAATCCGAAAGTCTCAGGCCAGAGAGCCATCTAGAGATGGTAGTTTGGAATGGTAGATTGAAAATGGAATTCCGGAGACAAAACTCTGGGGTCTAGGGTCCGGTGGGTCAAAGGGTGGCCAACAGTTTGTAACTTCTCTTTTGAGCGCTCGGGTCGGTGGTACCAGGAAGGCATTCGTCTTTTGTTGTTTGGGACAGCTATTGTTGGACATAAGTCCAAAGGGGGTAGCCCGTCAATTTTACATTATCATGTCCAGAAGGCCAAGGGGTCGTAGCGCACCCAGCATTTGGGACGGCAAATGCCGAACAGAAGTTCAGAGCCTCAGGTCCAGACGAAGATGAAGTCGTTATTTCATTTTAGTCGTGCAATTGATAGAAGGGCAGAGCCCGGAGCTCGGAAGGGTGGGCGACATTTGTTTGCAACGGCTGGCGAGGGTAGGAGTCCCACACAATGGAGCCCGGCATGGAGGAGGGATTTCAGTAGCCTAAATTGCATGGCAGTAATGAACAGGAAGGCAGGGTCTGGAGGGCGGTACGCCGGGCAAGATTTTCCCCTCGGAACGATAGACGAGGACAGGACTCTCGAGCGACAAAGTCTGGTAGGAATGAGGCCAATCTATTCAAGTGACATCCCAGTGGTGAAAAGGAGGCCGAGGACCGGAAGGCAAGACACCATCAGAGGTTTGCCGTGAAGGACGGCGAAGCACTCATGGAACCCCAGGAGTGGAACTCTGGGGTTCCAGGCGTGAGAGACCCAAAGGGCGCTAGTTTAATTTGAAATGCCCGCGGTGAGGAGAAGGGCGGTCTCCGGTGGACGGGAGGCAGGGGTCAGTTTCCCATTTTGATGCGGCATCATTCCAGTAGATTTTTGAATAAGGAAGTCTGACGACCTGGGCCTGAAGGGGAAATTTGTCATTGGAAGGAAGGTTTATCGTTTGAGTTTGAATGGCCAAGACATACCCCGAGGCTGAAGGAGCTGATTTCCCTATGGGAAGAACAGCCGCGGCGAGGCTGAGCTCCAGATCGATCATGAGGGCACCCTAGAAGTTTTTTTAAGTTTTCAAAAGATGGGTTTTATCCGCCATGCTATGTTTTATCATTCATTCATGGTTTTGATGTTCATTGTTCATTTTAACCCTTAGAAATCATGAAAATAATGCTCTGGAGGGGCGAACGGAAAACCTACCTCAAACACGCGATGCGGGGAGATGTGGGATCCACCTATGATCGATGAGGTGATGTCAAGGGTGATGAACATGAAGGTGTCAAAGACGATGGGCTCCTCAAGCAAGTTCTCCAATCACTCTGCAACTCTGTCAAGCGATAATGACGGGTCAGAGTGGGTCTTCTATACCCCTAATCGCAATTAATGACCCTAATAAATGCAGGTACGACGATACAAAAAGTTGGTGAATTCAAAAATTGGTAACGCCGGCAGGAGACCCGAGGTCCGACGACCAGGGAGGCGCAGGATGGCGGTCGTTGTTTGATTTTGACTCGGTTGGATCAGCGGTGGTGGGGAGAAAGTCAGGGCCCAGAGGGCAGAGTTCCGCCAAAGATACACCATCGTGGACGGTGGAACCATCATGGAATTCTAGAATCAGAATTCCAGATGGTCGAGCCCGAAGCACTTGTCGGCAGACAGGGTTTCCAGCAAACTTCAGATAGTGAAAATGGTGGCGGAGACCAGAAGGCAGGACGCTGCCAGAGGTTCACCATGGAAGACGGCGAAGCACTCGCGGAACCCCAGAAGCAGAACTTTGAGGTCCCGAGATCAAAGGAATTGGCAGCCGCAAAGATTTCACTAATTTCTAACAAGCAGGAAATGGGGGTTCGGACCCCGGGGTCCGGGAGGATGCGAAGTGGACACCGTCGGGAACGGCAAGTTCAGCGGGGAAACCCAGTAAGGGAATCTCGAACAGCCGGGCCCGGGGCCGCTGGCAGGGTGAAACTACCATAGGGACTCCACGAGGCCCCAGAACATGACGAAATTAAAAGGGGAAGGCATGGTCAACTTATGGTGAGATTTTAAAGCAACATTGACCATCTGAGACACCAAAAAGGGAGGCACACAAAACCAGGTAGCGACAAAAATGATCTGACAAGGTGAAAGAAAAGAGGGTCCCCGTTCCGAACGGGGCATGTGTGCTAAGGGCACAACAGACCCCTATCGACTGACCGTTGCATGTCTGTGCTTGCAACTACTAGTTTTAAACTCATTATGGAAGCAATGAATTTACTTTTTGTATTGAGTGAACTTTTCTAGGCATTCTTTTAGGTGCATAATTAATGAAAAGGATAAGTTTCCCCCTCTTCTTTGTGAGAGGCCAGATTAAAAAAAGTAAGAGAATTTTGTATTTAATTCAATGATAGGAAGGATCTTACAAAAAGGGATCTTGTGTTAATGTTTACAAGCAAGTTATACTTCATCCTTAAACCTATTCAAAAATTTATAAGCAAATCTTTATCCTTTATGCTTTGATGTACATTGTTAACCTGTTGATGAATTCATTTTATTTCATATGAAAGAAAAAATTGAGTGATTTAATCAGTTCCATGTTAAATATTTTAGTCAATACTTATAAGGCTAGTAAATGCTTAGTAATTCAATAGTAAAAGATTTGTTAGTAAATTTAGGAATTCTTCTATTATAAATCAATAAATTATATTGCATGTTATTATTAGTTACTTTGAAATAATTATATTTTCAATAGTTATTTCAAACTAGGTGTCTTTGTTCCTATGAATAGTTATGTCTATTGTTACCATTTAAGGTTAATGTTGAGTGGGAAAAATATATATACATGTAAATATAGTTGCATTAACCTTTAAGATTAAATGAAATATGAAGAACGTTGATTAGTCTATGTCTAGAAATATAGCTTAAGATTCTAGAGATCATTTAATCATTTTACTACTTTATCATGAGCTAGAAAAACCATAACTTGTTTATATAAAAATCTTTATTTATTAATTATTAAATCAAGAGTTAGAATTATAGTGTTCTATTATTAATTCTTCATACATTCAATTAATTTTTTTTTTGTGTAATTAATGTATATTAACTCTAGTTAGAATTACTCATGGTGGAAGAAGTTTGGTTATATGTTATGCATTACAAATATTGTAAAATGTAACTAGTCATTTGATTATGTATTAGTAACAATGAAGTATTAAAATTATTGTGTATTTTCTTGTAAGCATTTATACTTGTAAAGCTAGTTAAGAATGTAGGATTCTATATAATTATGATAATCTCTATATTTAGTATGATAGATATGATAAATGTTTCATAATATCAATGATGGGGTATTTATTATATCCCTTATAATTGAAAATTATTATCAATAAATGCCTCAAGTTTATGGTATTTAATCAGTATTAGATTATAGTTCTTAAATAGTTGGATTGAATAGATATACTAGTAATTGATATGTGCTAAATGATTCCAAATTATTAAATCCTATATGTATAGTACTATTATGAATTCATGGAAACTTTGAGGAACCTACGTGCTTAATTAAGACTTTAAATTATTTACAAGATTATGCAGATGTTAACCACTTGGGATTTTATTTTAGTTTATAAAAAATTTGGGTGTTGTATTTTCAATCATTATAGTATTCAGGTGAGAATCAATCAAGAACCACACAAGTGAGATAATCAAGATGAATTGTTAACCAAAAGGTATTCCTTTATCCATTAACTTCTAATGTGAATTGAAAAGTAGATGTGGCACACCTTATACTTTAATGTTCATTTGAATTATAGTTAACTCACTTTTATATTGTTTACGATTATAGTCAATTCTTAAGAATTCTATTATCATTAGGTGTTTACTTATTTGGTGTTAATCTAGAAATATGGAAAAAAAATATGAAAATTATGTTACTTATTTTTAATTTATATCATTGGAGATTACCCATCTTTGTATACTTTCACCTTGCCATCATGGATCTTGGTGATTAGAAAATGGGGTTTCATCCAATGATCATTAGTCGTTTCCTTATTAATGTTAGACATTTTGATTCTAGAATATTAGCCAAATATTAATGTTATAGAAGAATTCTTTGATGAATGTAGTTTCTTGAGTGGGTAGAAACCAACGAGGAGATGTCTGGGGAAACTAGACCCTAGAAATTGCATAACCACTAATACAATTTTTAGATTATCAATTAACATCTAAGTGTTATTGGTAGTCTTTTACTTGCTTCGGGATTTGGCTAGAGCCCATGTGGCTTCACGATGCCAATACGGTTGGGTGGTGAGCAAGCTTAATTGATGTATGCATCATTACAATTTTATGGTTAAAGATGTTTAACTTTTATTTTATTAAAAGTTTGTAGTATCGAGTTATTCATTTATATTGGAAAATGGTCTTTTATAGATTGCAATTTAAAAATAATATTATTATAAATTTTTCAGTTAAACTAATCTAGTTGTTACATGTGGTATCAAAGTGAGGTTCAAACACTAGGTCTAGGGACCTACTACCAATGCTTATGCTACAACTAAATTTTAATTATTGTAGTCCAACAAATATTGAGTTTTATGTTACAAGAATGGGGAGAATCCAAAATGTGAAGATGGAAGGAAAGGAAATAAGTAAGTTTCTCTTATTTAGTCCAATCAAGAAATGAATAATGATCTCTAATGTTGTTTCCTTCAAAATGGAGTTCACCCTAATCATACCTTAAAAAGAGTGGTGTAACCTTAAAATAGAATATGTTCTTTGTATACTTGGAAGGGATCTCGGATGGATCCGCTTGACTCCTCAAGGCTTTAGGCCGAATTCTGAGGTAGACTCAAAATACTTATTAACATTTTATATAATCCTAAAGGAAACAACCTTGGTGCATTTCCAATAGGAAAGTGTAGTCTTTAGAGAGTAGATTAGGACATGGATGGTCTCGATGACTCTAAGTCTCTAGCCAGAGCATGTTCCTATCCTATATGGATAGATGCCTATTCCATATGAATAGATTCTTATCTTAAATGGATAAATGAACTCCTATCTCATATGGACAGATGTCCATCCTATATGGTTCGATGCCTATCTCGGATGGACAAATTCCTATCCTGTATGGATATAAATACTCGAGTATGCAATTGAACAAATATGTAGTAAACATTCCATGTAAAAAAGATGGAATGGTATTAGTATGTGATATGTACCTATCTCTTAGGTATTTTTGAATGTTTTTATGAATGATAATTCTTGTGTATAATCTATATAAATCATTGGGAATTGAAAATTCAAGTTTAGTGCAATGGTATATTCTCTTCATGAGCAAAAAAATTGTACTAGGGTTTCCTTTCAATCTTATATGCACCAATTGAAGCATTTATGCTATGAATTACTTCAAGAAGTTTATACATCGCACTTAACATTTACCATTCTATATTGATTTGATGTTGAGTTGAAATAATCTTATATAAGGTAAATAGTACTTTTAAAGGAATAAATATTCAATGTGGAATTGCCTCAAAATCTAAAATTATCATGTCAAAATGATTTAATTGAAATAAAAAATCTCGGTAAGTCTTTCATTCTTTGCATTCATGGAAGGTCTCTAATAAGTTGTACAAGGTAATAAATTATGAGGAATGCACTTAATGTGATATATGATAAAAAAAATTTAAATTGATATTGAGAAAGTTATTGAGATACAATGAAACTATATAAGTTATGTATAATTTTGTTGATTGAAGGTATGTCGATCCTTGTAGACAATGTTTAATGAGTATTGAGTTTGTATGCATGGATTAAACTGTTAATCTCTTTGTATTTTGATCCTAATAAGGTAAATTATCTAAATGATGGAATGATTTGAATCTTGAATGTTTAATATTTTACTTAAACCACAAATAGTCATTATCTTGGATGAAATTTTACTTCCACAATGAATTATCATTAAATGGAGAAGTATGATATTTGATCAGAGAACAAAAGGAATACAATGGGTCAAGGGTTTACAAGCAATAAAGGATGAGAAGCATGATAAGAAGAAGATGAATTTTAGAAAATGAAAATGTACCATTCATTAAATCAACATGTATGTTCCCCTAAGACGCTTTATTTTAAAATAACCCTATTTTACAAAAAAGTGAATTGAAAAATCGTTAGCCTTGATTCATGGGTTATGAGCTTTAACTTTTGACTTATAGTGATTTATTTCTAATATGCTAGCTAAGAGCCTTATGAACCTTTAGTATAAATGGGGTTATTAAAAAGAAAACCATATTTAGAAAAGGAACTAAATATTTACATATAGTAAGAAGAATTGATTTTCTAAATCATCAACATCTTATGAGCAATAAGCTTTTTCCTTATAATATGTTCATTTATGGTATATAATAATCAATGAGGAAAAAACAAGGTTTGTACTTGGGAGGTCAATCTTGGAAGGTTTCATCATTTCTCAAGAAGTCATCCACTTTTCCATGAGAACTAGAAATCAATAAATGTTGTAAAACTATATATTAGGAAAGCATATGATAAATTAGATTGGAGATTTCTCTTCAATTTTTTGAATGGATTTGGTTTTTTATTTAAGTTGGATAAATTGGATCTTTAGTTTTTTTTTCAAATCTATTCAGTGCTAGTGAATGGCTCTCCAAAAGGTGTGATCTTCATCAAGTGGATCTTCTCTCTCTATTCCTTTTTGTAATAATGATAGACAAATTAGGTAGGGATTTGAACTAGACTATAATGGGAAGGAAGCTAGAAGAGATTAAAATAATAAGTAATCAACCTTTGGTCTCTCATTAGTAATTTATAGATGATACAATATTGTTTAGGACATCAAAGAGGAGGGAATAAAAATGCATGAAACAAATATTGGAGAGTTATACTCAAAGGCATCAGGATAGGAGGTTAATGCCTCAAAATAAAAAAACTTCTTTTTTTCAACTCCTCCAAGAATACAAGAGATCCTTAGAGTTCTAGAGTTCAATATTTGTAAGTTTCCCAACATGTATCTAGGGCTCTCATTGGCACTAAGGTTAAGATCAAACAAATTATAGGACCCATTGATAGAAAATGTGTCAAAGAGTACAACATATTGGAAAAGGAGATGGATATCTTGGGAATGTAGGATAGTAATGCTCAAAGCAACCATTTCTACAATTCCCATATACCTTATGTCATATTGACCTCTGATGAATGGGGTGGATTAGAGATTAACAAGTATAGTGAGAATTTTTTTGGAAAGCATCCTAAGAGAAAGAAAAATTGGCTCTAATATCAAGTGTAAAAATATGTGAACCAAGGGAGGATGGTGGTGTTGGTTTAAAAAGGAAATTATTGTAAAATAAATTTATGGGGGAGAAGCTAGTATGGAAGATCTTTAAACAACCGTAGCTAAGGTTGGTAAAATTACTACAACAAAAGTATTTGGATATCCTGGATTCTCCAAATATTTTGGCAATAGAAAGACTACCTTCTAATGATCAAGAATATAGAACTTCATCTCTAAGTTTTGATTGATTATAATAGTAAGGAAGCTAAGGTAGTGGAACAAATTCCTACACTAATCTTGAGAGGAGAATAATGCAAAACTTTATAGAGCTTTAATAGTTATAAAAAAATAAACATAAATAAACAAAAATATCATGCATACCACAACACAATGATTTACATGGGGAAAACCCTTTCAGGAGAAAAACCCCACATACCAAAAGTTGCCCAATATATTTTTTAGAAATCTCAAAGATTACAATATACTTACAAAGCAAGCTTCTCATAGGATTATCACCACCAGAGATCAAGAGACAACATGACCGTTATCAGACTCTCAAAAAACATCACCATCCATAATCATTGTACAATGCCCTCATAAAATAGCATTACAATGTAGGGAAAGACAAGCCAACAAAATATCCACAATAAGATATAAGGCCTAATAATTAATGGTATAGATTTATAATATACCATTTATTTAATGTATGTAGCCCATTTTTAGGAGTTTCTTGAAAAAGTTAACATGCTTAGATTTTGCTCCTCAATGCCACCCTGTGCTCCCATTGAATATTACACCTATCAGTGTAACTAGGAAAGATATATAAATATTCATATATATATCCTATAAAAAATTTAACCTTTATATAATTGCAAGGTTGAGACATATTTTCCCAACAAATCTTCCATGTGTCAAACACCTTGCAGGAGCAACAGGACAAAGTAAATATTATCTCTTAATTACTAGGGGTTGAAAGGCCCATAGTCTTTGAACACCATCTGAACTTCTCTATGCTCACAAGCTTAGTTAAAGAATCAACAACATTCATCAAAGTCTCTACCGTAACCAACTTCACCCTACCAAATTCAACCATATCTCTAACAAAATGATAGTGTACGTCAATGTGCTTGGTCCTAGCATAAAATGTTGGGTTCTTAGCTAGACATATTGCACTCTGATTGCCACAATAAATTTTCACTGCACCTTGTTTTATTCCAATATCTGAACACAATCTCTTAAGCCAAATGGCTTCTTTACAAGCATGAGTAGCTGCCATATACTCTACTTCAATAGTGGACAAATCAACAATAGCCTACTGCTTACTCATCCAACTAATTTCACCACCAAATAAAGTAAACACATAAACGCTAGTGGATTTTGTGCTATCACCATCACCTGCCTAGTATAAATCCACATAACCATGAATATCAAGAGAAATATCATCTTCAATCATATTACTATCATAACATAAGGAATAATTTGAGGTACCCCACAAATATCTAAAGAATCTTTTAATTTCATCCCAATGAACTCTACCAGGATTAGACGTATATTTGAAAAGAACTCCCACTCCTTGGCCAATTTCTAGTCTAGTACAAACCATAACATACATTAAACTTCCAACATCACTCTGGTAAGGCACCCTACTCATCTCTTCCTTCTCTAATGGAGATGTTGGATAATCTGAAATAGATAAATTTGTTCCAAATGAAATAGGAACACACAATGGTCTACAATCCTACATATCAAACCTCTTTAAATTGAGTTGACATACTTACTTTGGCCAAGCCATAGCTTTCTGTTCACTCTATCTCTTTTAATTCACATCCCAAGAATGTGTTTAGCCACACCATTCATTTCAAATTTAGCAACAAGTTGATATTTTAGTTTTGAAATACATTTCCCTCTACCAATAAATAACACATCATCAACATATAAGGCAATAAACAAGAAATGATCGCCATCAGTTTTATAATAAACATAATGATCTGATTTAGAATGATCAAATCCCAAACTCAACACATGTATCAATTTTTTTGTACCACATCCTAGGACTCTCTTTTAAGCCATACAAATGTTTCTTTAATTTGTAAACAAACTTACTTTTACCTTTCACCACATAGTTCTCTGGATGTTTCATATAAATATCCTCCTCTAAATCACCATGAAGGAAAGCAATTTTTACAACTATTTTCTCAACCTATAAATTATAAAAAGTAGCAATATAAAGAAAAAATCTAATGGATGTAATTTTTGCAACAAGAGAAAATACCTCACCATAATCAACACCCTCAACTTGAGAGTAATCCTTTGCAACCAACCTTTCTTTGTACTTCTCAATGCCTCCATCTAAACCAATATTTTTCTTGAACACCCCATTGCAACCATTAGGTTTTCCTCCTTCAAGAAATGGTACAAGATCCCATGCATCATTCTTTTTCAAAGATGTCATTTCTTCATCCATATATTTTTTTCATGATTCTACATCATTCCTACCTAGTGCCTCTTCTATAGATTTGGGTTCATCCATGTTAGTATTCAAAGAAAAAATAAATCTCCAATCATTAGGTGAATACCTTTCATGTGGTTGTCTATACCTTGTAGACCTACGAACAAGCTGAGTTAGAGGTTCTTCCTCCTCTTTTGAAGATCTAGAGCTAGATGAGCTCTCCTCAACTTCTTGTCTATCCTTGGGCCTTGATTCAACTTTCTCAAGTGTAGAATAAAATTGAATCACATCTTCCTAGTTACTTTGTTCTAGCTACAATATAATAGAAGAAAGCTTAACTTCTCTAAAATTAACACTTCTACTATGTATTACCTTTTGTAGAATAGGATCCCAAAGCTTGCATACTTTTACACCATAACTATATCCAATGAAGATACATTTCACAACCTTGTTCTCCAACTTTTTTCACTTCTCATTTGGTACATGTGCATATTCCTCACAACAACAAAAATCTAAGATGCCTTAATGAAGGCTTGCGACCCGACCATGCCTCTATAGGAATCTTATCAACAAGAGTTGATTTAGGAGACCTGTTAATCAAGTAATAGGTAGTGGCAACAAATTCAGCCCAAAACCTTTTTTCTAGACTAATACCACTCGACATACTCCTAGCCTTCTCCATCAGTGTCCTGTTCATTCCTTTTGCAACTCTATTTTGTTGTGGAGAATACATAGTTGTCTTCTATATATGAATACCATGCAATCTTTACATAATATATCAACATTGTTCAAGGAAAATTCATTGAAATTATCATTCCTCAAAAAAATTATTTTATTTCTAGTCTACAACTCAACCATTTCTTTAAATTCTATAAATTGACTGAAAACTTCAGATTTACTCTTTAGAAAATATACACATGTCCTTCTACTGTAATCATCAATAAATGAAACATAATATGTGGATTTACCAATCAAAGGAACATCTACAAGGACCAAATACATCAGAATGAATAATGATCCAATACACCACAAGATTTATGAGAACTCAAGTAAAATAGAACATGGTTTTTTTTTCCATAAATTGCTCACAAAAATCAAATTCAAGATTACAATCAGACATACCTTCAACAAGGTTTTTATTTTTCAAGGTCCTTAGACCCTTTTCTCCAATGTGGCCAAGTCTCTAGTGCCATAATAGTTTTCTTTGCATGTAACATTGTCATAGAAGAAAGAGCACACTTGGGTACCCAAAAGCCATGACCATCTATTGAAGGTGAAACCCTCACTTTTTCCATAGACTTAATTTTCTTAGAAGTTCTATTACACTCAATAGTGCATGCATCAAGCTTATACAATGTCCCATATCTGACACCTCTAGGAATCACCATAGCACCTCTAACCATCTTGCATCCTGCATCAAAAAATACTAGTTCCACACCTGTATCTATTAGTTTGCTCATAGATAAAAATTTCATGCTAATCCAGGATGTGAACCACACCATTAATCACTTTTATTCTACCATTAGGAGACCTAATTTTAACCTTATGATGGCCAACAATGTATAAATTAGAATCATCACCCAAGTACACCTTACAACCATCAAATTCTTCATATTGAAAAAACCAATCTTTATTAAAGGTCATATGAAAAGATGCACTTGAGTCAATTAACCATGCATCATTGCCTATGTGTGAGTTGCCAAAGCTGCAATGAATGTGTCACCATATTCCTTCTTAGACTCAGAATCAAAATCAAATCTCTTCTTTTTCTTCTTTTCTTCTTTGCATTCCTTACGAACATGTCCAAGCTTACCACAATTCCAACAAATAACTGTGGACTTTCCAAGAGATTTGGATCTCCCCTGGGACTTGGATTTGTCACACTTCTCATTCTTCTTGCCTTTTCCTTAGGTCTTCCATGAATATTTAGGGCCTCCTTGGCAGTGATGGATACCTTCCTCCTCATCTCTTTAGAAAGCAAGGACCCATGCCACATCTTCAGATAGTACTCCCAATAGACATCACAAGAGAATCCCATGAACCAGACAAAGAATAAAGAAGGATTTTTCATTTCTCTTCCTCATCCATTTTAACACCAAGTGATTCCAATTGAGCCACCAACATATTGAATACTTCCAGGTGGTTTGTAATTCATCCACCCTCTTCCATTCTCAAGGAATATAATTTCTTCCCCTAAAAGAAAATATTGTTCAGTAAAGATTTGGCTTGATACATCTAACCAAAAATTTTCCATAGTTTCTGTGAAGAGGTCTCTTCATGGATATTGATTAAAACAAAGTCTTCCAAGCATAATCTTATTAGAACCTTGGCTTTATGATCCATAACATCATATTGAGCAACCTAAGTAGGATCTATAGGCCTTGAAACATTATCATCAATAGCATCCCATAAATCTCAATCTATTAACATATCATCCATCTTTAGATTCCACATCTCAAAATTATTTCAAAAAAAATTCCCATCCTTAATTCTCTTTGATGAACTTTCCATTTGAAAATTCCTACAACAAGATCACAAAGTTTATTTTGCACAAGCTCCCACTCATATCTAGATTAGCTCAAAAAACCCAACAATCCACAACTAAAACCAAAGGTGATCAGGCTCTGATACCACTTGTAATGAAGCTAAGATAGTGGAACAACTTCCTACACTAATATTGAGAGGAGAATATTGAAAAACTTTATAGATATTTAACAATTACAGAAACTTAAACAAAAATAAACACAAATATCATGCATACCATATCATAATGGTTTACATGGGGAAAACCATTTTGAGAGAAAAATCCCACACTCCAAAAGCTGCCCAATATAATTTTTAGAAATCTCAAAGATTACAATCTACTTGTAGAGTAAGCTTCTCATCGAAGTATCACCACCAAAGATCAAGAGACAACATGACCACTATCAGACTCTTAGAAAACATCATTGTCTACAATCGTAATATAACACCCTCATAATTTAATAGGGTTACAATGTAAGGCAAGATAGTCCAAAAAAATACCTACCATTAGATCTAAGACCTAATAATTAATTGTCTAGATTTATAATATATCATTTATGTAATGTATGTGTGCCATTTTTAGGAGTTTCCTGAAAAAGTTAACTCACTCACATTTCGCTCCTCAATGCCACCCCATGATCCCATTGTATATTACACCTATTAGTGTAAGTAGGAAATACACACACACACACACATATCCTATCAACAATAACCCTTATATAATTGCAAGGTTGAGATGAATTTTCCCAACAATAACCAACTATCTCACTTAGAATATTCATGATGAATAAATAACCCTCTTTTGGGAAGATTCATGGGGGTACACTTCCCTTTATAAATATAAGTAATAAAATAGATTAGAATAATCTTAGAGCTAAATTGGGGGCTCAAGGTGAGGAGCTACTTGGATTTTTCCAAAGAGATGGTATGACATGATGGAATTGGAAGAAGTTTAAAAATTTGAATATTTCAAACCAAGAGGTAACTCTTTTGGAAAATATATTAAGAGATAGAAGCATAAAATTGAGGTAAGGAATCACATGCTAGTATGGCACGATGTAAAGATTGGTCAAAATAGTATAACATAAGGGTAAAGGTTGCCTAAGGAAAGTACTAGAGACACAAAGATTCCTATTCATTTGCACATTATCTAATAAACTACGCCTCCCCATGTTGGGGAAATTCGCATGGGTGGTTCTTCATAGGAGGATCCTAACAATGGATAGGTTCTTAATGGGGTATCATTTCTTGTCAAGATGATCACTATGTAGAATCTCAAAAGAGGAACCAAACCATCTTCTCCTTGAGTGTGGATTTTCCCAAGAATGTTGGATATAGCTATGTGCCAAATTAGGTTGGGTAAGTGCCTTACCAAACAATATCGTGAGCTTGTTCAAGTCATATCCAATGTTAAACAAGAATAAAATGTTATTGTGGCATTGGATAATAAGCCCATCAATAATTATTTGGAAAATATGGAAGGAAAAAAATAGGAGAATATTTTAGGGAAAAGAAATAAACATGTCCTCCTTTTTGAATAAACTTGAAGCAACAATTTTGGAGGTAGCAAAGAATATAACACAACCAAAATTCAAATCTCAAAAATTGGTTTTTCTAGGATAACAATATAATGAAAAACAACTATGGGTTGTGGCCTTCACTAATGTGTGGGGTGGGAGGCAATGCATCTTCTAAGGAATGAATGAAGGCTAAGTGGGCACTACCCAGGAAGATTTTGCGCAAGTTAAATTTTTATGGAGCATCGAGAGGTAACCCTAGTGTCTCTAGTGTCAATTGCACAATTCATGATTGGAAAAAGAAGAAAATTATGTAGAGCCTCCATACCACTTCAAGAATGTACAAACAATGTTGCAAGATGCAAGCTCTCATGTCAAATGGTTTGGATATTTTCCAAGGTCATACAATAATCATAAATACATACAAAAATGTTTGATACAAATCTAGAAACAAAAAGGATATTTAGAGAAAAATTTAGAGAAATTAGCAACTTTTCAGAGCTACACAATGAATCACATTTATAGGGAGGAAAACATGGAGACTGGTAGGCTTTCCAACCTCGTAGTAGTTGAGGCTCTAAATATTGAACATTTCAATTAAATCCCATGTTTCCTCTAATAATTATATCAAAAGGTGATCAAAGCATGATCTTCCATCAAGGGAATGATAAGACACTAGGTAGATTTTGTAATGAAAGGGGTGTAAAATAGTAACATCAATTGGGTATACTTATAATCACAAGGTAAAAAAAAATTAAAATGAAAGAAAAGAACCACAAATAAGGCTTGCTAAATTATTTTCATACTCCTCTCATAGCTAGGCTAGGTGACGATTAGTACAAAGGAGGCATCAAGGGCCTATTAAAGAAACCATCTAGAGGTAAGTAAACACGTCTCTCAACTTAGCAACTGTAGCATGAGAGTGATGGAAATAGTAGTGAGGTTGGTTTTTTTGAAGAGATGAATGACCTTTTAGGAGAGAAAACAAATATAGGCTAAAATGGTCTTTAAAACCCAACAAAAATTTGAGCTCATGGAAATCCAATGGGTTTTAGGCATCAATTTTCTAGAGTCAAAACATAGATCTATAGAGTCAATATGAACATCTCATCTATATTTGTGACCTACCTACTAGATTTAGGAGAGCCAAACAAAATGGTGAGGTCTAGTGAAGGAGTTAATCAAAAGAGAGTTTCTTCGTGATATAGAAAAATTCTAGGCTTTATAAGCTCTAGATTTGGAATCCCTCATCAACAATATATTCATCATCTACTTGATAACAATGAGGATGTGTTATGGTTTCCCTTGGAAAATTTCATGACAACAATAATGGAGCAACAACACATCAAGGCTTCAAAGGGATGCTTATTCCTATGGAAGTTGAAAAATGTTGAGCCCATTTTCAACATTGAATGGATGTATTCCTTCTTGAAAAAATTTCTAGTTGAAGAAGAATATGAGTAGGTAAATCATATTACTATATAATTATACTATGTAAAGGCAAAATAAAATTAAGGTTATAGTTCATTCAGGTTTTTGTTAGTCTCCTAGAGTAGTATGGGGTGGAATAGTTATTCACATAACCCCAAGCTAAGTCTTAGTTTTTGTATATGATATGTAACATCTTATTGAAATTAATACAAAGAAACTCCTACTACAAGATTATTGATCAAAAAAATATAAATATAAATAATAATAATAAAAAGTCCTTTCATTAAATGTATAGAGATAACATAGCCAAGAATAATTCTTCACATATCGAATCTAAAAACTTAGATTTTAAAGATTCTAAATGTGTATGAGGGTCACCATTTTCATTATACATACAAAAATAGTGTGCCACAAAAGACATTGGTAAATAACACACATCAATCTTGAAAGTGCTAGGTTCAAAATATAATTAATAGTCTACTATATCCAACTTTTGAAATAGTACTTCAAACATAGTAGTAAGAATAGTAGTGGTGGGAATATAGGAAATAATAGATTATAAATATTGAGGATGAGGGATAGGGGGTAAAGATATGACACTAGAGGCTATTGTGACATTGTAAGGAAATATTGAATTTGTGACTGTAGTATGTTGAGATGAAGAAATTATTTTTAGGCATAACATAAAGCAATTATACTAGAAAATAAATAATAAGAATTTAATCTAGTAAGGTAAGAGATAAGTGGGACTTTAGTGAAATAATTATTTATGATACTAGATTAGGAACTCGAGGGTGAGAGTTGGAGTATAATGGGTAAACACAATTAGAGAATCTACCTTAGGATAAAAGAGAAGGATTGATGCACTAAAAATGATGACTAGTAATGGGGAAAATAAACTACATAAATAACTTGGAGAGGTTATATGTAGGAGACACATCATGAGAAAGCAATAAATTATGAATAAACTCAACCAACTATATAGCAGATATATCATTAGTAATCTCTAGAAAAAATAGTTGTGCAATCATTGAAATCTCTTTCTTCTTCACATGTGTCTTATAACAATATCCTTATTAATATGATGACTATTATATGTGTAGCAAAATTTATAATTTATTTCTTAGTGGAATGAGAATTCAAATGAGAATTTGGTAGAGGCTTATTCTCAAAGAGAGATTACAATGATGGTGAGACATTGACAAAAACTTAATAGTAGAAACCTAGATAATAGAAATAAAAATTTAGGGATACCCACCTCATATAAAAATCAGGAAAGTAGAGATCCTAATATATATTTAAATAAAATTAGTAATTATTAATGAAGCCCTAAAGGAAATAGTTAGGGGAAACTATGATATATATTACAAAGAGATAAAATAATAAAAGTTCAAAACCTAATAAAAATATGCTTAGGAAAATCATAAATGGGGGATAGGAAAATTAATTAGACCAAAAAGAAAGTATGCGATTAAAGATAAATTAGATTGAGAACCATAAATTATAAGGATAAACACATAGGGAAAAACTATAGGTTATATGTTTGAATGTAAGTTTCATCAATAAATATATATTAAAAATAACATACGCCTTACAAAAATAAACTAGAAAGATAAAAAAATTAACATAAAACATAAATTAATCTTATTTTGAGGAGACATTACTAATAAATATATTGAATTAAATACTTATAATTTGAATAAAATAATCAGAGGTACTTAGTTCTATATTCAATTAGCATATATTATGATAGATGGTTCTATATTTAATAAATTAATTTATCATGGCATAATGTGTTGCAAGGAAGACACTTCTAAATTATTTAATTTTCTATCTAGTAAACTACATGAATTCACCAACTATGAAATTGATGTTCAAGACTATGAATTCAACCCTAGTTTGTGGATTTCAATATCACATGCATATCTAAACTATGATAATAGTTTGGAAAAATATCTTTCCACATTTGTGTCTTCTCCTTGTGTTTGAAAGAGGTGGCTCCTAGATATATTATTGAAGATATTTCTAGGCATGGTGATTTTTCCTTGGTGAAATCTCCTTAGATGGACTTATTAATGGCTTCAAACAAGGATAAAGAACAAAAATCACTATCAGAATTTATGTTTAAACTTTAAGATGATGTAAGTAGATCATATGGTGTTGATTCTCTATGATATACCCTCTATATGATGACACGGATCAAAATAAGAGCTTCTATAAGGATGAAAAGCAAATTAGGATTTGTCTTTTGTACAAAATCTTAACACACAAGTTAACATATTTTTATATTTAATCATTTTATTACACTTATAGAAAAAGGTTAATAAGAAGCAATTTAAAGTTTAAAATTTAAAAGAAGTACAATTACTTTTGCACCCATAAAACTCACTTGACTTAGTTTATGTATGGAAAAATAACTAAAATATAGAATAGATGAATTGAAAATTAAGGTTACTCCATAAAAATGTGTAGATATAAAATCTAACAAGAAAAATATCTCCATACTTATTATTTATTTAATATCTTAGTCATTTATAAAAATAAATGACATACATAATATTGAAAATCTAAATATCCAAGAGAAGAGGCTTATAGGAGGATATATCTAGAGAGAGTAGAAAATTCTCCTTGAATCATGTAGAATCCCCACGCTCTTGCAAAATCTTCACTCCTATGTACCTACAATCTCATAAGCTCTGTAAATGATCCAACTAATAACAATTGAATAATTAAAACTAAAAATTAAAGTATGCAAGTAGAGAGACAAAAAAAAATGATAAAGAAAATAAAAATAAAAGATTGCAAATACCTTCCAAGCATCATGGTGGTTGCTTGTGGATTAGTTCCAGGTCCATCCTTAAAAGTGGAACCATCAACAACCCTTAGAGCATCAACACCTTGTACCTTGTACCTCTTGTCAACCACAGAACCAATATCACACCCTCCATGAAAATGCCACATGGTGTTGAGATTTTCAATACAAAACTTGGCTATGGCTGCCTCATCCTTCATATTCTCAGGCAAAGATGACCCAATAAAATGTAGCATTCTTCTACCATTGGGATTATCCTTATAGGCAAATTTTTGTATAGAATTTGTTTCACAAATGCTAGCGATTATCTTGACCCCTTGCACACATTTCTGAAGATCTTCAGGCTTGGAATAGTAGTTATAGCGAACAGAAGGATTGTCTCTAGGATCCTTGCTAATTAGACTTAGATTTCCTCTAGATAAGGGATAAGCTAATTTCTCAAAGATTACCCCACCATATGTGTTTATGGACTTGGAGCCATTTGATGGAGCTTGCTGCACAAAGCTACTAGACATTATGTAGAGCTCAGAATTGTTCAAAATGCCTACTGCTTGTATACTAGAAGTATTCAGTGGTATAGGGGATTGTAGCACTATTGTTGCACGGGGGTTATCTTGGATCCCTTGTCCAACTGAAGGCATATCCTTTACAATAGATATATTTAATTTTTTAAGATTTTCAGAAGGCCCTATTCCACTTAAAAGCAAAAGTTGAGGGCTTCCCATACTTCCAGCTGACAAAATTATCTCACTATAACATGATGATTCATCAATTAATACTTGATAAGAATCACTATTTATTGAGTTAATGAATTCTACACCATGAGCCTTCAATTTTCCTGCAGCAAGTTTTTAGAACAACCGTCAGATCTGAGTCCATTTTAGCAGAAATAAAATCAACAAACAAAAGAGCATTTTTAAGTGAATCGAGAAGACTTTCAACTTATTCATCTTTTAAATTGCTGCACATTTTATTTAAAATTTTCCATTAGTAAAGGAAGAATTTAAATTACTGGTACTTTTTGTTCAGTAGGAGCTCTTGCTTGAATCCTCGTCCTATGATTGTCTAGCTTAATGTTCATGGTGGATTTAAATTTTACAGATACATCTTAACTGTCTTCTAAAGCAGAAGTGAGTAGTGCAAAATCTGAATTTTCTTTTGATTTCTAAATTTGATGTGGAAGTAATGACGTTACATGTACGTTTCATTGAACTTTACCGGTCCGATGACAGAATCTGTAATTGAATGAGTCTAGCAACCTACATTGGATAATTATCATTTGCATTCAGATTGGTCCACACTGCTTTGTTGTGGGTTTCAGGAATAATCATCATTTCTTAGCAGCTATAACGCACTACTTCTAGTTGGTTTCTGTGTGGGTACGCACTGACAGATTTATCATATATATGTATCAGAATCAGAGTTAGGTCCACTAGAAATTCATCCATGGCCTTGTTCCCCACCTTTGTTGTGGGTCGCACATGGAGGCCTTGGTAACAGTCCAAGTCTTAAGAGCAAAGCAAATCAAGAATAGAGATCTAAAGTCTATCATCACTTTATATATTATTTAACAGAGCAATTTATTTGTTGGAAGTGTAATCAAATAATTTGTACTTAAAAAAGAAATGTAGCTCCCAAAAAGAAATGGTGATGAAAAAAATCAGTACTTTTAATTTTTAGAATAAAAAATGAAATTCTAGGATCAGAAAAAGTAGTTCATATTTAATTAAGAAAATTTAATTATTTATACATAAAAATAGTAGTCTCTTGAAAAGAAATTATAATGGATGAGTCAAAGGGGTTTGTAATGAATGATTTGTAAAAGATAATATTTGTTGGAAGTTTTGTAAATGAGATTGTAAGCTATATGAATTTAATTTGAGAAATCTAATGATTAAACATGTTTGAATCAGAATGATACTGAGATAGATGACCTCCTGAAAAAACCCAAGACTTCATTTTTCACATATTTAAATTTCATTAAAACTACACAACTAAATGTTATCATCAATATAATAATATAACATACTACCCAAAATACATTTCTGCAATAATGGATACTGTACAAGAGCATGCGTCTAAGGGTAATTGATTCCAAACATTGGCAAAAGAATAGATAGTACTCTAGATATCATAGCAGGCAGTTAAACATCCATTACATTCTCAAGCATCTTTTGGCCCATTCATCTGCAACTTTATCTAAACAAATTGTATATTTAAAACAAAAGAAGTTAATAAATACAATAAAACAACAAACTTGATCCAGAAAAACAGCTTTGTTTACTTACGCACCTGATGATGAGTTGAAAAGAATTCTGGATGCAGTAGCGTTGAGCAGAACAACAATATTTTTTGGGTTTGCATACTTGAGCAGATCTGCAGCCGTATGTCTCTTGAAATTGTTATCAAAGATGGAAGCACTGATCTTGGTGCCCTCCACGTGATCCACAGTATACCCATTGAAAGGAAGCACTCCCGCCTCCAGAAGCCCATCTTTCAGAGCCGTCGACCAGCGAGAAAGGCGATCTGGTTTGAAGGCATTCAATTTCTCCACCCACAGATACGATTCATTTACCAGTTTCTCATCCCATCCCACGCCTCGAACAAAATCCAAGCTTGCCCTGCTGTAGAACCCAGCATTAATGGTAGTTCCGCCTCCCAGAACTCTGGCTCTGGCAATCTTCAGTCCATCCTCAGTTACAACTTCCTGAGCTATGGAAGTGTACTTATCTGTTTCAGCCAACGGCTTGCCAAAAAAAGCGCCATTCTCAATCTCAGGATTTCCATAAGGAGACCCTCCTCTCTCCAGTACCAAAACAGTATGCTTCTGCGACAGAGTTGCAGCCAGAGGACACGCAGCTGTACCTCCTCCAACGATAATATAATCGTATTTTCTTGCAGCAGCTTTCTTGGCGTCCAAGGTTATAAATGGGTATGGAAAGACCGAAGCATCTGCATATTTCCGCCATAATATTAGCTCCGATTAATCTGATAAATTATAATTTTCTTTATCAAAAACTGAAACAATTCAAGTAAAGATATCAGCATTGCTAAATCAAAATATCCTAACAAATAGAAACAGTTGTACGAACCAGTCGTGGGTGTTGCTGCTTCCATACTCGACAACAGCTGACAACTGGTCAAGAATAGAAGCCATGGAGTGACGAGCAGAAGCTCCATTCTCACTCAGAGTTTCGCTTTCTTGAAATTGGCCTGTCTATTCAATCCTTTAATAATTGTGCAGTGCCACAGGCTTGCGTTAAATTTAATATAATTCAAATATGATGTCGTTTGTGGACCCACAATCAGGTCAAGAAGAAATTCAAATTTCCCAAGGAAAGAGAATTTTGTTGCAAGAAATTACTTTCAGTACTCTAGAACGCCAACAGAACATCAACTTAACCGTTGCATCAAAAGCTGCAAATCCCACTGAACTGACATTACATTAGATGAATACTAGTGTGCCTGGTTACAGAATCTAAATGTTTTTTCCCTACTAAAGAGTATTGTTTCCAATGCTTAGATTTAAATACCTCGAGGAAAACCCTAAACCCCAAAAAATCATGGTAATAAAACCTAATTATTCAACTGACCAGAGTTTATCCCCACTAAACCAGATAGATATACATGACACGAAAGAAAGCGCCACATGTTCGGAAGCCCCTCCATAATAAGACTACATTCCATATCAAGAGTGAGGGAAAACCCCGAACTACCCCACGAGATGCTAGTAATCCTTTTAGTACGAGGAGAGTTTTTAGGAGTTAAGATTATCTCATTATTTTTAAATGATAATTTTAAATAATTTATGGTGAATGTTTTTTTTGGACTAGTATTCTGTTTATCATGCCTGGAATTTCACGGGCACCCCTACCCATCATATGAAAAAAATTTGACGGTTTGTTCATTTAAATCCATGTCGCTTTACGTTTTATGAAAAAATTTAACTGTTTCAAACCTATTTAAAAATAATTATATAAAATTAAAAATAGATTAATCCTTATTCAATTCATTATCTTAAAATATTGATAATTGAATGTAAAATTAGAAAATATTGATAATTAGAAATAAATGTAAAAATATTAAATTTACTGTTACAATTAACAAACAATTAAAAAATAAATATTCAAAAAGTTAAAAAACAATTATATTCTATTTTGAAAAGATTTTGTATTAATATATATTTTTATAATAAATATTATAAATCATATATATTAATATAAAGCAATCATAACTATCATAACTATTAGTAAAAACTATATTAAGAACTATATTTAATAGATTCTATTTTGAATAGATTGTGAATTAATAAATATATTTATAATAAATATTATAAAATATATATATTAATATAAACTGAAATTAGAAAGAATTATTCCAATTCTAAACTAATTTATATTTTTATCATAAACATTATATACTATAATAAATAAATTTTTATAGATAATAATTGTAAGTGTCATATTTAATATAGCAAGTCAAATAATATGGTCAAAAAATGGTTCAAGCTGTTTATTGACAAAGTTAAATGGCTTACAAAAATTTATTAATTAGCACTTGTATATAGAACTATATTTAAAATATTAATATATATATTTAAAAAAGTAAAATTAAAAAATATTGATAATTAGAAATAAATATAAAAATCTTAAATTTACACTTACAATTAATAAGAATAACAAGAAGTTTCGTGGACTATAAAATAATAATTATTATTATTATTATTATTATATAGAAAATAAATCTTGTTATAATATTCAAAAAGTTAAAAAACAATTATATTCTATTTTGAAAAGATTTTATATTTTTATAATAAATATTATAAATCATATATATTAATATAAAGCAATGATAACTATTAGTAAAAATGTTAAAATCTTAAATTTATTGTTAAAAATATTTAAAAATTAGAAAGAACTATATTTAAATTCTTATAGAAAATAAATCTTGTTATAATATTCAAAAAGTTTAAAAACAATTATATTATGTTTTGAAAAGATTTTATATTAATATATATATTTATATTATAAATTATAAAGCAATAATAACTATTAGTAAAAATGTTAATATCTTAAATTTATTGTTAAGAATATTTAAAAAATTAGAAAGAACTATATTTAATAGATTCTAAACAGATTTTGAAATAATAAATATTGTAAATCATGTATATTACTATAAAGTGAAATTAGAAAGAATTATTCCAATTCTCAACTAATTTATATTTTTATATACTACAAGAAATTCTTAGAGACTAATAATAATTGTAAGTGGATGAAATCAATCTAAACCATCCTCTATATTTTTATTTTTAAAATGATTTAAAAATTTTAAAATGGAGTTTTTGTTTTAAAAAAAATGTTGATAAGATTAAATGAAAAATAGAATTATATTTTATTAATATTTCAATTCTAATAACTTTTTTTTTTTAATGACTTAACAATTTAAAAGTATTTTCATTTTAAAAATAAAGAAAATAAAAGAAATTTATAAATAAGCCTTCTATTTTAAAAACAAAGAATTTTTATTTATAAGATTGAAATGGAAAATAGAATTATATTTTACTAATAATTCAATTCTAATAAATTTAAAATAAGTTTGAATTTTTTTATCTAATTATTTATTAACTTAATAAGTTTGTTATTTACTATTAATATTTGTCCTTTGATATATTTTGAATTTGTTTTAATTTTTAATTTAAACTTCACTTTTAAAAAAATTTCTAATTATTTTTGTTTCCTTTTGAAATTACACAAAAATATAAATTATTAGAATCAATGTAATTTATAATTATTTTTTTATAATAAAATATATTTAAATTTAAAATAATTAATTATTATAATTAATTTAATTTAGAATTAATTGTCTTATTATAATTTTAGTTACTATAAAATAATTATATTTTGAATCTTAATTTATATAATAAAATAAATTTAAAACTTAAAATTAAAATTAACAGTTAGACAAAGAAAAACTAACTTTCGATTAGTCATTTCGTGCCAACAATTCAATGTTGGCATGTGTCCCTAGGGAGTTATGTTAAGGGTAGCATGTCATTTGATTAAGGATATGCCAATTCACCTTTAAGACCTCTTCAGTGTACCCATTGTGTGAGAGCAACACACCCCGAATGACCAACTATAGAAATAAACCTTCATAAGAATGAGAGAAGATAATTCACCAAAGAGAAATGCATTGAGAATGAGATGATAAAATACATTATAATACAGGCTTATAAAACCATGAAAAGGGCCAAACAAGTGAGCAACCACCCAATATGGGAATACGGGAAAGAAAACTAATTTCTCAGTTTAATAAATTAAATACAACTAAACTATAGTCTACCTAAGTAAAACTTAAGTAAATATGCATTTACTCTAACACCCCCTATTCTCTCTCAATTGGAGAAAAGGAGAAAAACCATGTGAGAAAAAACCCCTCTCCAAAAGAGAGGAAAAAAACAAAATGATGCATGGATGGAGGACTCAATCACAACCCCCAAAGACTACATACATCATGTATATACAATCAATAGCCCCCAATAAGAGGGAAAGAGAGAGACTATATAGGCCCCCACCAATGTGTAATCACTTGCAAAAATGGTAAGTGCCTGAAGACAAAACATGATCCAATGTCGATAAACAATTTGTCTCCCTTTCAGAAGAAACAAAACCTAATACAAGTGCAGGTATGTTTCCCATTCCAGATAGGAATTGAAAGAAAGAAGCATGAAAATGTATGATGGTGTCTCTAAAATGTGCTCATGTGTCACCAAGACCTTGAAAAATTATGCCACGAACCAATCAGGAACATGCCCAATCACAACAAAAGGTGACAAACAAGGTACCACTAGAAACTGATCTTGAACAATATCCAAAGACTGAAATAGGGTGACAACAGTTGTACCAAAACTATCATCAAATAGGAGAGATAACCCCTCAAATGTGTCCTCCAAGTTAGAAATATGAGATTCCATGAACAATGAACTAATGTTTGACAAATAAGAATCCCAATTAGGAAGACAATGAAACATTGGTTGTGATGAATCACTGGACATGCTCAATGAATCATCAACACAAAATGAATGGTCATGTAGAACAAGAATGATACCTAAGCCACAAAATATGGCAATGGGATATTGTTTTTTTGGAGAAGGTGGGAGAGCTCATCTATCTTCTTTGTGTAACAATGATGCTCGTCGTGTACCTTACTAACTTTCTCCTTCTTTGGCTTTTCTTCTTTTGCAGTGGTGGGGGTCTCATTTGACTATATTTGAGGTTTAGGCTTCTTCTTCCCCTTACTCTATGAGCCATGTGCATTCCATATGCCCTATTTTGAGACCTGTGACTAGTTAACAAGGGAGCAATCCACACTTGCCTAGTTGGAGGGGTCCCTACAAATCATGCACTGGTTGCGAGTATCACTGCAAAATTTGATAACTGGGGAAGAATATAGAGTGTCCCGACTAAATGAGTTGGAATTCCTGGATGAACGTCATCTTGATGCCCTTAATCACTTACAAGTATATCAAAACCGACTGAAATAGAGTTATAACAAGAGAATCAAATGTCAGTCATTCCAATTAGGCGATCTTGTCTTGAAGTAAAATCAAAATAATCTTCCAAATTAAGACAACAAAGGAAATTTTGAGCTTAGCTAGCTGGGTCCCTTTTTCATCACAAAAAACTATGGATTAGAAGCATACCAATTGTTAACCCCTAAAAGTGAACCCTTACAGGAGCCAGCCAACAACTTGCATCTCAAAAAGTTTTATGCCTAGTCTTGAAGGGTGTAATCAGAAAATTTATATTAAAAATTCATTAAATAATCAAAATAAAAAAAGGAGAAAAAAGGATTGAAAAAGTAAAGAAAAAAATCATTCTCTAGTGAAAACCACTTCAGTGGCACTTTGGGCAAGTACCTTAGTGAAAACCTAGCAAACAGATGCCTTGTGTAAATAAGGTGCCTTCATCTATTTGATGGTTTTGTTTTCCCTATCATTCTTTGCATCACCATTTATCCCTCATCCACGTCCTTATCATGGCTTTTCACTGTAAGGTATCATGAACCCTTTAGCACTACTTGGCATATTCCCAAGGTCAGTCTATCCTACCTTTATTGAAGTAGGCCAACATGTCACACTGGGGCCATTTCATTATGGATCACAATCAGGTTCTTGTATATCTTGAGGTCATCTTATCAGAAAACACCAAAAACATTCATAAAACCTTATCTAGAAAATCCAAAAACATTTTCAAAATATTGTATAGCTAAAATCCAAAAAAAATCAAAAAATTATAAAGGAAAAATCCAAGACATCCAAAAAACGTCAAAATCCATAAAAAGGTCAAACCATCAAAAAATCCAAAAGACAAGGTCCTTTTTCAAACTACGGGTCTCTGAGTTTGAACGTAGGCAAGGCCATCATTGATGTGCGCCTGAGACACCCTAGGCTAGTCCTTTAGGAGTCTGTCATAATAAACTAGCATCTTTCATCTTTGCATATCTTCATCTTGTAAATGGGTCCTTTTGTTGAACTATAGGTCTCTAAGATTGAACATAGGCAAGGCCATCATTGATGTACCCCCGAGACACCCTAGGTTAGATCTTTAGAAGTTTTTCATAATAAACTGTCATCTTTCATCTATGCATATCTTCATCTTGTAAATGGGTCACGTCAGTCAAACTACATGGTCTCTGCATGTATAACATAGGCAAGGCTAATCTATGATCAACCCCCAAGGCCCCTAAAATAGGTCTTTAGGTTAGCTTCTTGGTCAAAATTCAGGAATTATCATAAAACCCCTAAACATTTGTAAAGCTCTCAAAAATACCAAAAAAATATAGATTAATTTCAAAAATACAAAACATCCAAATAACCTTTGAAAACCAAAACATTCAAATATTCAGAAAACAAAAAAAATTCAAAATATAGAAAACCAAAAACATCTGCATAAACTTTCAAAAAGGCCACAAGCAAAGGATTAGCCAGAGAGATAGGTTGGAGAGGGTAGCAGCCATCAGGGCTAGCTATTTATGTATACACATTTTTTTGATTGTGCCCCATTATTTATCACTGATATACATTCATGGGCTCCTTTTTGATAGCCTCATGGATATTGTACTTTTGATCGATGTTCATACATAGATCCAGATTTTGTACCATGCAACTCAATTTTTATCTATATATGATACAGATACAAATGATTTATGCTATGATGTGTTCACTTTATTTCATGTATGGATGGATATGATATGGATGCTTATATTTTATCATGTATGGATGCACTTTATTTATGCCTATGTGACATGTGATTCCCATGATATGGATGGATGCAATGTTATGTTCTTTATCTTTTCACGATATGATATGGATGAATGATTATGCAGATGTTATGGATGCAAATGATGTGGATGCATTTTCATTTTATATATTTTTCTATGCAAATTTTATGATGATTATGTATGCATGTGGATGTATGGATACAAATACTTGTGATATACAATGATTTAAGACAATTAGAATAATAAATCTCTATTATTCACCAAAAATCAAATGATTATGCAAAATGTATGATGGGAAATGATCATGAGATGGATACTATGATTATACTTTTTATGATTTATGCTATGATTATGAGATTCATGTATGTTGATACCTTGTGGATGCAGTGTGGATGCATTGATGATGTTTTTGCTGACTATCATGATAACTGGTTAGTGCGGAGAGAAGATAGATGAATAAATAATGAATAACCATTGATTGTGATGATTGCTTCAAAATATCCAACAAGTCCATGATCCATCGAGACTTTATCAAAGATGGTGACGAGACAATGCAAAATGTAGGATGAAATGCAGGATGAGATGCTCACATTTTAGGATTGGGATTTTTCATCGTTCCTTATTGTTTGATATAACACATAGACACAATGCATCAAGGTATTGATAACCAGGATGAGGTTGTATCTAGTGTAATGGACTTTGACTCGACAAAAATTTAGGATAGTTCTTGTTCACATCTTCACATACGAAAAACGTCATTGGAATGCAAGTTAAAAGCTTAGAATATATTGGACCAAACCATACACAATAGTCAACAACATGTATACCCTAAATGACCTTCCTACACACAACTAAGCAAGTATGAACCAAGATTAGTTTACGAGAATATCCACAAGCACAACAGGAAAAAGATAATTATAGATTCCCTATTCCTTTCTCTCTAAATCTATTTAGATAGACATCATTGATAGATCCTTGAAATGGATCATTAAGATAAATCATAAGAAAAGATCAAAGAAAGTAGGTCAATGTTATCTATAGCTCTTGCCTAGTTTAAGTTTAGCTAAGGTGATTTCTGATACTGATGTCCATCGTAGGAAGGATACATCCTAGTACATGTTGATCAAAGTTTGTTTGATGTTAGGATGATGATGCTAAGATGAGCTATTTCTATAGAAGTCGCTAACACATTTACCTATAATTTAGACTTTAGATCTTGAAGTTTTGGTTCGCACTTTACATCTTGCTATGTTTTCGATCTACTTGTTTCACCAAAGAGTGAAGGTGACAATTTATTTATTATGGGTGAAAGTTTATTATGGGTGAAAGCGAGATGGGATGGGTGGTTTTGAATTTTTTGGAACATTTCAATGTTTTTGGTATTTTAAAATTTTTTTGAGGCTATTTTTGGTCTTTTTGAAAGTTTATCTAGATGTTTTGGAATTTTTAGTTTTTTGAATTTTCTTTCTAATGTTTTTGGTTTTCTATTTTCTGAATGTTTTTGTATTTTTTGAATATTTGAATGTTTTGTTTTTCAAAGGTTATTTGGATGTTTTGGATTTTTGAAAGTTATCTGTATGTCTTTGGTATTTTTGAGAGCTTTACAAATGTTTATGAATTTTCTGAGAATTTATGAATTTCGACCAAGAACTTAACCTAAAGACCTATCTAAGGGCCTCAGGGGCTAATCATAGATTAGCCTTGCCTATGTTATACATGCAGAGACCACGTAGTTCGACTAACACAACCCATTTACAAGCTGAAGATATGCACAAATGAAAGATGCTAGTTTATTATGAACTCCTAAAGGACTAACCTAGGGTGTCTTGGGGGCACATCAATGATGGCCTTGCCTACATTCAAGCTCAAAGACCCGTAGTTTGACAAAAGAACCCATTTACAAGATGAAGATATGCATAGATGAAAGATGCTAGTTTATTATGATGAAATCCTAAAGGACTGACCTAGGGTGTCTCAGGGGCACATCAATGATGGCCTTGCCTATGTTGAAGCTTAGAGACCCATAGTTTGAAAAATGGACCCCATTTTTTGGATTTTTATGATTAATGGATGTTTTGGATTTTTCCTTTACAAATTTCTAAATGTTTTTGGATTTTAGCTATATAGGATTTTGTAAATATTTTTGGATTTGCTGGATAAGGTTTTATGAATCTTTTTCGTGTTTTCTAATAAGATGACCTCAAGAGATATAAGAACCTAATTGTGATCCATAATGAAATGTCCCCAGTGTGACATGTTAGCCTACTTTGATAAATGTAGGATAGACTGACCTTGAGAATATTCCAACTAGTGCTAAAGGGTTCATGATACCTTACAATGACAAACCATGATAAGGACGTGAATGAGGGATAAATGGAAATGCAAAGAATGATAGTGAAAAAAAATCCAATAAATAGATGGAGGTGCCTTATTTACGCAAGGAACCTGTTTGCTAGGTTTTCGCCAAGGTACTTTCCTAAAGCACCACTGAAGTGGTTTTCTCTAGAGGATGATTTTTTTCTTTACTTTTTCAATCACTTTTCTCATTTTTTTGGATTTTGATTATTTTATGATTATTTTTTATTTTTTATTTACACCCTTCAAGACTAGGCATAAAACTTTTTGAGATGCAAGCTATTGGTTGGCTCTTGCAAAGGTTCACCTTTAGGGGTTGACAATTTGTATGCATCTAATCCATAGCTTGTTGTGATGACAAAGGGACCCAACGAGTTAGGCTCAAACTTTCCTTTGTTGTTTTGATCTAGAAGATTCTTCTGATTTTGCTTTAAGACAAGATCGCCTACTTGAAATGACCAACATTTGATTCTCTTGTTATAGCTTTGTTTTAGTCAGTTTTGGTATACGTGCAAGTGATTAAAGGCATCAAGATGATGTTCATCTAGGAATTCTAGCTCATTCAGTTGAGACACTTTGTATTCTTCCTCAGTTATCAGGTTCTACAATGATACTCGCAGTGATGGGAGCTCATCCTCAATAAGCAAGTGGCTTATGATCCATAGACCAAGGACAAAGGGGTTGCACCTGTAGGCATGCAGATACTAGTTTGATAAGCCCAAAGAGTGGGATTGAGTTGCAGATGCCAGTCACGACCTTCTTCATTCACTATTTTCTTCAGTATTTTTAGGATAGTTTTGTTTGTAGCTTTCACTTCACCATTGCCTTGTGGCTAGTACAGGGTAGAGAATCAGTGTTGGATATTGAATTTTTGGCACAAATCTCTCACATCCTGATTTTTAAAATGGGTTCCATTGCCTGAGATGAGGTTTTGTGGAACACCATAACAACAAATTAGGTAGTTCAGGATATATTTGGCTATCTACTTCCCTATGACGTAGGTCATAGGAATGGATTCAATCCACTTAGTAAAGCACTCAGTGGTGGTTATTATAAACTTATGGCCTTTGGATGAGGTAAGAGTTATTTTTCCTATGAGGTCAAGTCCTCATTGCGAAAAAGGCCATAGTGTGATCATTGGTTGCAATTCTTGAGATGGTGCATGGATCAGATCCCCATGTTGTTGACACTGGATGCATTTTCGCACATATTGATGAGCATCTTTTCCATGGCTGTCCAATAGTACCATGTCCTCAATAGTTTCTTAGCTAATGTCATACCGCGAGAATGGGACCCATATATGCCATCATTTACTTCTATTAAAGTAGTTAAGGCTTCCTCTTGATTAAGACATCGTAGTAACATCCCTTTGATGCTTCTACGATAAGGGGTATCACCTAGGATCATGAATTGAGATGCCTTATTAACAAAGGTCTTTTTAAGGTTTAGGGTGATATTAGATGGAAAGGTTCCTCTATTAAGACCGTAAGTAAAGATGTCATGGTACCACAGGGATCCAGAACCAACAATGACACACGTGAATTCAAATTCAGGGATTTCAAAAGTTGGTATGAGAAATTATTCTACCAAGAATTCACATTTGAGGATGTTGTTTAGCATGTCTAGTAATGATCTGATTGTTTCCATGGCATCTGTTGCTTTATTATTCATTCAAGGAATCTGCTCAAAAGTTATTTCTATAAAAATGTCTTTGAGATTCTCCACCATCTTCTTGTAAGGAGTGAGCTTATCATCTTTAGTTTGATAGTCATCATTGACTTGGTTGATAACTAGTTGTGAGTCTCCATAGACTCATCTATTGAATCTGCCACTGAACTACTATCCTGAGACCTGTGATTAGAGCTTTGTATTCAACAATGTTATTGGTACATGGAAATGATAGGATGTATGACTTTGGGATGCAATCACCTTGGGGGGTGATGAAAATAATATATTCCCTTGATCCATGTTGGGTGAATGATCCATCAAAATACATCTTCCACTGAGTTGTGAGATTAATAAGGAACACTGATTCATCAAGGAACTCAGATATCAAAGGGTTCTTAGCATAGATGGGTGCTTCTGCTAGCTGGTCTACAATCACTTGTCCTTTGATTTCCTTATGCTCCACATACTCTATGTCAAACTCTATGTAGAACCTTAAATCTGCATTAGCTCAAAAGCAAAAGCCCTTAGCATTGTTAGTAAACCAAAGCAAATAAAAGATTCCTTATAAGATTCATCTAATCACAAGAATAATGCAAAATAAGCAAGCAAAACATAGAAAAATGTCATTCTAATAATCAAACCAGCATCTTATAGTGGATTGGTGCTTCTATGGAAAGAAGCCCTTTCCCAATCCTTGCTCAAGCTCCATGATGAAGATGATTTGAATATGATATAGAATGCTAAGATATGGAGTGGGCAAAATCAGTTCTCCCTTGAAGAGAGTGACCTTGCATGATATTGTAGATGAGATACAAAGATTGTGGAGGATTTTATAAAAGATGAAGCTTTCATTTATAGATTATTTTGATGAGAGAATGGACAAATGGATGAATGTGGGACAAAGAACAAGCCAATGAGATGGAGACACTTGTCATCTTGTGATAGGCTTGAGGATGAGCACATTTTGGTCAATGTGCCAAAGAGGGGGGATTCAAATTTGAATTTGATAGTAAATGTTAAGTTTGACTTGTGCAAGGGACATGTAAGAGCCATGTAAGAGCTCATAAATGACTTGTTGGATGTATATTTCCACTTGTTTTTGAATTCAAATTTGAGGGAATATTCCTCAAAGATGCCATGTTGATGGAAAATGCTAAATTTATAAATGAATTAAATTGATATATTGGTGCAAGTGGGAATATCTAGAGAATGTGATGGGTAGTTAGGTTAGGCTAATTAGGATTATATTAGCTTAATGATGATTAGGATGATTTTGACCCCTTTGACTTGAATATTTGGATTTATTTAAATCAAAAAGGGATAGAAGGTGATTTAAGATTTAATTAAATAAAAGGCTTGATTTATTTAATTAAAAGGAGGGAATGACAGGCCTAAATTAAATAAAGTTAATTTATTCAATTTAAGTGGATAATCCTTAGAGATTAAATGAACCTGATTTACCTAATGAGTGGATTAATGTGAATTTGATTTATGAATGAGCGGATGAATATGAACTAAGTGCATAATGCTAGTTTCACGTGTCTATAGGTATCACCAAGGATCATGAATTGAGATTCCTTATTAACAAAGGTCTTTTTAAGGTTTAGGGTGATATCAGATGGAAGGGTTCCTCTATTAAGACCATAAGTAAAGATGTCATGGTACCACGGGGATCCAGGACCAACAATGACACACGCGAATTTAGATTTAGGGATTTCAAAAGTTGGTATGAGAAGTTGTTCTACCATGAATTCACATTTGAGGATATTGTTTGGCATGTCTAGTAATGATCTGATTGTTTCCATGGTGTTTGTTGCTTTATTGTTCATGCGAGGAATCTGCTCAAAAGTTATTTCTATAAAAAGGTCTTTGAGATTCTCCACCATCTTCTTGTAAGGAGTGAGCTTATCATCTTTAGTTTGATAGTCATCATTGACTTGGTTGATAACAAGTTGTGAGTCTCCATAGAATCATCTGTTGAATCTGCCACTGAACTACTATCTTGAGACCTTTGATTAGAGCTTCCTATTCAACAATGTTATTGGTACATGGAAATGATAGGATGTATGACTTTGGGATGCAATCACCTTGGGGGGTGATGAAAACAATGTATGCTCCTGATCCATGTTGGGTGAATGATCCATCAAAGTACATCTTCCACTGAGTTTTGAGATTAATAAGGAACACTGATTCATCAAGGAACTCAGATATCAAAGGGTTCTCAACATAGATGGGTGCTTCTGCTAGCTGGTCTACAATCACTTGTCCTTTGATTTCCTTATGCTCCACATACTCTATTTCAAACTCTATAAAGATCATTACCCATTTAGTCATTTGTTCTGTAAGGGTTGCTTTAGATAACATATATTTTAATGGATCAATATTTGCAATGAGCTTGATTTGATGTGACAACATGTAGTGCTTAAAATTTTGTGAAGCAAAAACTACTACTAGGCATGCTTTCTCAATGGGTTAACAGTTCATCTCATAGCCTATGAAGGTTCTTTTGATTTAGTATATGACTCTTTCCTTTTTGTTTTCATCATGTTGTGCTAAAGAGCTCCTAGTGTTGCTGGTGTTGCTGAGATGTACATGATCAATGGCTTGTTTGGTATCGGCAGCATGAGCACTAGAGGTGTTAGTAGATACTATTTTATTTGCTAGTAGGATTTATAACATTTTTCATCCCACTTGTAAGTTATCCCTTTATGGAGGGGGTGTAAAAAGGGGTGAATCTTATCTGATTGCTGGGCTATGAACCTTTTGATAGACTGCAATCTTCCTTGTAATCCTCTCATCTACTTCAATGTTTGTGGTGGTTCCATTTCTAGGATGGCTTTTACCTTTGTTGGATCAATTTCTATCCCTCTTTGTGAAACAATAAAGCCAAGAAGTTTCCCTGATGTGTCCCAAAACACACACTTGTTTTTATTCAGTCGTACCTTGTATTCTTCAAGCCTGTCAAAGATAGGTCCTAAGACTTGTATGTGCTCACTTATCTTTTTTTATTTTTCCAAAATATCATCCACATAATCTTCAAATATTTTGTGAATCATGTCATGAAAGATGAGGGTCATTTCTCTTTGATAGGTTGTTCCTACATTGTTTAACCCGAATGACATCACATTCCAGCAATAGGTTTCCCATGGAAAAGTGAAGGAAATTTTGTGTTGATCCTCCTTGGCGATTATGATTTGATTGTAGCCTAAAAAATCCATCCATGAGCAACAACATTTCATGCCTAGTTGTTAAATCTACAATAAGATCGATGTTGGTAAGAGGGAAAACATCCTTTAAGCATGCCTTGTTTAGATATCTGAAATTAGTTCATAGTCAGATGCCCCTAATGGGTTTTGAGACTGGTACCAGGTTTGAAACCCACTCAGGATAATCTATCAGCCGAATGAATCCAATGTCAAGAATCTTTTGTGGTTCTAGTTTAACCAAGAGTGCTATCTGAGGGTGCATCTTCCTTAATTTCTACTTAACTGGTTTGGCTTCAGGATAGACTACTAAGTGATGTACAACCACTTCTAGATCGAGGACTGGCATATCTATGTATGACCATGCAAAGTTAGCTCTTCTTTCTTTGAGGAATGTTGCTAGGTTCTTTTGTTCTTTATCCAACAAGGATTCAACATAAAAAGTGATCTTGGGTGCTTCTTATGTTCCCACATTGACTGGGGTGATCTTTTCTACTAGTACCATTGATTTCTATGGATGCATTGCACTAAGGGGGAGATTGAATCCCTCATACTTGGGTGCCTCAAAGAGGTTTTCACCATTGGATGCATCCTTTGTTTTTACTATTTTATGATTAGAGAGTGCCACTAGGTGGTTTTCACTCAAGGATTTGCATGTTAGTTGCATTTCATTTATTTTATGACTGAAGGATTCAATCATTGCCCCATACTATGCCCCTGTATCGAGCTCTATATCAAATCCTGCTTTGTGATCTACCCATGATAAGTTGTCTCGAGTCCCATGAATTTTGAGATCGCTTCATCATTTTTGAATAAATATAGAATCAGTGGTCCTTGTTTTGTCCATGTCAATGAGTTCTGGGTATACTAGGCATATTTCAGTTGGTTGGTCATTTGAAACAAAGGATGTTATGGATATTATAAAGAGTGTGTTGTTCTCAAATAGGTTAGCAACATCAAGGGGAAAATCATCTAAGGTTGTATCATGTGATGTAGGTTACCAAGAGGAAGCCTCGGCTTGTTTAGCAGAAATACCTTTACCAATAACTGTTGCCTTGCTAGTAGTACAACCTAAGCCAAGGTTCTTTATTCATTTCTTAGGAACAATGGGTTCTAGTAAACCATTGTCATTCTGCCCTAGCTTCTCATTCTTGTTATATCCCATGCTCTACATTAGCTGTAGGAATTTTTTGTCATTTTCCATTGGAAGAACAAGAACAAGTCGTTCATCTTGATAAAGGATTTTAGAGATATCTTCCTCATTAACATCTTCTTGATTCAAATCTCCCCACTTGGTAAAAGTAGTAGCTTCCATCTTGATTGTTGAACTAGTTCTTTGGTGCTAGATGTAGGTTTCCCATGAGATTGAGAAGAAATAGGTAACTCTCCTAAGACAAAGGTGTCTTTAAATAGTTTTTAGTTTCCACAACCATCATCTTGGATCACTAATTTGACATCGAGTATACTATTCACAATGGGCATTTTTTATGCTGAGGTAGAGGCTAGGAATGATGGGTCAATAAATGAGCTTGATGGTGTAGGCCCTTCATCATTTTTGGGTATTTGTGGGATCTTATAAAACTTGGCCTCAAGACTTTTTCAGTAGTAGAAAGGCTCGGGATCTCCATGGATAGTGGTTTCTTTGTGTTCAAAAGGAAACTTCACACACAAATGATAGGTTGAGGCTACAACTTTTAGAGCATGGATCCAAGGTTGGCGAAGTAGTATGCTATAGGAAAGATCAAGATCAAGTACTTGGCATGTAGTTTCTATAATAAGAGGTCCCACTTGGATTGGAAGTGTAATGATTCTATGTCATACCCATTCTTGATTGTCATATGCCCTAACGGTGGTACTTTTTTTCTTCTCAATAGTGTCTTCTAAATAGCCTAGATTCTTGATCAACTATAGGGTACAAATGTTTAGACCAAAACCTCCATCTACCGAGACCCTTTTGACCTTGTTTTTATGAATGATAACCTCAAGGTATAAAGCATGGTTATGAGATGGTTGTGATGGTAAATCTTGATCGTAGAAAGTGAGAATCTTATGGTTGGTGATATGCCCTACCATAGCTTGAAAATGATCGGTATCAATGTTCTCGAGATCAGATGACTCAAACAAGGATTTTTCTAGTATTTCCCTATGTATGGGAGATAACCTTAAGAGTTCTAAGATCAATATCTATGTGGGGGTCTATTTTAGCTAATAACCTTAAGAGTTCTAAGATCGATATCTATGTGGGGGTCTATTTTAGCTGATCTAGCAGATTGTACTTGCTAGGATTAGATGTGGGAAAAGTAGATTGTGTCCTAGATTGAGATGGGACTCCTTGAATGGTTATTTTTCCATGTCATGTAGTGACTCCACAATCTTTACTAGCTCCTTTGATGGAGACAATAGTGATAATGCTATTGTAGGAAGCAATGACATTGGAATAGGTATGTTGCACATTGGTGTAATCCTTAGCTTTTCTGTTGTTGTTTTCTTTGTTATGATCCAACATAGGAGTCTTGTATATCTTGAGATCTTGGTTCCTAGTTGGTACCTCAATAGATATGGTATCATTTTCTATGATATCATGGATGATGTTCTTAAGTTTCATTCAATTTGTTGTTTTATGCCCTTTGATTTTTTGAAATTCACAGAGATCACACTCGTTGTACCAAGATGGATTCTCTTGTGGGTCTTGGTAGTTTTCAAAGTTAGGAAGTGTTATCAGATTTGACTCTACCAATTTCCTCATGATCATCTTGATAGGTTTCGATAATTGTGTGTACTTGTGTTTGGGATAGTTGTTCCTGTTACCAGTTTGCCTTTGTTGCATGTTGGTCTTACTGATTTGATTGTTCTGTGGTGGTACCATTTGTTGTACAATTGGCTAGATATTAGCAACTTGATTGTTATTGGGTCTAGGAGCACTTAGTATGACCTTAGCATCTATTACACCGTCTTTTGTTACATTTTTGTTCTTTTCCCAGACACAAGGTTTTTCATTTGAACTAGTTGAAGAATGGTTGTCTTTGTAAGCCTGAGTATTTCCTTGTGAGATTAGGGCTCTTTCAATGTTAAGGGCTCTAGGGACAAGCTCGTCATATCACATGATGCATTGCATTTTCAAGTGGAATGACAGATTTGGATCGAGATTGGATATTAAGATTCCTAATTGTTGTTCATCAGGAAGAGGCCACTTGCTTTTACTAGCTCTTTGTCTCCATTGTTGTAAGAAATTAGCGAAAGCTTCTCCTTTATTTTGTTTAAGAGTGTACAATTCTTCTAGACTAATGTCCAAGTCAAGATTGAAGGAGAAGTGATCGATGAATTTATCAGTGATTTCTTGAAAAGTTTTGATACCAGGAGGAAAATGAGAAAACCAATCCATAGCATGACCTATTAAACTTCAAGGGAAGAGGCACATTTGATATGAATCATTGTAAGCCACCTCCACACACATGACATTAAATTATTTGATATGGTCTAGAGGACTTCCTCTCCATTTGTATTTGTCAAATTTGGGGATTTCAAAACTCGGAGGGAATGGTATCATTGCTATGTTTTGGTCAAATGGGTAAGGACACAAGTTCTATGTATCAGATTTCTTTATCTTTCCTATACGAAGGTCCTACATTTCTTGTGAGAGCGCTTTCAATTGTGATGCTCTATCATCTTGCAGGTTGGGTGGAGGAACATATGACAGGATGATAGATGAGTTATATGGGGTGTATGATGGTGTGATATTTTGTGAAAGTGATAGATATGTTCCTGATGCATTTGGATTGACAATGTTTAAATGAGGATAATAGGAACCTTATTGTTGTTGTTGAGCATACTATTGAGCTAGTAAGGATTTTTGTTGTTGTTGCACCACTAGGGCTTGCTATTGCACCTGATGTTGTTGGTGTGCTAATAAAGTTGCTTGTTGTGATTGATGTTGTTGTTGTGCTGCTTGATGCACTACTAAGGCTGCTTGTTGTGCTTGTTGTTGTTGCTGTTGTGCTAAGGTTGCTTGTTGAGCTTGATGTTGTTGTTGGGCTAAGGCTACTTGTTGAGCTTGATGTTATTGTTGGGCTAAGGCTGCTTGTTGATCTTGATGTTGTTTTTGGGCTAAGGATATCTATTGATTTGCTAAGGCTGCTTGCTATTGTTACTGTTATTGGACGGCTTGTTGATAAGCTTGTTGTGCTTGTTGTAAAGATAAGGCATGTGCTTGCAATGTGGGATTAGGTGGTTGTTGGGAAATCTATGATGGATTGTCGATATGGATGTTTTTAGTAGGAAATGGATTGCAAGTGAGAGGTGGAGGATTCCCTTGATTTAACATTAATTGTAAGATGGTAGAATGAGGTGGAGGAATGTATTTTTGAGGTCTTGATTTATCTGGCATAGTAAAGGGAACTATAGGAAAATATGAGGATGATATCGTTAAATTTTACAATGGAAATGACACAATAGGACCTTGAGTCCATTGATTGAAAAGATTCTCTTGTCCTATGTTTTGAGGATTACCTTGTGAAAAATATGTAAACAAGGGATTGGTGATCAAGGTACTTCCTAGATCAACCAAACTTGTAATCAAGGGATTGTTTTGAGTTGGATTGATGGTGGATAATGTGGATGTGTTTTGTGAAACCAAGGGTATAGATGAACCCATTGGAGGATTAGGTAAGGATGTCCCTATTTTCTTCAAGGGTTGACTCTGTGGTACAATAGTTGTATGCCCTTGATTTTGTTTTTGAGATACTTGATCCGCACTGCTTTGGGTAATGGAACACTTGTGGTACTCATGGATACAAAAGAAGAAGGGAGCCCTTGATACATTGAAGTTGTGGTCAAGTTTAATGAAGATCAGGAGATGTGTATATTTTTTTAGGATCTTCAGGAACGGGAGGAGCACCAAAGGTAGGTGTCCAAGCGGTTGTTGGGGGTGGAGGATTAGTTTCAAGTGTTCCAACAAGTGTACTATTTTCAAATGAAATTCCATGTCCAAAGTCTTTAGCAAGGCTTGTTGCAAGATTCAGAATATAAGTTTGATTTAGCCCTAGTGATGGGGTGATGAATCCTTTTGTTAAATTATGTGCCACAAACATCGGGTAGGTAGGAGCTATATTTTCTAAGGCTTGATGTTCCATAAGTTCCTCCCTAGTGAGTTCAAATGGATTATTTCTAACATCTTCGATCCCATATGGTCTTGATGGTGATGAAGGTTGTTGTGACAGGGTAACATGACTTCTAGGATCGAATTCTAAAGCATTTGGATCACTTGAGGTAAATGTAACTTTGGTCTTCTAGATGATTATCTTGTGTTGTGATCTAGTCTTTACCATAAATATTGTGTCTACTCTGGGAGAGTTTTGTTGAGTTTTTCAATGTTTGAACTCTCTAGTTGACTCAAATCTAGCTAAAAGGGATGCTCTAAGTCTTTTGGGAGAAATTTTGATAGTGGGGGATGAAAATATGGATGAAGTGGGGAGTGATCTTTGCAAACATTTTGGGACAACACTTCTGACTTGAGTTTGATGTTTTTGATGTTGGGATAAAGGATGTTTATGAATTTAGAAATCTTTAGGGTAGACTTGTGAGCTTCAAGATGAGCCAGTAAAAAAATAATAACTAACTTAGGTAAGTGCATGGAAAAGGATACATTTCACATGCAAAGTAGTTAGGTTAGCAAGTGTTGTGGTTTGATTTGATGTTTAAGTCACAAAGTGTTGGTGTACTCAATTTTTTTCAAAGATAGGTGAGATGGGAGATGAAATTTGATGAAGGGGTGAGTGATATGTATGACTCAATGTTGACTTAAAGTGAACCTAAATGATTTGAAAATATCAAGGTAGTGACAATGATGCTAGACCTCTAAATTTTTCCAATCCTAAAGACTCAATGTTGATTTAAATGAGAGGAAAGATGGGAATGTTCAAACCTGTTCGAGATCTCCTAGCTCAAGCATAAAAGTTTCTCATCAAGGTGTAATGATTGTGGTAAAACATTGAATCCCACTTTTTACCAAACCTTGTTCTACGATTCCTATGTCTAAAATGAAGTGCTAGAGATTTTCCCCTATGGATTTTGACTGTTTTATAAATCATTTAGAGGAGTTTAGTATCATGTAAAAAGATCAAGATTTTGACTCCAAAAGAAAGTGTACATTTATGGATATTTTCTTAGTGTACGTTCATAAAAGTTTATCAACAACTTGTTTTTGTTCTCATAGAGTGCCTCAATGTGATAGTTGATTGATTTTTTACTAAGATGTCTAAGTTTAAAGTGACAACCAGTTGACCTTCATTTTGGGATCCTAACATTGCATGAGATCATTTGAAAACAATCTAAGTTTATGGAAGAAAGTAAGATATTTATTGCCATGAAGGAGGTGGTAATACGAGCCTTCCAACCTCAATATTAGCTTGTTCCTCTTCTTCGTCTAAAATGGTTGTGTTTCTCCACTGTGTGTTTGTTTCCTTTTTTCAAAAGTGAAGCTTCTCAAATCGCTAATAAGATCAGTTTGTTCACCGTTTATGATTTCAAAGTTTGGCTGAATTATAGCACCTAGAAGACCAGGTTGTTCAATGGGAATAATCGGTCTCCAAATAGTCATGTGGGGTTCATTTTTCAATTTATCTTTGCTTAATTCAATTGATTTTACCACACACACTTGTCTTGATTATGTTTCCAAACTAGATGTTTATGTCCAAAACATCATAACTTTCATAATGTCCATTTCATGACATGAGGTTGAAGCCATAATTGCTTATGTTGTCTTTGGGAAAATATGGGTTGGAGATTAATGATAAGATATTTAAAAATCACTAAGGATAAATCCTTAGGACAAGCAGTAATATCAAGGCTAACTCAAGAAGTCCATATTCAAGCCAAAGTGTTTGAAATTTTGAGGATGATAGTGAATGTTTGTTTTTGGATTATTTTGAAACCAAGAAGAGTGTCAAACTAGCTCACAATAATTTATGATCCTAGGATAGAAATGGCCATATTTGTTGAGTCCCCACTAGGATTTCTACAAACACTAGATAATGCGAATAGTTAGAGATTTGGCAACACTGGCTCCCCCTTTCACTCGGAAAACAATTCTCAGGACCACCAAATCTCAAAATCCTTAAAATACAGAGATTAAAAGGAATTTTTTTGTTTCCACAATTGAATAGTACAGATGTGAGGCAGCTTCAAAATGATCATTCTTACACCAAAAAATATTTTAGGATTTTGGATTGCTAAACAAATGGGTTGTAGTAAGGGTAATTGGGGACATGGCACCTTGCAAGGATCTAGCAAGACACTAAAGGCATTAATCAATCCTACTAGGGGCTCCTATATTTTTTACAGTAGTACCCTATTCTGAAAGACATTGTATGGGTAAGGCCTACATACCATGAGGAATTGACAGTTTATTCTTATCCATTTATATACCATCCTGAGTGAAAAATAAGTTAGATTCACCTTCAAATTAATCTTAGGTAGGCCCCTCTAAAGATTAAAAAAGTGAGGGAGTACACTTGTAGTTCAACCGCCCAGTTCGTGTAAAGCGCAAGGAGGGAGCACACACAATGTCTCTTTCTCACACTAGCATGCTTGTTCAATTTTAAACCCAATTCAAAGATGAAGGTGATCTGGAAAAGTGTTGGAGAATGTTTCTATTTCTCAAGGTTTCCAAATGGCATGAGATAATTGCATATGCATCCACTAACAAAATTTGAAACCAAAAAGCATGGCAAACAGTTGTAAGTTTTAACCCTTCAAAGCAGTGATGAGTTCATTTTAAGCACCAATTGAAAGATGAAGTTTTCCTTGTTCAATTTTAAGCTCAAAGTAAAATGATGATGTGAGGGTTCAATTTTATCCAACTTTGAGCATTTATTTTAAATCCAATTGAAATCTAGTGTGTTTCCTAAAGCAAAAAGTAGAAAGCATGAAATTGGGTTATAATTTCCCTAAAGCATTGAACGCTTGTTACAATTATAGAAATCAAGATAGAAGAGACTTTCTTCACTTTCGCTCCATTTGTTTAAAAACCTTCAAAACCCTGTTAGTCTAACAAATAGAGCACAGTCAGAAATGCATTAGTGGTTAGATAAATCCAAGAAATTAAAATTCACATTTCTAAAAAACAAATATAAAATTTCTTACCTTGGTAGGGTGTCGTTGAACACAATAGCGTCACAATTTGAAGTTTGGGCATCACAATTTGAATCTTGTTACAATTATAGAAATCAAGATAGAAGATACTTTCTTCACTTTCGCTCCATTTGTTTAAAAACCTTCAAAACCCTGTTAGTCTAACAAATAGAGCACAGTCAGAAATGCATTAGTGGTTAGATAAATCCAAGAAATTAAAAGTCACATTTCTAAAAAACAAATATAAAATTTCTTACCTTGGTAGGGTGTCGTTGAACACAATAGAATCACAATTTGAAGTTTGGGCATCACTCTAGTGAAAATGGGTGTCACCTTGTAGTAGGAACAGTGAGCACGATAGAGTCGATATTTTTCTCGGTGTCACTTCTAACGGTAGCATCAAAGTTTGAAATTTGAAAGCATCAGACTAGTGAAAATGGGGGTCATAGTTTAAACTTTTTGATACCTCTAGATTAAATATGCCTCACTATATTTAAATTAGCGTCAAGGCATTAAACTAGGAAAGAGATATAGATAACACTAACTATTTTTCTTTGATCTTTTCTTGTGATTTATCTTAATGAACCATTCTAAGGACCTCTCGATGATGTCTATCTAAAATGATTTAGAGAGAAAGGAATGGGGCATCGATCATTATCTTTCATTTTTGGTGCAAGCTTGTGATAATCTTGTAAAATAATCTTGGTGCATACTTGCTTAGTTGTGTATAGGAAGGTCGTTTAGAGTATGTTGTTAACTATTGTGTATGCTTTGGTCCAATATATTTTAAGCTTCTAACTTACATTCCAATGACATATTTGTATGTCAAGATGTGAACAAGAACTATCCTATCTATCTGCTTAGTCAAATTTCATTACACTAGATACAACATCGTCCTGGTTATAAATACCTTGATGCATCATGTCTTTGTGTTATATCAAACAATAAGGAATGCCAAAAAATCCCAATCCTGAAATGTGAGCATCTCATCTTGCATTTCATCCTACATTATGCATTGTCTCGTCACCATCTCTAATAAAGTCTCGATGGATCATGGACTTGTTGGATCTTTTGAAGTAATCATCATAATCAATGGTTATTCTTTCTTTATTCTTCTATCTTTTGTTCTTTCTAACCCAGTATCATGAAAGTCAACAAAAACATCATCAATGCATCCACCCTACATGCACAAGCCATCAACATACATGCATCTCATAATCATAGAATACATCATAAAAAAGCATAATCATAGTATCCATCTTATGATCATTTCCCATCATACATTTTGCATAATCATTTGAGTTGTGATGAATAATAGAGATTTGTTATTCTAAGAATCTTAAATCATTGCATATAATAAGAATTGGCATCCATACATCCACATACATACATAATCATCATAAAATTTTCCTAGAAAAATATGTAAAAAGATAACACATCTACATTATTTGCATCCATAACAGAGCTGCATAATCATTCATTCATATCATATCATGAAAAGATAATGAAAAAGAACATAACATTGCATCCATCCATATCAAGGGCATCGCATGTCATGTAGGCATAAATAAAGTGCATCCATACATGATCAAATATAAGCATCCATATCATATCCATCCATACATTAAATAAAGTGAACACATCATAGCATGAATCATTTGTATCCATATCATATAAATATCAAAAAGTGAGTGTCATGGTACAAAATATGGATAAGTGTATGAACATTGATCAAAAGTATAATATATCCATGAGGCTATCGAAAAGGAGCCATGAATGTATATCAGTGATAAAGAATGGGGCACAATCAAAAAAGTGTTTATACATAAATAACTAGCCCTAATGGTTGCTACCCCCTCCAACCTGCTCTCTAGATGATCCTCTGCTCATGGTTGTGCATCACTGTGATGTGAAAAATATGGTTGTCTCAAGGCCAATGGTACATCTCGATGATAATTTTTCTTGTAATATGCAACCTCTATAATAGCCTCTTTATATAATCACACTAACATTGTCAACTGTGTGTCACCGCCATCATCACCTCAATCTACTGTGGTCAACCCACCTCCTGATCCCTCTCTCCTTTAACAATCTATACTCTCTGCAATGCCTAATCTCTCTTGGCTGTAACTACAACCACCTACTATACAGCCTGGTCTCGCTCAATAGTAATGACCAAAACCTGTTGGCGACCCTGATCTCGCTCACGAGTCAATATCTGCACTTGTTGTTTGCAGCTACTATATTTGTGGGATCTTATAAAACTTGGCCTCAAGACTTTTGCAGTAGTAGAAAGGCTCGGGATCTCCATGGATAGTGATTTCTTTGTGTTCAAAAGGAAACTTCACACACTGATGATAGGTTGAGGCTACAACTTTTAGAGCATGGATCCAAGGTTGGCAAAGTAGTATGCTATAGGAAAGATCAAGATCAAGTACTTGGCATGTAGTTTCTATAATAAGAGGTCGCACTTGGATTGGAAGTGTAATGATTCCATGTGATACCCATTCTTGATTGTCATATGCCCTAATAGTGGTACTTTTTGTCTTCTCAATAGTGTCTTCTGAATAGCCTAGATTCTTGATCAACTATAGGGTACAAATGTTTAGACCAAAACCTCCATCTACCGAGACCCTTTTGACCTTGTTTTTATGAATGATAAGCTCAAGGTATAAAGCATGGTTATGAGATGGTTGTGATGGTAAATCTTGCTCATAGAAAGTGAGAATCTTATGGTTGGTGATATGCCCTACCAAAGTAGCCCCCAGAACCTGTCCATCTTGGCCATCCTGGCCATCCTAACCCCTACCTCTCCTGACTCCTCTGCATCTAGGTCTCCCTCTAAGAGGAACACCTACTGTATTTTTCAAATGTCTAGGAGGAATGAACCATGCATCATATGTAGGCATAGTCTAAGTTATCACCTATCCCTGATCATATGCCAAAGGTTGGGCCACCATCTATCTAAAGCTCTCCACAGCCTCTAGAGTCAGGATAGTCGGTCCCCATGTGGGAACCTCTTTGGTTGATCTCACAAAAATTCCCTTGTAGGCATCATCGGGTCTGTCCTGCACATCTTTGAACTGTCGTGCTACCCTATCTAGTAGATACCTCTCAATAATATGGTGCTCTCAACCCTGCATGTATTGAATTTTTCTGGAAAAATATAACTACTGAATGTCATCAAGCCATGGTGGCATCTAAAGCCATGGGTACCAGCGGAAAACTATCATATCATCTATAATCCATCTCCAAAATAGGAGCCCAATCTATCTAGTGTTCCTAATATTGATGGTACCTTTATATCTCCAAATGATGGGATCATCTAGCTCCATGTCTACCATTTGAACAATTGGCCGAAGCACAACAATGTGCCCCCATGCCCAAATGTGTAGTAGAGTCACCCCTACACCAATGCCTCACCCATCACAATAGAAAAAATCATGCAAATCATGATATAAGGAGGCTAGCATCATGGCACCCCACGCAAAAAGTGTCCTCCTATGCAACATTTGATGCCATGCCAAGCCCCATCCTAGGAGAAATCCTCTGCTACATCTATTTGGAGCCACTAAGCATGAAATGATGGCTGTGATGATCAATCTAAAGGTTAGCACATGACCTCTATATGAATCCAAGTCAATATGTGATGTAACCAATGTAATCTGATCTATCTCCATGACCTCAAGACAGGTGTTGAATTTGACATCAATGTCATAAATCACACAAACATCATAAATTGGAAAATGCAGTATACGCCAAACGTCCTCTAATGTAACAGTTGCCTTGCTTGTCGAAAGGTGGAAGGACAAGGTATCACTATGTCATCTCTCACAAAGAGCCATCATCATCGCTAGATGTGTCTGAATCATAGGTGCACACTCAATATGTAATAACCCCATGTTGTTGATACTCTTTGCTACTATTTGTTACTCTTATGTGTTAGTGTGATACTGGTTTGTGATGGTGATTAGTTCACCGACTTGGTGTGTGTGGATGCATAGTTTAGTTGACATTATTATGATGATTTATGATATTTCATGTGGTGTTTAGATTATTTGATTATGCAATGGTTTTTCCTTAACATTATATATGTCGATGTTGTGATTCTAGGATGTTTAATTTGGTTTCAGTAATACATTGTGATGTAGTGGTTTAGTAATTAGTTTATGATGTGATCAGTTAGTTTAGAAATGTTATTTCATATTTGATATTGTAATTGTTAGTATGGTTTTGGTGAGAGGGCAGTGTAGAACCACTCGTTTACGAATGCCCTGCTATGCTTCAATTCCTTCTCATGATATGATGTTTTTGATTATATATATATTTATATATGTTACTTGATGTTTATTGGTATGCAAGAATTGTAGGAATAAAGTATCGATTCCACCTGTTTTGACAGGACAGGGCGAGCATTAAATTAACTCAATGGGTACAATGTTGAAAAAGGGAGTTGATTAGGAAGTGTCCCCGTCCCAAGTCTGTCATCCTATTGCGAGTTTTGTCCTTGTCTTTGTGTAGTTTGATTGTGAATTATTTATTTTACTTATGGTTAGTGGTTATTTAATTAATCTTATTTTATAAGATTAATTAATATTGTTTTGTTACTTGATTAATTGTAAGTTAGTAAAATGTTGAATTTAAAATATATTGTAAATTAAAAAGTTATTTAATTAATTAAAAGTGCAAGTAATTAATTTAAATTAATAATGATAATGATAATTATATATTATCCTTTTCCTGATATTAAATTAGAAAAATCTGTAGAGAATATCTTGAGAAAATAATTAATTTTTAATTAAAATTGTGAGATAAGTGTGTGCTTTTAGAAAGAAAGAAAAGAACCAATGTTTGAAGAGGAATTTAGAGGAAAAAGATGAGTTTTATGTATTTTTATTTAGTTTTATTGTGGGGAAATTTGGATAGACACAAAGGTTTTTCTAGTTTTTGGTCTATCAAAGAAAAGAAAAATAGCTCTTTGGGTTTTTGGAAAAAAAGAAGTGTTTTGAAGAAAGGATTGGTTCAAAAGGGAGGAAGAAAATTGAGAAAAAACTTCAACAGGGAATCTACTTGCAAGAAGGAAGAAGGCTATTGAGGTTGGATTCTACATCGAACGAAAGACTCCAGGTTCTTTCAAATTATTACTTCTTTAAATTTAATATTTTGTGAATAAAATCTACTTCTCTACTTTTGAAAGAGGATCTGTGATTGAAAAGTTGTTTGTATTAAACCCTTGAATCTTCGGTAGGAAGCTATAGTAAAATCTTCTAAAGTTTATTCAATATAATTTAGTTCTGAAATTTATTGTTTTAAAATAAAAAATTCATTTTTGATTGAGGGTTGAAATTACATGTCAGATCTATATTGGGTTTATTGAAAAATCTGTTGTTATATTATTGTTTTGAATCTCTTGTTAAATATATATATATATATATATATATATATAATATATATATATATATATAATCAAAGGTAGATATGCATATATATGTTATTATTTTGTTTGAGTTATTGAAATGGATATATAAAAATCTTTTGAAAATCTTCATTAAATTTAGTTGTGAAATTTTTGGTTGAAAAGAAAATCAATTTTTTTGGAAATTAAAATTATAAGCCCTATTTACCTTGTGTTGGAAAAACCAGATTGATTATTCATTGTATTTATGTTTTTTGTTCGGCATATATATATATATATTCATACTCAAATTTTAAAGGAAACAAGTTTGATTTTTGCGGATTTTCTGTGTATTGCGTATTTAATAAAGTAAAAATTTTATATAATAAAAATTTATTTATTTGTGTAGGGGGGGAGTGGTTGACAGTGGCGTTGCAGGCAGTCCACACAGACTGCACACAGCAATACGTAGTTTGGTGGGGACTGCGGCCTCCCATAGTACTGTGTTGGTTATTAAACAAAAATTAAATTAAATTCATTTTTTAATAAACGTGTTTCTTTATATAATTTCTCTTTACACGTTTCTTTTATATGATTTCGATTTTACTATATATATATATAATATTTTGAAGAATGATATTTATTATAAAAATGTTTTATTATTTTTTGTTAATATATATATATATAACAATCTTGACATGTTACGAATAAGGATTTAATATGATAATTTTTACAAGTTATAATATTATAGTTTAATTGAGAAAATTGGGAATAAGCTGTGTGATTATAATTAAAATTGATTAGTTAAATTTAAAAGTTGCAATGTTATAGTGTAATTGTGCAAATTAGAAATAAATTATGTGCTTTGAACTGAATCAAATTTTTCCTCGAGCAAATGATTTATTTAATTGGAGAAGTTTGTTGTATATTAAAATGAGTTTTGTGGCACTGATTTATGTAATTGTTTTCTCAAGATTGTTTGTTTAATCTATTGTCGTTTACTTTTGTCTGGTTTTTTTGTCTTGCAGGAAAATCCTAGAGTTAGCTTATCCTGTTATAGGAACATAAGTTGTTGTTTAGAACTTCCAGAGGTGGGGATACTGTTATTTATGTTCGATCTTGTAATTTGATGTTTATCCTTATGTTTCGGCTTTGGTTGTGATTTGAGTTACACATGGATTGTACCATTTATGGATGTGTTTCATTTGGTTTTGGTGAGATGGTTATGCCTCGCAGATGTTCCATTTGTTGGTTCAATATTTCTTGTTGGTACAATCCTTTTGTGTTGGATACTTGTGTTTGAGTTTCTAGAGAGAGTGGCTCTAAGTGGGGGCCAATGCACAAAGGGGCTGTTAGGGTAACCCACGTAGAGTTAGAGTAATCAGTGATAACCTAAGTAATTAATCATGGGTGGGGATTAAACATTAATAAGATAATTATGATGCCTCATTCGCCTGTTAGTGCTATCACAGACTAAAGGGGACCGAGAAGGCCATGGTTGGCAAGATCATTGCCTTGTCTTCACGAGAGGTTACCAATTCCACATGAGTAACTATATGGAGCGGTGCCTTGAGATAGGTTGTCGGGAGAACCATAGATGGAGGCGACACCTTGAATTAGGCGTTCTGGATAATCCATGTATAGATGGAGGCGACACCTGGTGAAAGGTTGTCTAGATAATCCATGTAAAGCCATGTGATGACACTCTCCCCTAACATTCCATTTGTGTTGTTTTATTGAAGTCATCTAGAAGTAGTCTTTTGATATTATGGATTGAGAATTATTGATGATGTGTTTCATGACTTATCGTTGTAATATTTGGAAAGTGATTTATTGTCATGTTTCGAAAGTGTTTTATTGTTATGTCTGTTGGAGAATGATTGTTGTTTAGTTTTTGTGTGGTCATTTGTTGTTATGTTATCTTTTCTGGAGTTAGTCTTGTGTTACTGTTGATGTGCTTGGTTGGGGATCCTTCCTTGTTTACTCCCAACACAGGGGTGGTTGGGTGGAACGTGCTACGCACCCCATTGGGTTCCCTTTGGATGAAGTTGTGTCTTTCATTGCAGGTTTTGGTAGATGTTGATGATCCAGTGTTCTTATGTACCAGATATATGTTTACACTTTAGATGTAATTTATTTATTGATGTATCGACTCCCACGTGTGTTGGGAAGACCTTGATGTAATTTGTATATGTGATTATTGAAATGTATTTTCAGACAGATGTATTGTCCTATCACACCATGTGATTCATTCTTGTACTTCCTTTTGTAGGCATTGTAAAGTTGTGTTGTATCGGTTGAAATATATATATACTTTATATCTTGATGATTCATTTATTGTCATATGTATGTATGGTTTATTTTGGTATATTCACATCATTCTTAACATTGTGAATGAATTTTTAATTGATATCATGAATGATCGGATGTACATTATTGGTTATTTAATATTTCATTTATTACTTTGTTATGGATTTGTTTTTAGTAATTTCACCTCGTGTACCCCAAGGGATTTAGCTGTGCAACTTAGAACATTGTTATGTTGGAATACTTAAGTACAATTATTATGTTCTTTTAAAAAAAATTGTTGCAGTTTTATTTGTTCCTTTGGGGTTTGCACGGCGGGGCATTACACAATATACCATAGACTGATCTCTCCTAAGTGCTCCTGGTGCAACTCTGATATATCACCCAATCTTTCCAAAATAGTGGGCTTATACTCCCACAACATTTGTGCCTGAATAGCCTCTTGCATCCACAAAACGCACGATATCAAGAAATCATCAAAATTTGATGTTATTTAAAATTTTCAGCTTAGAAATCATAGTAGCATTGTTATTTTCAATAACGTTGCTATATTCAAATTTCAAATAGTAACACCTAATGCATTTCAAATTTCAAATCAAAACATGCATCACCACCAAATAAGTTGGCATCACTCTTTAACTCATGGAAAACCCTAACCCTAAATTCTAAATTGGCAAGTGCATTGCCAAATAAGTATGTGTCACCATTGAAAATTAGAATCCCTAATTTTAAATCATGAAAAGTGTCTATATAACTAATCTAGGGGTCACCGATTTCAGTTTAGGTGTTGCTATGTAGTGATGCCACTAGAATTTAAACTTGAAATCATAATAAATGCATCAAAAATTCAAATTTCAAATCAGGTTTTGAATCACATACCGGTGGTCCTGCACTTGGAAGCCACTAGAACTCTCGAACTCGATCAGAGATGTGTCTAGGAAGCTCTTGGCATGCCATGTCATCGGAGGGTCGGAGCTCAAATTGCAAGAATTTCTTAAGGTGTGAATGCACAAATGAATTGAAAATTACCCTTCTTGGCCTATTTTAAGCTAGAAAATTAGGGTTTTTTTCCCTAAATTAACTTTGAAGATGGGATTTATCAATATTTTCAATAATTTTTCCAATCTGGACCTAATTTTGCATCATTTTTTGAATTAGATAATGAGAGACTTAATTAATCTAAAATTAATTGATTGTAGAAATAAAGATTCTAATTAGAATTATATCTACTAGTGGGAGTTGAATTACAACAAAAATATGGAATGGATTCTAATTTCCCATCAAATATAGTTAAATATATGAATAAATGCTTGATTATGACTTCTAACTATTTAATAGATATTAGAAAATCCAATTCTTATTGATAAGATCTCAATAATGCTCTAGTGATGTATTATTGCATTTTTAGTCTTGATTTGAGTCTATCATGTGCTAAGTGGATAATGGTACATTTTTTAGAGAAATTGATTCCCCTATGATTCAAATCATATGGATTGTTTCCCCTAGCTTGAAGGTTGATCGGAGACCTTAATTACTAAGGTGAAATCTTCCTAGAGATGTGTAAACTTATTATTAGGGACCAAATATTGAATCACATATATGCTTAAATGTATTGTCCAATTGCTCATGCCTAAGAATTAATTTGATGTTTCCCAACTAATTATGCTTTGGAATTGGGTTTTGTATCATCAGTTAATACTTTCTATTATTCATCATGGAGCCAAGGATTGAAATGCAAATAAAAACATTCACCATATATTATTTAAAACTATCATTTTAAAATAATGAGATAATCTTTACTCCTTTAAACTCTCCTAATACTAAAATGATTAGGAGCATGTCATGTGGTAGTTTAGGGTATGCCCTCACTCTTGATATGGAAAGTAGTGTTATTATAGAGGAGCTTCTAGATATTTTTCCTTTTTGTTTGTGTATGTACATCTAGTATAAACTTCTATATTAATAGTATACATTTTATTTAATTTGTATTTTTTATTGGTATCTCATGATTTTTTGGTCTAGACAAAATCAAATGGGCAAAAAACAAGGGACCCCATCTCAAGCAGGAATGTCTGACATTAACTTGAATAGTCCAAACCAACAAAGTGACAAAGATCATGAGTGTAATAGATTAGCAAAAGCACAATACCTATAATCAGAATGACCTATAAATCTTGATGACTGCAACAATAGTATCCTGATTTTAACATAACATTATACTATGAATGACATAAAATACATTTTAAATCTTTATTTCCCTATAAATATAAATTTAAGATAATTTAAAATATCTCTTGCACATATATATATATATACTTTTTATTAAAAAGGACCTAGCGACCTCTCGTAAAAGTAAAATAATGGCGAATCGAACAAAGGACTCTTTATGAAACAAACTCTTTGACAAGAAAAGCCTCTACATTGACCTTAATTTTTTTACTCGTTACTCCGGTAAAGATCACAAAAGATTCCAACTGTATCCTTACAGCAATCAAAAACATATTCTTACAGTGTTCTCACAGTAATTTCAGCATCAAAATATTTTTTAAAATGGAATATCTGTAATCGTTTCTTTCCATTAACGTAAGGTACTAGGCATATCTTTTTCCAGTAGGCATATATTTTTCCATCTCTTTTCTTCCCATTAACGTAAGGTATTATGCGTGATCCTTTCTCCTTTTTCTGACATGTCTCTGTTTTCGCCTTGTCTTTTGATCGAGGCCACATCTTTTAATGTGGAACCAATTCCTATTAACCAACATAACCATAATTTTATTTTTATCTTATCTAGTCTTACGATCAACGTCTTTGGGATAATTTAATGTATAATACAGAAGCTGGTAGGCAAATGTTGAAGGCAGTAACAGCCAAAAATTGCCATGGCAACTGAATGCGAATTCCCCAACGGGGGGATCGATGGCCACTGGTACAATGCCGCAATATGTCCTAAAACAACAATTGAGAGTTCCCAACTCAAAGCAGCTGTCAACAGTATTACACCTGGAAGTAGAAATACCCTTCTCCATTTGGCTGCTAGTGCAGGAAATGTAAAATTCATTCAGCGGCTCTTGATAATCAATCCTCTGCTTGTCCAGGCTACCAATGCCCAAGGAAATACTGCGTTGCACTTGGCTGCTCAGGGGGGTTTCTCCAAAGTTGTGGAGGTTCTAATCCAACCAGAAAAAAGGGGTGTGGATGTCTGCAACAAGCATAAGGAGACGGCTCTGTTCAAAGCTTGCGAAAGTGGCGATTTAGCCACAGTGAAGCAGCTGTTGAAAGCACATCCGCCAAGTCTACTACAAAGGACAGAGCATGGACGAACCTGTTTATATGTTGCTATAATCAAAGGAAAGTCTGGTCAGTACTTAGAGATTTATTTTTCATTTCTGATAATCTAGATTACTCTGTAGATCTAGAAGATTTAGCGAAGATCATCCTATAATGCAACTTGTCAGCTCCTTCTTTAGGCACAAAGTTTGTTGTATATTCACGTGTTTTCGCCTTTTAAGATCTGTTTTATTTTCTGGTTCATTCTCTTTAATCCTTCATAGGTTTATTTATCTTTTTGTTCTTACCAGATTAAAGAACTTTTATTTTCTTCTTATAATTGAGAGATATATTTCTTCCATATACATAAACTAGGTAATCCATATTCCTTCAACACTAAAATCGAATCTAATCTGGGATAATTTTCTTTGTTCTATCCATGTGTTTATTTTAGAGAGGAAAATACCACGAGCTAATGATTTTGGGTGCCTGATCCACAGATCTGCTTAATGAAATCTTAGAGTCAGAAGACGCAAAAGATTTAATCAAAATAAAGTACGAACATGGCGATACGGCCTTGCATGTAGCTGCTCGGACAAACTACGTGCATATAATGAGAAAGTTGATACAGTCTGAGCCCCGACTGTGTTATTGTACTAATGACAACGAAGAAACACAGCTTTGTATGGCAGCGAAATTGGGGCATCTGGAAGCAGTACAAGAGTTGATGCAGGGGAGGCCAGATGCTATCGAAATACCAAATAGTTGTGGAATGAACGTGCTACACTTAGCCGCCCAAGTTAGCCAAGTGCGAATTGTTGATTACTTCAATAAAAAGGTTGGTTTATCAGACTTGGTCAACAAGGGACTTGACAAACCTCCGGAGGAAAAACCCTTGCAAAGTAGAAGAAACACAGATCCAGCTGGAGAAACGGATCCTTTTTCAAAGATAAGTGAAGGAGACACACCTCTGCATATTGCAGCCAGGAACAAAAAGTTACCTGTAAGTTTCTTTTCATCTGAATCTTATGCTTTTTCTTCTCATGCCTTCCTTCGTCAGTTTAAATAGACGTTTTGGGTTCTTAATTTGATCTCCTGAACTATGGAAAGAGGTAAAAACTAAGTTGTCTTTCGAAAACCGGTCTTGTCATTTAAGAGTGGATCTACAACTTGCAGGTGAAAAGATAAAATTTATTTCCATGTATTTCTTGACTATAAAAATAAGAGTAAATGTTTCACATAAGAATGGTATTTGTTTACATTGGCTTTTTCATTAGCTTCCCAACTCGAATTAGTATTGCTCGAAAAAAGGAAAACTGTCACTCCATTACACCTAAAGGAATCCTTACCACAACCTAAATTTGTGAAGGATCTATTGGACTTTCTACTTGTTATGTCATTGCCTTCCTCTATAACTCTCATACCCAACAGAATCATAACTAGACATATGGTAACAGAAAACCGTGTGTTACACCGAATTGCCCAACTTAGAGGCCGGAGTGATCAAAGTTTATCAAGTTTATTAGTTTGTTTGGTTCTAGGAAATTTACCACCTTCAATTCACTGTCAGAAAATTCACTATCAGAAAATTCACTGCCAACAATTCACCACAATGACAAATTCATCTTATAGAAAATTTACCATCAGCAATTCATGGCTGTGGATAATTCATCACATATACAATTAGAAATTTTGATTTATGATAATAAAAATGTAAACATTTTTCAACAAATTTTATTTTATTCGAGTAAACCAATTATATAACAATATCAGTCATCTCTATTATTGTACTAAAGCAAATATACATATGACAACTATATAATCTCAAGGTCTTACAAATATATATTAAAAACTGTTAATGCGATTCATCCTGGATCTGAATGAATTGCTTGTCATGACAATGAATTGTTGACGGTGAATTTTCCCACAGTGAATTTATGTGAAACCAATTTATTTATATAATGATAAATAATAAAATATTTCTTGTACTTTTTGTTTTCACTGAAAAGAGCTTGCTTGAGAGGTTTCATTTAATTAAATGATATCATGTAAAATTATGTTGTTAATTTTAATTTGTTTCATTAATGGATTGATAGCCCTCCAAAATCCTGAAGATTCTTACTAACGAGACATAATTAGTTTTTACATTAATTGTTTTTAGATCTCTAAGTTCCTAAAATTCCTAGTTTCTCCATGCTAGAAAAAATTAGCAAATCAACAAGGAAACAACTAGAGAAATCTTCAAACATGAATATTTCCAATGCGCCATAACCTTGTATGTACTGAATTTCAGTGTGTGTTTTGTAGATGGTGGAGTCGCTCCTACGCATACGAGGCATGAACAAGGATGCCGTTAACAAGGAAGGCTTAACGGCGCTCGACATTGCCAGAGAACACACAGAATACCATGAATCTTACAAGATAATTAAAATGCTGGGTAGTTATCCTTCCAAGTGCAGGCCTTTCTTGCACAGCGCTCCAAAGGTGACGGAAGAGAAGCGCAAGGTTTCCATAGACATGGTGAACAAAACATTTGACGCCAGGCGCAACATAGAATTAGTGGTGGCAGTATTGTTAGCGACAATGTCATTTATAGCTGTATTCACCATTCCGGGCAGCTTCAATACGGATATAGAGGAAGAGAAGAAGCATAAGCTTGGCTCGCGCCGTCTTATTCGATCCCTTTCATTTAATATGTTTATCATTTTTAATTGTGTGGCCTTCTTTCTGTCGTTGTTTGTGGTGCTGGCATGGCACGTTGCTATGACTCTTACAACGGATAATAAGTTGTCCTTCTTAGCTATCACCAATCTGATGGTTTGCGCCACCGCTGCCTTTACGACTTATGGTTTCATGGCTGCAGTGTACACAATCATTGAGGACAATAAACTGGCTTGGCTTGTGCTTGGGACGTGCATGATATCCTGCATCTGTGGCGCTTTGGGTCTTTTCAAATTGGATACACAGTATTTAGTGAAAATGGAGAGAGTGAAGCGCCTCTGTGGTGTAAATCTTTTCCTCTCTGACCGTCTGGTGGAGTATGTGTGGGTAAAACTAGAAAGTTGGGGGTATTTCGATCATATGGTGGAGTCTATGGGGATAAAACTAGAAAATTGGGGGTATTTCGATATGGTATGCAGGTGTATATGCAGGTGCATATGCAAGTGCAATGCTATCATCCACTCCAACTACATTAGCAAAGGTCAGATGATTCCAAAGAGTGGGTCTGCTGAAAACGTCTACGTGCAAATTCAAAATTGTGTTATTGTTGTAAATCGGATTTTGTTAATATATGGGTAAATTGGACGGTCCGGATCTTCTCTGCTTTTATTTTAATTATTTAAGGACCTTGTTTATGTTTTTATATTTAGCTGATAGGCTATTTGTTTGAAGTTTTCGTTGGGATTTTCATCAGCCTAGCTGTGAATTGGATTTGCCGGTGCTGGAGATGTCTCGGCCGACAGCGACTTCACCGGGTATTTTGTGGCGACGTGTAGCTTGGTAATTACATGGGTTGGCGGTGGTGGAGTTGGTGTCCTCAATACGCAGAAGCTTAATGGTAAGTGTTTGTTCACGCGAGGGTTTGTGCATTTTGTTGTTGTACGATGGGGGCTGATGAAGTAAATGCAATATTGAATGTTGTGGTGTGGGAAAGTATACTTTGATTAAGTTGCATTGTCGAAAGAGTCATTGTGGTCACTACTACACATAAGGGAAGTTTAAGACATTAATTTAAGACAAAATATTAATTTTGTCTTAAATTATATTTATAATTTCCAATTGTCTAAATGAAGACAATAAAAATAATACTTTTTCGAAAATAATTTTTTATTTCCTTCTCCCTGTTCCTTTTCCCTTGTTCATTTTCCCTCCCATTCTCCCATTCTGACATGCATTTTCGTTTGTTAGGGCACGCAATAGGGTTTTGAGAATTCCATGAGAGGCTTCTTGTTGCCAGGTGCCTAAGCGAAAATTCTTATCTATAAAAATTAACCTCCAGTCATGGATTTCCTAAGCGGGAAGAAGGGCGATGCTGAGTCTGAAACGGGAGATCATTCTGTCATCTCGCCAGAAAAACCAGAATCCGTTATGATTGAGCAAACAACGAGCTCTGCTAAGCGTAACGAGAGCAGACTTCCATGATTTCTGTGTCAGAGGAGAAAGTGAATGAAAATTTTACTCATGCTTCTAGTCTGTTGAGCCAAAAATTTCTCGAGAATGGAAGCGCCAAGACAATGTTAGGGCTGGGAGAAAAAAAAACCTGGGAGCTAAAAATGACCCTGGCAATTGTAATGCCAATGAGGATGTCAGGGGATCGAACCCGGTAAACGATGGAAACACGTCGAGGACATTTAGTTTATTTCCTAATCACGCAGGCTTTGGTTCCATCGAACCAATTTCTGGATCTGAGCAAAAAACAATTTGCACGCGCGGCTATTCACCCCTAGTTATTTCGTGGTGCCATGCCTCCAACTTCACTGGCGTATTGGTATGCTTCAAATGCCCTCTTTTGAAATTTTTGTGGATCTTTGTTAACAGGGAAAAAATGCCATATTTTGTCTGCATCTGATTCAAGGTTGTGGTGTTTTTATAAGTTCGGTTGCTGCATTGTCATCAACAATTAAACGCCCTATGGCACAACTGACCATTTTCTATGCCAGAATAGTAAACGTTTTGGACGATGTGCCTGCTGACAAGGTACCCATTTCTTACTCTGATTTATCCCTAATATTCTCATTTAATGTTGATGATACTTAAAAGCTATTCGTTTTTCAATTTTAGGCGCAAGCAATCATGCTTCTTGCAGACAACAGGAATCCTGCGAGTAATGTGCTTATGAAACCTGTTCATCAGATCCCATTCAATTCATTTATGAGCACCCCTATGAACTCCATGACAAGAACATCTTTATCTCTTCCAACTGCTTGTGGTAATAGCGAAGTTTCTATTCCTACCCTGCCTTTGCCAAGCCATCCCAACCTAAACAAACCCACACAAAAGTTAAAATCTGGTAAAATATCTCATCCATCCCAAAATAGTGTTTTATGACTTAAATTTATATTTGATTGCTAACATTCTATTTTTCTGGAGAAGGGTTTTGGATTTTTGTATTTGTGTTAGTTTTCAGATTTCTAGGTTTTTGTTTGTATTGGGAAAGTGGGTTGGATTTGAGGTGTTGAGGCCTTCCTCTCCCTGTGGCACCAGCCCTGAGTTTTCTGTTCTTCTGAATTCATATGCAAGGGCAGAATGAACGGTGCCTTTTAGACGAATAAAATTTTCCTGAGCAATAGGTTTTCTGCTCGATTTAAAAACATATATAGATAATTTTATTAAAAACAACATAGTTAATTCTATTAACATTTTTTGAATAGCTTTTTTGGTTTAGTCGATTGTTTAATTAACTGCTCAGTTTTGAAGTACCATACTTTTAGTGATCTTTATCATTTTTAAATTTTGGAAGGTTATAATGGTGTTATATAATTACGGATCTTTGGATTGCCAGAAAACACTCTCTCCAATGTTTTCTTGAGAAACACAAGGACAGGTATCTCACGAACTTTTTGTAATTTTGATTTTTACTCAGTCTGCCCTGTTTGATGTTTTTAAATATCAATAGATTTGGATAAATTTTTGCCAATAAAAATAAAATTAAGAATTATCAATTTTGTTTTTTTAATTATATATAGAGAAAATAGCAACTAGAGTTTACATCATAGTATCACTGTATCAGAGCTATATGGGCTCAGTCACAACATTACATACTATAACATTGCTATATATGGCTGTATCACTGTAACATTGTATCACTGTATCACTGATTTGTTGTACCTGTAAATTGCATCATTGTATTCCTGTAGCACTATGTTCCTGTATCATTATATCTCTGTAACATTGTATCATTATACCACTGGATTACTATACCCCTGTATCACCACATCACTGAGTTGCTAAATATTACAAAAACTTTGTATCAGGACTGTATACCATCAGATACATCTTTACATGCTATAAAATGTTGTACATGATTACACAAAAATATACAAAATCCATTGTAGTGGCTTCTCCCAATAGTCTTACAAAAAGATCCATTATGATCCATTATAGTATTCTAGGTACAGATCAAGTATCTCTCAATCTTGACCACCACTCTTCCTTGCATCAGACATCTCCCAATCTCAATCCATGCTCCCTCCTATATTGAGTATCTTTGAACCCCAACCCCCACTCCTTATATCAAGTACTTCTAAGTCCCAATCCTTACTCCTTCCAACATTAGGTATCTTCGAATCTCGATCCCCACTCCTTGTCATGTTTCACTCTTCCAAACATTTAAGGTTCTCCCAACAATCATCCCTCTTGGGAACTTAATAGCAAGGTTCCCATGCCTTAATTCCCTATTGTCCCACCACTCCTCCTTCTTGAGCTCACAGACCTTTACTTCCCCTTGCATCCAATTCCCCAAACCCCTAGCTTCAAACCTTTTGAGATCTTAGTGACAACAAGCCAAGTGGAAATCGCTTCAAACAACACCCTAATTCCCAATTCCCCAATCCCTCTTACACTTGCATCCTTTAGGCATGCATTTCCCAAAACCCCCACCTTCAAGCAAGCATATCCTCAACCCCCATTATTCAAACATCAAACCCTACTTACCTCCTTGCAAAAGCGAAGACATGATTAATGGCTTTGAATAGATGTAATATGGCAAGGGAAAGATTCTCATCGTCTATCATCACATGTGGACCCCTTAAAGCCATTGTTGTACACAAATATAGATGGTTGTCGATGTAAAGGACATGGTTTCATGTATGCAATCATGTGAAGATTATGCTAGAAAGCATGGGTGACCTATAGACTAGCAAACAACTGCCAAGACCTCTTGAGGCACATTTGGGCATGAGGTTTCATGTCCCAAGCAAGGACTTCGATCTATATATAATTCTAGCAACTTCATTAGTTCACATCTTTCGCCAACATATCAAACAACCCCCCACTTTGGATAGTTTTAGCACCTATGATAGGCTATTGGATCTGAAAGCGAAAACCCCTAGATTTTGGAGATCAGAGAACAAAACCCCCTTAATTTTTTAGAGATTGGAGAATGAAAACCCTTTGATTTCCTAATGGCAACCTCACACAAAAGTTGCAACTTGTGCTGAAAGTTGTAATTTCTAATTAGAAAATATTAACGAAAATATTTAGTTCTAGTGCTTGTCAATGTTTTTATGGTTTATGGAATCTGCTGTCAAATTTTTAAAAAATTCACACAAATTTTAGTGAAGGCCATCACATTGGTATTAGAGCTGAAACTTTTCACCTGAATTTTAGCTAAGGGTTTTCAGCGGTATTGGAGCTAAAAAAATTCACATAAATTTTAGTTAAGGTCATTATATCATTGTTTGTGAACAGCTATCATGAATGTCAAGGAAGCAATAACACTCAAGGAGTATGTGAATAACCAGGTTAAAACCAAGGGAGCATAAGGAGATATATAAGATTGTGGAGAAAGAAGCATTTAACTGATATTGTTGTCAGCCAAATTCCTGTGTTTGAAACAAAAATCAACTCACTATCACCATGCATTGGGCAATTAGAATTCTCATGAGCTAAACCAGAGGCTGGGGAAGAAGTGACATGAGGTGCCAAGAAGGATTCAAACCTCATAGTCTATACCAGCAGTGATAAGAAATGACAACCACTTAAACCATTGAACTACCCACATAAGCAAAAAATGTGTAATTCAGCAATAGACAATTAATAAGAAAACAAATAGAATCAAACCCATTTTGATTTCCAATGTTCCCAATCAGACAACCTTATGAAATGGGTGATCTTAAAAACATGTGCCAGCTAAAATAGTGAACAGATACCAAATGGTGATGCAAACCCCTGTGAATTTTATGGAGTTATTCAAAACGCTGCTACTGCCACTTGCTACTACTGAAATAGTAATATTTTTCAAACCCTAGCACCAAACTGGCTTATGCCACTCATTCAAACAGCAAATATCTCTAACCCATAGCCAATATCTAATTCTGATATGATCAGTACTTTATCAAAACCTCTACTTAACATGCAACGGAAACTACTGAAACATATGCACTTCAATTATAGTATACAAATTGCAGAAATCTTGTATGTTAAGGAAATGCTTACGTAATAATGCTACAATCATAACACCCTAAAATAAGGCAACAGCAAGAACCTTTATCTGATCGCCAAGATTAATCAAATACTGACACAACCACTGCTTACCCAATTTAGCATAGCAATGTATATACTCTGATTTATAAAAGGAACAGTTGTATGAATTAATACCAATATCAACCCCATAGGCTCTGTACGAACTGATCACAGACATCCAATATGCAAATACCATATTTCATGCAATATTCAACCTTAACATATTTTGCTCAGTATGACAGCCAATCTCAATTATAACAATAATCAACAATTTCACCAGGAGTTACCAGAAAATCAGTATGACAATAAATCAGCAACTTCCCTATTAAATATCAGCAAACCAGGAATAAAAATCACCAGCAACTCCACATTAACTGCAGATTCAAATTTTCTAGGTTATTATCAGCAAGTACCAAAATCTGCAATAATATTACAGTGATCTCTAAAATAACCTACAGCTGTAAACACACCACTAGTTAATCACAAACTAGGATTGAAGTTATCAATCAAAATTACCAGTCTTGCCTAAGTCAGCGATGGTTATTATTTAGTATAGAATTCCCTCGTATACTGCGATCTCCTCCTCATTTGGTGTGGCAACTCCTTAAATGTTACTTACCTCTTCACAAGGGCTACAATCAAATAATTTTAAAATGTGGTAGACTAATCTCCCTTCTTATAGGGTGCGGTTGGGAACAAACATGTTGTCCAATCAATAATGTATCAACAAACCATTCAAGAACAACAGATTCACCTCATATATCAACCAAAACCCTCAATCCCTTCACGAACAGCAGCAAGCATAACTGAAAATCTGCAAATCTAACCCTTTTTACTGTAGCATCAATGTGGCGCTACTATAATGATAGTGTAGCAATTGAAAGAGACTTCAAACCCTCAATTAGTCCTTTCACAATTCAACACAACTGTGACCTTGGAATGGAATCACCTGTAATGGCTAAAAGAATTTTTTTCCCTCAAATCTAAATATGGAACTCATGAGTGTTTTCATCCTTTAGATCTCCTACACCAAGGATTTTTGTCCTTGAATGCTTCAAAACTCCAAAATATAATGAACAATAGAAATTATTTTGAATAGATAGATGATGCCTTGATGTGAGCCTTTACAGGCACTTTGCTTTGGGCCCTCTATTTTATTTTATTTTTGTTTATTTTTCTCTTTCCCTCCAAATAGTTTAAAATACTTTTAAATTACATTCAAAGGCCCCTTTTTGAATTATATTTTGATAAAGTGTTAAAAGCATTTTTAAATATTACAATAAGACCCATAATAATATTTAAGTTGCCCATTTGAAAATAAAGTGATTGGACTCAACTTGAAATATTACTGATTATTTCAATTCTGAAAATGGGAGATTACAAAGACCCACCTACCCATTGTCTGAACTAGGAGTATCACTGTAAAGTTAACAGTGTTGCACAAGATAAGCCAAAATTAGAATTCCAAGAACATTGCAAGATCGTGTGAACAAATAGTTTGATAAGTTAAACGATAATGAAAAAAGTACCATACAAAAAAATAAAATCAGCCTCCTACAGAAGAATTCAAAAAGTGGCATACCAATACCCAAATTTTGAACAATTTAACCAGTAATTATAAGGCAAAATATGAATATATTAAAGATTACAACAAAAGAAATTTTAAACATCATATATATGTTAAGGCAATCCAACTGGAGATGACTTCAAACAGCAATATTTCATTAGTGTGTTAAAAGAGCCTACTAGTAGTACTAACAATGAACCATCAAGATATACCAAAACATATTAGATGTCGAACAGAAAAACATTTTACAAAAGACAGATGAAGACAACTAAGAATATGAATCTAAATTAGAGGACATTATAAAATTACTAAATAAGAAAACACATATATGTAAAGTAGGAATCTGATGTCTGAAATGTAAAACCTTAGGGCCAAAGAGAAAGAATGTGAATGTCAAGTATTGTAGAATTTGTCATGTGAGGACTCGTTAAATTCATTCCTCCCTATATCTTAATTGGCACAAATTACAGTTTCTTCCTATGCCATCTTTGCATTATTCCAAATCTTGTTTTAAAGTGTGGAACATTTCTAACAACTTTACCTGTTCATCAAACTCTTATTATTAAAGTCAACTTGATAGCTAATGAAATTTGCACTCTACAAAAAATGAGCCATGCCTTTATTTGGGGAGTTTGAGAGATTTCTTATTGAGTTCAGGGCTACAATTGTTGCAAATCATTTATTGGGATGAATACAATAACTAATCAATTGATCTTATAACACATTGCTATTTTCTTCTAAATATTGAAGAACGTAGTGTATAAGGAATAGCAGGATATCCTGCCCAATGTGGAATTTTCAAAATTAATCATTGGTTTGATCCAATCTGATATAATCCAGATACTTTGTGTTAATTCTTCCTTTTTACAAATTAAAACATCATTTCACTGCAAACTTGTGTCCTAGTCACCTTGCTCTCCTCAACCTAGAAACTAAATTTCACATATATTTATGGTGTAATGTATGTAAAACCAAATATATGATCTTAAAAAATGACTGAAAAGAAATTTCATAACTTGTTCTGGAGTTTTGAATTTTCCTGACTTTACCCCTCATAAGGTTCCAGATTTCCAATATTGATTACTATAAGTAGGATCTACAGATTTCCAACTCAAATAGTTTGAAGAAGCTCAATATGTAGGATGATATATTCATGGGCTTCCCAAGGTATGATATTACTAAGTCAATGGGTTTGATGTCATCTGAGATAGTTGATTTTGGCCAAAGAACATGGCAGACTTTAAGTGGTGCATTCCAGCTGATATCTAATATAGAACCTACATCCAATACAAATACAGTTTCAGTGTGCCGTGCACTTTGGAATGATCTATTCTCTCAGGTTTGCTTAAAATTTACTCTTTTCCTATCATACATTGAATTTGTAACTGTACAAATAAAAGAACTCGCAAGAGTTTGTCCTGTGTATTTGTCTAACTAAAATGGGATGGTGTTTGATCTGGGACTGAATGGCAGGTGTTTCGTGCTATACGAAGCATTGTGAATGGTTTTGTTTCATTTTATATTGCCTTCAACAAGCACCGTTTAAGGTATTTGGTCAATCTCATCAAACTTATCTACAAACTTTTTTCGACAATGATGTTATTTAGGCTTATGTTTGCACTTGTTATGTATTTAAGAAACCATAAATGTATTAGCATGAATCATGAAAGGCATAATGTAAGGGTCACTAGCACATGGACATTGATATGGGAGACAGGTATTGGTATGGGGATGCCATTTTTCAATAAAATGGGTATGAGGGTGCTACGAGATGCCAGTAATCACAAAAGACTTACCATGTAATGCAGGGCAGGTGGCAGCTTTTCCATACAATGAACTCTGAAGTTACAGCTTTGTTCCCAGCCTTTCAGGTAGGTTCATGAATGCATGCATATTTAAACTTTTATGTGCAACAGACTTATAAATTAAGGTAGGGGAAGATAGCAAAGATCACAAATTAGGTGGTAGGATAGCTATTGTAAGCTATGATGTGAGAAAATTCTAGTGCTTTCACCAATTAATCCTTAATCTTTGTTAACATAATTTCAATATTACTAATGTTATATGTTGTTTTTGATAGGGCTGTGGGACCTATGATTCTGAACTCCACTCCAAGGGTAAATGAGGCAAATGATCAATGTAATGTTAAATGCATTTTCAATTTTGTTGTCAAGTAAAAATGTATTGAAATTTGGCAATCATCATGATATCATGCAAGTGCTTTATATTCTTGGAGCTTTGGCACAAGAATTGTTATTTATGCAAGTACAAAAGGTTTTCTATTAATGCTAGTTTCAATGGAATGATTTATACCCATTTCTTCTCTAACCTTATCAACTTCATTTTTCTACTTTTAAAGCCCTATAGAAAAGAAATTATATAAAGGAAGTTATTTTTAGATTACATGTTTTTGATGTTAACTTGAAAAAGTTGAAAATATTTCTTGTTTGAGATGTTTTCCTACTTGAATGCTTTTTATGTTATTTGAACTTATCTTTTTCATTTTACAGATGTATATACTATGCTTGTAAGCATAATTATATTCTGATCTCATTGCTTGGCCTCAAGGCTTTTGACAACTCAGTGGAGAATATTGCTTTTGGGGCATGGCAAGCTTTCGGCAGTGCCTGGAAAGGAGGCAGCAAATGGGTTGAAAAGTGAGTCAACCATCGAGAAATTTTATTTTTATGTTCTAACCTGATTTAAAATTTACCCTGGATGCTTTTTTTTTTCAATTTTGAAGTTCGTAAGGTCTTGGAGTTCTTTTGTCTTCTCTATTTTATGTCTAATTAAGTATACTTGTGAGGTAAAGGAAATTTTGTGATGTTTTTGTCTTTTGATAGAAAACAGTTATTGCCAGATTCAAATCTTGGATTCATTAGATTGCTTCTGGAGCTGATGAGTTTGAAGAAAAGAGGACTGTAGTACTTAGTCCATCTAAGGAAGCTGTGGCTACAGCTAAAGCTACTGTCGTTGCAGCAGCTAAAGTAGCTAAAGCTAGCAGAGAAATGCTTAAATCAAAACTCAAAGGTCAGTCATTGATGATTTTGTGGTTTTCAAAACTCATGTGAGCATTGTTTCCTATAAAAATCATTTTTTAGACTACGTGGACATTAGAAGAGAATAACAATATGTATTCTATAATTATATTATGCTTCAATTTACACTTTTTTAGTATTCTCTGCCAGATAGCAAACATTTGGAAGGGCTGATACATTCTTTGGAAGAACAAACAGAAGAAATTAAGTCCATGAAGATTGCTCTTCAAGAGATAGAAAACCATAGGCATTGAGTACATATTGTTGGTGGCTGGATAGATAGTCAAAGTGCAAGTGAGACAAATAGGGGTATGTGTAATGAGTCAAGTGCAGCATTTCACTAAGAGGAAGTTCCCATTCTGAAACAAAATTGTCCAGTTTAGACAATTGAGTCAACTCTTTGTAAAGCTACCTTGCCATGCTTGAAAGAGTTATGTCGGTAGTTGGGTATATTCCACTTGCTTTTAGGAAAATATTAACATTTTCTCTTTCGTAGAAATGAATCGTTTTCTCACACCATGTTATGATGTACATGTTGCTCATGATTGTATGAACAATTTTATAAACTATAAATAAAAAAGTACTTATTGGCATTAACTTTATGAATTCGAATTAAGATGTGTTATTTTCTTTGTTTTTTTATGAACATTAAGCTTTGCATATTCAACAACTGTTCATTTCTCCCAACTTCAAAATCATTGATAATTTCTGTTATAATTTTCCATCGCATTTGGAACAATAAAAATAAAAACTCCAACAAATAGGATGATGGCGAGAATTTGAAAACATTGAATGTTGAAAGCCACACTAAAAAAAAATTAAAATAAACTATTTATTTTTTAATGCATTTTTACATATTGTCTGTAGAGAGACAATTTTTACATATTGTCTTTAGAGAGACATTTTTTACATATTGTCTCTATAGAGACAATATGTCTTTAATCCCAACTATTGTCTTTAAAGAGACAAAAGTGAAATTGTCTCTTAAGAGACAAAAATACTTCTATTTCATATTGTCTTTATAGAGACAATTTTTAAGACAATACTTTAAGACGCCCGCTTAAAGACAATACTTGAGACAATACACAACTTTTTTTTGGTCTCAAGTTAAGACAATTTACTTAAAAATTGTCTTAAAAATTGTCTTAAACTGCCCCTCTATGTAGTAGTGGGTGTTGGTTTGATAGCAGACTATTCTAAAAATCGTTGCCTTCAGCTCCATGGTTGGTTTGATAGTAGACTATTGTAAAAATCGTTGGCTTCAGCTCTGTTTTATAGAAAATTGGAGGGTTTTAAAACTATTGTTCTCTGCAATCTATAAGTCATTTTACATGGGTGTTTTGCATAAATAATTTATTTACTGTTTATGTTAAAACTATTGTTCTTTAGAATCTGTAAGTCGTTTTACATGGTTGTTGCAGTGTGGGAAAGTATAGTCTGAAATGTGTCAGAAAATATATTGATTAAGTTGCATTGTCAAAAGATCCATTGTGGTGTTGGTTTGATGGCAGACTATTCTAAAAATTGTTGGCTTTAGTTTTGTGGTTGGTTTGATAGGAGACTATTGTAAAAATCATCAGCTTCGGCTTTGTTTTATAGCAGATTGGAGGGTTTTAAAACTGTTGTTCTCTGCAATCTGTAAATTGTTTTACATGAGTGTTTTGCATAAATGATTTATTTATTGTTTATGTTAAAATTGTTGTCTGACATCTATAAGTCATTTTACAGGGGTGTTTGGCATTATGGTTTTGTATGGATAGAGAAATTGTAGTTAAATATTCTTTCTTTCGTCAAAAAATATGGTTAGGGTTAGTGATTTTTTCATCGATCATTTATTGTTTATAGTTATCTCTATGCATATTCGGCCTTATACTCGTTACCATAGGAGCAATTGTAGTTAAATCTTGTTTCTTTTATCAAAAAATATGGTTAGGGTTAGTAATTTTATCGCCCTTTGTTTATTGTTTTAGTTATATTTGTGCATCTTTGTTGTTACACCCATTAACATAGGACCAATTGCAAATTAACATAGGAGTGATTGCATATATATGTATATGCAGAGGGTTAGTATGAAAGCAAAAACATGTTGGAGATAAAATTAGTTTGGTGGTTGTTAAGTGTTATTCTTTCTAATATCTCTTTTATCTGTTCAATTTATTTGTTTGAAGTTTCTGACGGGATTTTCATCATCCTAGCTATGAATAGGATTTTTTTGTGTAATAACTCTTTTACAATTTCTCTATTTGTCTATAATATTTAGTGCCAAACAATGTAGCTCAAATTTTGCATTAAGTCTATGGCGTTATAGGAATTTTGTACAGGTTATTGCTATTCATTGGCTTTATGAGTTCTATTTAAAGTGGGTTTGGTGCCAAAGAATGTAGCTCAAATTTTGAATTGGCAATCCAACTCTTACATAGACTACTTATCTTGCATGAATATGTTTAGTGTGGGTTTTTTGTCATCTGTGATTTAACTATGATTCTTAAGTGTTTTTGTAATAGTTATTTTACAATTTCCATATTTTGTCTATAATATTTAGTGGCAAATAGTGTAGCTTGAATTTTGAATTGAAAAGCGAACTGTTACATAGAATTTATTGTTACACCTTGTCTAGATAGTGATAGAATTTTAGGTAAGGATGAATATGTTGCAAACTCAAATCTATACATGCATTTGACTTGAACTGGGTTCTTCACTTTGAATATTCTTTGTAAGTAATTTTACATACATAGATGTCCATATCTAAACTTTTTTGGTCAAGGGAAATAGGAAAAGACCTATTAGAAAAACACTTAATAGTCATAGGAAAATGACAGATGTTGGAAAACCCACATTAAATAGAACTTTAAAACATGGAGAATAGAATAGGGAAACTACAATAATGAACAGTTTCATATGGGGAACTACAAAAAAAATATCATGAAGAATAGTTTGTTATGGGGAAGTTCAAATAGTTGAGAAAAAAGGAATATCATAAAACATATTGGTACAAGACAAAAAGCGAAATTGGAAAAGAGCTATTAGGAAAACACTTAAGAATCACAGAAAAATGATAGATGTTCTAAAACCCACATTAAATAGAACTTTAAAATATGAAGAATAGAAGAGGAAAATTACGATAATGAATAGTTTTTTTATGGGGGAATGAAAAGAAGAATATCATGAAGAACAATTTGTTGTGGGGAAGTTGAAACAAATGAGGAAGAAAGAATATAATCAAACATATTGATATAAGACACTGCCATCCCACCCAATTAGCAAGCTCCACCCCTTACATAAACAGACTCGGGCAATTTGTTCCAGGGAGATTCAAGTAGATTAGGAAAAAAAGAATATCATGAAACATGTTGACACAAGATTCAAGCTATGTTCTTTGTTAATAAATATTGAAGACAAGTAGAGAAATTTTATAAGGGGTGAACTAGAATAACAATTATTTGCTACAACTCGTTTTACATGGGTATTTTTCATAAATGATTTTTCTATAATATTTAATGCCAAGTAATGTAGCTCAAATTTACAATTAAGCCTATGGCATTATATGAATTTTGTAGAGATTGTTGCACCATATAATTGTTGTCATAGCCTAAAGAAAATAGGTATCGTCATAAAGAATTGGGTTTAAATAATTGATTTGGCAATTTGAAAAGATATTTGTTTAAGCATGGAGAAAAAAATAGTTTGGTGGATTTTAAGTGTTATTCTAATAGCTCTTTTAGATGTTCAACTTTATATTTTTAATTTGAGAAAATAAAATCATGAAACATATTGGTACAATACAAAAAGCAAAATTGGAAAAGAGCTATTAGGAAAACACTTAAGAATCACAGTAAAATGACTGATGTTCTAAAACCCACATTAAATAGAATTTTAAAATATGGAGAATAGAAGAGGCAAACTACAATAATTAACAATTTGTTACATGGGGAATTAGAAAAAATAATATCATGAATAATAGTTCATTGTGGGGAAGTTGAAACAGATGAGGAGGAAGAAATAATATAATGAAACATATTGATATAAGACACTGCCATCCCATGTAATTAGCAAGCTCCACCCCTTACATAAATAGACTCGAGCAGTTTGTTCTAAGGAGCTTCAAGCAGATCAAGAAAAAAAGAATATCATAAAACATATTGAGAAAAGATTCGAACTATGTTCTTTTTTAATAAATATTGAAAACAAATAGAGAAATTGTATAAGAGGTGTTAGAATAACAATTATTTGCTACAAGTTGTTTTACAGGGGTATTTTGCATAAATAATTTTTCTATAATATTTAATGCTAAGCAACAAAGCTCGAATTTACAATTAAGCCTATGGCATTATAGACATTTCGCAGAGATTGTTGCATCATATAATTGTTGTTATAGCCTAAAGAAAATAGGTATCGTCATAAAGAACTAGGTTTAAATAGTTGATTTGGAAATTTGAAAAGATATTTGTATAAGCATGGAGAAAAAAATAGTTTGGTAGCTTTTCAGTGTTATTCTAATAGCTCTTTTATCTGTTCACCTTTATATTTTTAACCGATAGGTTCTTTATTTGAAGTTTCCATTGGGATTTTCATCGGCTGAGTCGTGAATAGGATTTGTCGTCTAACAACTCTTTTACAATTTCTCTATTTGTCTATAATATTTAGTGCCAAGTAATGTAGCTCGAATTTATTTGTATATATATATGTATAGAATTCCCTATTTCATATTTTAAAAAAATACATATAGGTAGAGATATACAGACCAAGGCCACTATGGCTCATTTGAGAATGCAACAACAATTTATATATGCACATGGATATCTAAATAGTTGTGTATGCTATCTTTGTTTGTATTTAGGTAGATTTTGATTTAAAAAGAGTTAAAAATAGCATATGTAAATATTATTTAGCTTCTAAGAAAATTTCTACAATAAAACCATAGCATTAAATGATATAGCATTGAGATGTTAATAATGGAGCATTTAATGGTGCAATAATTGTAACATGTTCATAAGAAATCTATAAAATTGATTGTGCCTTGGCAATGAATGTGCCTATTGAAACTGAATACATTGGAAAACACCGAAAAAAATGTACATTGCATTTGCTTGGTCCTTCCATCTTGATTGCCATTGTGCAACACTATGAGAAATCATTTCCCATTCCGCTTTTGTGTTCGAAGGTTCCTAGGAGTCCATGTATGGAATATATATTTGAATAAGCTCTGAAGTTAAAAAACATGTTGCTGGTTTGCACAAATTTTTCCCTTTGGTTATTGTTCACTCTGCTCACTATCTAGCTTTGACATAATGCCCATTTTGTGCATCTTTGGCATTATACCCATTAACATAGGAGCAATTGTAGATTAATAACTCCTCCCCTTGAAATTTATGAAGAGAGAAAAAATTGAGAATGGATTTTACCTCAATTGACTGATTGAGAAGGCTATGAATTCAAACCTTTTGTTCCCTATAATAATGTCCTACTTTGAAGTAGAAAATGTCCTATAGGAAACAAAAGGTTTGAATTCATAGCCTTCTTAGCTAGTCAATTGAGGGAAAATTCAGTCTAGATGTTTTCTCTCTTCATAAATTTCAAGGGGAGGAGTTACATAGTGAGGAAAAAGTATGGCATACACATCTATTTATATATAATAGTGTGTATATAAATAGATATATACATGTTTATATATAGATATATATATCTAGTTATATGTGTGTGTTTTTAAATTTCCAAACAAAGGGGAAATTCAATGCATATATGTACTTAATCATTTCTATTCTTATTGTTGTATAGCCTATTATTTTGATAAGAAAGGGTGGAAGGACCAACTAGTAACATATGCAAATATCTACATATAGCTATGTGTAGAAACATAGTAAAATAATAAAAAATTGCATGGATACATATATAAGCAACCTCAAAGATAAACAAATACATATAGGGGTATATATATATATGCATAAATATCATTTTTATTCTTGTTGATGTATCCCTTGGTGTTTAGACAGTATTAAAAGTGCATTTCTATTCTTGTTCTTGTATCGCATGTTGTTTGGATAGCATTAGAAGTGGTATGGATATAGATTGATATTTCTAAGTTATCTACCAATTTCCATTGGGATGTTGCAATACACTAATCTTTTATTTTTATTTTGAAATAGAGCTATCAATTAGTCAACTCAAATGGTAACCTTTTTTCCTTGCAAAAAGTTCCCATAACTGTGTCTACAAAATCAAGCTTTTTGGATGGGTCTCTAGTGCCCCCCAATATTGATTTGTTGACTGAACCATCAATTTTATGGTGTGTTCTATGTACTTCTCTTGCACTCTTAGTATGTTTCACCTAAAAGGAGAGAGATAGAACCCTAAAATTGAGGTGGTTCACTCAAACTAAGATATACAAGATGGAATTAAGACTAAATACAATTATCTAAATGCAACTAAGTGATGAGATTGATTGATTATTAATGTAAAACTAATGAAATATGCAATGTTTGAAAACATGGTGAGGTATGCAAAAAATCAACTAAAAACATGAACTAATGCAAACAAAATTGAATAAAGTTTAACAAAGTGCACATGGAAGTTGAATACTAATCCTGGAATGTTCTGGAAATTGGCAAAAATCACTATTGATTACTAGTGGGACTCATTCGCCACCGATGGTGAATTAGTCCACCTACCGGTAAAAACACCTAAAATTGCTTTTCGACTGTCAAGAACTAGATTTTGACAAAATCAAAAAAATTAGCCTTCAGGTGGGACTCATTCACCATTGATGGTGAATCATTCCTCCTCCAAAAATCTACAAATTCAAGAGTCAAACCTGTGGGTCCAAATCTGCACTTGTCTTCTTGTCAGGTTAACGAAGTCAAATCTGGAGAAAATAGGTTGTAGGTTGTCTCCAAGTTTGAATTAGGGTTTGGTTGACTTGAAACACTTTTATGACTTGTTGACTGCCTTTCAACACCTATTTCCTTGACAAATATGCCCACAAGACCTACAAACACACATGCCAAGAGGGGGGAAATGGTTAAGGGTTAGAGTATAGGGATTTTCCTTGGTCAAATCCCACTTTGGTAATCAAAACCTTGATAAAGAAATGAAATGGAATGAAGAAGGAAATGATGAATAACAACATGCAAATTTCCTAAACTCACCAAATCCTTGTTGAATAAATATGAAGATATGTCAATGGCTGCTCCAAGATACTTGATGTTTGTTTGATTGAATGATGCAAAGTGCTTAAGTGCTAAATAATGTTGAGTGAATGAGATGAATTCTAGAATGAATTAGGTGTGAAATGGGTAGAAAAAAACTCATTTATACACCCAAATAAAAAAAGTGTACAAAGAGAGAAAACATCAAATGCACATTACAGGGGAACACGATGCACACATAAAAGTACACCAAAGAAAAAGAAAAAGGAAAATGGAAAAATGCTAGCAAGGTGAATGCAAGTCAACCATCCAACAATTCATTCGCCTCCAAATCATGTTCAATATATTGTGAGGGTGGTTGACTGTCCAAAGGAAGAATTGCAAGTGCCGAACTAGAAGTGTCAAGTTATTCACTTGGTGTGAGAGATTTATCATTTAAGCTCATGGAAGAGGACAATAAATAATTTAGATCATTATGTATCTCTTCATCTATTTTAGAGATCTCCTCATCATCATCATCATCATCATCCAGATTAATCACGATGGGTAATTTCCAATAAAGGATGGATTAGAAATTGTGGTTGTTGTATTAGATCATTTTTTTGTGATGGTTGTAACATATTATCTTGTGCCAAGTTAGGAGGAGGGTGGTCAGGTATGTCTTATGTCAAAGGCAAAGGTTTATTTTCTTTTTTGTGTTGAGTTTGCATTTGATGAGCAAGGAGACGACAATGACGCCTATGCTCCCTAGCACTGCAGTTTCTTTTAATTTTATTTTGAAGTTGTTTAGGTGTAAGAGCAAGTTGATCCACCATAGGCTCCTCTTCTTCTTGAGGAGGAATGGAAGGAACCAAGGGAGATAGGTCAATCACTTTCTTTTTGGCTTTATAAACTCGTTTAATGCGAGGAGGCATGATGGGGTTGGTTTCATTATCTCTTGGGCATTTAGATGATGAAGGTGAAGTGCTTATTGTTGGTTGTGTATGAGGTTGAATTATTTGTTCAAGGTTAGATTCAAGTTGAATCATTGTCTCATCTAGGATAGGAGTAGCAGAAGTGGATGGGGACATGTGGCAAAGAGACAATTCAACTATTCGTTTGGCTTTGAACTTTTAATAAGAAATGAAAAAAATTCTTTGCGAGGGGTTATGGGTTCCATAGGTTCAGGAAAAAAGGATTCTAAGGAAAAATTACCTTTAGAAGACACTGGATTAAAGTCAGGTATGGTGTATGGCAAATATCTCATTGTCATGTGGAAAATTCAATCATTTGTGAACAATTGAAGGAACAACTTTCATCGAGCGAATCCAAGGATGACCTAGCCACAAACAAAACTAATATGATTGTGGAATGATAGAAAATGTTACATCCAATATCTTGGGTCCTATTTGTAATGGGAGTTCGATTGATATGATTGTAGGGCATACAAAACTAGTATGTGTTTTAATCCATGCTTTTGGTTTGTCATAATCATCTTGATAAAGTTCATGTAATACTAAAAATTCTTCTGTGATCACATTCTCACCACAAGAAGGATCTATTAATATCCCATTGGTGGGTTTATCATAGATGTGACCAGCTATGTAAAGAGGACCATTATGAAGCTTTTTAAGTATATCTTGAGAAGAAACAACAATATCAAGAGATTTTTTAGTTGGGCCCTTATGAGGGATAATGTCTATTGTACCAACAAGTTCATCTATAGGATTAACATGGGTAACATTTGAAGTAGAATCATGTTGTTCATCATTTGTATTAATATTCATCACATGAGTGTTTGCAGGTTCACTAGCTTTGACAAATGAATCATTGTGTTTAGGCATGGGGTTGGTAAATATTTGTAAGTTTTGATTGGGGGGTGCAACAAACTTATTGCCTTGATCATTGACACCTACAATGGACAAACAACTAGAATCAATGAGGTCTTGAACTAAGTGTTTGAGACCCTTACATTGTTCTGTGTCAAGTCCATTTTGGTGATGAAAATGACAATAAGAATTTTTTTTAAAGGTGGGGGTAAAGGATTGGTAGTACCAAGTGGTTTAATAGTAGAAAAAGTTATCATTTGTTGTTGTAGTATTTGATTCATTGTGTTATGGAGAGTATCAGGTAAGGGGGTAAATTGTCTCTTCAATTCCCCATAGGTTAAGGGCACCACTACATTAACAATGGCCACTTGATTAGGAAAGGGTTGGATTGGTTGTGGAGGAGGGGGATTGAACTATAAGAAGCCTCCATTTGGTTTTCAAAAGTTTTGTGCATTGTTTTGGTTGCTTTGTTCAGACTTCTCAACTTGGTTAGAAATGGACTTTGAATCACAACTAGTAATTAAGTTGTGATAGTCACAAAGGGTTGTGCATAAATGCATTAATGAAGGAAATTTCATCATAGTCAACTTATCTTGAAGATGAGTGTGCAAGTTTTCAATAAACATCTTTTGGAGATGTGAATCAGGAATCTTGACATCTACTTGAGCATACAATGACTGATAACATGAAATGAAATTAGTTACTTTTTCATCTGCATTTTGTTTACACCACATTAAATAAGCCATTTTCTTTTTTGGGAGTCATATGGACTTGGAAATGACTTATAAAGGCATCAACAAATTCATTAAATGATTGGATTAAATGATTGGGTAAATTTGAAAACCACTCCAATGCAGTGTCCTTTAAGGTTGTAGGAAATAATTTAGCTAATAGTTTATCATTGAGGAAAAAATCACTGCACAAGCTTGTATAGGAATTAACATGATTAGTAGGGTCTCCTTTACCTCTATACTTCTCAAACCTAGGCATCTCAATTCTGTGTGGCATCAATGTTCTTAAGATCTCTAAAGATAATGGGCTACTACAGACATAGTATGTGGGTGGATCATTTTGGCTTTGGCTTATGGTGGATATTTGTTGCTACATGGAGGAAATAGTGTTAAAGAGTTGTGTGATGAGGGGGTCAGTGTAAGTGGTATGAGGAGAAAGTGGAAATGGTTATGGAGTGTATGTAATGTTAGGAGAAGTGAAGGGGAAACTAATAGGGGTGAAGGTGGTGGAGGATGGAACATTCGATGCCACAAAAGAATTAGGAATGCTAGTTGGAATAGAGAAAGACTGAGTCACATGACTAACTTGTTGCATGGTTGTTATAAATTGAGGAGTGGTATAGGTAGGTATGGATGCTACGGTTGAAGGAGGAGGAATGTGAGATCCTCCTTGGCTCACAACAGTGTTTTTTGGTTGGGAAGTGGAAGGAACATGTTTATTGTATATCTCAGCAATTTTTTTCATAACTTGTAATCCATCATCACTTTCACTCAAGAAATGAAGGTTTTCTATGGCGAGTATGGCAGTGGTCAAAATATTTTCAAGACTTAAATCTTATTGTAAATATGAAAAATCCGTATGAATACTAATGACTTTATCTTATGGAATTTGATTGGTTTGTGTGTCAACATGAATTGTATGTGAAGGTAAAGGTATACTAGTGGTAGTATCCATCCCTTATGCACCATTTTCCATACCAAGAGTAGGAGCTCTTGAGATCCTAAGGTCCACAATGAAAGTGCTATTGCGAGAATCCATGAGTCTAGAACTTTGTCTCACTGAAGTATTATCAACATGGCACCAAACACTCATACAAGTACCACAAAAGATGGAGTGAATGAAAATATAAACTAGGAATAATAAAATGCTAATGAAAAAAAATTGTAAACTAAGACAAGAAGGAAATAATAAGAAACAAAAATGTAGGAAATACTATGAAAATGCTAGAAATTTTAAAGTAGAAAATGTAGTTGGAATGATTCACCCAGGTGGTGAATGAGTCCAGGTATGAAATTTTTTTGTGCTTTTTAGAAAATTTAAAGTAATTTCTATGCTTTTCAGATGCAAATGTAGATTTTTAGTTTTTTAATGATTTCATATGCAAAAATGAAATCTATATGATTCTTTCGCTAATGCAATTTGAGAAACCCTAGGATGCAAAACAAAACTGTGTCATAGAAAAATGGCCCCTTTTCATTTTCATGGCCTTTTAGGTCTTGTTTCATGCTATTTGATATATTTTGCATTGATTAATATTGCAACATGGCTTGAACATGCATATTTAGGTACTAAAATTCAAAGAATGATGTCTTGTGAAGGTGATGTGAAGTGTTGTAAGACATTTCTACATTATTCTAGACTTTATTCATTACAATTCACCTAAAAAATCACCTTTTTACACATCATCAAGTTCTATTTTGAAGTGTTGTAAAGTCTTGTAACAAGATTTCATGCTTTCCTAGGCACAACTTCTCTATTTATCCTTTTCTTATGACTTAATTGACCCCTTTATGCCCTCATATGTCTTAACTAAGTGTATTTTGGAATGTTATCCCAACAAACAACATTAAATACAACATATTTCCCAACACTTTTTTTTAGGTCCTAGGTAGGACCCATTTGCCATGGGTGGTGAATGAGTCCCCCTTGGCCCCAAATTCAAAAAAAAAATTCCTTTCGGGTTTTTATTCAAAAACACTTGATGTCATCCTGTGATGAGGTATGAATGGTAAACAAAGGCACAAGTGTGTATACATAGGCAATTTTCACCTATTTTAAATACTTCAACATTCACACATCATATTCAAGCAATCTAAGCATTCAAACTTCTTACAACATCAAATCAAGCACTATTCAAGCACTTTGGAGCATCCATTAACATTACTTCAGATTTACATTATCAAGGGTTTGATAAGTTGATGGCATTTGCATGTTATTAGTTTTTCATTATCTTTTATTTCATTATTTTATCAAGGGTTTGATTACCAAAAGTGGGGTTTGACCAAGGCAAACCCCTATTTGCTAACCCTCAACCATTTCTCCCCTCTTGCATGTGTGTTTGTAGACCTAGGTATACAGATTTAACAAGATTTTTGGTGTTGAAAAGTGAAGAACAAAGTCAACTAGGTGCTTCAAGTCAACTTAAGTTTATTTCAAGCTTGGAGAAGGCTTTATGTCTATTTCCTATAGAATTGGCTTCAACAACTCGACAATTAGATATTTCCAGATCTGGTGTTGTAGAGTTGTCTCTTGATTTTTCATAAATTTGGGAGAGGACTAATTTGCCACTAGTGGTTAATGAGTCCCACCTTAGAACTGAAAAAAATTGAGTTCTGTCAGATTTTGGATCCCGATAGACAAACTTGTTTCTAACAGTTTTTCACCAGGAGTAGGACTAATTCGCCACCCTGGCCGAATGAGTTCCACTATGAAAAATTAGTGATTTCAACTAGAATCTGAAACATTATAGAATCATCAGATATTGTCAAGGTGCACTTTTTTCTGCCTATTTCTTTCTATTTTGCATCATTTCTTCATTTTCTTCATTATTTGCATTACACAATGTGTTTTCAAATATAGCTTAAATTTCACTTTATGCATTCATTTTAATTCATTTAAATCAGTCAATATAATTTAGTTTACTTCATTTAGGTTAGACAACATAGCACATAGCATAATTTGAATGAACCCTTTGCATTTTTGGGACCTATCTGTCTCCTTTTAGGTGAAAAACCCTAGAAGAGCTAGAGAATAACATAGCCCCCCCCCAAAAATCAATGATTCATTTTGGTGAACCTATATTTTGAACACTTTTCATTTTTTATTCCATTCACATATTGCATCTTAGTTCACATTTGCATCAACATTCAATTAGGACATTGTTTTCTTTTTGGTATTCTATAAATTTTCATATTGCTTTAGTGAAAATTTCATTTAGATTTCATTTTGGCATTGCATATTATTGAAAAAACAAAAAATATGCATTCCACATCCTTAGTTTCATTTTGTATAACATTAAAATCCTCTTCAAATTTCTGAAAAACACAAAAAAAATTGTGTACTAGAATTCATTCGCCACCCTAGGCGAATCAATTCCTCTGCACTTTTTAGGCAGCATTTTTGGCATTTTTTTGGCATTTTCTTGTATTTTTGTTTTCTGTAGTTAATTCTCTATTACAATTAGTAGCATTTTTGTTATTTGCATTTGGAAATTTTAGATTACCTTGCATTTGACTTCAACTCCTTCTTTTTGGTACTTGTATGAGTGTTTGGTGCTTTGTTGATAATACTTTAGTGAGAAGTTCTAGACTCATGGCTTCCCATGATAGCACTTTCATTGTGGACCTTGGGACCTCAAGAGCTTTGATTGCTAGTATGGACAATGGTGCATTAGGAATTGATCATACCATTTCCATGCCTTCACCTTTCCATCTAATGAATGTGGACACCCAAAACAACTCTCTTCCTCAAGACAAGGTCTTTAGTATTCAAGAAGAATTTTCACATTTACAATAGGACTTGTCACTTGAAAATATTTCCCAAACTACCATACCTTCCATTGATAATCTTCATTGTTTGATTGAAAGTGATGAAGAAAATTGTTGATATTTACAATAAACATGCCTCTTCTAATACCCAATCCAGAAAAATTCCTATAAGCCAAGGAAGACCTCAAGTTTCTCCCCCTTCAACCATAGCATCTATACCAACTTATACTAATCCGCAAGTCACTACAACTATGCAACAGGTTAGTCATATGGCTCCTTCCTTTGCAATTCCACCTAGCATTGCTACTTCCCTTGTGGCATTGCAAGTCCCTTCCACCACCTTCACACCCCTTAGTATTCCTTTCACTTCCCCTAACATCCCTTACAATCCATCACCATTTTCTCTTCCATATTAACCTACATACCCCAACCCTATTCTTACACAACTCCTTACTACTGTTTCTTCCATGAAACATCAACTTTCCACCATTAGTCAAGGTCAAATTGCTCCAACAACATATCATGTCTATATCAGCCCCTTATCCTTAGAAATCTTACGTACCCCGATGCTACAAGGGATAGAAATGCCTTGGTTTGAGAAATACGGAGATAAAGGAGATCGTATCAATCATGTTAATGCTTATACAACAAGAAATGTAGTGATTTTTTCCTTGATGAGAAAATTTTAGCCAAAATTTTTCCAAGGACTAAAAGATACTGCATTAGAGTGGTTTTCCAACTTTCCTAATCATTCCATCCACTCCTTCAATGAACTTGTGGATGCTTTCATAAGTAACTTTCAAGTTCATGTGACACCCATGAAGACAATGGATGACCTCATGCGATGTAGGAAAAATACAGATGAAAACGTCATGAATTTTATCTCATGATACCAATCCTTGTATGCTCAAATAGATGTCAAGATTCTCAATGCACATTTGCAAAATATTTTTATTGAAAACTTGCACACAAATCTTCAGGATAAGCTAACAATGATGAAATTCCCTTCGTTTATGCATTTATGAACAACCTTGTGTGAATACCATAACTCAATTTCAAGTCATGATTCAAAATCCACTTCTCACGGAGCTGACAAACTTGAACATAATAATAAAAACCACAATAACAATCAAAATTTTCATAAACCAAATAGAGGCTTTTTGCAGTTTAATCCGCCTCCTCAATCTCAATTGCAACCAACCCAACAAATTCAAAATCAAGTGGGAAATGTTATGGCAGCAATGCCTTATCATTAGGGGGACCCCAAGAGACAATTTACTCCCCTACATGACACCCTCCATAATACAATGAACCAGTTAATTCAACAACGCATGCTCACTTTTCCACCCTTTAGACCACTTGATCCAAACCAACCATTACCACCCACCTTCAAACCTAATGCTTATTGTCATTTTCATCACCAAAATGGACATGACACTAAACACTACAAGCATCTAAAACATCTAGTTCAAGACCTCATTGATTTAGGAAATTTAACCATTATGGGTGTTAATGATCAAGGCAATAAGTTAGTGGCACCCCCTAACCAAAATTTATAAATCTTCACCAAACCCATGCCAAAACACACTAATTCATTTGTCAAGGCTAGCGAACCATTAAATACTAATGTAATGGACGTTGATACAAACTATGAACAACCTAATATAACTCCAATTGTTACCCAAGTTAGTCCTATGGATAAACTTGTAGATGTGATAGATGTTATCCCTCATAAGGGCCAAAACAATAAATCTCTTGATGTCACTTTTCTACTAAAGACATACTAAAAGAACTTCTTGATGGTCCTCTCTACATAGCTGGAAAAATCTATGATAAGCCCACTAATGGGATATTAATAGATCCTTCTTGTGGCGAGAACGTGATCATAAAGGAGTTTCTAGTATTACATGAGCTATATCAAGATGATTATAATAAACTGACTATATGGATTAAAACACACACTAGCTTTGCATGCCCTATGATTGTATCAATCGTACTCCCTTTACAAATAGGACCTAAAACTATGGAGGTAAAATTTTCAATCATTCCACAATTCAACCAATTTTATTTGTGGCTAGGCCACCCTTGGCTTCATGCAATGAAAGAAGTCCCATTAGTTGTTCACAAGTGTTTGAATTTTCCACATGGCAATGAAATATTTATTGTACACCATATTGGATTTAATCATCTATCCTCTAAAGGAAATATTTCCTTAGATGCCTTTTGGCCTGAACCCATGGAACCTATCACCCCTCAAAAGGACTTATTTTTCATAGCCTACCAAAAATTCAAAGCCAAGAAAATAATTGAATTGTCTCTTAGTGGCACATCTCCATCCACTTCCACACCTTCTATCATAGATGAAACCATGCTTCAACCTAAGTCAGACATTGAAAAAACCATACAACCTCCTGAAAAACCACCCTTAGATACTTCCCTGCCATCATTTAAACAACCAAGCGAAAATGAAACAAATCTTGTCATACCTCCTCAAATTAAACAAGTGTATAAAGAAAAAGAGAAAGTGGTTGATCCATCTTCCTCGGTTTCTTTTTTTCTTCCTTCTTCAAAAGCAGAAAAACCTATGTTGACTCAATCCACTCTTAGACCTCAACAACTCCAAAACAAAATTAAATGAAACCGTGGTGCTAGGGAATGTCAGTGTCGTCATCATCTCCTTGCTTTCCAGGCTGATATAGAAGAAAATAAAGATAATCCACCTCCACCTTTGACAAAAGAAATAGATGACCACCCTCCTTCTCTTGACCCACCATATGATAGTCTAGTAAAACCTTCTAAACAACCTAAACCAATCCAACAACCCAAAATTTTGATACATCCGTCTTTGGAAATCACCCTTCATCCTCACATTTTCATCAATCTTGATGATGATGATGATACAAAGATTACCAAAATAGATGAAGAAATACACAATAATCTAAACTCTTTATTTTCATCTACAATGAGCTTAAACAATAAATCTTCTCCATCAAGTCAAGAATCGGGTACCACTCTTGATTTTGTGCTTGTAATTCTTCCTTTGGATAGTCAACCACCCTCGCATTACACTAAATATGATTGGGAGGTGGATGACTAGCATTCGCCTAACTAACCTTTTTCTTATTTTTTTCCTTTTTTTTCATGTGCGTATCGTGTTCCTCAGTATTGTGTATTTGATGCTCCCTCTCTTTGTACACGTCTTCTATTTGTCCCAGAGTGAGTACATTTTGGCCTTCTCACCTAGTGGATCATCATGTGTTATGTTGCTCTAGAGTGAGTACACATTCTCTTTCAGCCTAGATCTAATTCACAACTAGTTGGATTGACAATCAAAGCTTCATCTGATTATCAACACTTGTGTGTTCCTTTGTTCTTATGCTTATTTTTTCCATGGGATCTTCATCTTGGGGGCTTGATCATCCCTCTTAATTGTTTTCATTCCATCTTGCTAACATGAGTACATTCAAACCTTCCTCTCGATGTTCATGGCTACTTTAGTGTGAGTTTGAAGCAGGTTCATCCTCTGACTAAAGTGGGGGATAAATGTATAGTAGAAAAATGGCCCCTTATCATTTTCATGGCCTTTTAGGTCTTTTTTCATGGTATTTGATATATTTTTCTTTGATTTTATGTTGCAACATGGCTTAAACATGAATATTTAGGTACTAAATTCAAAGAATGATGTCTTGTGAAGGTGTTGTAAGACATTTCTACATTCTTCTAGACTCTATTCATTACAATTCACCTAAAAACTACCTTTTTACACATCATCAAGTCTTATTTTGAAGTTTTGTAAAGTCTTGTAACAATATTTCACACTTACCTAGGCACAAATTATCTATTTATCCTTTTCCTATGACTTATTTGACCTCTTTATGCCCTTATATGTCTTAATTATGTGTATTTTTAAATATTATCCCAACAAACAACATTAAATACAACATATTTATTGACACTTGTTTTTAGGTCCTAGGTGGGACCCATTCGCCATGGGTGTCAAATAAGTCCCCCTTGGCCCCAAATTCAATTTTTTTAATATTTTCCTTTTAGGTTTTTATTCAAAAACACTTGATTTCGGCCTGTGATGAGGTATGAATGGTAAACTAAGTCATAAGTGTGTATAAATAGGCAATTTTCACCTATTTTAAATACTCCAACATTCACACATCATATTCAAGCAATCTAAGCATTCAAACTTCTTACAACATCAAATCAAGCACTATTCAAGTAGTTTGGAGCATCCATTGACATTACTTCAGATTTACATTATCAAGGGTTTGGTAAGTTGATAGCATTTGCATGTTATTATTTTTTCATTCTCTTTTATTTCATTATTTAATCAAGGGTTTGATTACCAAAAGTGGTGTTTGACCAAGGCAAACCCCTATTTGCTAACCCTCAACCATTTTCCCCCTCTTGCATGTGTGTTTGCAGACCTAGGTATGCAGATTTAACAAGATTTTTGGTGTTGAAAAGTGAAGAACAAAGTCAACTAGGTGCTTCAAGTCAAATCAAGTTTATTTCAATCTTGGAGAAGGATTTTTGTCTGTTTCTTGCATAATTGGCTTCGGTAACCTGACAAGCAGATATTTCCAAATATGGCATTGCAGAGTTGTCTCCTAATTTTTCATAAATTTGGGAGAGGATTGATTTACCACTAGTGGAAAATGAGTCCCACCATAGGACTGAATCTAATTTTTTTCATATTCTGGATCTCGACAAACAAAAACTTGTTTCCTATAGTTTTTCACTAGGAGTAGGACTAATTCGCCACCCTGGGCGAATGAGTCCCACTATGAAAAATCAGTGATTTCAACTAGCATCCACAACATTCTAGATTCATCGGATATTGTCCAAGTGCACTCTGTTTCTGCCTATTTCTTTATGTTCTACATCATTTCTTCATTATTTTCATTACACAATGTGTTTTCAAACAAAGCTTAAATTTCACTTTTTTCATTCATTTTAATTCATTTACATCAATAAATTGCATTTAGTTTACTTCATTTAGGTTGGAAAACATAGCACATAACATAATTTGAATGAACCCTTTGCATTTTTGGGACCTATCTCTCTCCTTTTATGTGAAAAACCCTAAAAGAGCTAGAGAACATAGCCCCCCAAAAAATCAATGGTTCAAAAAATATCTAATTGAATGTTCATGAAAAGGAAACCTAGGATGCAAGATGCAATTGAAATTAGAAAGATAAATGTTCAAAATGCAGGTTCACTGAAATGAACCATCAATTTTATGGTGTGTTCTATGTACTTCTCTTGCACTCTTAGGGTTTTTCACCTAAAAGGAGAGAGATAGAACACTAAAATTGATGTGGTTCACTCAAAAATAAGATATGAAAGATGGAATTAAGACTAAATAAAATGATCTAAATGCAGCTAAGTTATTAAGTTGATTATTAATGCAAAACTAATGAAATATGCAATGTTTGAAAATAGAGTGAGGTATGCAAAAAAAAGGACTAAAAACATAAACTAATGCAAACAGGAGTGAATGAGGTTTAATAGAGTTCACCTGGAAGTTGAATTCTAATCATGGAAGGCTTTGGAAACTAACAAAAATCACTATTGATTACTAGTGGGACTCATTTGCCATCGATGGCAAATAAGTCCACCTATTGGTAAAAACACTTGAAACTACTTTCCAATTGTCGGGAATTGGATTCTGACAAAATCATCTTTTTTAGCCTTCAAGTGGGACTCATTCACCACTAATGGCGAATCAGTTCTCCTTTAAAAATTTGCAAATTCAAGAGGCAAGCCTATGGGTCCAGATCTGTACTTGTCTTCTTGTTGGGTTGACGGAGTCAAATCTACAGAAAATAGGTTGTAGGTTGTCTCCAAGCTTGAATTAGGTTTTGTTTGACTTGAAACACTTTGATGACTTGTTGATGACCTTTCAACACCTATTTCCTTGACAAATATTCCCACAAGACCTAGAAACACACATGCCAAGAGGGGAAAAATGGTTAAGGGTTAGAGTATAGGGATTTTCCTCAGTCAAATCCCACTTTGGTAATCAAATCCTTGATAAAGAAATGAAATGGAATGAAGAAGGAAATGATGAATAACAACATGAAATTTTCCTAAATTCACCAAATCCTTGTTGAATAAATTTGAAGATATGTTAATGGCTACTCCGAGATACTTGACGTTTGCTTGATTGAATGATGCAAAGTGCTTAAGTGCTACTTGATGTTGAGTGAATGAGATGAATTCTTGAATGAATTAGGTGTAAAATGGATAGAAAAACACTTATTTATTCACACTTATGCCCTAATTACCCAATAATACATCATAGGCCAACATAATGTCTTTTTGAATAAAAACCTGAAAGAAAATTTGAATTATTTTGAATTTGGAGCCAAGAGAGACTCATTCATCACCCATGGAAAATGGGTCCCACTCTAGGCTTGTAAGTGGGTGTTGGGAATTAAGTTAAATTTAATGTTTTTTGTCGGGTTTACATTCAAAAATACACTTAATTATGACTTATGAGTGCATAAAGGGGCCAAATAAAGCATAAGAAAGGTGTAAATAGTGATAACAAGCCTATAAAAGCATGAAATCTTGTTACAAGACTTTACAACACTTTAGAATAGGACTTCATAAGTGATAAAAAGGTGATTTTTAGATGAATTATAATAATATGAGTCTAGAAAAGTGTAGAAATTTGTTACAACACTTCACAACACCTTAAGAAGACATCATAATTTGCATATTAAGGACCTAATGTGAATGTTCAAGCCACATTGTAACATTGAATCAAAGCAAGATAAGTCAAACATCATAGGAAAAAGATCCAAATAACCATGAAAATATCAATGATCCATTTTTCTATGGTACATTGACATCTCCCACTAGTTCCGCTATGGAGTCTAGCTCTAAGGATGTGAACCACTAGCCTTCAAATCCTAATTCCATTAGTATAAATTTCCTTTTTTTTATACCTATTACAAATTTGGTGTTATTGTTTCCAATTTTCTTGTCTTTAACATGTATACACACATGGGTGAACCTGACAAAGCATATAGATGTGCAAGTAGATACACATTGATATTTTCCAACATATAAAAATATCCCTTTCATGTACATGTATATCTATGTGTATGTGTATGTGTATGTGTATGTGTATGTATGTGTATATGTATATGTATATGCATGTATGTGTGTATATATGTATATATAGATATGTAAGTATATATATGTATATGTATGTGTATGTGTATGTGTATGCATATACATATTTATATGCATATGTGTATGTAAATGTAAATGTATATGTATATGTATATGTATATGTATATGTATATGTATATATATGTATATGTATGTGTATATATATGTCTATGTATGTGTATATATAAATGTATATGAATGTATACGTATATATAAAGTTGAGAGGGATGCAAAGCAAACACTACAATATGATATATTAGATATGAATACAACATATTTCCCCCAACTTTGTTATTGTGTGATGTGTGATGGAACCGCATGATGAAATTTTGTGTGCTTGTTTCATAATGTTCTTGGTCAGGGGTTTTGCTAGAGCCCACAAGCCTCCACAATGCCAAAAAATGGTGGGGGGTGGCTTTAGAATAGTGGTTTACAATTTATAAGAGGAAGGAAATTTCATTTTTTTCCTTTTCACCATATTCAATGGGTTCAGTCAAACCCAATGGTTCAACTGAACCTCATAAGGGGTTCGACTGAACCCTTAAATAAAAAAAACCATATTTAAATGGGTCCAGTCGAACCCCTTAAATATGACAAAAACCAAAAATTCTCTCATTTTCAATTGTCACTTTCCTTGCGTGCGGCGAACAGAGAGCGTGATGGTGACCAAACATCTGGATTTTTTCTTTCTGGTGAAAGAAAATTTAAGTTCATCTCTCCAAAGTTCATCATTTTGGTTTGCATATTGAGCACTATCGAGCACTAGGTATTTAAAATTCAATTTTTTTAGAGTTCAAAATGCATCTATTTGTTTAATTTCGAAACCCTAAATGCAATTTTTTTTCAAATTTTTTGAATTCAAATTGCATTTGTTTGAAAGTTTTTAAAGCATTTTCAAGATACAGTATTTTGATCGCCCATTTTGCATACATTTTTGTCTTGTGTAAATGAAATATGCCTTCCCATTTCCATGATCAAAGCTATGGATAAATAGATTTAATTTTAGTTACAAGAAAAAATTATAAATTATAAATTTATAACATGTATTCATCTCAATTTATGTGGTATTCATGTAAACATGTATGGAAAGTAAATATTTAGACATCAAAAAACATGAAAAAGTGGTTTGTTGTCTTGTGCACAACACATCCTTTTTCTTTTGAGAAAATTATCTATCACTTTGTAAAATCCTTGCTATGTTGAGATTATTTAAATTTTTTTTATTTGTAGTCCTTTTTATTTCTAGAAATATAATTTATGACATTTTTTCTTAATAAACAACATATGAATAAATTTTATATGGTTGTAAATTTTACACATGGTTGTATGCAATCTCATATATATAGTACGTATGGTTGTGATTACAATGTTTATATTGTGTTTAGATTTGGTTTTATATTATCCTTCCAAAAAATGTTTGATGTTTATAATATTTTGATTTACCTTTGGATTTTGTAGACACTAAATCTCACATACACTCATATCCATACCATGGTCCTAACCCAAACACCTAACATCCACTTATTAACAAAATTCATGATACCTTAATTCCTACACATTATCAAAATCAAATTAATTTTTCTTTTTAGACCTAAAACAATCAAGGCCTAAACTAATTAAAATATTTATTGTAAAAAATTCCATAGTAAAGTACAAAATAGAGAAGGGCATGTCAACCCACAAATCATGAAGGTTTAGGGACAAAACCAAGAGACCCATCAAAATAGGATTGTAGCAATCATATATAGACAAAGTTGATTAAGAAAACCTACCATAAATGAAAAAGACTTAAAAAGAAGACATATATTACATTTTTTGAGTGCCCATATATTACATATATATAGCAAAAACTAGTAGAGGTGAGGAAAATGAGTGAGGAGAAACAACATTTCCTTATGTGCCTCCATTGTTTCTCCATACAATAGATCACCCAATTCTATTTTATGTCCATTGATTGTGTTTTCCACTAAAGATTCATCCCATTCTTGCAAGGTTCATTTCAAAGAAATTCAAACACAAAGGAAACTAGAGTTTTCCTTTAAAACTTTGTGTCTAAACAAACACCCAACAAAATATTTTTCATTATGTAAGTCATCATCTTGAATGGCATTGTTTAGGGAATGGTCCAAAAAGAACTTATAAAACATAATCCACTACAAACTAAGCAACTAAACCATAATTTTGAAGAAGATCCATAGCATTAAACAAAAATAAAGACACTACCTAAGAGAGAGACATGAACTAGAGAGTTTCATATAGAATTTGGTCACCTACGGTCACCCAAATTACTAACTCCACACGCCAGCAATCAATCTTGAAAATTTTCTTCAGCATTTTGAAAAAAAAGTCCCAAACTCTAAATGTACTCCCTTTTTGGGATGGGATGAATGCTCTCCTATTCATCAAATCGGCCTCCATTGTTACTCGAGTAGAATACATTAACCAAATATTTAAATGAATCATTCTCTCAAAAATATTGAAATAAATTAAAATAAATCCAAGTAAATCTATTATTCCTAGATAATTCAATGAAAATTATGATAAATTAGTTTATATATCAATCAAATTATTTAACATATTTAATCAAATTAGATAAAAATTGAAAATAATTCAATCAATTCATTGATCAAAATAATTAAGAAATTTCATTAAATAAATAAATTAGTTAATTAGGTAATAATAGTAGCCACATTTTAATTGGGTTAAACTCATGATACATGATCAAATCCTAGCAATTTATCCATCATATAAAAAATCTATAAATTGAGATCAAATCCATCATTTTATCATCTCAATTTTGAGCAAGTATATTTTATCTAGTTGGGCAATAAATGTTTTATCATTTGCAAGATATATCCATTTGTCAATATGTATTTCATTATAATTTTAGTTCATTTTTTGTGTAATTCATCTTTTCACTCTATTAGAGGTGATTTTTTAATTCAATTTGAAGTCTACATTTATTTTCCTCAATGTCTCATTTATTTAAATTCAATGCTTACAAATTGACATGCTTGGTGGGATGCAAACCCACAAATGCTTGGTTACATTTTATATTTTATACTATTAAAGTATTTGATTTATGCTTTATTTGTTATTTAATCTATGTTGATCACATTTTTCTATAGAAAAATTTGATTCTTGCGTTAAGAAAAGAGAATTTCATTATTTTTAATGTTTTTATTGGAATAATGTTTGAGATTCACGAGCTTATTTTCTAAGGAGTTGAGTGGTTGGTCTATTTCTCTCTGATTTAGTTCCCAATACAAGAAATACAAGAAATATAACTATATATCATGCACATCATCAACATACACATAAAATATCACACCCATCATCAACACAACTACAAGAAATGATCCATACCTATGAGCATCCAAATAGAAGAAATATAACTATATATCATGCACATCATCAACATACACATAAAATATCACACCCATCATCAACACAACTAATAGTTCCCATATCATATTATCTATGTTCTCATACAAATGTGTCTTCAAATACATCAAAGCACTCATGAGTAAATCCACTCTGTAGAGCATACACACAACTAAAAAGGTGCCCCTAAGGTATTTGTCTCCTATATCTATCCTCTTAGCCTATCCTTCTCTATGGATATGTTCCACTCATATCTACCACCCTGAGGTGATCCATGTCTCAATCCTTGTCAAGGTCACTCCTCCTCTCTACCTATATCCTTTCTCAATGAGCTAGATCTATCACTGCTACTCCCCAAAACACCTACATTTAAATATTAAAAAAATGTTTAATAAATCATACAACATTGATTAAAACTAACTAAACAATGAAAGCATTTAATATTATAACACCTTATGAATTATATTGAATTTCCCCACCTTGAAATTTATAGCCATCGATGTCAATCACTTATTCATACTATAGCTTTGTTCACCAAAACACCTACATTTATATAAAAGTGATTTTTTAAGAAAAATAATATTTAACCTACTTTTAACTCAACAATAATGGATGTATTTCTATCATAAACTCTTCATACTCATAACAAAATCATGGCCTAGGTAGAGTATAAAAAATGTTGTTTCCAACCTCATATGTAAATCTAGAGTTAGAGTGTCAAAATTGTTGAATTTCATCCTATGTGCTATTAATTAGCTTCTTATCGACTCATGGAAGCCTAGTGCTAAAATCCCAAGTATGATTTCCAATAGGACTTTCTAATCATGATCTTATTGATAGTACTTTTGATAATGTTTTACGATTTATGCTTAATTCAAGACAAGTTTACCTTAATAATTGAGCCTTTTTAATTATTTAATTTGTTACTAATTATGTTATTAGTCTATGAGCAACTCTTTTATCTTTTTCCTTACTATTATTTACAATAGAATTGAATGCATTAAAAAAAAAATTAACAACAATATTATTTCGATCAAACTTTTTGTTTACATGAATCTTTGAAATTTATTTAGTAAAGGTCTCATTTTGTACATCTTTAGTAATTGTATAAAAAATTGGAATATTTTGGTTAATACATCTTATTGGAAAACCATTCATTGAAAATTTTTGAAGCCCACAACCCGAATGGTTTGTGATGATCTCTTTCCTTCAAGAATTTCTATTATGCTCATCAATTTCAAACCATTTTTGGGTTCTTGAATGTTTTTAAATTTTAACAAACTCATTACAATAAGATGGATTTTGAATTTCTTTTTCTTCTTCACATTTAGGTTCTCTCTTCTTATGTAATTTGGAGACACATTGAGTTTCATTGGTTCATGTGAGCTATCAATTTAATCATTGTTATCAACAAGTCGATTATTGAGTGCAATTTCAATGTCATAGGGTTCATATCCACATTACTCAAGAAATTGTTGATGTATTTCTTCTTCTTCTTCTTCTTCTTCTTCTTCTTCTTCTTCTATGATGCTACTCTTATCAATAGGTGTTCCATCAAATTTTACAATATTTTCACATTCGTGTTCAACATTTTTATTTTCAATATTATTGTCGCTTTCATTTTTTAAACATTCAATTATATTGAACATTAAAATATCCATTTTAAATGTCATTTAAGGGTAAATAAGGACCTTCATCTTCTTTCAATAATTAACATTAGAAATTAATAATTGGTTCATATTGTATACCCACCTCCCAATGGTCTTGGAATGGATGCATTTAAATCTATTGCACTACCTTACTATGATCTTACAATAAGAATATGGATAGAAAGAGATCTATAATGGAAAAAAAAATGGATCCAAATAGAAAAAAAAAAACTTGTTTTGGGTTTAGCACTTACTAATAACTTTTCTACAATGAGTGGTTGCTAAATCATTGAAATAAAACTTAGAATATTTGAACTTAATTGTGGTAGAGGATCTCAATTAAGAGATAGGATACATTGGATGAAAGGATATAAGGGATATAAATTATTTTTTAGTTCTCTCAAACATATTTACATTCTCGAGAGTGGATAATATCTATCGTTGATCAAGAGAGGTAGTTACATGACAACTCTAATGATATTAAATCTATTTTCCTCCAACATTACAAATAATTTTTAATTGATCTAGTTGAAGGAGATCCACGTCAAGATATAGTGAAAAATTATGGGCATAACAATTATATATATTTTTAACATATATAATATGTATGGTTGGATTAGTGAGATATTTATAAAAAGTATGCAATGAAGTCAGACTTTATTAGATTTGATTCTTAATATGAGATATTTATTTTTCTTTCCAATCTATAATTTTTTGATGTTCTTGGCTATATAATTGAAGTTCATTTATGTTAACAACTATTAGATTAAATATTTTTATCCCCAATTATTTTTAAATAATTTTATACTTTAATATTTGTATTCTTATTCTTTCTTTCATTGTTTCATTTAAAATTTGAACCATTTAAGGATGTTATGTTATTGATTATAGTTGTCTTCCAATTCTTTTTAAATTGTTAATAGTATGAAAATATTATTGATGAGTAGATGAATTATTACAAGTTCTATTTTAGATTTGTATTCTCTTTATCTAGATATATTATTTACCAAAGTCTCATTACTTTTTTAGGTGTACTGTATATATATATAAAACATGGAAAATGTAGATCATGTTCCATCTGTGCCAGATTCTTTGTTTGCAAATACTAGTAATGAGATAAAAAAATTGAGAGATTCATTAGCACAGGGTGCAAACCCGAGGATATATAGTGAACCATGCATGTTAATATTGCATAGTCTAGAAAAATTAAAAGATGAACTTGAGAGGACTAGTGCATATTCCCCAGATAGAGTGACTGCTATTCTTTCCCGCATGCGGGAAGAAGTACATGGTGACGTTCCCCTTAAACAAATACAAGATAGTATCACCAAAGAAATGATAAAAGCCACTTGTTTTCTATTTTATCAAAATGTGTGTAAGGTTAGGGGATACTAGGTCACTAGACATGTCGATCATGCTATAGACTCATTGATCTACCCATGATTTCTCGCAACACATGGTCTATACCCAAACAATGACTAGATTCCATTGTATTTTGTGCAGCAGTTATATGATGAGGTCCATTTGGGCCTCAAAGTTAACTACTTGGACATTCCACCATATGTTGGTTAGGGGCATGGTAGGATTGTTGATAGGCCCACCTATCGTCGAGCAAATAAACCACCCCCAGTGTTTAGGGTATTGGTTGGTGACAGGTCTCCTGCTCTCACCCCAGCTCTAGCCCCCATAGTAGATGAGGTTGTCGTTGCTTCCCAAAAGGAAGAAATTGACACTGTAGGTGACATTGCGGCTGCCACCACTAGGATATATGATGATCATGTAGGTCAGTATTTGATATCCAAACATTCCCGATCCACACCATTTTTTAGCACAATGGGCCACTATAGATCCTTTTACAGTGGCTAGCATCCCTACTTGATGCACTTACATGAGATATGTCACGCATGACTCTACATTGTTTGGCTGAGGACCTATTGGAGGCATATGCCCACATTGCATCAGACAATGGGATTGGTATAGATCATGTTAGAGAGCATCCCATCACTCTCAGCCGAGCACTAGTGCACATCAAGATCCACCTACAGTTCATACGATAACTGCACAGACTATGGGTTTTACTGATATGTTGATTGGTTATGGTTCATCATCACTGATGCCATCTCACCTTCATAATCCTCTACATTCATCATCTATGGCATGACATGGGATAGATCATATGGATGCAGATGTTGATTCATCACTTGATCATTTGGTGCATATGGTGGAGGTGACTATTTCAGAGGACTTAGATCATTTGATATTAGATGATGTGCATGTATGTGTGCATGTGCATGTTTCAATTCTTTTTTCATTATTTTTTATTTTTATTTTTAACTAGATATTCATGTAACTTGATATATATTTGTATATATATTGTTACAGGTGGACATACCTCATATCACTCCTATCCTTGGTCCAGATCGTGTGCATGATCGATATGACTCTGTGGATGAATTTGCTATCAATGGACATGTGAGTTTTACATTTTTATATAATCACACGTGTATATGTACATGTGATATATTTATGTATGCATAGATCTAGATTGATATTTAAAAGTACAAGTTCATTTAAAAATAACTTTCATAAAATTTATTTAATATAAATTATATGTATTTAACACATCTTGTACACAATTTTATTTGCAGGGCTCAGCACATCCATCAGAGCAGGACTGTTCTCATTCAGATGGCCATTCATGTAGGAGTAGACATTCATATTACGCCATGAATTCTAGATTTATGATCTTTACCACATGTATTTGATTATATGATGATCTTTAATAGTATTTGATATTTGATGAGATCTCTAACTTACATTTGCTTATATGATATACATACATTTTCTTATTTGTTGATCTTTAGTATTCGACATTTGATGATCTTTAATTTACATTTTGATTTTATGATATGTACATATATTTTCTTATATGATATATACATACATTTTCCTCTTTGCTTATAATATGTGTTATGTTTATATGTATTGAATCCCTTTACATATATGTACATGTGTTTGCTTATGGTTTAAACATGTTTACACATAATATATGTATGCATTTGCTTTAGATATTCAATATACATACATGTTTTCTTATTTTATGATCTCTTACAACTTACATTTCCTTATATTCAATATACATTTGATCTCTAGTAGAATTTTAGGGAAATCAATGCCACTTTATAATTAAGTTCATTCATGTTGATCACAATAAATATTTTTTTTAAAATGACTTAAGCAACATGAACCATTGAGTTGAGAACAAGATATAATATTTTTGACAAGTAACTTTAAATTCAATTCAAATTATATTGAGCTATTATACTTTTTACAAGTAACTTGAAATTCAATTCAAATTATACCTCTATTATACATTTTAGACAACTAACTTGAAATTCAATTCAAATATAATTAAGAAAATTCAATTCAAATTATACCTCTAATATACATTTTTGACACTTTAACAAAATTCTAAAATTACTAGATATGTTGCACGCATACCTATGAATTAAATAACAACAAACTCCACAATGAAATAACTTGTTTGTTTTCTACTTGATTCATTTAAACTAGGATATAGTTATTCCATGTACACTTGAATAATTTTGATTCAGTTGGAGCACAAATTTTGGAGAAGAAGTTTTTGCACATTTATCAAGGAGGCAAATATTGGAGCTCGACAACTTTTCATTTTTATCAATCAAGGAAAAATTTGGAGGATAATTTAACTAAGTTGCTAGAGGACTTGTTTAGAGTCATCTTTAAGTTGAAGAAGAAAATGGGACAACAAAGAAAAATAAAAAATTCATCTCAACGAAAATTGTCAAAAGAAGAAGAACAAAAGAGGTGTGATCAAAACTTAGAAAATTATCATAGAAAGAAACAAGGTACATGCTTGCTTCTTCTCTCTCTCACTCTCAAGTGTGTGTTTAGGACTTTTATTTTGAAGGTTTCTAACCATCATTGCACTTGAATGACTATAAATACTTTTAAATGTCCTCAAGTCATCTTGGTCATGCAAGCTACAATGTTTATATGATCCTTGACTCTAATTCCTTAAGTCAATTCTTTTTATTTCAATATTTGTGTTTTGTGTCTTTGATCTTTTATTTTCATCACTTCAATGTTCTCAAATTATTTTTATGTTTTATGCTCTAGGGATTCCTCAAGCTGGAGTCGATCCAAATCTAGATATTGGATCAAATGAATTCATCGAAGAACACATGGACCTTGAATTTAGGGAGGAGACCCAAGTTCAAACAGTGCTTGTTGGAGAGGGGTCAAGATCACTTCCTTCTACTGGTATGGATTAGCATATACAACTAGCACAAACTTCTCTCACTTATAGCTCATCATGTTTTATCAGTTTATTTTCTTGCATACATAAACTTCACTTATATATTTAACATCATCTCTCACTTTTGTTTGCAAAATATTTTCTGACACTTGTAGGAAGGGCTCAACAAGCAAGAATTTTTCATGCTCAAGTCAAGCCAAATCTAGACATTGGATCAAATGAATCTGCTCAAGAATGCATGGTCCTTGAAGATAGGGAGGAGGCACAAGTTCAAACAATACATGTTGGAGAGGGGTCGGGATCACTTCCTCCTATTGGTATGGATGAGTATATAAAACTAGCTAAGAAGGTGGGGAAAAAAATTTCACATAGAAATTTAGATCATTTACTTGAAATGGATATGGAGAAACTCAAATATTATGCCAACTAGCCTTATAATAAGAGAAAGAGGTCAATGACTAAATCTATAAATGGAATGATCAATCATCATTTCAATCATCTTGATACACTTGAAAACCCAATTGTTATCACGTTTACTTCTTCGTGATGAGCTCAAAGAGTCATTACAATTGTTGGGTGTCCATTCATCATCAAATAAGAAGAAACACATGGGATTACAAAAGGATATTGTTCAAAATGTTAAAAAGGGTTTAGATTCCATTGGGAAAGGATCTCGAACTGTGGATAAGGCCACTACAAGAAGGGTGATGTTGACATCTATTGTACATCAAGATATAGCAAGAAAAAGAAAAATGTCAGCACTTTCAATTGAAATTGGTTATAGTAGAACCACATTGATAAAATATGAGAAAAAGAGAGTTTTTGGATGAGAGTTTAGAAGGAAATTGGGCAATTATGTGTAGAGCTCCCTATTCTAACAGGATTGAAGATGTTGTTAGGAACTTCGTCTTAGGATTTTGGCATGATCAGACTCGTCCATCATCAAATACTAGAGATGTTATGAGATATAGGATTGGACCTAGTATTTATGAAAATCATATCAAACATTGGTTGGACATAACACAATTTGAGATGTATATGAAATTTTGTAATGCATATCCTCATATAAAGATTGGGCAAACAATGTTTCAATGGTTAAAGCCATATTATGTGAAGATAAACAAGTTTTTTGAAACTTGTTGTTGTCGTTGTCATATTGAATTTGATCTCTACTATCAAGTGTTTTGAAAGATGAGAGAAGAAAGATGTGAGTTTCAAAATGCATCTCCTAAACATGCAAGTTTGTTCATAAAGTCTATATTATGTGATCATGAAAATGGAACTCAAATAAACTGCATAAAAGGAATTTGTGAGACATGTGGAAATTTGGCTAAATTTCCTTCAAGAATTGAGGATACTGACCTCACAAAGACAGTAAATTGCAAGAGGTAAGTACTATTTTTAGAGAGTTTATTTGTTTCAATTTCTCATAGATCAAGTTATTTGGATTGTCTTTGATGTAATGTTTGATTGATCAAGTGTGGTTTATTAGTTATTCACATATTTTACTGACACAGGTACAAGTATGTAAATTTGCAAACAAATTTTGGGAAAGAATCCACAAGGTTGAACTATGTAGAAGAGGAGATTCCCATTGGAAAATTTATGGAAGATTTTCAAAATTTGATACAACCATACATACATCATTCATTTTTTGTTAAGTGGCAAGAACAATAATTCCAAACATTGAGAGATACTTTCCCACATGGAACAGTTCTATCAATAATTGACTTTGCAGAAAATTACTCCTTTGTACATCAAAAGGAGATTCAATTAGAGTATTACTTTTCAAAGCAGATCACTATTATGGTTCATGTGTGTTATTGAAATGCACAATCATAATTGGATGGTGTTGAGAGTATAGATGAAGAACAAGTCATTAAAAAAGAATATCACTTTTATATTATTGATGATAAAGAGCATGACACACTTTTTGTCCAACATTTCTTTAAAATATTTTTTGAGAATTTGAGAAGCAGGGGTGTAAAATTTTAAAATCATTTTGTATGGTCAGATGGATGTGCGGAACAATTCAAATCTTCACGACCATTCTATGCACTTTGTAGATATCATAAAATCTACAAAATACCACATGTTTGGAGTTTTTTTTAGAGTGAGCATGGAAAGGGTGAGCATGCTGGAGCAGGAGCTTGCATCAAACGAGCTTTAAGAAAGCATCAAATGAGTTAGCTAGAAGATCGTCTAGACAATGCACATGATGTTGTTGAATGGTGCAAGAAACACTTTGCATCAAATGTGGTTGGCACATCTTCAATAAAAAATTGACACATTCCACGTAGAGTGTTTTGGGAGATATCGGGTATGTATGAATTACATTAAATCAAAAATTTGAATTTATTTAAATTTAATATATATATATACATATTTGTTCACATAAGTTTTTTGTTGTACATATGTATCTAGGTGTGGATAGAAGATCGATGCATGGATGCAAGAGGGTAGAAAAAACAAGATCTTTGCATTGTGTTAGGAGTTCAAGATAGTCACCATGGATGGATATTAGACACAAGGGATTACTCTTGTTTTTGCACTGAGTGCATTGAGGGAAACTCTGATTATGCATGCAACAATCAAGAACTTGGATATGTTGGTAAATGGGATACAGTGCCACTAGTTGTTTCAGAAACATATGATGAAGACAAGGAAGAAAGATTTGAAGACATTCCTTTGATTTCAATTGATTATGACCATATTTCAGGATTGGTTAGAAAAGGTACACATGTAAGTTTTCAATAATTTAAATTTTATTATATATATCTAGTTAACAATCTTTAGAGACATTTCTAATTTTTTTAGATTTTTTGTGTAAATTTGGTGTATAGGAGATGTTTTTTTTGCAGTCATAGCAGAGCCTAAAAACATTGAAGGTGTTAGCTATCATTTATTGTGTTGCACAGAAGAGAGGAATAAGCTTTAATAGAACCTAAAACAAGTGATGGAATGTTATTTACCATAGGTGAGTTTGAATTTAAAATTTTATATACATTGTATTCACATGTGCACATTACATTATAAACATTAAATATATATTGTACAAACCTTGTGCATGAAAATATTGCACACATTCATATGTCTTACCTTAGGTTCATGTTTACCATGCAGGTTCTATTGTAGTACAAGGGACATATCTAAAACAAGTCAAAGTTGTTCGGCATGGGATTCATTTTGTTGACTATCAACCTGATAACAAGGTATATCAATATAGTCACTTAATAATTGTTGCCACTCTACATCTGCATGCAGTTCCACATGCACATGGCTGAAGAAAATGGAGACTAGATAGTGATGATCATCAAAAATTCTACATGTTATTGAAGAGCGGGATGAACTAGAATCTTTGACTTAGATTATATCCATGGTTTTTGTAGTGTTCTTTAATTAGCTCAATAACTAGGAATCATGATTTCCTCTACTCAAGGATTGAACATCACAATTGGCGGTCATGACCTACTAAAGAACCTCATTTAATTATCAATCCAGGGATGTAAACTTGAAATGGGATAGCATAAGATATGAACTAATCACCCTTCCAGACATACATGATTCCTAAAATGCCTTATACTAGAATTTAAGTACTAGAAACAAATTTACTATTTAACTTTACTTGGAAATGAAAAACTCGTAAGATAACCTATTCTGCCTCTAGTGGCTGTAGGAACAGTTGACAGCTCTGTGTTTCTGCCAGCTGCACGAAGAGTCACATTAACTTCTATGAAGGAAAATGCAGCTATTCTATCTTGCAGAATAAAAGTATGGACAGTTCCCTAAGTGGGCCCCCTTAGGTAGTGCCAAAAGCAGACAACAAATTAGGCAAAAAAACTTCATAAGCTTTATTGATTTAGTGCAAACAAGTACATGGCACAATCTCTTGGCTAAATTTCTAAAACATAAAGTGTATTACAAAAGTGATTTTTTCCAACCCCTTCTCTGAAGGAGAATGGGCTATTTATTGAAAATTGATCCTAACTACTAACCAACCTTCCCTTATAAAACGGGAGGCATTTATTACATTTAACTAACTTAAGTAAAGAGGTGAATGACAATGAAGAACTAAGTCAAATTAGTTGAGCAGTCTTAAAGCGCCATCATCCTGGATCCATGCACCAC